>BPTQ01000004.1:27919244-27974238 GCA_019973895.1 Chrysanthemum seticuspe | reverse complement strand
ATGAAACCCCTGATATATATATCTGTTGACCTTTATGATGAATTATGATCTGTGTCATTTATGACAATCTGTTTGACCTAAGTTAGTTTGACACCCGAGCCAAATATTTCACTAGTCATGGGGGTTCCATGTCCGTGTCAGTGATGCACCTCTGACATGACTCTAGGGCAGTAGAGTGATGTTCTGCCACGTCCCTTTCCGTTATATGTTTATTGATAGTATGGCCACTATCCGTCTGTTGGGGCGTATGGATGCATCCTAGATCTGATCTGTTATCTGATATGATTTGTCTGGTGAATGATGTCGTGTGCAATACGCGTCTTCACAAATTCTGAGAGCTAGTTACTCCATTTGTTATTGAGGTCTCCCCTCATATTATAAAAGGTATTCCGAGGTCACCCCTCCGAATAAGAAAGTTACTTCTGATATGATATGTTCTGGGCTCGTGGTAGTTAACTAAATCTTTATCTGTTATTTCTATGTTAAGTATTCTGATTATGATTCGGTATGTTCAAGTGTTTATAATTATGTGCTAGGCTTATTATATGTTATTATATGTGTTTATGCTTTTGTATGTTTATGTGACTACCGTCTATTATGCTAGGTTATAATTAACATGTTTAAATATGATTCACATGCTGTCATCTGATGTTATGTTAGTTACCGTTATGTGAATTCGTTGATCTGTGAGATGAATGTGCTAGTGTGAAAGTAAGTATCCTGAAAGTTTAGTAAGTATGATTGTTCAGTTAATCTGGTGAACTTTGCCTCTCCGTAGGGTATCTATCTGCTTATGTTTGATATGCTATGTTTAGACTCTGTTTATATTAAGGTTTGATCTGGGAAATGGTTTAGCTAATGATATCTGTTTTGATAATTTGCTAATTGCTATGCTATGCTTTTTGTTTATTTAGTTATAGTTTTCTAACTATGTTTTCTGTCTGTATGTGTGACTGCTATTTCCGCTGCTACAATATTGAATTTAAGTGTGTTAAATGTAGATTAATTGATTTGTATGAATGTCATGTTTATTTTCTAGAGATTGTTTCCGTTAGCCCTTAGACTTTTCGTTTGGTTTATATGTAATCTATTTTCTTGATATGTTAAGTGTCTGGTTATTCTGATGTGTTTGCGTTTGTGTCATTACTGTGCTATGAGGCGTTTTTAATTGATATGTGTTCTCCTGGATTTCTGTATAATTGTGTTTCCGCAGAATCCGCAATGAATCAGTATTCTCATTCCGTTATGATTTCGTTATTTGTATCTTTGTTTTGTTTAGCTTTTGTTTGTTATATCTGTTCACTGGGCTTTGTAAGCTCAGCCGCATTTCTTTTCCTGCGGCAGGTATTAAGCATTCAAGATGAGCTTATGGGATAGCTGATATGGGTTGAGAGTAGAGATGAGAGCAAGATTTGAAAACAGGGATCTTAGATTTATTTTGATTATTAAGTTATTTATATTTTCTTTTGTAAGTTTTGTAAAGGCTTCCGCTATTGTATAGTACTTAAGGTTCTGATATGAAACCGTATTTGTGATATCTTTACCCTTGTCGGGTTGGGGTGTTACAACTCTGCTCTTTAGTTGGATCTGATTGACTGGAAGATTTCGGTGGTGATGATGGTGGTTGTGATTGAGGTGTGTTGGTTGTTGAAGAAAGATTACCAGATCCAGAAGTTCCAGCTCCCCCCGTTGGTGGTGGGGGAGGAGGTGGATCTTTGCGATCCTTTATCAATGCTTCCATTACACTTGTTCTCCTTTTCTTTTTAGCTTCCTTTTCTCCAACTTCAATCTTAAACTGCTCATAATTGTCGAACTTGATGGATTCTTCAAGTGCCTCATAGAGTTTACTGTGAACCTCATGCTTGTCCTCTTCAGCCTCATACATCCTTTCACACAGAGCTGCTCTCATATCGGAGATGGGGAGGTCCTTGAATCGTCTGAGAAGTGGAGCCTCCATTGCCCATTCCACGGCATCCTTGACTTCTCCTTCAATAGCATCAGTAACTGCTTCATTGAAGTTGAGGTGCTCCAATCTGTAGACACGATCCACCAGAGAATCAACAGATTTAGGAAGTTGCCTTTCCAGTGCTTCTATCCTTTTAATGGCTTTATCCAGTAGTTGATCAGAAGTGAGAATCTGTGGAGGGGAAGCTGGTGGAGCCACTTCATCTGCAATTGTGAAGATGGGTTCTGGAGTTGGTGGTGTTTGTACAGTTGAATGAGAGGGTAAGGGGGTGGTGGAAGTGCAGTTGAGAGTGAAGAAGCAGTCATTGGAGGAATTGTAGATGTATCTTGATGAATGCTGACATTATACATGGATTGAGCCGAATCTAAGGTTTTGTCATTAATGAATTGATCACCAAAAGAGAAGTCTTCATCAAGATTCTTAAGTGAAGATAGAGAGTTAGTAGACAGATTAGGTTCATCCATCTTCAAGGTCTCATCAGATCTTGTCTCAAGGTTCTCCTGTGAGCCCTTTTGTAACAGAGTGTCAACATTCAAGACAGATTGAGTCTCACCAAGTGTAAGAGATTCCTTAAATGTTTCAGGCTCCTTGACCACTCCAGATTGTTCTTTTTCATGAGATGAATCTGTTCTTCTCTTTAGCTCATATGGATTTGTGGTGCTTGATGGAGATGATGAGATAGTTAACAGCATGTGAGCAGCTTGTTCAGTTTCAACACTTGCAATCCTTTACCCTTGTCAAGTGTAATTGGGGTTGTTTGTCGAGGTGGTTGAGAGGGTTCTCTTAACACAATTCCACCTTCTGGAGCTTTCACATTCTGACTTTCAAGGCTTTGCTGAATTCCAAGTTGCAGATCAGCATCATCTTCATCAGTTAGCCTGGAAACATTCCTTGGTGTCTCAGTGTTCTCACCAATCTCCTTTTCCACTTTCTTCCTTTTTGCTTTCTGCTTCTTGGAGGTGGTGTCAGACTGCTGAGAACTTTCACGTCTCTTTTTAGGAAGAGAGGCATAGGATGCTTGTGAGGCTGACTTGGTCACGGGAGCATTTGGTTGTAAAGGAGAGGGTGTGACATCAGCAGAGAGTTTGGTTGCACTTTTCATGTATTGCTTGAAGTAGTCCTTCCTTTTGATATCTTCTGTGAGAAGACAATCAGGAATTGGCAATCCAAATACTTCTTTATTCGAGCCTCTAGGAACATATTTCAGGTTTCCTAAAACAAATTCATGTTCTGCTTTGTGTAAAGTTGATTCAGACCTAGGAGTGAAGTTGTGAATTTGTTGCAAATACTGGATAACAAGCTTAGAGAATCTGATGCTGGGAATTACAAGCTTGTTCTGTTTCTTTTGGCCTTGAGCATTGTTCTGGAAATAGGTTCTATCAGATATGAATGTGTTCATTGATAACGAGAATTCTTCCCAAATACGATCCGAGACATTCACATCAACCCTATTAATGATTCCCCATAGGATTTGCAAGATAGGTATTCTCACTTTATTGAACCCTGAAGTTTTCCCAGATAAGAATAAGTTCAGAATGGTTGTAATAGCTCTCCAGGGTTGATACATGTGTCCGGTGACGATGTCAGATGCTCTTGAAATACTATTCTGATAGCCCAACCCAATTAGAAATACAATCAGATCGTCAGCACCAGGTGGAGATTCAGAACGAACGTCAGGGTTACATGGTGTGATTCCAAGGGCCTTGCTCAGAGTATCAGAATCAATTGTGAACTCCCTATTATCCAGTTTGCAAGAGTATTGAGCTGTGATCTTGTTCCATTGAACGGTGTTCCAGAATTGTTGAATGTAAATGGATGGAATTGAGCATTGCTTGGTAATTGCTCCAAAGAAGTTTGTGTTTTTGAGGATGTCGATAGAAACTTTGAGTATCGGATTTTGTTGAAGCCTTTGAAGGTCCACATAACAGTTGCTTTTACCAATAGCAGCCCATTGACTTTTGGGAAGGATTTCTTCGTCTGAGAGAACTCTGGATGATCCTGACGGGGTAGCGCTCTTTTCTGGGATTGAACTTGCCATTGATGTTCTGAGTAATCATACAATCAACAGTAATGGATGGGAACAGGTTAGATGATACATAGTAAATGAGAAAGCATTGAGAGCACCCTTATGACAAGGAAGTAGTAACACTGAAGAAGTTCCCAACACATACGGAGACAGATAGAGTGGCAAAGATTGCAACTATATGACACCTTTCAACTATATGATAACATACATAATTAAGATATATCAATGAAGAACATTCATATAGAAAAATGATTACATGACGAGCTTATAAGGGATTTAAAGGGCAAAAGAGTGCATAACAACGTGATCATGACATGAGCCAAGATACACATGTAAAAGTGATATAACACATATGTATGGGGCAAAAAGTAACATTTTGGCAGTCGTGAGAGAAGCCAAGTACCTTTTGCCTAAACAGAGATGTCATAACAGTTTACATAGAGTATGTTGATTCAACAAGTCGAATTTGGGAGATCCTAAGTGTTGTGAGAGTGAGATCATCTTTAGCACAACAAACTTTGAACATTTTAATAATCCTTGACCCTAAGACTAATTCACAACATGAAAATGAACACTGTTGCAAACTTGTAAAAACAAGTCGTCATCTCGAGCCACAGACAAGTCGCTAAAGGATTAGCACTCTAAGTCGCTAAGCTAATTCGCTAGCATATAAGGCCAAGTTGCCATGAACAGTAAATGAGCTAAGTCGCTACAAAGCAGTTAACTAAGTCGCTAGGTTATTAATTCGCTAACTTGTAAATACAAGTCGCTAACTACTAACTCGCTAACCAAGTCGCTATGCTAATTCGCTAGCTAGTAAAGTCAAGTCGCCATGAACAGTAAATGAGCTAAGTCGCTACAAAGCAGTTAACTAAGTCGCTAGGTTATTAATTCGCTAACTTGTAAATACAAGTCGCTAACTACTAACTCGCTAACCAAGTCGCTGGAATTTAGTGAACTTATTCGCTACGGAGACGTATTCGCTAAGTAGACCACTAACTCGCCATGAAGAACATTCATACTAAGTCGCTACCAAGAACATTTTAACTCGCCATCAAGAACACTTCTAACATCATCCCATCAGTCCAATCCACATAACCATACATCAATGTATTCCAACCAATATGATCCAAACAATATATTCCAAACAATTTAAACTCATTCAATCATTTTATAAGTAACACACACACGATTACAAAAAAAATCCGAACCTAAGCGAGAGAGTCAACTAATCACACCTCACGAGCACGAAAGGATCTGAATATAGAGATGAGTTAGAAACTGGACACTAAAGCATAAGATAGTAACGATAAGAGGGAATCGAAGCAAACCTTATGCTAAGTCGCTAGTAAGAATAAAATGACGAAGAGAAGAAGGAACAAAGGAACGAGAGAGAGAAAAGAAAAAAAAACTTTTTTTTGGGTAAACTGGTAACTCGCTAGGGGTATGCAAACTAACTTAGGCAAAATGACACAATTGGTCCTTGTGGTTCTAAACTGAGGTGAGGTAATTTGCTAATGCAATATAACTAGCACTATATGACAATTTTGGTCCCTATGGTATAAACGAATGAGTGGTAATAATATGCTAACACGGATAAGACAACATCTCTAGCATTGATTATTACACTGATCATCATGAATCAATTCAACATTTCAACACATAGGCAGTTACAACGAAGGCACACACTGAAAATCTCATGAGCAAGATACAATCACAGCCTATAACAGGGAGAAACCCATTCCCAGATATTTCAAGAGTATAACCAGTTAGTCACACAAGCAGGAAACCACCACATCATACAAATAAACAAGCATCATGACCAGCACAGAAGCCAATGGTATATAAAACTAATCTCCCCCTCAATCAATGTCATCAAAGAACATTGATTGATATTAACTAATCCCATTATATTACCAAGAATATATCTTTTGTTCGAACTTCATCTATGATCCCGTGCCATTATTGAATGACATTTCTAGGACCGTAGATGTTATCGATAACAAGGAGTATATTCATTATTAGATTGAGAAAAATGATAAAATTTTGAAAGGAGTATATATATAAATATAAATATATATATATATATATATATATATTTTTTTTAAATAGATAAAATGATTTATACGAAGACATGGAAGGGCGAGTCCTGATTCAAGATGAATAGGAGTCAAAGTAAGAAGTACATCAACTCTGGCAAGCTATAGCTCCTGAATGAGCTATGTTCATATCTGAGGGGAACCAAGTCATGAAGTTCCTGATTGAGTTGAGCATTGTACCTGAAAAAGACTGAGAGCACATTGTACTTGAAGCACATGTAGACTTGTACATAGAAGGGTTAGTGACATGTTTAGTCTCACATTTAGATTCAACACAGTATAGTCCAGACGTATCATTAATGGGGATCCTATTAGGTTCTACAATCTTGAAAAGTTTACCTGTGGAAATCCACTTGAGGCATGATTTAGGAATGTAAGTTCGTTTAAGTCCTGTATACTTAAATAATCTGCCAGTGGGAATCCATTTGAAGCCACAGTGAGATGAACTAAATGAGTGCACACCCTTGTTTTGACTATTTGTCTTTTTGTGATCAGAGAATTTCTTAGGGGATTGATCTGTCAGACTATGTTTTGTATGATACCTAGTTAAGCTTGTAGCATTTCCGATTTGTGGGTGATGTTCATTAGTCCTATGCATGGGATTCATCATATCTGAACTAGGCAATGAAGTGACTGGTTTTGACAAAACAGACTTGTTATCAACTTGGGATGTAAGCTTAGATTTCAATGGTTTAGCTCTTTCAGACCTAAAGGCATTAGGTTTTTTAATACCTGTTCGTTTCAAGTGGTTCTGAACCGTTGACTTTCCCAAAGTTGAAGGTTTTGCAAACTTAGTGTTCATCCTATTTCCAGCATACTTCCTGAGCTCATTTTTTAGGGCAACAATATTGAAGCTCTTATCCTGAATTTGTGCTTTGAGGTCATCAATATCTTTCATCAAGAGATTAGATTGATTGACTAATTTAGAGTTTGTTTCCTCAAGGTTCTTTCTTAAATGCTCATTTTCTCTTAGAAGGTTGGATACACATAGAGCTAGTTCAGAATTCCTAGATTCTAGTGTATCACTCATCTCATGACAGTCATAATTCTGGGCTTCTGACAGAAGAGATTTCAGATTTCTTATGGTCGAATCTTTGTCCTGAATCTAGGATTTTAACTGATTAATTTCAAAAAATTCTCTAAATTCTGGAAGTTCTAGATTACTACACTGTTTTTTTGCATAAAACATTTCATCCTTATGTTGTATTTCAATTTGCAAAGAGATACAGTGTTTTTCAAGAATTGAAAATTTGTTTGAAAGCTCATCATATACCCTTTTTTCAATCATGTTACTTGCATTAGATTCAGACAAAACAAAGATTGATTCCACATTGTTATGTTCAGGGTAAGAGTCATGTACCTTTTTGTGAGAATTAGTGTGATCAGATAAGTGTACCTTGTTGATTGATACCTTTTCTGACTCTGAGAATTTGAGATCAGTGTTGTTTTCTTCATCCTTTTCCATCACAACTGAGATTCTGCAATCAGTGTCTTCTGCTGGTTCAACTGGAATGAAGCATGACACGTCATCATTGTTCCATGGACACTCTTTACACTCATTCAATTCCTTCAGCTTGTTATTCTCTTTTGCAGCTTCCTCGATGTATGTTTCCATATTACTCATGAGTTGAATAAATGAGTTTCTGAACTCATGAATTTCCATTCCCGTGTGCTTCTTGAAAGACATTCCAGTCATGATATTATCAAAATATGAGGAGTATTCTTCCCGGGTAAGTGGCTGAAATTGGTTGAAGATGGTTTGGAGAGCAGCATGAGAATCATCAGTTGAGAGCTTTTCTTTGGTAATTTGAAACCTCAGTCGTTCTAAGTTAAGCAAAATAGTTCTTGTTAAAGTGGGAAAGTCCTGACGAAGGATGGCACAACTTGTTCGATCCATGGTTATGGATAAGAGTAATTTGAGAAGCTGACTGAGATGTTGAAACGGCTCACAGGTGCATTCCACATTCTTAGTATCATCTGAAGATATTAAGAGTGACTTATTTGAGTTGTTCTGATTGATTGATACTGAGTCATTAAGTGTGTGGCCTTCAGATAAGCATTCTGTTTCACTATTCTGTGCTGTGTCATAGAGAGCAAGTACTTTGGTGATTAAAGAATCCGTGATGACAGACATTGTGTTATTATGAATTACTCCCCAAGTCTCTAGAGGATTTAGAATCAATTCGCTACCAACTAAACTACACCAAGTCGCCAACACTAATTCGCCACCACGCTAAGTCGCTAGCTTTCCAAGTCGCTAGCCAGATGTAAGTCGCTAAGTGGTAACTCGCTAGCACTCAAGTCGCTAGCAAAAATTCAGCAGCAATTCGCTACTCAAGTCGCCAACGATGCAAGTCGCTAAAGAGCAACTCGCTACAGACCAAGTCGCTACTACAAGTCGCTACCCGTAGTGGAGAGTCCACTACTTGTACTTTAACTCGCTAGATCTAACTCGCTAGTTCCAACACTGTAAATCGCTACAAAAATGTGAAGCAAGTCGCTACCAAGAAACTATTCCGTGAGCTAAGTCGCTAGCTTGAAAAAACCATATAAACATCACTTTTCAATCCAAAAACAACCCAACCAAGATGATTCAAGCTTACTAAATGAAAACCTAAACACTTTTGATGATTCTAAACATAAAAGTACCAACAAAATTCAAACTTTAACACAAGAAATCAACCAAATGATGCAAAAACCACTAAACTTTTTCAAACTCAAAAACCACCTAAAAACCACTATAAATCCAAAGATGTGCAAGATATGATCTAACCATGGCTCTTGATACCAATTGTAAAATATAAACTTTTCACATACACATCATAACATCAACACAATGAGCACATAGATGGTTTTAGAGAGAGAAAGAGTGGGACATTCTAGTGAGAGAAACTTGTGGAATATTAGATTATCCAAAGAACATCCAACCCTCTACCTTGCAAGGTAGAGGGTATTTATAGGTTACAAACTAAATGACCTCCTGACGACCTGTGGATCAGGGATACAGTGGGTAAAGACCCGACCTTCCTCCACGGTGTTACACTAAACTATATTACGCTACTGACTAACTACATAACAACATAAATAAGCAACTAAAGATTAGTCTACGAGCTAACTTATGCTAGATAATAGTTGGGGTGACCGACTCTTTCAACACTTGGAATTATCTAATTCCTAACATTTTATGTGTAGACCCAAAAATAATGTCATCCACGTAAATTTGAACAATTAAGATATGTGCCCCGTGATATTGTATAAAAAGAGTAGGGTCGACCGAACCTTTGGTGAAATTATTAGCAATGAGGAAAGATGATAGCTTATCGTACCATGCCCGAGGAGCTTGTTTAAGACCATACAGAGCTTTGTTCAGTTTGTAGACATGGTTCGGGAACTCGGGATCAACAAATCCTTCTGGTTGGCTGACATTGTTGGAATCGCTCCTAACTCGTAAATGGAACGACATTGACGGGATTACAATTTCTATCTTTATTACCTTAAACACATGGGTTGGTTATGTCAATTACCCATAGTTGTATGTGTTTGGGTATATAAACCCCTCCATACTTCCATGGAGGGGTGATCCCCATTAGTATAATTTTCCCTTTCATTAATAAAACACACACTAGTTCTCTCCCTTCTCTCTTGTTTCTCTCTCTAACTTGAAGATGGGTTTCTTCCATCTTCCAAGACCTCCTGATTCACCATATCATCCATACATACAATCCTAACATTGATATCAACAGCCCGGTCGGTTTGTTATTTATGGTTGATTTTGGTGATGTTATCTTGTCGAAATCTTGTGTTAAAAATCTGTTATTTTGTTCTTAACCGTTCATACTTTTTTGGGTTAACAGGTTATTTTTTATTCATGTGTGGTATCCTTTTTTTGGTCAAAAAGTCCTGATCTTTCATGTCCATATGTCTTGGGTCTTATCCAAACAGTCACTTATATGCTTTTTTGTACCAAATAACGTGAAACAAAAGTGGTCAATCCGTCAGATTCAGTGGTCAAAACAGTCAAAAGAAGCATTTTTTTATGATGTTTCTGGGTTAGTATGAAGACTGGTCGGATAACATGGTCAGAAAAACTCGCCGGAAAAAGTCAAAGGGTCAAAACCCTAAACTTACGCATAAGGGGAATCTTCAGAGGTGTTACGCGTAGCTGTGAAGTTACGCGTATGAAAAGTTACGTGTTTGCTCTTACGCATAAGCCAAGGCTTACGCGTAAGAATGGGCTACGCCTAAGCCTCTTTTACGCGTAAGGCTACGCATAAGGTTAAGACCAAGATGTTACGCATAAGGTTTTCTTGAAATGTTTACGCGTAAGACTTTTTGAATGGTTTACTCGTTAGACAGAAATAGGAGATAAAGTTGAAGACTTTGACCAGACCCATTCAAAATACCTAAACTCTTGGTGACTTCTGTCTACACATCATTTGTCTCAAAACTATAACCAACTCAACAAATCCAACTTCTCATCTACATCACGACTCTACAATATTACTTATCTCAACTGATGTCGAAAACAAAGAAAAAATAATTACAAGATCTCAGTCATTCCTTTTGTGTGAAACAATTGTTCCATAAGACGTTTTCAGATCAAAACACGAATGGAGTACAACCATCATCGATCCATAGAAGCTTTTAGCTTCTTATAAATTTTCGAACACTTAAAAGTAAAATCAAAACAATTGTGTTTTGTTTTCCCTTTTGATTCGATTCAAACTAAAATATAAAACAAAATAATGTAACCTACCGTGACCCATCCTAGGATCTTGAAGCATTAATCCTTATCACTTAATTACGAAGGGCTTGGGATGTGTGGTTGGTTGTTTCGTTTTATCTTCTCAGTAGGAGTCGGATGGTGTTTGTGATTTGGGTTTGTGATGTGTTGATAATGAGTGGAGTAATATTCAAAGATGGGGGCGTCTGATGATTATTAGGATTAGGGTAAATGGAGTGATAAGGGGTCTTTTATATCCTGAGTTTAGGGTTTGTGTTTGGATCGGATGGGCCGAAGTTAATTCCTTTGGGCCCGGGATAATTACTCTCATCAAATGGATAAATTGGTGGGCCGAAAGTGGTTTTTTTATTTGGGTGTGACGAGATTTTATAACAAATTGGGTGTCCACTAATTATCTTTTTGTCTTGTGTTAGATCAAAATGCATTGAGTTGTTTTATACATTGAGTGCATTTTTGGTATAACATTTGGTAAACGAGTGGTATTTTGGTTCATGTTATATTTTCACGAGGATACAAATTTTTTGACAAGATCGGGATACCATTATCAAAGTTCATTAAAACCGAATGAAGGCTAGTTTTGAGCATTAACCGCAAGATGTGACTACGGCGTTAATTCTTTATTATTTATTTGAGGTTGAAGTGGGATATCACGGGTGCGTGTACTTAGTATCTGAAGATATCGGGGTTGGTTGGATGCATGATTCTTTGAGATCCTTGTTCGAGCTTTAGCCGTTTCGAATGATAAAGACTTGAGTTATCTAGTTGAACCTGATGTAAGGAGTTACGTTGTTGTGCTCACAGCTTATAACTATCACTTTTAAGGAGTTACGTTGTTGTGCTCAAGTGTCACACTATGGTGTGGATAATTTGAGAAACTTTAAGTTTACCTTTTTTCCGATTGTGATAAGAAAAAGGGTTCTTCGTCTGACAATAGTGCAAGTTTAAGTCACAAGTTCGGGTTATTTTTCTTCAGTCTCAAGTTCGTCATATTGGGTTTTCTCCATCAGTAGTCACTACAAAAAGCCGTCAGAATGATAATGGGGTCGGTAAAGAGTTAGCTGAGATGAGTATACACGAGTAGAGAAGTTTTATCAGCAGCTGATTCTCACAAGATATTTATGGTACTTCACACTTGTTCGATTACTTGAACATACATGGTTTCGATGTCTCCAATTTCACCATCAACATACGTGGTGTATGATTCTGATTCATTGAAAACATCGGGGGGAAGAGAGTATAGGTGTTCCTTGCTTCTTTGATGTTTTTGGATTTTTTTCGAAAACCCGTTTCCCTTCATGAATTTCTTCAATCAGGGGGAAGAAATGAGACAATTTGTGGTTTAAACGTCTCACTTTGGTGTTATCGTCTCACTTTCACAGAGTTATCGTGCGTGAAGTTACCTAAATATGATGTTGTGATGCCTCACACACGGTCATCTTATCGAGTAATTACAGATTCACTGGTAACTATTATTCCGATTGACCGCAACATTCGGGGGGAAGTCGTTTCATTTTGTCTTTCGTGGTTTGTTTGGTGTGAAGCATCTATATATGTGAGAAGATCTGGTTGATTTCTTGCATGTTACCCCCGAACGGATTTTCCGCAATAAGTCAGATTTATCTTGTGTGGTTTACTGCTCATCTACAAATTTCGCTGCGTACTGAAAACGTCAAAAGTTAGAGGAAATGTTCACTACATCAAAGTTTCGAATCTGTTGAAGACGGTTGTCAGTTTGGGGGGAAGCTGATTCAGAAACTTCGCCAAAAAGGAGTGTACGGAGAAGCTGCTAAAGACATGCGGCATGAATTGGGGGGAAGTTAATCCAATTCTTGCATATTACATCATTCGCCTACAAGTGAAGAAGACAGTTCTCAAGTCGAGGTACAAGAAGAAGACAAAGAGCGTAAACTGTCATCATCCTCTGCATTTGAAGAGCTTATGAAGACCTTTCTTTATTTGTTTTCTATATCTGTAGTAAATGTTGTAAGTAATCCCTTATGTCGTCCCATTGGGGGAAGATTGTTGGAATCGCTCCTAACTCGTAAATGGAACGACATTGACGGGATTACAATTTCTATCTTTGTTACCTTAAACACATGGGTTGGTTATGTCAATTACCCATAGTTGTATGTGTTTGGGTATATAAACCCCTCCATACTTCCATGGAGGGGTGAGCCTCATTAGTGTAATTTTCCCTTTCATTAATAAAACACACACTAGTTTTCTCCCTTCTCTCTTGTTTCTCTCTCTAACTTGAAGATGAGTTTCTTGCATCTTCCAAGACCTCCTGATTCACCATATCATCCATACATACGATCCTAACAGACATAAACCGTTTCTTTCAGTTGTCCATTTAGAAACGCAGTTTTGACATCCATTTGAAAGACCGTCATATTCATATGAGCCGCGAACGCAAGAAATATCCAAACAGCCTCAAGACGAGCAACCGGAGCAAATGATTCTTCAAAGTCAATACCCTCTTCCTGTCTATAACCCTTAGCCACCAGACGTGACTTGTTTCTGATGACATTCCCTTCAGCATCCAATTTGTTTTTCCAAATCCACTTTAGACCAATGACGTAGACCCATGATGGTCTTTCAACCAGTTCCCATACTTCAAGATGTTTGAATTGGTTGAGTTCTTCTTGCATGGGTTCAATCCAGTTGTCTTTTGTCATTGCGTCTTTAATGTTTTTAGGTTCAGATTGGCAGACAGTGAGTGCATAAATGCAATGTTCACCATCTGTGTGAAGACGTTGTCTCGTAACGACTGGCTGATTCGGGTTACCAATAATATTTTCCAGAGGATGGTCTTTTGTCCATCGATGTGTAGAGGGTTGATGTTGGTATACATTGTGCAGATTCTGAGGATTCAAATGGTTTGTTGATGATTCCGCGACATCAGGTGCAGCAGTTTCATTAGCAAACGGGTTAAAGAACGCATTTGGATCAAAATCTGCAGGTGGGGGGTACTTCATTAAGAACATCATCAGCCGGTTCATCATTGTTGGAAGCGGTTTGTTCAACTATTGTGTTGGAGTCAACTGGTGGTGCTTCTTCAACAGTAGTTGTTATAGCAGGTGTATCAGGTATGAGAGTAGTATCAGGTTGAGCAGCGGAAACAGTGGATACACCTGGAGCACGTTCATCAATATCGTCACTGAACAGTGGGGCAAATAACCTTTCAATTTGTTGACGAGTGAGCTGGGGCTTTGTTCAGCTGATGATGGGGTTTGAGGGAAGTTTAAGCGGTTGTGACCGGGTTCCAAGCTGTTATACTCATAAGCCATCTTCGTAAGTTCATCAAAATGAGCATGAATCGTTTCCATAACCTGCTTTGTACGACGATTCCAGATCCGATAACCTTTAGAATTCTCACAATATCCAATAAAGACTCCAATGTCAGCTTTGGCTTTGAGCTTTCCAAAATCATCACGATCATTATTCGGATAGCAAAGGGATCCAAATACATGAAAGTGTTTGAGATTCGGTTTATGGTTGTGGAGAAGCTCAAAAGGTGTTTTGTTGTGGCGTTTAGTAATCATAGAACGGTTTTGAGTATAGCATGCAGTAGATACAGCTTCTGCCCATAAGTAATCTAGAAGTTTAGCATTGATTAACATTGTTCTTGCAGCTCCCACTAACGTTCGGTTTCGTCTTTCAACAACTCCGTTTTGTTCTGGTGTACGTGCAATAGATGTCTGATGCTCAATTCCCACTTTTTCATATAATTCTCGAAGAGTTTGGTTAACAAATTTAGTTCCTTTGTTTGTTCTTATTTGGCGGACGGTGTTCCGGAGCTGAACTTGAATTTTCGTGAGAAAGGTGATGATCATTTGTGGAGCTTGGTCTTTGCTTCGAAGAAAGTAGACCCAAGTCCATCGTGAATAGTCATCAATAATTACTAAGATGTAGCGTTTGCCATTGATCGTTTGCACGCGCATCGGGCCACACAAATCCATGTGAAGAAGATGAAGCACATGCTGAGAGTTGTGTTCCACCTTTGAGGGAAAATGAGCACGAGTGCTTTTCCCTTGTTCACAGGCTGAGCAAAGGTGATCTTTAGAATACCGGAATCGTGGGAGACCTTCAACTAGTTTGTGTCGAGCAAGATTGGTTATAGTTTGAAAGTTTAAATGTGAGAGACGACGGTGCCATAGCCAGGATTTTGTTGATGTTGCCTTTGAAAGTAAGCAGATGGGAGATGAAGCAACCATGTCTTGCATAGAGATAGTGTAAAGACTTGAGTTACGCGAGCCAGACATAAGGTCGTTTCCTTGTAGATCATGAATGAAACAAGATTTCTCCCTGAAAGCAACCTCCAAATCTCCATCACAGAACTGACCTACTGAAAACAGATTGTGACCGAGGCCTTCCACATAATAAACCCTGCTAATTTCGATGTTCCCATTGATATAGTCACCATAGCCCATGATAGCTGCGAAGTGATCATTCTCGAATCTGACAGTGCCAATGAACTTTGCAATAACGTTTGATAACAGTTTAAGATTGCCTGTCATGTCACGGGAACATCCGCTATCAACAATTCAGAGAATTATCTGTATCACCTGCATTACACACAGATGACACAGATGGAATAGAAGTAGATGTGGAACCCGAAATGTTAGAGGGTTCCGGAGCAGTTATAGTAGACATACACACATCAATAACTTTAGGCATCCATTTAAATCCTAGTGTGTTATATATCCATTTCTGCCATCTCCAACTAGTATTTGCTTTAGTCTTAGTGAATGCACTAGGTGGTACTACATTCCTAGGAGGTGAAACTGGAGCTACAGGGACAACAATGCGTTTCTTAGAATCTAAAGAGGGCGGTCTACCAAGCACAGACTTAGAATGATTAGTGGGCCTAGAGGTATTCCGATTCTTAGGATTCCTTAAACGAGAGATGATAGTCTTAGCAACACATTTGTCATGACAATCAGAATTCATACTTTTGCGACAAATAACACAAGGTGCATTAGACTGAATATCGAAAGTACTTAAAGGTTTAGCATTCGTTACATCACTATTTCTATTACATTTGCCAGACGCAATATTTATAGTGGAAGCAACGTGAGTCTTATTCATAGTCCTAGGGTGATCTTCTACTTTAGCATTCCTTATTGATCTTTTCTTAGGTCGCAACTTCCTATTCTTCGATGTAGTGCTCCTAGGCTGTGAAGTGCGGACGTTTGGAAAAGAGGCAACTATTCCTGTTTCAGTAGAAGGAAGCACGTTAGCAACTTGTTTTTTGGCAGTAGGCATTCTAGGTTCACGATTACTAAGTGTTACTGGTGCTATTCTCTTAATCACAGTAGGCGGAAGTTGTTCATACTTTCCTAATATTTCTCTAAACTTAAAGATAGTGTGAATCAAATCTTGATTTTCAGAACGAATATTACCAGAAAAATTCATTACTTCTCTAGTGTGTGCAAGATAGTGATCAAGTTCGTTTGATGCTTCATCACGAGTCTTTTTAAGTAAATTAAATATGACACCATATTCCTGTTTAAGTTTTACAAGTTCTTGTTCATATTTTGAGATTTGACATTTCAAAGACACGTTTTGATCATCCAGTTGCTCAAATTTTGGATTAAACATTTTGGATTCCAACTGGTTGATTTTGTTTTGCAAAGCAAGTTCACGATTATGACAATCTTTTTGACACCATTGAAGATGACGTTTTGCATGTGAAAGCTCGTTAATCAATCGTTCATTTTCAGCTTTTAAAGACTCGATCTGATGCACATTATTAGAATACTCAACAGTTACTACAGAATCAACAGTATCAATAGAGATATAATCAGATGCATATGACAAAGAATTCAATAACACAACATTATGGATATCAGTACAGATAACATCTTTCAAGAGTCGATCAACATCTTTTCTCAACATTTTCTTTTTACGTTTAGTATTAGAAATAGATGTTTATGTTTTCTCGAAAACGACCTTCATCACTCCAAGTTCCTTATAAAAGTCCCGTTCCCAAGACAATGCACAATGTTTCAAATTTTTAACATTTGGTAAAAGATTTTTCTGAAAAATGTATCTTTGTTCTCGCGCCAGAGGCGATTGAAAGTGTTGAACTTTGATTTCAGAATGATATTCTATCTCATGTTGTAAAAGTTTGAGGTCAGCCATGAAAAGGTCAAAATATCTAAGAATTTTGCGATTTTCAGGTTTTGAATTTACTTCACTGATGGAAGGTAAAGGACCATAAATTTGTGCATAATCTAGTTGGGGATTAACATTAGAAGACTCAGACGTTTTTATGATAATCCTTGGTGTGTTAGAAGAATCCGTTGGTGTGACGAAAGTGACCAGTTTTGAATAATTAAAAGGTTTGTTGTTAACAACAGTTTCTAAGTTTGATCGACTCTCGTCTTCTGCATCTAATTCCTCTTGACGATGATATTCAACAACACTCATAACAGAATTATCAATTTTATATTCTGCACTAGAAACTTCAGGATTTGGTTTGAATGCTTTGGTTGAAAGCTTAGGTTTATAATCAGCAAGATTCGGTCCATATCCATTTGGATTGGGTTTTAAAGTAAACTTTTCAATAGCTGTGACCGACTCACCATGTTTGTAAACAACAGTTTTAAACTCTTTAAGTTTGTTTTGTAAGCCGATAATTTCTTCAAGATGATCATCTATTCATTTAGTTGAATGCTTTTTGTATGCAGAGAACTGTTTTTGACAAGTTAACAACTCAGCCTTAGCTTTTTGATTTTCCAAGGTGAGAGCGTTAATTTGATTTTTATGTTCATGTTTCAGTTGTTCTATTTCAGACAACAAAGCATTCTTCGAAGCGGCTAGATCACGCATATGTCTCTCTAGATATTTTTCGTTTTGATGAGATTTAGTAAAAGCGGCTTCAAAACCTTTTTCACGTTTTTCTTGAGTTTTGAAAAAGTTGAGTTGCTTTTGTAAACATTCAAAATCCTTGGTTAACAGTGCATTTTTACTTTTCAAGTCCTGATTTATTGCACGACATTCCTCTACTATGGATTGTTGGTTTTTAAGCCACGGATCAACATCTGGACGAGGCACAAGTTCGGCGTGTTCAACGTGAGTCACAACATGATCATTATTTAGATCCTCAAGTATAACCACGGAGTCAATTTGATTATCAATGGAAACCATAAGGTCATCTTGATCGTCAAATGTAACTACGGGGTCTAATTGAAAATCGTCGGAATGAGATGTGGATGACTCATTTTGAACATTCTGAGCCTTGTCGGATTCAGATGTTGGCGGAGATATTAGATCAGAGATAAATATGGTTTGTTCGGGTACCTGAGACAAGCCATCAGTGTCATACACTGGGCCTGTGTCACTCATGTGTAACTCATGCATATTAGCAATCAACATAACAGCTGCATTGGCCTACAAGTCCTCCATATCATAATCTGAGTCTGCATCTGCCATAAAACTGTGTTCTTTGTCTATGATAGTTCCACCAGCTTCATCCTTAAGAGCGAAAAGTAAAGCCTCCTTGTGATAAGCACTGCCCCTAGTCCTCGGCTTTGGGCATGCATTAGCCAGGTGTCCCTTCTCATTGCAGTTGTAGCATCGAAGACCATTCAACCCATTATGAGCATTTCCTTATTCCACCACTTGAGCTCTGTTGTTATTCCTACCCATAGCATTAAACCCTTGACCACCGCCCATCTGACGACCATAACCACGATTCTGAACTTTAACTCGTCCATTGTTCACAACAGCCTGATTCCTTTTGTTTGATGAAGAACGAATGCGATTGTTGGATTTGTTTGTATAACGGCCAAAAGCATTAGCAATCATAACAAATCCTTGTTGCAATGCTTCGAACGGATCGGATTCCTCATTAGCTTGACTATAAAGTGCCTGATCACTGTTGTTGTTGTAAGGAACCAATTGATTATGTTGAGATTGCTGTGATTGATCATTTGGTGTGATAGTGGCAGTTGGTTGAGTTGCTAGTTGAGGAGGATAACTGTTTTGAGCATACAAGGCAAGTTGTTGATTTTCCGGATGTGAAGATGAAGTAATTTGAGCACGGAGAATCCTTTCCTTATCAACATCCTTTTGATGAGGCTTCAAGTAATCGTACAACAATCCGTATGTCGAATGATGCATGTTCTTCGCTTGACGGAGAAAAATGACATACTTCTCCCATTCAGGACTAAGACTACTCAGGAACTTAGTATTAACTGCAATTCTTGGCATGATGATGTTGTGTTTATCCAAATCATTTATGATGTCTGAGAATCGATGATGATAAGACTCTAGTGTCTCTCCAGGTTCAATCATGAAGTGTTCATAAGCCAAGTAAATTTTGGATTCCATATCCTCCTGATTGAGTGCAGATCCTTCCATAAGTAGATGAATATGTTCCCACATTGCCTTTGCAGTCTTTTGAGCATCAACACTTCGAAGAATTGGGTTTGGTAATCCTAAAAGGATATATTGCATTGCAAGCTCATCAGCTTCATAGTGTAGAAGTTCTTCAGGATTCAGGTTTGCAATAGTAGCAATGTTTGATTGTTCATCTCTTGGTGGATTAGCATTTGGATCTCCGGGTACAATGACAGTAGGCATCTGAAATGGACCTTCCAAGATAACCTTCTTTAAGAACTTTCCATGTGGCTTCTTCAGATCACAAAACCTAAAGAACCTAATTACCCATTGATCGTAGTTTCCTGGAGTGAGCATTGGAGGTCTATCAAGTGATCCAGCCTCATGAATTGATTGTTGGCTGCTTAAAGCTTCACACATCTTTGCAAACCAAGTGGGTTCCTTCATAGTGTTCCTTGATGGATGGTTATTGAAATCGTTTGTGTAGGGTTGAACTTGAAGACTTGGTGGTGGTTGAATCATTTGTGGTGGTGGAATTGCTCCAAGTTGTGGAGTATGTTGTTGATTAAATTGTTGTTGGTAAATTGCTTGTTGTTGATTCCATTGTTGATGTTGTGGACTTAGTTGTTGTTGTCGTTGAGTATAAGTGTGAGGGAAATAGTTAGAGTATGGTGGTTGTGACATGTTGAAAAACTTGTGTTATAAAATGGATCTTTGTAGTCGAATGAACCTTTGTTGATGAAGTATCCTTAGGCGTAGAAATCACAATAAACCAAGTAGCACTTATGCGTAAAAACACCAAAGTTACGCGTAACAGCAAGAGTTACGCATAGGATTAGCTTACGTGTAAGTAAGGAAAAAACACTAAAGTTATGCGAAAATCAAGAAGTTAGGCATAGAAAATTTAGGCGTAGGATTACCTTATGCGTAAGACTAAGCTTAGGCGTAAGATAAATCTTATGCGTAGGATTTTCTACGCGTAAGCTTTATGCTTATGCGTAATTTTAGGGTTTTTGCCCAAGTGATCTTTTACACTATCACAGTGCAAAAGATATCCCAAGTCGACGTATTTTCAGGCTTATCCAAGCAAGAAAACACGGAGTAAAGCACGAAACTGAAGATCAAACCAAGGAGTGAGTTACGCGTAGTTTTAGGGTTTTACTACGCGTAGAACTACTCGTAAAAATGATTGTTGCCCAAAGATGTTTCTAAACCAGATTTTTGTGATGAAATAGCTTCAATATCACCAAAATAACACAAAAGTGTGAAACTTGATGATCCAAAGCTTAAAACCACGTTACGCGTAGACAGAAACTCACGTACAAAACCAAGCTAGAAAACAATGATCCACGCGTAAAGTTTGAAACTTTTTTCCAAAAACAGTTATTTTAACACCTTAAAGCATTGAAAGTACAAGAATCTTGGATTAAAAAGTGTAAAAAATGTGTTTTTAAGCGAACCAAAGTATCACGTGTTGTTACGCGTAAGACCGAAACTCACATAAACAACAAACACGATTCACCCAACTATTTGGCGATTGATACCACTGTTAGGTAACTATTTTTACAACACAAGCATCAAGAGAAGAGATAGAGAGGCGGATGAACAATAAACCAAACACACACACACGAGATAATGATACGGTTATGCGTAGAGTGAGTGAAAGAGATAAATTGAACAACCAACCCTCAAGTGAGGGTTATTACAAGTTATTTATAGGAAGGGGAGCTAGGGCAACACTCCTACTCCCTTCCTTTCCTTAATGGACATGGGCCTAAGCTCATAGGCCTTCTACATAAGCTTAAGCTAATAACAAACATAAAGGCCATAATTAAGCTAACTATTACATATGAATCACTAACACTTGATTTAGGATTAGGAGTGATTCCAACAATATGATAAGAGAAACAAATCAAGGGGTACCAGGAGTCTCAGGTATTCCAGCAATAACTCCAGGAATGCGTTCTGGACGTTGGTAGCCCGTGAGAGATATGCTTGGACGACCGCCTACGAAACTCTCCAAGGTTCTGATGTGATCCCTTCTGAACAACCTTTCATCAATCCGCGTGATGATCTTCTTTACATCCCTTTTATCCCTCGAATTCCATCTCTTCTTCGACCCTATGCCTTCATGAATCTCTGTTAACCGATAAGCTAATCCGTCCCTGACTTTCTTCAATGTATGATCCCCAAACTTGTGAAGCTCTTTGCACGCCATAAAGCAATTGTGATGTAGTTCACTTCGGTAGACTACCCCAAATGGCTTCTTGATGAGGGTGTACTGAGCAAGTTGGTTTATGTCGGGAAGGTCGAGCTGAGGTTTTGTGAGATTGACACGTTTCTGATAAGATTCCACGGCAAGTTGAATGTCTTCTACATGTTCTTGGATCACGATGCTTCTGATGAAGATTAACAATTACTTGATGTATTCGCGTTGTATTGTTGTAGAGAAATATCTCATTCATCCCTGTACCTTGGCGAGATACATATCTTTAATGTCATTTAGCGACAATCTCGGAAAATCCGCTTCACAGAAGTCATATTCCTCTTCGTCTTGTCGTTTAACCACTATTTTCTTGAGGAATGAGTAGTCCCATTTTGACGAAAGAGAAACATGCTGAATAGCCACGATCCGTTTATCACTGAACACTTCCTTCTTCGACTTAAGAACCTGGCAGCTTTTGTAGTAGATTCTTCGGCGTTCAGGAAAATGATGAATCCCATACAATGCATCGAGATCATACTTTCCACTGTGTCAGCAAACATGTGTGTGGCATCTTCCTCGATGGCTATGTTGTTAGAGTATGATGCTACTGGGAAATGAAGTGTGAGTGATGTAGTGTATTTTCTGGTAACATCGCTACCGTGTAGAAGAAACTCCAGGTCGTTATTAAAGAAATAGCGGAATGGAATCTTGGGTTGATCCGGTCGGCGAATGGTATTTAGAGGTATGGTCTAGTCTGTGTAATATGGAGCCTTGTCTTGTCTGGTGAAGTCAATGTTAGCTTCAGGGTTGAGCCAATCAATGTTGTTAGACATGGCTCGTGCAATGTTGTCAAGATGATATTCGACTTCAATGGCACTTTCTGAGCTGTCTTTAAGTAGTTGAAATGCATCATTCTTGATTCGCTTCAACTCTACCTTAGTCATCTTCTTCACGTTAAACTTTTCCTGAATAAGCTTCACATGCTCCATTGTTCGGCCATCTACCATTTCTTGACCTTCTGGTAGTGAAGGGGTGGCGTCAACAAGTTTAGAAAACCAGTCATATTCTTCGGTTGTGTCTTCATCTAGCCATGAGAGAACATCAGTCTGCTTCATCTTTTTCTTTGGCTTTGATGATGATTCTGGTTTCTTTGTTGTGGCAGAAGAGGTGGGTTGTTGTTGGGGCTCAGGGATCTCTTCATCGTCACCACCAGTGTATTTGAAATGATCACCGGTTTTCTCTGTTTGGGGTGGTAACTCAGAGTCTTGAGGTTTTTTAGTAGCGGCAGAACGTGGAGGAGATCTTCTTTCGGTGGAGGTCCTTTGGGGTGGTGGAGGCATGGAGGAGGATTCACCAGACTTCTTGCGTTTGGACTCTTTATCTTTATCCTTATCCTGATCATCATCGTCTCTAGGACGCTTAGCCGTTTCAGTTGCCGCTTTGCATGACGTTTTAAGTTGGTAATCCAGCAATGCGTCAAGCAGTTTACCTTCGTCAGAGGTAAACGTTGCAGATCGTTTTGACATTTGAAGTACAAGTTTGGAAACCAATTCTGTATCAGAGAAAGCTGTAGGATCAGTTGGGTTGATTGTCACTGCTAAAGGCATTGATCTTATTGTTTGCTTGGCCAACTGCATGAGATTCGGATAGAGTTGTCTGGTGAACATCTCTCTTGTCACGCCAGGGACAGTGTCGAGAAGAAACTTGCGAGTATATTCTCTGGCAGTCCTGTTCATTTCACCCTGTATATCTCTATTAAGAAGCTGTTGAATTTGTTCCCTTTCTGCCAACATCTCGTTTATCACTTTCTGAAGTAGATTGATTCTGTCCGCAAGCTGATCCAGTTTCTTGTTGACCACAGTCTTCTTCCTTGCTTGCCTGACAACTTTAACAATCTTAGACTTAGCTCGTGATGCCCAAGTGTCGGTAGGTTTCTTAACTGATTTGGATGCTGATCTTGTGGTAGCCTTTGATGATGGTGGCGAGGAATGAGAAGATGAGTCTGATGATGATTATTCATGAGGAGGCTCAGGGTCCTTTGGTGGTTCAGAAGTTCGTTCCTTGCTACGTGTGGGACTATCTAGAAGATAATCTTTAGCTTCTTTCTCCGCTTGAGCCTTTTCTTCTGCTTTAACTCCAGCTTCTTCATCTGCTTGAGATTGAGCTTCCATTTCTGCTTTTTCTTTAGCTGCAGCCTCAACATCTTCATCAAGTATTTTCTCCGACTTTTCCATTTTCGGTTCCTCAAAGTCATAGGTGATAGAATCCTCAAGTTGCTTTTGTTGTTGTTCGTGGGTGGTGGTACCAGTTCCCTTATCGGGTTGATTAACCGCATCAGAAACTGGTGTAGTTAGTACACCACCACTTGACCCTCCGGGGCCACGAGTTTGTTACAGTTCGAACTCTTTAGCAACATGTTGGAGTCTGAGGTTCTTAAGCTTCTTTCTGTAGTCTCTGTCTTCGTCCAGTGGCTCTTCATCTGAGCTCTTTTCTTCTTCTGGCTCAACAATTGGAGTTTTACCTTTATCAGCTTTTGGACTAGGAGATTTTTCTACTCTCAAAGTATCATCGATAGCAGATTCTGAGTAGGTAACCTCTTCATCTGATTCAGTGTCCTCTAAGTCCTCATCCATTAGTTTGGGTTCTGGTTTAGGATTTGGAATAGCAACCGTTGATGGTACTTTACTTTTTCTAGAGGGATTTCTCTTTGGATACTTTAAGGGACCTTCAGTGCTTGTAACACTTCCTGCACTGCCTCTCCTGGTCTTCCTAACAGGTTTACCAGAAGACTTAGCATCAATGAAACCTACTTTGCCTGCTTCAACTGCTACCAAATATCGTTTGTACGATTGAAGTCCTTTGATAGCATCAGTAAGAAGATAATCTGGTAACACTACACCTTGTTTCTTCGTAGTTGATTCCTTAAATCTTACCACATTGAGTGTGGGTTCAAGTAGCACGGAGTGATGTTTGGGGTCTTCAAGTCTTTGGGGAATGTCTGGATTGGTTTCAAGAATCCTTTTGATCAACAATTTTATGTATCTGACATAAGGGATCTTGGAGTCAGGCCTTTTCAGGTAAGTCATCATGTCATCCCAGATCAGAGCTGCAAATTCGATGTGTTTCATGTTGACCATGCCCCAAAATATTTGAAGTTCCATGAGCTTTGGATGCTCATAGCCACTGTCACGTCCGGAAACGGATTTAGCAGTCATAATGTACAGTGTTCTCCATGGTTGAGGAATATTCTTGAGATCTATTGAGGAGTGTTTTGTGATAACTCCAGCAGCTTCATCATAGCCGATGTCGATCATGAATTGGAGAACGATCTCTTCCGTAGGATTAGCAGAGAACTCGGTAGGCTCAATGGTTGGAAGAAAAAGAACAGCCCTTAAATCTGCAGCAGTGATGGTGACTTATTTGTGATTAAGCGTCACCGTCACAGCACTTTGACCTTTGACCTTTTGTATCGTGTACCAGAATTGGTGAACATAGATCTCCGGCACAGTAGCAGAATTTGTGAGCATGTTCTGGTAAGGGTGAGTGTTCAGAATATCCACAGCAATCTGACAAAATGACTCAGAACACGTGAAGTTGTCAAAGTCGACTCTGAGATTATTCTTTCCAATCTTCATTGGGTAACCATTAGGGAAGATGTCTTCAACAGTGAGAACATTTGGTGCATCAACATTTTCCATTTGGACGTCCATATCGTGATCTGAAAGACATTTAGCCAAAAGAACCAACATATCGAAAGACATTATGTTAGTTAACAGTTGATTTTATTGTCCAATTATTGAATATGTTATGTTAATGAATGTTACGAGTCTAATGTCACTTTTTTGTCCAATAGTCCATAGTAGTCGTGAAAAGTTTCTTGAGTTTGTTAATTTTGAATTTTCAAGTCCAAATTTTAACTTATTTTCACAACATATATACCATTTAGGCTTATTAGTGACATTTTGGTTTCGTGACGTTATGATTTATTTGTTTACACGTTTGTACGCGTAACAATTCACAATTTAGGCTAAAAAGTTAGGCTTAGGCGTAGGATTTTGCAAGCTTATGCGTAAACAGTATATCATACGCGTAGGCATAAGCTTATGCGTAGGATCTTGACATACGCGTAAGAAATGTTACGCGTAGGAAAAGAGAACCTTAGGCATATAGCTTACGCGTAAGCGTATATGGGAGCTTACGCGTAAGGCTTACTCGTAAGAGTGAACCTTATGTGTAGGCCTCACTATTTACGCATATCCTTCACAGGATACGCGTAGTCCCTTTGTAGAACCTTACGCGTAAAGGTTACGCGTAAGATTTCTCTTACGCATAATATTCTACGCGTAAGGTGATCCTTATGCGTAGGAGCTCAGTTAGCCTTGATTTTGAATATTTCACGCGTAATAACCTGAAACAAGTGAATCATAACACTTTCATTAACACCACGTTCAATCTCTTTCAGTCAAACATGAAGTCTCAATCAAAACTGGTTACGCGTAGGATATGCATACGCGTAAGACTTAAACCCTAAGATTCAAAAATTACGAGTATGAAATCTATCCATAGGATTGACACCAAATCTTTTCTGAGATATCTAAGAGTCCTAATGAGTTGTTTTAAACAAGTTATAACATCAAAACCCTTGCGAATCAAGAATACCTAATTCATATGAACATAAACCCTAAATCACAATTACTTAAGTTTTGATGTTTCTGGGTATGTTTCAAGCTTGGATTAAATCAATTAAACATGTCTAAAGTATATCTTAACCTTCATATTGACCAGAAACTCTCCCAAGTGAAAACGCCCAATTCATGGGTATGAACCCTAATTTGAAAAATGATCAATTTATGTTTCTGGGTGGATTTAATTGATAGAAATGGTTATGGCACATAATTTTGAACATTTTAACACCATTTTATCATCACAAACACCCTCTTATGATTTTGTGTTCATACGCATATGCGTAGAACACGAAATCACACATAACTTGAAATCAAGTCGTTGGATGTTTGTGAAATTAAAAACCAACGTTTGTATTACCACATAGATCATGAAAACACTTACAAATTTGGATTACAAAGCACGGATTTGAAGATAAAATATTAGGCGTGGGATTGGTAGATGAAGTATTAAATGTTTGAATTTAATGTGATTGAAAGGTTGGTGGAAGACTTTGGTTAAAATTAGTTTAAGCATTTGACAACTTTAGTCCCTCCACCTTAATCATTTTCATCCAACACCCATAACTTCCATTTTGGTTACGCAAGGTATGATATTTGAAAAGAAACTTGACGACACTCCCCCTTGACTTAAGAAATAATGAAATTTTACAAATTTGAGTCCGGGGAATGTCAATTAACCAGAAATGTGACCACCATTACCAAAGTAACAACCGGGATAAGGTAACATGCAAGTACAAGGTTTTATAAAATTGAAAAAATATTTATTTTCTCCCCCTCAACACTTGGCCAAGAAAATACTGAATTTTGAAAGAGTAAAGTCTTGACAGAATAATTTGTACTTGCCATGTTAAAAGAAATATAGATAGAAGAATATTTTTGTAGTTTTATCAGATTTTATATTTTTGTATTTTGTTTTTGAAAATATTTACAAAAGAGGTTTTGGTGTTTGACTGGTTTTAAGATTGTTTTAAAAGTTCATCCAGTTCCTCTGGAGTCAAGCACCGCATACCAATCCGGTGGACCAACTCAGTAAACCTAGCAGGAGCCAAGGCTTTGGTGAGAAGATCTACCAGTTGGTATTCAGTACCCACAAAGTATAATCCAACGGTACCCTTTTCCACGTGCTCCTTGATGAAATGATATCGAAGATCGATGTGCTTTGATTTAGAATGTTGAACAGAGTTGCACGAGATCGCAATGGCACTTCGATTGTCGCAGTATATCAGGATTCTGTCAAATACGTAACCATAGTCTTTGAGTTGTGTTCTCATCCAAATGACTTGAGCACAACACGCCGACATGGCTACATATTCTGCTTCAGTTGATGACAACGATGTACAGTCCTCCTTCTTTGATTTCCATGACACCAGTTTATCACCAAGAAATTGTAAAGCTCCTGAAGTGCTTTTACGATAATCTAAGCAACCTGCATGATCAGCGTCTGAAAAAGCGATTAGTTCAAAACCAGAATCCTTCGGATACCAGAGGCCTAAATTAATGGTTCCCTTGATGTATCAGAGGATTCTTTTAGCCTCAGAGAGGTGAGTTTCAGTTGGTCTCGACTGATAATTGGAGCAAAGATAAACAGCAAATACAATGTCAGGCCTACTGGCTGTTAGATACATGAGAGACCCAATAATACTTCGGTATTTGGTAGGGTCAACCAATTTCCCATGCAAATCAGCATCCAGTTTCTTGGTATGTGCCATTGGTGTGGCATAGGTATCACAGGTTTGCATTCCATGTTTGTTTAAGATTTCAAGGGCATATTTGGTGACTCAAGAAAATACCACGGGGTGATTGATGAACTTGCAGTCCTAGAAAGAACGTAAGTTCACCCATCATGGACATTTCAAAATGTTTTTTCATAAGTTTTGAAAAAGCGTTTGAGTACTTTAGATGTGTTGACCCAAAAATGATGTCATCCACATAAATTTGAACGATTAAAATGTGTGCCCCGTGATATTGTATGAAAAGTGTAGGGTCGACCGAACCTTTGACGAAATTATTGGTGATAAGAAAAGATGATAACTTATCATACCACGCCTTAGGGGCTTGTTTAAGACCGTAGAGAGCCTTTTTCAGTTTGTAGACGTGATTTGGGAACTCTGGATCAACGAATCCTTCTGGCTGGCTAACATAGACCTTTTCTTTTAGTTGTCCATTGAGAAAAGCAGTTTTGACATCCATCTGAATGACCGTGATGTTCATGTGAGCTGCAAACGCCAGAAAAATCCGTACAACCTCAAGATGAGCAACCGGAGCGAATGATTCTTCAAAGTCAATACCCTCTTCCTGTCTATAACCCTTAGCCACCAGACGTGACTTATTTCTGATTACTGTTCCTTCAGCATCCAATTTGTTTTTCCAAATCCATTTGAGACCAATGACGAAGACCCATGTTGGTTTGTCAACCAATTCCCATACTTCAAGACGTTTAAACTGATTGAGTTCTTCTTGCATGGATTCAATCCAGTTGTCTTTGGTCATTGCATCTTTAATGTTTTTAGGTTCAGATTGGCAGACAGTGAGTGCATAAATGCAATGTTCACCGTCTGTGTGAAGACATTGTCTAGTTACGACTGGTTGATTCGGGTTACCAATAATGTTCTCAAGACGATGGTCTTTCGTCCAACGATGTGTGGAAGGTTGATGTTGATATACATTTTGCAGATTGGGAGGATTCAAATGGCTTGTAGATGATTCTGCAACATTAGGTGTGACAGATACATTAGCAAGCGGATTGAAGAACGCATTTGGATCATAATCTGCAGGTGTGGGTACTTCATTGTTCAGAATATCATGAGCTTATTCAGCGTCGTTGGATGCAGTTTGTTCAACTGTTGTTGTAGAATCAACTGGTGGTGCTTCCTCAACAGTAGTTGTTGTGGCAGGTGTATCAGGTATTGGATTTTAATCAGGTTGAGCAGCGAAAACATTTGATACAGCTGGAGCACGTTCATCAATATCATCACTAAACAGAGGAGCAAATAGTTGTTCCATTTGACGTCGAGTTAGTTGTAAACTAGGTTCAGCTGATGATGGGGTTTGAGGGAAGTTTAAACGGTTATGACCGGGTTCCAAGCTGTTATGCTCAGAAGCCATTTCTGTAAGCTCATCGAAATTTGCATGAATCATTTCCATAATCTCCCTTGTACGACGATTCCAGATCCGGAAACCCTTAGAGTTTTCACAATATCCTACAAATACTCCAATGTCAGCTTTGGCTTTGAGCTTACCAAAGTCATCACGATCATTATTTGGATAACAAAGAGATCCAAATACATGAAAGTGTTTGAGATTCGGTTTACGGTTGTGGATAAGCTCATAAGGTGTTTTGTTGTGGCGTTTGGTAATCATTGAACGATTCTGAGTGTAGCATGCAGTTGACAAGGCTTCAGCCCACAAGTAATCTGGAAGTTTTGCATTAATTAACATCATTCTTGCAGCTTCCACTAACGTACGGTTTCGTCTTTCAACAACTCTGTTTTGTTCCGGTGTTAGCGTAATTGATGTTTGATGCTCAATTCCCACTTTCTCATAAAATGCACGAAGAGTTTGATTCACAAATTTAGTTTCATTGTCTGTTCTGATTTGTCGTACTGTATTCCGGAGCTGAACTTGAATTTTCGTGAGAAAGGTGATGATCATCTATGGTGCTTGATCTTTACTTCGAAGAAAATAAACCCAAGTCCATCTTGAGTAGTCATCTACAATTACCAAGATGTAGCGTTTGCCATTAATCGTCTGCACGCGCATCGGGCCACACAAATCCATGTGAAGAAGATGAAGCACATGCTGTGAGCTGTGTTCCACCTTTGAAGGAAAGTGAGCACGAGTGCTTTTCCCTTGTTCACAAGCTGAGCAAAGGTGATCTTTAGAATACCGAAATCTTGGGAGACCTTCAACAAGTTTGTGTCGTGCAAGATTAGTTATGCTTTGAAAGTTTAAATGTGAGAGACGATGGTGCCATAGCCAAGATTTTGTAGATGTAGCCTTTGAAAGTAGACAGATGGGAGATGAAGCAATCATGTCTTGCATTGAGATTGTATAAAGACTTCAATTGCGGGTGCCGGACATAAGATCGTTTCCTTGTAGATCACGAATGAAACAAGTTGTCTCCCGAAAAGAAACTTCCAAATCTCCATCACAGAACTAACCAACAGAGAAGAGATTATGACCGAGACCTTCCACAAACTAAACCATGCTAATTTCGATGTTGCCATTGATGTAATCTCCGTAGCCCATGATAGCTGCGAAGTAATCATTCCCGAATCTGACAGTGCCAATGAACTTTGCAACAAAGTTTGATAACAATTTGAGATTGCCTGTCATGTGTCGGGAACATCCGCTATCAACAATCCAGAGGATGATCTGTATCACATGCATTACACACAGACGACACAGATGGAATAGAAGTAGATTTGGAACCCGAAGAGTTAGAGGGTTCCGATGCAGTTATAGGTGAAACACACATGTTTATGATTTTAGGTATCCATTGAAATCCTAGTATATTATGTAACCATTTCTGCCATCTCCAACTAGTCTTAGCTTTGGTCTTAGTGAATGCACTAGGTGATAAGTTCTTCCTAGGAGGTGAAGTGGGTGCCATAGGTACATCAATGATGTTTGCAGAAACACTAGAAGGCGGTTTTCCTAGCACAGACTTAGAAGAATTAGTGGGCCTAGAGGTATTACGTTTTCTAGTATTCTGCTTACGAGATAAGATAGCTTTAGCAACACATTTATCATGACAACACAAGAAGCTTCAAACAAAACATTAAGAGTACTTAAAGATTCAGCATTCGTTACAGCACTTTGTTCATTACATTTGTCAGACGCAATATCTAAAGTGGGTGCAACTTGAGTTTTATTCAAAGTCCTAGGGTGTTCTTCTACTTCAGCATTCTTTATGGTTCTTTTCTTACGTCGCAACTTCCTATTGTTCCATGTATTGCTCCTAGGCTGTGAAGTGCGGGCGTTGGGAAAAGAGGCAACTATTCCTGTTTCAGTAGAGGGAAGCACATTAGTTTCTTGTGGTATATCATTAGATGTTCTAGAGTCATTTTGAATTTGTGTAGGTGCAGTTGCTACAGTGTTACTATCCCTATCATGCTTAAGTGTTACCAACTCTGCTTTTAGATCATGGATTTTGTGTAACAAATCTTGATTTTGAGAACGAGTATTTCCATTTTGTCGTAAAATATCTTTGGTATATGCAAGATGATCATCAATATCTTTTGACGCTTGAGCACGAGTCTTTTTGAGTAAATCAAATATGACACCATATTCCTTTTTAACTTGTGAAATTTCTTGTTCATATTTTGAAATTTGATACTTCAAAGACACGTTTTGATCATCCGGTTGCTCAAGTTTTGGATGAAAAGTTTTAGTGTGCAACTGGTTGATTTTGTTTTGCAAAGCGAGTTCTCGATTATGACAATCTTTTTGACACCATTGAAGACGACATTTTGCATTTGAAAGCTCGTTAAATAAGCGTTCATTTTCAACTTTTAAAGACTTGATTTATGACACGGTATCAATATTCTCAACATTTTCAACGGAATCAACAGAATCAGCAGAGATATAATCAAATGCATATGCAACCGAATGTAGTAACACAACATTATGGATATCAGCACAGATAACATCTTCCAAGAGTCAATCAACATCTTTTCTCAACAATTTCTTTTTACGTTTAGTATTTGAAATCGATGTTTCTGTTTGTTCGAAAACTCTTTTCATAAGTCCAAGTTCCTTGTGAAAGTCCCTTTCCCAATATATTGCACAATTTTTCAAATTTTGGACATGTGGTAAAATTCTTTTCTGAAAAAATATCTCTTTGGGCTCTTGCTTGAGGCGATTGAAAATGTTCAACTTTTATTTCAGAATTGACTTCAATTTTACGTTCCAAAAGTTTGATGTCCGATAAAAATGTTTCAAAATATTTTATAACTTTACATTTTTCGGCTAATGGTTTTATTTCACTAAGTGAAGGTAAAGGACCATTAATTTGTGCAGTATTGGAAAGGGGACCCGCAGAAGTAGGTGTGATAACCCAAGGTGTGTTAGAAAAATCATGTTGTGTGACTAAAGTAACGGCTTTTGAATAGTTAAATGGTTTGTTATAAACAACATTTTCCAATTTTGACTGACTCTCATCTTCTGCATCTAATTCCTCTTGACGATTATATTCAACAACACTCATAATGGAATCATCAATTCTATGTTCTGCACTATAAACTTCAGGATTTGGTTTGAATGCTCTATTTGAAAACTTTGGTTTGTAATCAACAAGATTCGGTCCATATCCATTTGGATTTGGTTTAAAAGTAAACTTTTGAATCGTTGTGATTGATTCACCATGTTTATTAACAACATTTCGAAACTCTTTGATTTTGTTTTTTAAGTCAACAATTTCCTCAAGATAGTTATCTATTCATTTCGTTGAATGCTTTTTGTACTCAGAGAACTGTTTTTGACAAGTTAACAACTCAGACTTGGCTTTTTGAGTTTCCAAAGTGAGAGCATTAAGTTGTTGTTTATGATCATATTTTAGTTGTTCTATTTGAGACAACAAAGTATTCTTGGATGCGACTAGATCACGTATTTGTTGTTCTAATGATTTTTCGTTTTGGTAAGATTTAGCAAAAGCGACTTCAAAACCTTTTTCACGTTTTTCTTGAGTTTGAAAAACGTTGAGTTGGTTTTTTAAGCATTCAATATCCCTAGTTAATAGTGCATTTTTGTCCTTTAGTTGCTTATTGATGTCCATGCATATTTCCAGGCAAGATTCTTGGTCTTTAAGTAAGGGCATGAGCTCAGACGGAAGTTCAGCTTGTTCAACGTGAGTCTCAACATGATCATTAGTCAAATCCTCAAGTATAACCACGGAGTCAACTTGATTATCAATGGTAACCATAAGGTCATCTTGATCGTCAAATATAACTACGAGATCTATTTGATTATCATCGGAATGAGATGTAGACGGCTCATGTTGAACACTCTGATCCTCGTCGGATACAGATGTAGGCGGAGATATCATATCAGAAATGAATATGGTTTGATCCGGTACCTGAGACAAGCCGTCAGTGTCATACACTAGTCCTGTGTCACTCATGTGGAGTTCGTGCATGTTTGCCATCAACATAACTGCTGCATTAGCCTGCAAGTCCTCTATATTATCATCAGAATCTGCATGTGCCATGAAGCTCTGTTCCTTGTTGGTAAGAGTTCCACCAGCTTCATCCTTAAGAGCCAAGAGTAAAGCCTCGTTGTGATAAGCACTTCCTCTTGTCCTCGGCTTTGGGCATGCATTCGCTAGATGACCCTTCTCATTACAGTTATAGCAACGAAGACCATTCACCCCATTCTGAGCTTTACCCTGTTCAACCACTTGAGCCCTTTGTTGTTGTGGAGCACCCATGGTATTCCTTCCCATTGGAATAAACCCTTGACCACCGCCCATCTGACGAACTTGACCACGATTTTGAACCTCAACTCTTCCATTGTTAACAACAGCCTGATTCCTTGTGTTAGATGAGGTGCGAATGCGATTGTTGGATTTGTTGGAGTATCGACCAAAGGCTCTAGCAATCATAACAAATCCTTGTTGCAATGCATCAAAAGCTTCAGTATCCTCAGTTGATTCACTGTAAAGTGCTTGAGTATTGTTGTTGTTGTATGGAACCAGTTGATTTTCTTGTGGTATTTGCTGTTGTGAAGGATCATAAGGTGTTATCTTAGCAGATGGTTGAGCAGTAGGTTGTGGAGGATTTGTGAATACAGTTTGTAAGGTCGGGAATTGAGGATAACAAGCTTGAGCCCACAAAGCTAATTGTTGATTATCCGGAAGTGATGGTGAAACAGGTAGTCAACGGATAACCCTTTCTTTGTCAACTTCCTTTTGGTGGGGCTTCAAATAGTCGTACAACAATCCGTATGTAGCATGATGAAGGTTCTTCGCTTGACGGATGAAAATGACATACTTTTCCCAATCAGGACCAAGACTACTCAGGAACTTAGTGTTGACTGCAATTCTTGGCATGATGATGTTATCTTTGTCCAAGTCATTGATGATGTATGAGAAGCGATGATGATATGACTCTAATGTCTCTCCGGGTTCAATCATGAAGTGTTCATAAGCCAAGTAGATTTTGGATTCCATGTCTTCTTGATTGAGTTCAGTGCCTTCCATGAGAAGATGAATATGTTCCCACATTGCTTTAGCAGTCTTTTGAGCATCAACACTTTGAAGGATCAGATTGGGTAATCCCAAAAGGATGTATTGCATTGCTAGTTCATCGACTTCAAAGTGTAGAAGTTCATCAGTAGTAAGGTCATTAAGACTTGCAATGTTAGTAACATCACCTCTTGGTGGATTAGCATTTGGATCTCCAGGTACAGTGACAGTAGGCATCTGAAATGGACCTTCCAGGATAACCTTCTTCAAGAACTTTCCATGTGGCTTCTTTAGATCACAAAACCTAAAGAACCTTATCACACATTGATCATAATTTTCGGGAGTGAGCATTGGAGGTCTATCAAGTGATCCAGCCTCATGAATGGATTGTTGGCTACTTAAAGCTTCACACATCTTTGCAAACCAAGACGGTTCCTTCATAGTATTCCTGGATGGATGTTGATTGTGAAAGTTTGTATAAGGTTGTACTTGAAGACTAGGGGTGGTTGAATCATTTGTGGTTGAATTGCTCCTTGAGGAAATTGTTGTTGAAATTGTTGTTGTTGTTGTTGTAGTTGTTGATAAAATTGTTGTAGTTGATTGAGTTGTTGTTGTTGTTGAGGATACACATGAGGGAAGTAGCTAGAGTATGGTGGTTGAGACATCTTGAAACTTGTGTTGAAAAATGGATCTTTGTAGTCGAATGAAACGTTGTTGATGAAGTATCCTTAGGCGTAGAAAATAGCTTAAGTGTAGAGAAACCTTATGCGTAAAACCAATCCTTACGCATAAAGAGTGAACTTACGCGTAGTGATAGCTTAAGCGTAAGTTTGAGTAAAAAACTTAGATTATGCGTAAGCAAAGGCTTAGAAGTAGAATTCTTAAGCGTAAGTTAGCTTAGGCGTAAGACTGTGCTTATGCATAAGTTTATGCTTAGGCAGAAAGAGATTCTATGCGTAAGTACCTTGCTTAGGCGTAAAACTAGGGTTTTATCCCAAAAATCCTTTACACTTATCCAGTGTAGAAGATATCCAAAGTCGAAGTGTTTTCAGGCTTACCCAAGCAAGAAACCACTGAGTAAACCAAGAACACTGAAGATCAAACTATATGGAGCTTACGCGTAAGATTAGGGTTTTCTTATGCGTAAGTTTTGCCAAAACTGAGATTTCTATCCAAAAATGTTTCTAAACCATATTTTTATGATGAAATAGCTTCAATATCTTCAAAATAACACAAAAGTGTGAAACTTGATGATCCAAAACACGTAATCACCTTACGCGTATAAATGAACACACGATGAAAACCAAGCTTAAAAACAATGAAATACACGTAAAGTTTGAAACTTTTTGCCAAAAACTTAAACTTTAACACCTAATAACCTTGAGAGTACAAGAATCTTGGATTTGAAAGTGTAAAAAATGAGTTTTTATGCGTATGAAAGTTTGTGTACCGAACCTTACGCGTATAACCAAAAATTTCAAAAACAAAAATCGTTTCACCCAACTATTTGGCGATTGATACCACTGTTAGGTTCCCATTTATGTAACACAAGCATCAATATAAGAAGTATAGATAAGAGATAGATCGGTTGAACAAGCTAACACAATACGCATAGGAATATAAGAAAGGATATGCGTGAGTATTGAGATAAAATGAACAACCAACCATCTAAGGATGGTTTACATGAGGTATTTATAGGAAGGAACTAGGGCAATATGCAAGTTCCCTTCCTTTCCTTATTAGGCTTGGGCCAAGGCTTATGGGCCTTCTACATAAGCCTTAGCATAATAACAAACATAAATGCCTAATTAAGCTAACTATTACATATTAATTACTAACACTTGTAATCTAGTTTAGGAGTGATTCCAGCAGATACTGCACAAATAGAGCTAGGGCTACAAACCTACACAATTTAGGAGGGTACGAACACGAGTAACCAAGTCGACTAGAAAGTCGACTTGGGAATCGACTTGGGTCGATTAGAGATCGGCTCAAAAGGGTTTCAAAACTCTTTTAGGTTTAATTGAACAATCGAACTAGAGGAGGAGGGAAAGGAGTATTTTCGGTTTAGAGGTTTGAATAATGAATCCTATAAGAATGACTTTTTATTTATAAGATTACATGTGATACTCCTAACAAAATTAGGAAGCCTTTTATTTAACCATAAGTATATTAAATTTGACAAACTGTCAAACTTAACCCCTCTTGGGGTATTCAGTCGACCATCATCCCTAATGGATAGGGTTTTGCCTTTTATAATTTGAAAATATTTATCTTTAGATAAATATATACTCTGATTAATTATTCTTTTACCATTCTATGAAAATATTACCGTATTTTCATTCCCTCTTAATTTCCATTTCATTTTGTTACTCTTTTCTCAATTTCTCTTGCATGTTCCTTTTAGTGTGCACCAGTCTGACCCTTCGGAATTTCTGTAAAGGCCAGTTATGAAAGACGTTGTTCTTTGCACATAATCCTTTCCGTTTCTAAGCAGTTGAAGTCAAAGGAAGGACGCTGTGGAGGTCAAATTGCACCTAAGATAGTAGCTCATGTGGAAAGTGGTAATGTCAGCTTTACACCTCAGCAATTTGAGTGAAAACTAAGAAATTTCAGCAAATGGGAAATGTGATAGATTTTGATGATGAGATTGGTCATCATTTTGCAGCAGGTATTACATGTATTACTAGTCAATTAGTATTACTAGAAGATATGATCTATGATACTTGTGCAACTGATCACACGACTCTTGTATATAGATATATTGGAACCTTATTTGTTATGGATCAAAACAAAAATAAGATTGCCAAATGGTAACATATCTTTGACTTCTCTTTGTTAGATATTGGATTTCATAAACACATAACAAACAATAATATGGGTCGAATTATTTAGAGGTTTTAGAGAGAGAAAGTGGGAGCCTTTCTAGAGAGAGAAAGTGAAAGAAAACATAGAAGGTTAGATTAAGATGAATGAAAGGTCCAACCCTCTACCTTGGGAGGTAGAGGGTATTTATAGTTACAAACATAACGACCTCCTATCGGCCTGTGGATCAGGTATACAGTGGGTAAAGACCCGTCCTTCCTCCACGGTGTTGCTCTAAACTAAATAGCTAACTAAATAACTAGTAAATAACGTAAACAACGACAAATAACGACACGTCTACGAGCTAACTTATGCTAGATCATAATTGGGGTGACCGACACTTTAACATGGAATTTTCTAATTCCTAACAATCTCCCCCTAAGGGAGGTCACCCCATGAAATACATTTTGCTTCCTAGCATTCTATCTTTGACTTCGTTCTTGAGCTCGTAGACTTCAATTCTTCAATTCTGCAATCTTTGTGCTTAAGCAGTGATTCTTCCAAGTCCGCATAGATTAGTACTTTAAGTGGAGGCCTTTGAACTGATCCACATCTTTGATGATCTTCGAGCTTTCATTGAGATCATCAGCCACATTAAATCTCTAGATCACCCTTTATTGTGTTGCCATCATGTGAAGTTGTGACTTTTTGACCGACATGCTCACACTTTTGAATCATGACATCTTTCCATCAGAGTAGCGGAAGCCTTACTGGTTCATGATATTTGCAGCAGCGTAGCAGAAGCATAGTATAAAAATATCAGAACCAGGTTATGTAGATATGCACCAGTCATGATTTCTTCAATTAAGTGTGGTTGCTGTGAACATGCGGCTTTGGATTGACTCCTCAATTCTGATCAGCTGCAACCGTCCAAGTGTACCTGCAAACAACAGTTAGCAATAAAACATACGAAAGTGTCTTTGATCACTTTCGTTGAATTGAGGTACACGGCCCACGGTTCCCCGTTGATCAGTACAAGTACTGCCTGTGATCAGGTAGTATTCCTAAGAATCTCCTTGACAGGGTTTCGCAGCTGTTCTAGCTGTTCTCAAACCGGAACGTCTCAAAGAAGACAACACGGAGTGAGTGAACCAGTGAATTGAGATTCACTGATTGATGAAAAATGATTCGAAAAACAATCGTGTATTGCTTGAAGAAAGAGTTTTGCAATACGACGAAGGTTTTATGAGAAGGATCAATTTTCAATCAAAATACTTTTGGTATTAGAGAATGAGTACACATTCGACGTGCTAGCGAAAAGAAGAGATTCGCACATCGAATGGTTTTTCTAAAAGTATTTTTCAATCAGAAATACTTTTTGAATTTGAAAACATAAGTACACATTCGACGTGCTAGAGAAAAGAAGGTTTGCACATCGAATGGTTTTTCCAAAAGTATTCGTCAATTCCAATCCTGGACCAAGGTTGATTCAAGAATGAATCTCCCCATCGTTTCTATCCAGTTGTCACAAGTTTGATCTTACGAGAAGATCTCACATGTCACCCACCAAGAGCTTGTTTGATGTTGGCTCTAGAAGGATTTCCATCTTCATCGTGAATACTTTTACATACCACTCAGATGTTCTGGCAATACCACAAGGATAATGCGTAGGACTCTTAATATATACTTACTTTCCACATTGTGTGAAACAGCAAGTCTTCAAGAATTTAGTGTCCTAATGAGATATTGTGGATGATCTCTTGGCTCTAGACTCAATAGTGCTCATTTGGTTCCTGTGTCGGAGACTAGGGAGAGGGTCTCCTTCTTCAATATCAACAATCTCTAAGAGAAAGTCGATAGATTATGTAGGTTCCCCGTGAGAATGAAACAAGCCCTTTTAAGAGGAACTTGAGTAGTTTGGGAAGTTTTAGTGCAGTGCGTCACTGGGTCCATGACGTCTTGTCTTCAATACCAGTGTTACCTTAGTAACAACCAGTTGCATATGTATTGAACCCGGTTACTGCCCTAAGGTTGAATTGATGGGGGCTATTTCTTTTCACCCTTTTTCACATTCAGTTCTTTTTCATTCTTCAACCCCTTCAGTGCTTACCGAGACTTCATAACTAGAACCTTGTTGGGTTTATTCCAGTACTAGCTCTGTCTCAGTCCGCACTCTTCCCGAATCTCACTTTTCTCCTTTTTTTTCAATATACCTAAGGACTCTACACTATCTAGTGGATTGTCCCTGGGTAGATCCCTCCGGTTCTGGCGGATCGTGGGAACAAATACCTAACCTAACCATCCTTATAACACCATGCATAAAGTAAATGGTCGGTCTATTGGTACAGTTCATTCTTCTTTGAAACCAATTGAAAAATCATTTGGAAAAACAATCAAGGTACTTGTGATACGAGATCAAAGCATTTTGTACCTTGATAGTTTTGATCATTTAGAAAACCTCCCCCTCAACATGTGCATATGATTTAGAAATTGTTTAGCACAAGGAGGCAAGAGGACTTTGAAATATTTTCTTTGATCACAATTTTCATACGAAAAAGCCATTTGATTTTCATGGTAAAATTCTCCCCCTCAATATGTGCATAGGATATTTTAAAACATTTTATCACATAGAGGCAAGAGTTCTTTTGAAGCACATCCACAATCACAAGCGCCATTTAAGAAACCATTTGAAAAACACAATCAAGGTACTTTATAATCTCTTTTAAAAAACTTTTGTACCTCGATGGTTTTGCTCCCCCTCAATATGTGCTTCGAGATTCGAAAGCGTTTAGCACATATGAGAGAGCAGCCTGCACAACTGAATCAAAACGATCACCTTTTATCAAATTTCATTATTAAATCACAAATTCTCCCCCGATCAAAAATATCAAATCCTTTGAGATTTTGGATCCCAAGTGATTTAATTAGGTTTAGAAAACATGGGAGAAATATGTGGCCTTGTTTAAATACTCATCATGTTTTTGGATAAATCCTCCTCCTCAACATGTGCATTGTGTATTGAAATCGTTTGGCACATGGAGGCAGGAGTGCCTTTGAAGGACTAAAACCAATTCCATTAAAACAGATTTGAGATTTAAATCACGATCTCTCACCCGATCAAAGATTTCAAACCATTTGAGATTAGTGATCCCAAATGATTTAAATAATTTAGAGAATTTGGTGAAAGACGTGGCAAGATTAACTTTGAAAGATGACAGATAAGAACCATTTTAAGACATTAAAGATTGTTAGTGTCAGGTATGATAGTTTTTAAGAGATCTTTTAAGTAAAACAAAATCATTTCACAATCAAACAAGAACAGAAAAAAATTTCATTTCGAAAGACCTTGATTCTAAAGAAAAAATCATACCATGACATAACATTAAATCTTTAGATCACCACTTATTTTGTACAATCCGGACTTTTATGAAGCAATATTGTTTGAAAATAATTTATTTTAAATCACTCTCCCCCTCAATCGATGACAGAAGTCAATAATTGAGTGACTTAGGTTTTGTTAGGAAGAAGTCCGGTGATTTTCAAATTTTAGTCCAATTTATTTTCAAAACAATATTTTTCCATTTTCAAAAACAATTTTATTCAAAGTTTTAGAAAAATGGTATCATCACTATTATCCTGCACAAAGATATGTTAGGTGGTTGAGCAGCTTTTGTTGATGTTGCTGCTGTAGGGCTTGGAAGAAAAACCGTCTGCTAATGCAGTGAGACTTCTTCTTACGTTGCATTTTGAATGCCAACTGAGGTCAAATTAAGCTCCGTTTCTTCAATCACTTAGAAGAAAACCATCTGCAGATGCAGTGAGACCTCTTACGTTGCATATATGCCAACTCTCCATAGAAGTCCAGTTAAGCTCCGTTTCTTCATTTGGCGACACAAGATAATCGTTACCCTTTCCTTTCGGCATCCAATCATATTCATCTGTGGGATCCGGATCGGGAACATTCTTATATACCAATATACCTGCATACGTTAGTGAACACACATACAAATATATGGTGGTCGACATCACCCTATAACAGCAATCGACTAATCAAAGTCAATTCAACATAACAATCAGATCATATATAGCATGGGGATTAAGTGTTCATCAAACTCTAATCATCTAAACCTAACAATCATATCCTAGAAATCCTAGTCCTTCAACATAGGCAATTATCATTTTTTCATTTAAGCACGTAGGATAATTAAGAAAGTCCGTTAGATGATATAATTTGAAAACATTCTCCCCCTCAATCAATGACTCAATTTTCTGAAAAGATTAAAAGCGCATGAAGTCATTGATTGAGTTTGCAAATTAATGAGAAAACTCTGAATCTGATTGATTTTTCAAGCAACTCATTTACCACCATTTTGAACACAACAAATATTTTTCTGAAGAATTATAGACCGAAAAACATTTGTGTAGGAACAGCAGTCCTTCGACATACTTTCCTCAATTTGTTTTTAGGATAAGTGCATGAAATATTTTGAAAATAGTTTAAGCGTAGCACTTTCCTTCTTTAAAAAACGGGTTGCTATCTGAAATAATAACAAGCCATTGTTTAAGCACGGGTTACAGTCAGAAGTAAATGCAAGCCATTATTTGAAGCCCGGGTTACAGTCTGAAATAACTGTAAGCCATTAGATTTGTGACATGTTTAGAAAGAAATATTTACACCTCCTGCTCGAACTTCATCTAAAGTCCCGTGCCATTATTGAATGACATTTCTAAGACCGTAGATGTTATCGATACCAGAAGACATGTCTTGGAAAACATATTTTTGGTAATTTTTGACTTTTTCTGATTTTTATGGGATTTTTGAAGGTTTTATATTTTTCTATTTTCTTTTGTTGGTTTTATATTTTTCTATTTTCTTTTTGTTGGTTTTATATTTTTGTATTTTGTTTTTCGAATAAATATATACAAGAGATAAATTAGTTTAAGAGAATGATGAAATGAGTACCGAGATAAAGATATCGTTCAACACGTTGTAGAAGAAAGGAACCAACATCTCTTAAACTTTCGCCACCAAAGCATCCGAGGCTTCTAAGAAAATCATCTGGACATGAGCCTTCTCAATTTGAATCTTTGGTAGCTTCCCCCCAAACCGACAAACATCGAATAAAGACCATTTCCCTAAGAAGTAGAGTTGAATACAAAGCGGTCTCATTGATTGAAGCACAGCACCCTGAAGAACACGAGAACACCGAAGTAACAAGTTGAAACATTGATCGTCTCAGTGGTTATCAAATCCGGATTAACTGATTACGACCGATCACATGAACCTGTTGTGCATCCCCGATGTACACCTTACTCTTCGAGATTGACCAGTTGTCTAGTTAGGGGAACAATATATCAACATCTTCATTTTACCAAGTGCATTCCAGTTATATAACATATAACCAATCAGCACATAATGTACACATGTACCCAACAAGAGTAGAGACGATGACATCCATGTAACATGTTGAGTCACAAAACATCTCTGTGGATGTCAACTCTGAAATAACTGAATTAGCTCGATCAAGTGAACATGTTGTGCATATAACCGGAAGCCCTTTATCATAAACCGTATATAAAATGTCGATAGGCAGTATTATCTCACGTTCCAAATATTCTTCTCACATTTCTCCCAACTGAACATTGAAGTAACAAAAACCAAAGGTCTCCAGAGACCACTTCCCCCAAATAGTTAGAGTAATATATCCTTCCCCCAAATAGTTTTGATACCTCAGAATCAGCAAAACATAATATATCCATAAACTTGAAATCTTGTGAGAAGAATTCAAATAGCCCAAATGAATCCTGTGAGAATCAACTGCTACATAAACTCTCTCTGACTATCTTTATCAACCCATATGTAGACAATTTGAAGTGACCACTGTTGAAGAAAAACCCGATATACCAAACTTGAAACTGAAGTCGAATTCCCCGCATTTTTGTCTTAAGCTTGCACTTAAAGATGGAAGAACGGTGTCGAGAATCTATGCTTCCAGCAAATCTCTAAGTACTCACACTCAAACAAAGTATGAGACTTTAACACCTCTTGATATTATCCACATCGTCATCTACATGTGACACTGAGTAAAAAAACGTAACTCCTAATAGTGATAGTTAACCAGGTCTTCAACCATCCACTCCGACTGCTGGTAACTAGATAAATCAAGCCTTCAACTCAAATTCTTAAGCCCGAGCAAGTTATCAAATAAGAACACGCCTTTGTGAAGGACAACTTCAATCTCAAATAAGTGATAAATGATTAACTCTGAAGTAATCAACTTGTGTCAAATGTCCAACACGTGAATAAACATACAATCGGATGTACATTGACCCACTGAATGAACCGGAGCAAATGATTCCTCAACATCAATGCATTCTTCCTTAAGGTATACATGTAGAAACTGATCTGGAAGATTCACCAATAATGTTTTCGAGCGGATGAGGTAGTCATTTTCCTTAATGTTCATGTGGTTGATTTATAGCGTGCACAATGAGAGGAATAATAATCCGTGAAGATTTGGCAAAGGAATACCAAAGAGCGGATCATTATTCATGAACAATAATCCGTGAAGATTTGGTAAAGGAATACCAAAGAGCGGATCATTATTCATGAGTGCAACTGCAATATTATGATAGTCATTATCAACGCCTTGAGGAATAACTGGAGATTGGGTTTCTTGAGAGTTCTGAGAAGTACTTCTTAGATGGTGAACTAGTTGAGTCAGTAGAAACCGGAGCATGAGCTTCAGAAGCTGGATGATCAACATTCGTTAGAGGTTGGAAGTACTCATCAAACATATCTTTGAAACATAATGAATCCCAAACAATGAGTCCCAATTATCCTTAGTAATTGAAGCATTAGGCGTTGGAGGAGTGTCATCAAAAATCAAGCAATGAATCATTGCTAAAGAATCTGAGCAAGTCTAATTGGGGATTAAATTTTGGCTTTTCAATCTCCCCCAATTAGTGCTCTCCCCTAAACTGACGAAGATTTTCAAGTGTTCTTCTCAGCCCGGATTAAGAAGAAGTCTTTAGATCATCAAATGCAATTCGTCTTTAGTCTTCTAATCATGTAGCTTTCAAATGTAGATAAGACTGTAGACTCGACCTTCTTCAAGATTATCCGAATGGGGAAATAGACAGTTAACATCTTCTTCACACCAAAGGCATTCCCGTTAACTTGTAAATAGCAAATCCCCTTAATTAAAATCCCTCCCAATCAAACAAGAACATAAAGATGTTCATCAAAGAAATCAGCCCGGCAACTAGAAGCACTTTGTCATTTAATCATATCAGCCCGTGTGAAGATGTCAACCAACGGCTCTTAGAAGAAACTACATGTGAAGATGATCCGATAAGAAGAATCTCGGTTCTTACATGGGTTAGGAGCCGTTTGACCATATATTCTCAAATATCAGTCAACCATGCAAAAAATTCACACTTCTTCTCCCCCTCAAGAATTGCATACAGAGATGCCATTCTTGATTAACCAAGTGATTATCATCCAAATGTATTATATTCACACTTCTCCCCCGCAAAATTAGCACATGATGTCGCCATCTTCATTATATTGAGCAAGAGGAATAAGAGTAATTATCAGTAGTCCGGTTCACTTGATGACTGAAGCGCATGGAAAAAGCATGAAGCATGTTGATGAAGAATGTCGATGAGAATGGTCATAAACATGAAGATTTCTCTTCTTAAGAAGATAAAGCGCACTGAAGCGTACACCTTTCTTTTCTTTGAGGAACGGGGCCTGAAGTGTTATCTGCAGACGCCATAGCCGGTTGAATATCAATGTTGAGTAACTTGAACTCGTGAGTTATGAGATATCAATCCATTTGTAATCCATACTTTAAGCCAGTCCATGTATTGAAGGATCGAAGTATCTGCAACTGAGTAAGGAGTACCTGCACTAACATTACAAGCTTGATTGCATATATATGGGTTAGTTACATTAGCATCCAAACTCTTTGGGGTTTCACGGTCAACCTTGATTTTTTCATCAGAAAACAGCTTTCCGGTAGGAATCCACCTAAGTCCAGCATCCTTAAACATTCTTCCAGACGGTATCCACTTATGGCAAGGTCTAGGATTGTAAGGCTTCTTATGCATAGTGGAAGACTTATCCTTGTTCCTAGTTTCCAAAGATTTAGCAGTTGGTATCCATCTAGGCGAAGTTTGTGGTTTGTTTTGCTTCATATGCACTGTGGATGACTTAGTGTAAATCCTAGACTTAACAGGTTGTACCATTGCATGAGCATTTACTTTCTTCAGGGATTTTGTGGAACATTTATCATGATTAGCATTAAAGATACATTTCAGACACTTTGAGCAAACAGCTTGTTTGAATTCAGAAATAGATCTAGATTTCTTAGAGTGATCTGCTATGGGAATAGCTTTAATCAAAACGCAACTACTCTTAGATGTAAGCCAATCCCTAGTCTTTAGATTAGTGTTCCTAGGTAATGGTTTAGAACTACTAGCAGTGCCTTGAAATCTTGAAGAATTTATCATCCTAGGTCTTGCACCTAAAATTCCGTCTTTACGATTCTGTGCCTTCTTTCTAGCCATTTCAAGATAAGAGTTCTTATACAAGTCATTCATATCAATTTTCCTAGGCAAGTGAGGTGAAGTGACTGGTTTTGTCAAAACTTGTTTCACATCAACTTGGGAGGCAAACCGTGTTTTTGAAAATTTTGGTCGTTCAGATCTAAACGCATTCGGTTGTCTAATAACTGGTTTCCCCAAGTTTGATGGTTTTGAAAACTTAGTGTTCACACTATTCCCTGTTGTTTTTCTGAGCTCATTTTTTAAAGCAACAATGGCGAAACTCTTTTCCTGAAGTTGAGCTTTGAGATCATCAGTTTTAGCTATCAAAGAGTTTGTTTGTTCCATTGATGTAGTTCTAGCTTCTTTGATAGAGTCACTTAGTTCTATGTGATACTTTCTCAAATACTCATTTTCCTTTAGTAATTTGGCCACACAAACCGCTAATTCATCATTTCTCATTTGAATATCATCAATAGCATTAATATCATAATTACTTGTAACCAAATTACTTTTTACATGCATATCAGAAATATGTTTCTTCAAATTGTTGATGGTTGAGTCTTTGTCTTGAAGCTGAGCTTTCAAAGTGTTCATTTCAAAAAATTCACGGAATTCAGGAAGTTCCGGACTTTTACATGGTTTGTTAATTTGGAAACTTTCTTCTTTACTTTGTATCGCAATTTCAAGTGAAATGCAATGTTTTTCAAGATTTGAGAGTTTGTTTGAAAGTTCATCAAAAGCCTTTTTATCAACCATATCATTTGTTTTGAAATTATTAGACTCAGCCTCAACCAAGGAACAATTATCAGAATCATGTTCAACATTGAGATCAGTTTGTTTAGGTACATTAGCATATGCACTATGTTGAAAAGATAAGGGTACCTCATCACATGAAACCTGTTCATTTATCGATCTGATATCTGCATCCACATCATGTGTAACAAGAGTCACTGGACCGCTGGATGTGTCAAGCTTATCAATCTCTGAGCCTCTGTCTTCAGTACCAACTGATCCATCATCTGGTGTTTTACCCGACTCATCATTATTTGTTGTCTCAGACATTCTGCATTCAGCAACACCCGATTCTTCAACATGTACATTACCCAACTTATCACAACAATCTCTCAACTGCACCAGACACTCATCCACTTTTTCATCTGTCTGAGTAACTTCCTCAATATACTTCTCCACATTATCCATGAGATGGATAAGTGTCTCTAAGAACACACTAATTTCCATTCCAGTGTGTTTCTTGAAAGACACTTCAGTCATGTCTTGATCATAATCTGATGTGAATTCCCTACTTATGAATGACTGAAATTGGTTGTGGATCACTTGAAGTGCAGCACTGGAACTACCCTTTTGAACCTTTTCTTTATCAAGTTGTTGTTCTAATTGTTCTAAGTTCAATAGTAACTTTCCCGTTAATGTGGATAAGTCTTGACGGAAAATGGCAATGCATGTTCGTTCCATTCTTATCGGTGTGAGTAACATGAGGTGTGAGTAAAGTTGTTGATAAGGTTCAATGCTACTTTCCTTTTGCATGGCATTTTGTAGCCTGAACAGGTGCAAATCTTTCTCATTGGACTCAGAGCATGAAGAACTCAAATCATCATTGATTGATTCCATCATCAGTAACCGTTCAGTGTAGCAAACATTATCATTGTTGTCCACAGCATCATACAATTTAAGTACTTCTGAAATTACTGGGTCAGTAGAGTAAGACATGATGTGGTAGAATGCACGGGATTTTACAAGTCTATGATTTAAACCGAGAAATAGAATCTTTCGCGGGATTTTACTAAAATCAAGACCAAACCGTTAAGCAATGACCAATGGAATGTGTTAATATGACTTCTGTTCGGAGCGGATTTAGGTCTTTAGTTCATTTGGCGTGCCATTCTCCTCGTTCTCACGGTCGTTTTGATGGGTAGAATGCTGAAAACGGAGTTATGGATCAAAAGTTATAGCCGTTTGAAGTTTTGTCGGGAAAAGTCAACAAAACGCACTGATGAAATGGTCAAACCGCTTCTAACAATCCTCTATGAAGGCAACTCGCTAGTTACAAGTCGCTAGATGCTCAAGTCGCTAGAGACAACTCGCTATGAACCAAGTCGCTACACACAAGTCGCTATGAAGCAAGTCGCTACACACAAGTCGCTATGAAGCAAGTCGCTAAAGAGCAACTCGCTAAGTGGCCAAGTCGCTAAAGAGCAACTCGCTAGTAACAACAGAGACAAGTTTCTAGAAATTGTAAAGACAAGTCTCTACGCCAAGTCTCTACGCCAAGTCTCTAGCCAAGTCTCTACGCCAAGTCTCTACGCCAAGTCTCTAGCCAAGTCTCTACGCCAAGTCTCTACGCCAAGTCTCTAGCCAAGTCTCTACGCCAAGTCTCTACGCCAAGTCTCTACCAAAATAGGCACCAAGTCTCTACGCCAAGTCTCTACGCCAAGTCTCTAGCCAAGTCTCTACGCCAAGTCTCTATGCCAAGTCTCTACGCCAAGTCTCTAGCCAAGTCTCTACGCCAAGTCTCTACGCCAAGTCTCTACGCCAAGTCTCTAGCCAAGTCTCTACGCCAAGTCTCTAGCCAAGTCTCTAGCCAGATACATTGAATCTGGACATAACCACAAGTCTCTACGAAACATAACAGCAAGTCTCTACGAAGAACATAACCACAAGTCTCTACGAAGAAATATAACTACAAGTCTCTACGAAGAACATATTCAAAAGTATCACTTTCCAATCCAAAAACAACCCAACCACGATGATTCAAGCCTTCCAAATCAAAACCTAAACACTTATGATTATCTTAAACACAAAAGTACAATCAAAATCCAAACTTTAACACTAGAAATCAACCAAATGATGCAAAAACCACTAAACTTTCTCAAACTCAAAAACCACCTAAAAACCACTAGAAATCCAAAGATATGTAAGAGATGATCTAACCATGGCTCTTGATACCAATTGTTAGATATTGGATTTCACAAACACATCCCATAACAATATATGGTTCGAATTATATAAAGTTTAGAGAGAGAAAGTGGGAACCTTTCTAGAGAGAGAAAGTGAAAGAAAACTTAGAAGGTTAGATTAAGATGAATGAAAGGTCCAACCCTCTACCTTGGGAGGTAGAGGGTATTTATAGTTACAAACATAACGACCTCCTATCGGCCTGTGGATCAGGTATACAGTGGGTAAAGACCCGTCCTTCCTCCACGGTGTTGCTCTAAACTAAATAGCTAACTAAATAACTAGTAAATAACGTAATTAAAGATATGTCTACGAGCTAACTTATGCTAGATAATATTAGGGGTGACCGACTCTTCACTATGGAATTTTCTAATTCCTAACACCAAACCTGTAATTTTCCAAACTTGTTACAAGGGACCAATATTGACAAGTTCCAATAGTACAAGGACTAGATTTGACAATTTCAATTTTCCAGGGACCAAACTTGACATTTTTGAAAGTTGGGGGACCTTTTCTGCCATTTAACAAAAGATTTATTCAAGGACCATTTTTGACAATTTAGAATATTTCAGGGACCTTGAATAACATTTTTCTTTATTTAGATTTACCAGGGACTGTTTTTGACAATTTTTGAAACTTGGGGGACTAAAACTGCCAATTATGCAAACTTGATACGTTTTTCACCAGATTTTGATATTTTTGCATTTAAAACTCATAAAACACTTATTTGTGATATTTTTATCATTTTGATGCATTTCTGAGTGTTTTCAGATGTTTTTGCAGTTTAATTTGTACAAAAATGATGAGTATTTACACACTCATCAATCCCCCACACTAAGATATTGCTAGTCCCTAGCAATGTTTTTGAGAAAAATTAATGGATTTTCATCTCTTTACCAAAAGCCATTACTTCTGGAGTAGCCAAATGTTTCAGTTCAAGTAAGAACCTTGGTACACCGATAACCAAATGATTTTGAGCAAATCATCAGCTTCTAACGGATTTGATTTGTCTTTACCAGAAGCCGTTTGCTTCTGGACTAGCCAACTCTTAGATAAAATATCTTTGGTGAGCTGATTACCAATTATGGTTTTCCACTGCCTTTACCACAAGCCATAAACTTGCGGGCTAGCCAACTCTTCACTTTTAAGGATATGGTGAGCTGAATACCATACAATTTTGGGCAAATTGCAAGCCGTCAACGGATTTGAGATATATTTACCAAGAGCCGTTTGCTCCTGGATTAGCCAATCCTTTTGTTTATTAGACAAGGTGGACTGATAACCATAAGATGAGTAAGTGTAGAACACTTACTCCAAAAAAAATTTTGGCCAAAAATGGGAGAATTAGGCGGTATAATTACATGATAAAATTCGTGAGAATTCCCCCCCACACTTAGAAATGAATATTGCCCTCAATATTCAAAGTACCGGCGGTTATGCCTAAACATAGAACGTAAAAGGGAAATACTAAGGCCATTATTTAGCAAGGATTTTTTTTTTTTTTTGAAACTCTTATATATACACAACATGTGGGGCAACTCCCCCACACTAGGGTGGTAGAAAGTAGAAAGAAGAAGCTAAACTGTCAAGCTTTGTCACACAAGCTAGCCACTTGTGAATGGCTAACCGTAACAAACTTCAGACAGCTCAGAAATATGGGTGACAACCCATATGGCATGCTACTGTTTTTGATTCCCGAGTCGCTAGCTTGACTCGATCCCCGCATTCATTGGTTCATGGGGAAAGTTTGTAGATCCGGGACAATCACAGGAGGAATGTCCTCTCCAAAGTAATGCTTCAACCGATGACCATTCACTTTAAAATTTGGACCATCGGGCTGAGATAACTCAATGGTGCCATAAGGATAAACCTTAGTGATAGTAAATGGACCAGACCAACGGGACTTAAGCTTTCCCGAGAAAATCTTCAATCTTGAATTGAAAAGAAGGACTCGATCACCAACGTTGAAAACGCGGTTCTTGATTTTAGAGTCATGAATCTTCTTTGTCTTTTCTTTGTAGATCAAAGAGTTCTCGTAAGCTTGATCACGGAGTTCATTTAATTCATTTATTTGAACTTTCCGGTGATCACCAGCTGTCTGAATATCGAAGTTGGCATGTTTCAAGGCCCAGTATGCCTTGTGCTCAAGCTCAACAGGTAGATGACATGCCTTTCCGTACACAAGCTTGTATGGAGTACACCCGATGGGTGTTTTATAAGCTGTACGGAAGGCCCAGAGTGCGTCATCTAGCTTATCCGACCAAGAGGCACGGTTTTCGCCAACCGTCCTCTCCAGAATTCTTTTAATCCCCCGGTTGGAAACTTCCACTTGCCCACTAGTTTGGGGGTGATACGCAGTAGAGAGACGGTGAGTTACACCATACTTCTGCATGACTCTTTCAAACTGGTCATTGCAGAAATGCGTACCACGATCACTGATTTTGGCTCGTGGAGTTCCAAACCTAGCAAAAAGAGATTTCAAGAATTTCACAACAACTCGGGCATCGTTGGTAGGTAAAGCCTTAGCTTCAACCCATTTTGACAAGTAGTCAACGGCCACGAGTATGTACTTATTACCGCGAGAAGAAGGGAATGGCCCCATAAAGTCAATGCCCCAGATGTCAAAAATCTCACACACTTGAATGGCGTTTTGCGGCATTTCATTTCTTTGTGAGATATTTCCGTGACGTTGACAAGCGTCACAGGCTTTGACAAATTCGTGGGCATCCTTGTAAATCGTGGGCCAATAGAATCCGGAATCAAACACCTTCTTGGCGGTGTAGTTTGGACTATGATGGCCCCCGGTGGGTCCAGCATGGCAAGTTTTGAGAATGTCAATAGCTTCCTGACCGTATACACATCGCCTGATGACTTGATCCGCGCAAATTTTAAACAAGTAGGGGTCGTCCCAGAAGTAATGTTTAACATCCTTGAAGAATTTGTTTTTCTGTTGGGACGACATCCCTTTCACTATGAAGTTACCCGCATGGTAATTTGCAAAGTCAGCAAACCATGGGGTAGAAGAGTCTCCACGAAAAGAAACCGCATTGAGTGTTTCGAGAGGAAATGTTTCATTTATTTCCTTTTTCTCGAAAACATCTTGGTGAGGGTTCTCTAATCGGGACAGATGATCAGCAGCCAGGTTCTTAGCTCTTTTTTTATCACGTATAATGATATCAAATTCTTGCAGGAGGAGAACCCAACGGAGCAATCTCGGCTATGCATCTTGTTTTGCAAAGAGATATTTGAGAGCCGAGTGATCCGTATACACCACGCATTTGGTCAAGATGAGGTATGGCCGAAACTTTTCAAACGCATATACCACAGCTAATAGTTCTTTTTCTGTAGTGGTGTAATGGGTTTGAGCTTCAGTCATAGTCTTACTTGCGTAGTGTATAGGCTGAAAATGCTTGGTTTTTCGTTGCCCCAAGACTGCACCGAGAGCAAAATCACTTGCATCGCACATGAGTTCAAAGGGTAAATCCCAGTCGGGGGCAACTAGAATGGGTGCTTCCGTAAGCTTTTTCTTTAGTGTTTCAAAAGCTTCGACGCACTCAGGAGAGAAGATAAAAGGAGCTTCTTTTTCAAGAAGATGGGTCATAGGCCGAGCGATTTTAGAAAAATCCTGTATGAATCTACGATTGTTAGGAATTAGAAATTCCCGGTATTAAAGAGTCGGTCACCTCAAGTATATGTAATCGTTAGAAAGCTCGTAGTCGTAGTAATTCTTAAGTTAAGTAGTATTTAGTTAAGTAACACCGTGGAGGACGGACGGGTCTTTACCCACTGTATGCCTGATCCACAGCCCGATGTGTGGCGATTTATGTAAGACTATAAATACTCTCTACCTTCCAAGGTAGAGAGTTGGAGCTCATAATAATATCTTTCACTTTCTCTCACTAAGTTCCCTAAACCTCTAACTTTCTCTCTCTAGAATTCCACCTATATGCTACTTTGTGTTATGGTTTGATGTGTATGTGAAAAGTTATATCTTACAATTGGTATCAGAGCCATGGTTAGATCATATCTTGCACATCTTTGGATTTCTAGTGGTTTTTAGGTGGTTTTTGAGTTTGAAAAGGTTTAGTGGTTTTTGCATCATTTGGTTGATTTCTTGTGTTAAAGTTTGAATTTTGTTAGTACTTTCATGTTTAGAATCATCACAAGTGTTTAGGTTTTCATTTGGTTAGCTTGAATCATCTTGGTTGGGTTGTTTTTGGATTGAAAAGTGATGTTTATAAGGGTTTTCTTGCTAGCGACTTAGCTCACGGTTTAGTTTTCTTCATAGCGACTTGCTTCACAAAATTATAGCGAGTTACAGTTTTAAACCTAGCGAGTTAGATCTAGCGAGTTAAAGTACAAGTAGTGGACTCTCCACTACGAGTAGCGACTTGGTGGTAGCGACTTGGTCTGTAGCGAGTTGCTCTTTAGCGACTTGTATTTCTAGCGACTTGTGTAGCGAATTACTGCCAAAATTTTGCTAGCGACTTGAGGGGTAGCGAGTTACTACTTAGCGACTTGCTTTGTGTCTAGCGACTTGGGACTCTAGCGACTTAGTTGGCTAGCGAATTAAGTGTTAGCGACTTAGTGCATTATCTTCTAGCGACTTAGTGCATTATCTTCTAGCGACTTAGTGCATTATCTTCTAGCGACTTAGTGTATTATCTTCTAGTGACTTGAGTGATTGTTTACGGTTTTCTCTTGATTTAGTAAAATCCCGTGAAAGAATCTATTTCCCGGTTTAATCATAGAGTTATAAAATCCCGTATAATCTGTTAACATGTCTACCAACGTCCCTACTGTCATCTCCACTGTTGCCGAGGATGTACAAGCAGCTGGCTCAGATACTCGTCCACCCATGCTTGACAGAACTGACTACGATTCTTGGGCTCAACGAATCAGATTGTATTGCCTTGGAAAGGAAAATGGTGTCAATATTCTCAAAACCATTGATGAAGGACCATATCGAGTTGAGACGACTAGAGACATACTTGATACTAATGAAGATGGTACACCTGTTTACGGAATGGACAGACCTAAGATGTATGATGAGCTTGATGATAAGGAGAAAAAGAGATTCGATGCAGATATCAGGGCTTCAAACATTGTTCTTCAAGGTCTTCCTAAAGACATCTACAAGCTGATCAATCATAACACTGATGCAAAGGCAGTTTGGGATAATGTTAAGATGCTTCTCTCAGGTTCAGAATTAACTATGGAAGACAGAGAATCCCAACTCTATGACGAATTTGAGCATTTCAAGATGAAACCAAATGAGAATGTCTATGAGTACTATGTGAGATTTCATAAGTTAGTTAATGACATGAGGAACATCAGAATGACTATGCCTAACATTCAGTTGAACTCAAAATTTGTGAACAACATGAATCCCGAATGGCACAAGTTTGTTACCGCTGTGAAGCTCACTAAAGGATTGAAGAATACAAACTATGAGCAACTCTATTCCTTCCTCCTTCAGAATGAGAGACATGCTATGTTTGAAAAATTGATTCTCAATCAGTTCAAAACCAACCAGGGAGAGACAAGCTCGGCTAATGACTCAACTGCTTTCTACTCTAACATCGGAATCACAACCAAAGCATCACAAGTCATACCTTTGGGTAATGGTAATCACAAACTCATTCCTGATCCTATGTTCAAACAAGCTGATGCTGATGCTCACGTGGGTAACTTCATCAATCAGCTAGCTCTTCTCATAAGTCAAAACATGAATTCTCTCCTACAAACCAACAACAACCTCAGAACTGCATCTAACCCACACAATCAAGCCACTGTTAAAGATGGAAGGATCGTGGTGCAACCAGTTCAGGAAAGACAGTATGATCAGGGAAGAGGTGGAGCTGGGAGAGGTTATGTTGGCAACCAGAATCGAGGAAGAAATGGTAACCAAGGTCAAGCTAAGCCAATCAAATGCTATAACTGTGGTGGTGAAGGACACATTGCTAGGAACTGCACATCTCCAAAGCGTCCACAGAATGCTGATTATTTCAGAGATAAGATGCTGCTGGCACAAGCTCAGGACAATGGTGCTGCTTTGGATGAAGAGGAATTGCTGTTTCTTGCTGAGGGCAATGCCAAGACCTATGATGCAGATGTGGATGAGCAGCCTATTCATATTAGTCGTAAGACACCTGCGAAACCTCTACACGTCAAGGATCGTTACACAGGAAGTGGTGGTGTCAATATCGTAAACTAACCGAATCGAACTGGAACCAATGGTAAAGAAGGAGCTAAGACCAACGGTTGTATTGGAGAGGGTCGAGGTGGAGAAGGGACTAGTATGACAGAAAGGACTTGACCAACGTGGTGCTAGGAAGGTAGAAATTGTCACCGAACTAACACACCCAATCTACGTCAAGACTCCAACAACAACCAAACATCCTCT
>BPTQ01000004.1:27724013-27918089 GCA_019973895.1 Chrysanthemum seticuspe | reverse complement strand
TAAGTTTCATGGCCGTAATGGCCGTAGTATTTCCCTTTTACGTTATCAGTTTCGGCATAACCGCCGGTACTTTGAATATTGAGGGCAATATTCATTTCTAGTGTGGGGGGGAATTCTAACGAATTTTATCATGTAATTATACCACCCAATTCCCCCCATTTTTGGCCAAATTTTTTTTTGGAGTAAGTGTTTTTCACTTACTCAACATATGGTTATCAGTCCGCCATGTCTAACACACATAAGGATTGGCTAATCCAGGAGCAAACGGCTCTTGGTAAAGATATCTTAAATCCGTTGACGGCTTGCAATTTGCCCAAAATTGTATGGTGTTCAGCTCACCATATCTTTAATTAGTGAAGAGTTGGCTAGCCCGCAAGTTTATGGCTTGTGGTAAAGGCAGTGGAAAACCATAATTGGTAATCAACTCACCAAAGATAGTATATATTATCTAGGAGTTGGCTAGTCCAGAAGCAAACGGCTTCTGGTAAAGACAAATCAAATCCGTTGGAATCTGGTGATTTGCTCAAAATCATTTGGTTATCGGTGTACCAAGGTTCTTACTTGAACTGAAACATTTGGCTACTCCAGTAGTAATGGCTTTTGGTAAAGAGATTCAAATCCATTAAGTTATCTCAAAAGATTGCTAGGGACTAGCAATAGTTTAGTGTGGGGGATTGATTAGTGTGTAAATACTCATCATTTTTGGTCAAATCTGAACTGCAAAACATTTAAAAATACTCAGAAATGCATCAAAATACTGAAAATATCTCAAAATTGCATTTTATATGTTTCAGATGCAAAATGTTTAAAATCAGATGAAAAATGAGCTAAGTTTGCATAATTGGCAGTTTCAGTCCCCCAACTTTCAAAAATGGCAAAACAAGTCCCCGGGATTTTCAAAAATGGAATATATTATTTATGGCCCTTGGTTAATAAAGTTTGTCATTTATGGTCCTTATAATAATTTTGGAAAATTATGGTTCAGTCCCTCAAGTTTCAGGATTTGGCAAATTTGGTCCTTATATTATCAGAGATTGTCAAAACCAACCCTTGAACACATTTTCTGAAGTTACTCTTGAGGTCCCTGAAGTTTCAGTTTATACGCAATTGGTCCCTATTGTTGTGATTGCTTTCAAATCCTATCCTTGATCCAATCCTAAATATAATAACTACTTAAGTCCAATCTATCCTAAAACCCAAAACCTCCCAAGCCCATTATCCCTTGGTCCAGTCCAATCCCTTTAACCCGGTCAATTATTAAAACACCTAAACCACATATCTGTCTTCTCCTTTCCCTTATTTCCCGCCCAAACAAAATCCCACAAAACCAAGCCTGACAAAAACCCAACTCCCAAAACCACGCCTCCCCTGACAAATCTCTCAACCCCATCACCACTCGCATGCCTGCTCATCTCCCAAGGAACGCAACAGAGGGACAGAGGGAAGAGAAAAGAAAAAAGGCACGAAGAAAAGCTCGAAGACCTAGAGCTCTTGGTATATATAGCCTTGTGTAGCCATTTTATAAGGCGGCTAGTTTTTTTAGTAGTGTTTAGATTTTATTACCCTTAATTTAGTTTTTAGTTTTAACTTCCCTGTAATATTTTTTTTAGTTAATGAAATGATTTGATTTTTGTTCCTGCTTTGTTTTTCCATAAGAATTCAGTGTTTATTTAGTAGTTGTTAAGCTTTCAAAATAGTTTTAATTAAGTGGTCTCTCATCTTTCATCAAAGTAATTCCAAGATCTAAGTTAGTTATAATAACTGTTTCGAGCTTGTGTGAGGAAAGGAGTGTTTGATTTAAGCTAGTTTATGGTTTAAAATCAGTTTTACCCATTTGACTCCTTCAGTCAAATTTGTTTCAAGTTAGAAAGTTAGTTTGAAAGTCTTGTACTAGTATCAAATAGCTATTGATAAATCAGTTTTGGAAAATTTGTTTTAACAAGTGCTAAAAAGAAACAGCAGCCTGTGCTGCTGCTCAAGTCATTCTTTACAAGCTTAGATCAAGTCCACAATTTCCCAAGAATGATTTTTTTTAGTCTTCACTTATCACGTTTAATCTGTCATTCATTCGTTAGTTCTTAGGTTCACATTAGTTTATGTTTAATTGCACCTCAATATTGTCCCTTACCCAAGTTTTTATCTGTCTCAGCCTGAAAGCCACATTGTATAGCTTATTTATAAGCTGTACAGTGTTACTCTTACCCCTCAATTAAGCTTTTTAGTTTTTTTTTTTACTTGGCTAACTTTGATGTTGTGTAGCTTATCTTGCTTCCCAACTGCTTTTCATGTTATTTGAGTGCTTACAAGTTCAATAAGTGGTGTTTGGTTGGGTCTGTTACAGCAGCAGTTAAGTGCTCATTCGGCTTCATTATTAGCTTATTTGTTAGCTGGTTAAAAGTATAAAGCAAAATTAAAAAGAGTAGCAAAATGGTAGCCTGCTGGGATTCGAACACAGCAGCCTGCACATGTCGTTTTTTCATTCCCATTTTGGCCCGTTCTGACCCATGGTGCAGCAGGCCAATTGTTTCTTTTTGTGAGCTTATTCGCGTAAGTTTTTAGCTTATTTAGGTTTTAAAAATTGCCTCTTAGTAAGCTAGATTAATATGCATTAGGATTAGTTTTTTTTTTTTTTACAAGTTTCTTGTACTCTTTTGGCAATATTCATAAGCCAAACAGTCCTCCAACTGTTTCTGCTGTGAATAAGCAGTTTTGTAAAAAGTTTTATTTTGTTCTCTTGTCTGATGTGCTAAAGCTGAAAAACCAAAAAGAAAAATAAGTGAAAAAGTGATTTTTGCCAAACTTTGTGGAATTTTCACAGATTCGTTATAAGTCTATTTGAGCTCAAATTTGGGATACAAGATCTTTGGTTGGTGATCTACAGCTAGGTATTTTTAGTTTATTTTTGCGATTTTTCTAGATAGCTTAATATAGTGCTTAAAGTAGGGCCTTAGAGGCCGTTTGGCATATAGTTATTAAAATCTGGTCGCGAGTTTTTTTTCTGAAGCTTGTGCTTTTTACTTCCCAATCAGTTGCATTAGCTCATTTTAGGTTAGATTTAGGCTTTAGTAGCTTATGGTAGCTTATAGTTAGCTTTTAGCTTATTACAAGTGCTTATTCAAACTGCTTATTTGCCCAATTCAGCTTATTAGTGGGCTTATCTAACTTTTTATATTTTTCCTAGGCTTAGAATAATATTTTAGATTTTCCTGTAAAGTCTCATAATTTTTACTGTTCATTTGTTATTTTTCTTAATTTTAATTAGTTTAAATTAGTTTTTTTTAATTAATAATAATTATTTAAAAAGTCAAAAAAATATATTTTCAGTTTTAAAAAAACTTTTATAATATTTTAGATTTTTCTAAGTCATAATTTCACTTTTCTAGCTTTATTTCATATTTTCTTATATTTTAGGGTATTATTAAATAGTTAAAAATAGTTTTTAATTAATAATAATTAGATAAATAGTTTTAAAAATAATTTTCTTTTGCTTAAAATTTACTTTTATTATTAGAATTGTTAAAAAGTAATTTTCACTTTCATGAGTCTTTTAGTTTTCTGATTTCACATTTTTATTTTACTCGTTTACGTTTGTTTTAGTTTAAGTTTTACGTTTTTAGGTTTTAATCGTTAAACGTTTTTTTAGAATAGAATTAAAATGACTTCAAAATCTTTATTAGATTTAATTTCTTTAGTGTAATCAATCATACCCCCTTTCCTGTTCAATATCACCCGATCACAGATTCGTTGTATTATAGTTTTCACACCTCGTTGGGACTTAACGACCCGGGGAAACACTATACTCCTCTTGATCTTCATTGCTTTGGTTTTAGGTTGTCTGGCTTTTGTTACGGTTGACCATTCATAAGTGGTTGATTTGTGTGATAAAACCTGACCGTCTGGGACCGAATCAATTGGCGTCTTAAAGATGCTCTCACTGATCTTGGCCATGACAGTGCTATTGATCTTTGGAAAGATCCTGATGATGTACCCTCCGATCAGGTCGAAGGACTCCCCTTCAGCCTCATTCAAATCTTCATGACTGATGACGTACCCTCCGATCACGTCAAAGGACTCCCCTTCGGCCTCACTCGAATCTTCATGATGAAGGACTAAGTCAATATTCCTAAGTCATTGATGGCGTAAAACCATTCATCATTGACAAGGTTACCAGTTGGGAAGTCGCCAATCGAAGGCCTAAGCCCTTCGGGGTCTGGCATTGGAAACACTAATACAAAGAAGGACTTGACTTGGTCTAACCCACATTCCCACTTTCTCCTTAGCTTTCCCGCCAAGACAGAAAGAGTGGGGATGAAGCCCTAGCGGTTTCCATAAATCATGGGGCGCCCCCATGATCTCCGAAACATGTGCAAACACTCTCAAAGCTTGTTTTTCTACCTATAAATAGGTTGGACAAGTCATTACTGATGGTATGTTCATTCAACGCAACATTTCACACTCTTAACATTACCTACATTACTTAACACATACTTACTCGCACGCCGGAGGTGGTTTCCAGGGTCCAACCCCTGCGCAACCACTTAACGAAGTGTCTCCTATTCCTTATTGCAGATTGGCTGCAAGTTTGGCGCAAGCACAACACCCTCATACCCTTCGATCAACATCGTAAGGCCTGGTCGTATGATTTATTCTACAATCAGTGGCGCCATCCGTGGGACCCGCTACAATTGGTCTCGTTATTTCTAAACATATAACTAGTCAATCACACTCACTACTTTCACGACATGAATCAAGGAAGATAAGATACTCCTCCACCGGGATTCTCGACCTTGACACCAATCCCAATCAACGATCCTAATAACCCCCCCTAATAACTGCTTCCAATTTCACAACACGATCTCAGCCAGAAGCAACCCCAAATGACCATGCTTCGACATCAGCCAACCCAGAACCAGTTATCAGCCCTGCGTTCGTTGAAGCTAACCACGAAACATTGGAGTCTTTGCTAAGGGCTCATAGGAGGCAGACTCGGAACATAGAAATACGAAGGGAGTTGGAATAGTATGACGAAGAGATCGAAATGCAACCCAGACCCTCTGCTCCTGGGGCTACCCGCTCGGTGCTGAGGATAGGGTCTCCTGGAAGTCGAAGGCAGAGTGAAAGATCGGTGGGTTTCGAAGAGGTTCCGGAGAGGGCTCCGACCAGAAGAGAAGGAACAATGGAAGGCTCCAATGAGAGGAGTTATCGAAGGGAAAATACAAAGGTTAACATACCACCGTTATTGGCAGCCCACCTAGGGAGAACTGAAGTAGGGGTTCCGTTGCAGCCTTTTCACGCATCCGGCATAGAAGGCAATCCACCTCAGATTAATGGGGGAGGAAATATTTCTCCTCATGGTATGTACCCTCCATTTCAGACTCAATCTTATCCCCATGGGGTTTACCCCCCACTTAACGGGCAAACTAGCAACCCTAACTTTCCTCAACCTTATGGGAGCATACCCTATGGGCAACCCTTAGTGTACCCTCCGTTACCTATGGGAAGCCATCCATCCTTTATGCCTACAACTTACCCTCCTTACTCTAACCAAAACCCTGTCGGAGTACCTCCAAACCATAACCCATACAATGATGCCCCCACGTACATGCCACCTTACAATTGTCTTTATTCGGAGCCTATGGGTTCCACAACACCAATTGTAAGATGGATAGAAGACTACCCTCTACCTGACGGGCTGAAAATGTCTGCACACATTGGTACGTATGATGGGAAGTCGGATCCAGATAATTTCTTGCATTTTTTCGAAGGGGCCATTAGGATGCAAAAGTGGGTTATGCATGTAGCTTGCCATATGTTCACATATACCTTACGGGACTCCGCTCATTTGACAGTACATTATATTAAACAAGACAGAAACTAGGTAGTATTGTGAATCTGGATGACTTTAAGACTAAACTTAGGTCACACTTTAGTCAACATAAGAAATTCACAAGGACTCATTTGACGGTACACAATATTAAACAAAGGGAAAAAGAGAACACTAGGGCCTTCTTTACAAGATACACAGATGATACCTTACAGATTTTGGGTCTGCACGAAGACCAGCGCATCTCTGGTTTTGTGCATGGCCTGCGAAACAGAAGTCTGGTAGAATTCTTATCCACTGACCTCCCAACAACATACAAGATCCTGATGGAGAAGATATACACTTGGATCACAGCAAGTTCCCGAAGCATCCTTCGTGGGAAGGGCCCAAAAACAGGCACAAAGACAGGGACAGGTTCACATCTTATAACAAAGGTACCAATCACGGACTCCTAAGATGTCTGTCTAAATCTCCATGGGAGATACTTGCTATAGAAAGGGCTGCGAAGGCATTCGAACCTCCCCATCGTATGACAAGTAAGGGTAGAAGCAGGGATACAACCAAGTACCGCCATTTCCATGAAGACTATGGTCACGACACCAACAGTTGCAGAGAACTCAAAAGACAGATAGTATGTAACATATTGGATTTCACAATCACATCAAACCATGATCAAATGGGTGTATACTATAAGGTTTTAGAGAGAGAAAGAGTTAGAGGTTTGGGGAGAAAGTGAAAGTAATATTATGAGCTTCAACCCTCTACCTTGGGAGGTTGAGGGTATTTATAATCTTACATAAAACGCCACCTACGGGCTGTGGATCAGGCATACAGTGGGTAAAGACCCGTCCGTCCTCCACGGTGTTACTTAACTAAATACTACTTAACATTAAATAACTACGACTACGAGATTTCTAACTATTACATATACTTGAGGTAACCGACACTTTAATAACTGGATTTACTAAATCCTAACAATCTCCCCCTAAGGGAGGTCACCTCAAATTACATTGAATACAAACTGATATTATATTAAGATTGTTGTTGGATTCTTGTTAATGTTCTTTGCTCTGTAGCCCATAGTCTTTGATTCTTCATTATTGCATGTTTGGTTAATCCAAGTGGCGGTCTTTAACTGATCCACTTAATAATGAGTTTTGAGCCAGCCTTGAGATCATCAGTTACCATAAATCTCTGACTCTTCCATTGTGGTATTGACATTATGTGAAGTTGTGACTTTTGGACCGACATGCTGACATTCTGGATCATGAAATATTTTTATCAGAGTAGCGGAAGCTTTAGTTGATTCATGAAAGTGTCTTTGATCAACAGTTAGCAATAAAGCGCACGAAAGTGTCTTTGATCACTTTCGTTGAATTGAGGTACACGGCCCACGGTTCCCCGTTGATCAGTACAAGTACTGCTTGTGATAAGGTATAATTCTGAAGAATCTTCTTGACAGGGTTTCGCAGCTGTTCTAGCTGTTCTCAAACCGGAACGTCTCAAAGAAGACAACACGGAGTGAGTGAACCAGCGAATTTGAGATTCACTGATTGATGAAAAGAGATTTGAAAAACAATCGAGTACTGCTCAATAAAGTGTTTTTGCAATACAATGAGGGTTTTTGAGAAAAATCAATTATCAATCATAAACACCTTTTATATTTGAAATATTAATACATAGTCGGTGTGCTAAAGAAAAGAAATTTTTAAGCATCACGACCGGTTTTTCAAAGATATCCGTCAATCCATAACCTGAACCAGGATTGATTCATAAGTTTGAATTGCCCCATTGTTTCTGTTCAGTTGTCACATGGTTGACCCATTGGATAGATCTCACATGCCACCTACCAAGAGCTTGTTTGATGTTGGCTCTAGAAGGCTTTCCATCTTCATCGTCAATATGTTTGCATATCACTCAATTGTGCACATTTGGTTCCTATGCCAGAGACTAAGGAGAGGGTCTCCTTCTTGAATATCAACAATCTTTAAGAGAAAGTCGATAGATAATGTCGGTTCCCCGTGAGAATGAAACAAGTCCTGTTAAGAGGAACTTGAGTGGTTTGGGAAGTTGTAGTGCAGTGCGTCACTGGGTCCATGATGTCTTGTCTTCAATACCGATGTTACCTTGGTAACCACCAGTAGCATATGAATTGAACCCGGTTTCTGCCCTAAGGTTGAATTATTGGAGGGCTATTTCTTTTCACCCTTTTTACATTTATTTATTTTTCATTCTTCAACCCTTTCCGTGCTTACCGATACTTCATAACTATAACCTTGTTGGGTTTATTCCAGTTCTAGCTTTATCTCAGTCCGCACTCTTCCCATATCTCACTTTTCTCCTTTTTTTCATCATACCTAAGGACTCTACACTATCTAGTGGATTGTCCCTGGGTAGATCCCTCTGGCTTTGGCGGGATCGTGGGAACGAATACCTAACCTAACCATCCTTATATCACCATACATAAAGTAAATTTGGTCGGTCTATTTGGTATTGTTCATCTGCCATTGGAACCAATTGAAAACCATTTGAAAATCAATCCAGATACTTGTGATATATTATCAAAGCATTTTGTACCTGAATTGTTTTTGATATTCTTAGAAAAAGAGCTCCCCCTCAACATGTGCATCATGTATTTGAAATCGTTTTGGCACACGGAGGCAAGAGGAAGGATTCACTTCTTTGATTACCATTTTCTAAAAGATATCAACATCACTTTCCTGATCAAAATTAGTATTTTTCATACTTTGTTAAGGATAATTTTGGGAAGGATGTGGTTTTCAAAAAGTTGCTCCCCCTCAATATGTGCATAGAAATTTGAAAGTGTTTTGCGCATATTAGGGAAAACCTGCACATTGAAACAAATCAATCACGTTTCAATCCTTTTTGGTTTGAAATAGATGCTCCCCCTCAACATGTGCATTGAAAATTTGAAATCGTTTGGCACATGTGGGGAGGAGAGCTTGTAGGTCACTATAAAAACATTTATCAATTTATCAGTTTAAATCCAATTTAAATCACAAATTCTCCCCCGATCATAAATTTCAAATCATTTAAGATTTGTGATCTCTGTAGATTTAAATTGATTTTGAAAGATTTTTGAGGAGAATTGTGACTTGCTTATGAAAACATCTAACCGATAAGGATCAAATCAGAGACTTTAAACTCCAAAAACATGCTTGAGTATCTTTTGAAAACATGACATAAACCATGGTCTGAACCAATTGTATGACAAATAACCTTTTGATTTAGATGAAATCATTCTCCCCCTCAATCAATGACAAAAGTTGTTGATTGAGAGATAGATATTTTGACAAATGTCAAGTCCAGATGATTTTCCAAAAAAATTGAGATCGAGTTATTTTTATTAGTTTTCAAAAAGATAACAAATATTTGTTTTTAGAATCAGAGCATGAGATTTGAAAAATAAGATAAAGCATGGCTCTGTTCTTTCTTTAAAAAATGGGTTATAGACTGAAATGACTATAAGCCTTTGTTTCAATTTTTCACGTAAAGGGCCTTCTTCAAGCGATAGACATGAGTAGGATGCTCTGTATTCACAAAACCTTCTGGTTGGCTGACGTATATGATTTCTTTAAGATCTCCATTAAGAAAAGCCGTCTTTACATCCATCTGATTGACACTTGCAACGTTTTCCAGGAATATTCTAATTGCCTCGATACGTCCAACAGGAGCAAATGATTCTTCAAAGTCAATACCCTCCTCTTGACGATATCCTTTTGCAACTAATCGAGCCTTGTTCTTTAATACATCACCATGCTCATCAAGTTTTACTTTGAAGATCCACTTTAGAGCAATGATCATAGCACAGTCAGGAGCAGGTACTAATTCCCATACATCTAGTCGATCGAACTCATGAATTTCTTCTTGCATGGCATTGAACCAGCTGTCTTCATTCATGGCAGTTTTAATGTCTTTTGGTTCGACCTTAGATAGTACGGAATTGAAAAAGCACCATAAGGCATCAGTTGCAAGTTGTTTACGTGTGGATACTGGACGAGAGAGGTTTCCAATGATGTTGTCCAATGGATGATCATGTGTCCATTTTCTAAGGTGTTCATGTGGTTGTTGTTGAGGAACTGAAGTAGCAGAGTCGTTTTCTCCTGATGAAGATGGATCCGATGATGGTTCAGGAGCAAATATGTTCTCAAAGGGGGCATCTTCAGGAGTAGCAAAGGGATTATCTCCATCATAGGTGCCATAGACAATTCCATGATGTACACTCGATGATTAATGATTTGTTGATGAGACAGAGTGATCAGCAACAGGCGCTTCTTGACTTAATGACATAGAAACTTAAGGGTTGACTTCATTGACAGGGATAGGAGCAGCCTCTGTTAATGGAATTGACAGATCATTAGCAATTGGCTCATATTGTTCATCAAACGTTGGATCAAACAATTTCTTCAAATCATCTTCTGAAGGAGGTACATAAGGAGTTGCTGGTGAGAGATTTTGTACAAGAGAGGAGCTAATGGGACTACTTGATGAAGGTTGTGATACGGGTCCAGAACTTGATTGTCCTGGAGCCATTTGCCCGGACAGCTCATCGAACGTGACGTGAATAATTTCCATGATATCTCGAGTTCTTTTGTTGTAGATTCGGTAACCCTTCTTGTTGATGCATAACCTACAAAAAACTCCAATGTCCGCCTTAGCTCTTAATTTACCTAAATCTTGACCGTCATTCGTTGGGTAGCACAAAGCACCGAATACACGAAGGTAAAAGAGATTAGGTTTTCGTTTATGGACAAGTTCGTATGGAGTTTTTTCATGAGAGGTGTGTATAAGGGAACGATTTTGGGTGTAGCATGCAGTGGCAATGGATTCAGCCCAAAGAAACATTGGAACCTTTGAATAAATTAGCATTGTTCTTGCGGCTTCTACAAGAGTTTGATTTCGTCTTTCAACTACACCGTTCTGTTGAGGAGTTCGAGGAACACTTCTTTGATGAATGATTCCAACACTTTCATAAAATTGACTTAAGTCTTTGTTAACAAACTTCGTGCCATTTTCTGTTCGAACAATTCTAACAGTATTGTTAAGTCGAACCTGAAGCTGCTTGATAAGTTTGATGATGACATCTGGAGTTTCATCCTTTGTCCTCAAAAACTTTACCCAAGTAAATCGAGAGTAGTCATCCACAACGACTAAAATATATTTCTTCCCATTTATCGTTTGAACTCTCATTGGTCCGCATAAATCCATATGAAGTGTATGAAGACCTTCCATTACTGAGTTTGTGGGCTTGGGTTTGTGGGCATATTTCTTGCTTTTTCCCAATTGGCATGCTGAACAAAGATGATCTTTTTCAAACTTTAATCTGGGTAAGCCTCTTACAAGATCCTTTCTGGAAAGATTATTAATTGTGCCGAAGTTCAAGTGATTGAGACGAAGATGCCATAACCATGATTTTGTTTTCGATGCCTTTGACAACAAGCAGATTGGAGAAGACTTCATCATGTCTTCGATAGAGTTGGTGTAAAGATTTTAACCACGAGTTCCTCTTAATAGTTCCACACCATCAAGTTCTTTAACGAAACAAGTATGTTTTCTAAATGCCACTTCTAGATCGGAATCACAGAATTTACCAACATAAAACAAGTTATGACCAAGACCTTCAACATAATATACCCTGGAGATTACACTTTTGCCAACAACATAGTCTCCATAACCCATTCTTGCATGGGGATCCCAATTATCCAGTTATCCATTCGAGCGATCTCCAGTCATATGCTTGGAACAGCCTGAGTCCAGGTACCACAGAACGATTTGAACGATCTGCAGTTGAACACAGACAAGAATGGATAACTGGATAATTGGGATCCCCATGCAAGAATGGGTTCCATTTGGTTAGTAACAGTGATTGGAACACCCGCATCAGAAGTGGAAACAATGAAATCATCAAGGATAGATGCAGTGCTAGTGTCCGTATTTGACCTATTCAAAGTATGTTCACTTCTTAAAGGAATAGTTCTACCAGTAGGCATCCATTTTCTAATGGGCATTGACTTGGAAAATTTAGGGCACAACTCATTAAGATTAAACTTGTGGCCAGTAGGTATCCACTGATAACCTATGTTACTAAATTTCCTTCATGTGGGTTTCCAATGTTTTCTAACCTTCTTTCTCCACTGCTTTCTAGCCTTTTTAACATGTTTTATGGCATTAACAATCTTAACAGGGCATTTAACAGCATTAATCAAATCATTCACACCACATTCATGATTAGTAACAGAAACCAAGCAATCATCATTACATGTTTTGCCAAAAGTAGCAGAATTCGAATTAATTACAGTACGCTTATAGCTAATACTAGAATCAACACGATTCGTTTTATTCAACTCAAACTTAGTGTTCCTAGGGTGGTCTTCTACTCTCTTCCAATGCACATTCTTAGCTTGCGAGGTCCTATCTTGCTTTGTATCGCCTGGAGGCTTTGACCCGCTTGCATTAATGTCACTGATTACTCCTGTAGAGGGAATTATGGGAACATTAGTTGGTTGGGCTACCTTTGCATTCCTGAACTAGAAGTGCAGGGATCTGAACTACTTGAAGGTACATTAAAATTCACTTTCTTAATGCTGGGCATAGAATGGTTTGTATATTTAGCACTAGGCATGGAACAAGGCATCACAGCTTTATCTTTCGCACCTAAGGATTTAGGACATGTTGCTATTAAAAATTCTAACATCTCCTGAGATCGTTTGGCCTGAATTCAAGCAAACCTAATTTCACTATCAAGTGGCTTATTTATGAAGTCCTCTTCTACAATCTCACGGAGACATTCAAGACTATCCTTAAGGCGAGCAAGATAATTATGAAATACAAGTTCGTTATTCCTAAGATGAGGAGGAATGTATTTAACAGTCACAGTATATTTAGAGTCTGCAGATGACTTTGATGCAACATTCTTATTGAAGACAAGTGGCATTTTCCCTTTTTCCTGACTCCTCAGATTCTCAATTTCCTTTTGTAAAGAAGTTATTTTTTCGTTATTCTTGTCACGAGTGACTTTCATTGAATCATATAACTCTTTAAAGTGTCGTTTAACTTTTTCATTTTCTTCTAGAAAACTCTCATTTTCCTTTTGTAAAACATTAACCAAGTTTTGAAGATGAAAAGTTTGAGAACACTGAGAATCTAAAGGAGGAGGCATTTGGGAGCCAGTCATATTGTTCTTTTCACCCTTTAATTGTGAAATTTGGGCTTTCAACTTTCTGATAGTATTACAATGAGCTTGAATCTGTTCGTCACGTTTGTTTATTTGAAAAACTGCATCAAACTCTGGAACATTTGAAGATGTTTTGATGTTTGAGGTTTTGACATTTTCTTTGAGATGTTGATATTTTAGTTGCAGATCAAAATGTTCAACTTCTAGCTTAGAAAGATGTTTTACCAAATTATCGTGATCATTCTGATCAATTTTCTCATTTAGTTTTGAGTTTTTGTTTTCAAGCTCAATGACACGATCATGGGAAACTTTCAAAGCAACAGATAATTCATGAAATTGAGATGCAGTAATAGAATACTTAGTCACAGTATAAAACACATCTTGAGCAACACAACTCAAAATCAGGTTCTCATTTAAGATATGCATGTTCTTCCTTTCAACTTTATTATATTTGAGTTCCTGTTCATAATCATTGACCTCAACTATCATTGCATCAAATTCCATTTCCATTTCTTTAATATCTAAGTTTATTCCTTTTTGAAGACTCTCAAATTGACCTTTTAATTGTTTAAAGAAAGGCATGACCTCAGTTAAATAACATTCTTTAGTTTGCTCAAAACCCCTTTCCCCTTCAGTTATCCCTGTAGGTGTGATTCTCTTCTTACATGTCTTCTCAAAATCAACAAATAGTTGATAAACAACATACAAGCTGATTAAAGTCTTACTATTAGTGGAAATATTTATAGGAACTAAATGCATTGGTGTATTTGGAGGATACACAGTAGCTGCAGGCATTTTCCTAAGGGGAGTGTTTGTTTCAACAGGTTCATTAGCTTTTTGCTTATCCATATCTTTCTTCCAAAAAAATTGTTCTGGGGTTAATTGAGTTTGAGGCTTAAACATGCTCAAGGAGATCCAATTTTCTTTAGTGTAATAATGGGGTTTGAACGCAATGTTTTGCTTTTTACACTCAGGATCTTTTAGCTTCTTATCCATTTTCTCTGTATTGACTTCTTCAAATTGCATATCTTCCTCAGTGCACTTAGCGCAACTAGGTTTCTGCCTAGGCTTAAGGATTTCATTACCATCATATATTACCTTCTGAGCCTCTCTAGCTATTTTACCGTACTTAGGATTGGGTTTCTCAACGAGGGGAATACTATGCTTATCGCTTAAAACTCTATGCTTAGTGATCATGTGAGCAGTCTGAATGGTATTCCCTTGTACGTACAGCTTATTTTCAAGCTTGCTTTTCAAAGTTTTTAGATTGGAGAAATCATTCAAAAGTTTTGATTCCTTAACATTAAATTCTTGTTTAAGCACTTTAACATTATCTTAAAGTTCTTGCTTTTGCTTGACAGTTTTAGAAAGCTTTTCTTGTAAGGAATTTAACTCTTGTTTTAACAATTCTTCTCTGAAATTACTTTTTCTAATGATTGTACGCATTTGGTCATCCATTTCCTGCTCACGGCTAGTTAACTCAAACTTAGCACGTTGTTCATAAATAGCAACTTGTTCTTTATAGGCGTTCAGTTCAGAAATAACATAATCGTCAAGGGCACAAGCAGTGTATTCATCAAAAACATAATCATCATTGACTGCAGAAGATACATCACTTGGCACAATCTCACTTTCACTTTGTGTCACATATTGATCATATGGGACAATATTGCTATTACCCTCATTATCAATATCTGATTCATAAGTTTCAAGAGTTTGTACTTTGTTATGTATCTTATGCTCATCCATCTCATCGTATAGTTTTAATACCTCTGAGATGATTGATTCTTTGGATGGACCAGCCTGTTGTTGTGATGAGACCTTTGGAGAGACCATAGGTGAGATGCTAGCCATGATGATTGTGACCTATTTCCTGAATTGGCTGCTCATACACATCAGCATCATATGTCTTAGCATTCCCTTCTGCAAGAAACAACAACTCCTCTTCATCCAAAGCTGCTCCATTATCCTGAGCTTTCACAAGCAACATCTTGTCACTGAAGTATTCTGCATTCTGTGGACGTTTTGGAGATGTGCAGTTCCTCGCAATATGTCCCTCACCACCACAGTTGTAGCACTTGATTGGCTTACCCTGTCCTTGCTTTTTATTCCTTCTACGGTTCTGATTAGCCACATACCCTCCACCAACTCTGCCTCTTCCTTGTTCATACTGTCTTCCTTGAACTGGTTGCACCATAACCTTTCCATCTCTGACAATAGCATGATTGTGTAGATTGGATGCAGTTCTGATTTCGTTGTTAGTGTGAAGACTGTTAGTATGTGGAGTAAAGGTCAAGTTTTGTTTAACCATAAGATCCAGTTGATTGATGAAGTGTTCCATGACTGCATCAGCATCAGGTTGCTTAAACCTCGGATCGGGAATGAGTTTGTGATTACCGTTTCCAGTAGGTATAACTTGTGAAGCTTTGGTAGTAATCCATACATTGGTGTAGAATGTTGTTGAATCATTTGATGAACTTGAATATCCCTGTTTGGATTTGAACTGATCAAGGATCATTCGTTCAAACATAGCATGTCTCTCATTCTGAAGTAAGAAGGCATACAGTTGCTCATAGTTGGTGTTCTTCAATCCTTTGGTTAGCTTCACAGAGGTGACAAATTTGTGCCATTCGGGATTCATGTTGTTCACAAACTTTAAGTTCAGCTGAATATTTGGCATGGTCATTTTGATGTTCCTCATGTCATTTACAAGCTTGTGGAATCTCACATAATATTCATAGACACTTTCTTCTGGTTTCATCTTAAAATGCTTAAATTCATCATACAGTTGTGATTCTCTGTCTTCCTTGGTTAATTCAGAACCCGAGAGAAGCATCTTGACATTGTCCCAAACTGCCTTAGCTTCAGTGTTGTGATTGATCAGCTTGTAAATGTCCTTAGGTAAACCCTGAAGTATGATGTTAGAAGCCCTGATGTCTGCATCGTATCTCTTCTTCTCCTTATCAGTCAGTTCATCATACATTTTAGGTCTGTCCAGTCCTAATATCACCGAGCCATCAGCAGCAGTATCAAGTATGTCTCTGGTTGTCTCAACTTGATACGGTCCTTCATCAATTGACTTGTGAATGTTGACTCCATTTTCTTTTCCCAAACAGTACAACCTAATTCGTTGAGCCCATGAGTCATAGTCAGTTATGTCAAGCATAGGTGGACGAGTATCTGATCCGGCTGCTTGAACGTCCTCAGCAACAAAAGAGATGATTGTGGGCATGTTGGTAGACATGTTTACAGATATCACGAGATTTTATAACTCTATGATCAAACCGGGAAATAGATTCTTTCACGCGATTTTACTAAATCAAGAGAAAACCGTAGAATGTAATCAAGAAGAAAAGCTCTAAGTCACAAAAGACAACTCGCTCAACAATACAAATCGCACAGACCACAAATCGCTCAACCCAGTGATGGTCAAGAAGCATGATGGAGGGTGGCGAATGTGCGTCAATTTCACCGACATCAACAAAGCCTGCCCGAAGGACTATTACCCTCTGCCAGAAATTGATTGGAAGGTGGAATCCCTATTAAGATTTCAATTGAAATGTTTCTTGGATGCTTACATAGGGTATCACCAGATAAAAATGGTAGAATAAGATGAGGAGAAGACAGCCTTCTTCACAGGAAAGGTCGTGTGTTGCAACAAAAAAATGCCCTTCGGCCTAAAAAATACAGGAGCTACCTATCAAAGGCTAGTAGACAAAGCCTTCAGCAAACAAATAGGGAGGAATCTCAAAATCATATGTGGATGACATGGTCATCAAAAGCAGGACAGAGGAAGACCTACTCTCCGACATAAAAGAAACCTTCGACCAGCTCCGTGCCATTAACATGAAGTTAAACCCAAAGAAATGTTCTTTCAGTGTGGAAGAAGGATAATTATTGGGACATCTGTATATGAAGCAAGGAATAAAAGCCAACCCTTCAAAGGTCAAAGCCATCACAGATCTACAGGCTCCTAAGTCCCTTAAGGAAGTACAAAGCTTGAATGGGAAGCTAGCAGCCCTCAGCAAATTCCTATCGAAAGGTGCAGACAGATCCCTACCCTTCTTCAAAACACTCAAGGGTTGCACAGACGAGAAGACATTTCAGTGGAGCATGGAGGCGGAAGCTGCTTTCCAAAAGTTAAAGGAGTTCATGGAAATACTACCTACACTTACTGCCCCAATCAAAAGTGAAGTGTTGTTCATGTATATCGCAGCGTCCTTCGAGAGCATTAGTGTTGTGTTGCTAGCAGAAAGGGAAAGGAAACAAATTCCCATCTACTTTTTTAGCAGATTTCTTTAAGGAGCTAAATTGAATTATCCGGAGTTAAAAAAGTTAATCTTAGCCCTGGTTCACACTGCTAGACACCTCCGAAGGTATTTCCAAGCTCATCCCATAACCGTGCTCACTGATAAACCGATCAAACAGATACTGTCGAAACCTGATAAATCAGGAAGAATTGCCAAATAGGCTATAGAGCTAGGAGAACATGAGATTGAAAACAAGGGCAGGAGCTCAATTAAGGGGCAAATACTAGCAGACTTCTTTGCGGAGACACCCTCCGAGCCCAACCAGAGCAACAAAGCTGCAAAAAAGAAGCCTTCAAAGGTGGATAAAGGATGGAAGCTTTACACTGATGGGGCTTCTAGCTCCGATGGATCAGGGGTCGGTTTAATGTTAGTCAGACCAGAAGGAAAGGAGTATACTTACGCACTCCATTTCAAATTGGATGATACTAACAATGAGGCAGAGTACGAAGCACTGCTAGTAGGCCTCCGACTGGCTAAGGACATGGAGGTTCAGAATTTAGCTATATTTATTGACTCACAACTGGTGGCAAACCAGATCAAGGGCTCCTATGAGGCAAGACAGCCTGTCAGTAAGCAATACCTAGATAAAGCCAAGGAAATGATCAAAGGATTCAGTTCCTGTAAGATATAGGATTTCACAAACACATCATAACACAATCATACGGGGCCTATACAATGTTTAGAGAGAGTTCTAGAGAGAGAAAGAGAAGAGAGTTGGGAACTATGTGAAACAAAAGAAAAATGGTATTGAAGCTCCAACCCTCTACCTTGAGAGGTAGAGGGTATTTATAGTTTCTTACAAGATACGCCTCCTACGGGCTATGGATCAGGCATACAGTGGGTAAAGACCCGTCCGTCCTCCACGATGTTACTTAACAAACTACTTATTAACATTACTTGACTACGACTACGAGCTTTCTAACAAATACATATACTTGAGGTGACCGACTCTTTAACTACCGGATTTTCTAAATCCTAACAATCTCCCCCTAAGGGAGGTCACCTCAATTTACATTGAATACAAACAGATATTACATTTTGATTGTTCTTGGATTCTTGATTAAGTTCTTTGCTCTGTAGTCCGTAGCTTTTGATTCTTCATGTACCGCATGTTTTGTTATTTCAAGTGGAGGTCTTTAACTGATCCACGTGATGATAAGTTTTGAGCCAGCATTGAGATCGTCTGCCACCATGAATCTCTGACTCATCCTTTGAAGTGTTGCCATCATGTGAAGTTGTGACTTTTGGACCGACATGCTCACATTCTAGATCATGATATCTTCTCATCAGAGTAGCGGAAGCTTTTGTTGATTCATAATATTTCCAGCGGCGTAGCAGAAGCATGGAGTGAAAATATCAGAGCCAGTTGATGACGATATGCATTTATCATGATTTCTTTAGAAATGAATGTGTTGTGTGAGCATGCGGCTATGGAATGACTTCTCAATTCTGATCAGCTGCAAACGTTGGGTGTACCTACATACAACAGTTAGCAATAAAGCGCAATAGAGTGTCTTTGATCTCTTTCGTTGAATTGAGGTACACGGCCCACGGTTCCCCATTGATCAGTACAAGTACTGCCTGTGATCAGGTATAATTCTGAAGAATCTCCTAGACAGGGTTTCGCAGTTGTTCTAGCTATTCTCAAACCGGAACGTCTCAAAGAAGACAACACGGAGTGAGTGAACCAGCAAATTAAGATTTACTGATTGATTTAAAAATGATTTGAACAACAATCGTATATTGCATATCAGAAAGAATTTTTGCAATACAACGAAGGTTTTATATGAGAAATCAATTTTCAATCATAAACAACTTTTGATATTTGAAAATGAGATACACAGTCGATGTGCCATAGAAAAAATGATTTTTGCGCACAACGACTGGTTTTTCAAAGGTATCCGTCAATCCATTACCTGAACCAGGATTGATTCAAAATTTTGAATCGCCCCATTGTTTCTGTTCAGTTGTCACATGGTTGATCTCTTGGATAGATCTCACATGTTACCTACCAAGAGCCTGTTTGATGTTGGCTCTAGAAGGTTTTCCATCTTCATTGTGAATATGTGAACATATCACTCAGATTTTCTGGCAATACTACAAGGATAATGCGTAGGACTCTTAAGATATATTCTCACATTCCACATTGTGTGAAAGAGTGAGACTTCATTGACAGTGTCCTTAATGAGATTTATTGATGATCTCGTGGCTCTAGACTCAATTGTGCGCATTTGGTTCCTATGCCGGAGACTAGGGAGAGGGTCTCCTTCTTCAATATCAACCATCTCTAAGAGAAAGTCGATAGATAATTTAGGTTCCCCGTGAGAATGAAACAAGACCTTTTAAGAGAAACTTGAGTAGCTTGGGAAGTTGTAGTGCAGTGCGTCACTGGTGGGTCCATGACGTCTTGTCTTCAATACCGGTGTTACCTTGGTAACCACCAGTAGCATGTGTATTGAACCCGGTTTCTGCCCTAAGGTTGAATAAATGGAGGGCTATTTCTTTTCACCCTATTCTCATTCAGTTCTTTTTCATTCTTCAACCCCTTCAGTGCTTACCAAGACTTTGTTACTAGAACCTTGTTGAGATTATTCCAGTTCTGGCTCAATCTCAGTCGGCACTCTTCCCATTTCTCATTTTTCTCCTTTTTCAATATACCTAAGGACTCTGCACTATCTAGTGGATTGTCCCTGGGTAGATCCCTCCGGTTCTGGCGGGATTATGGGAACGAATACCTAACCTAACCATCCTTATATCTCCATGCATAAAGTAAAATTGGTCGGTCTTTTGGTATTGTTCTTCCGCCTCGAAACCAATTGAAAACCATTTGAAAATCAATCAAGGTACTTGTGATATAAAATCAAAGTATTTTGTACCTTAATTGTTTTTGATATTTTAGAAATGCTCCCCCTCAACATGTGCTTCAAGTATTAGAAATTATTTTGGCACATGGAGGCAATAGGATATTTGAAATCTTAGATTGAGCATGAAAGATCCAATCTTTTGATTAACATTTTCTAAAATGATCATCATGAATTTAGTGTTTAAACACTTTGGAAAAATCAATTTTGGGAAGAATGAGGTTTTCTTATGATTGCCCCCCCTCAATATGTGCATCGAGATTAGAAGGTGTTGGTGTTTTGTACATATTGGAGAGAACAAGCACTTAGATACAAATCAATCATGTTTCAATCCATTTTGGTTTGAGATAGATGCTCCCCCTTAACATGTGCATGGAAAATTTGAAATCGTTTGGCACATGTGTAGGGAGGAGAGCTTGTTAATATATTTCTAAGTCACTTATCGAATTATCAGTTTATATCCAATTTAAATCACAAATTCTCCCCCGATCACAATTTTCAAATCATTTGAGAATTGTGATCTCTACTGATTTAAATTAATTTTGAAAAACTTTTGAGGAGAATTGTGACTTTCTTTTGAAAAACATTTTTTAATTGATAAGGATAAGATTTTGAGACTTTAATCTCCATTGTTCAAACATGCTTAAGTATCTTATGAAAACATAACATTAGCCAAGGTCTTGAACCAATTGTATAAAACATTGATCTTTTGGATTATCCAAAAGTAGACCTTGCTCGTTTACGTGCCAATTGTTTGAAAAATAACCTTTTTGATTTGATTGAAATCATTCTCCCCCTCAATCAATGACATTAGTTGTTGATTGAGAGATAGAGATTTTGACAATTGATAAGTCCAGATGATTTAAAAATAAAGTCCGAGTTATTTTCAAAGAAATTTTGTTTTCATTAGATGACAAATATTTTTCAGAAGAATTTATAGAAGGAAAAATATTTGAAAGGAAAACATTTGTCTTTTTGGTGACAAACATTTTTTATAGAATCAGAGCATGAGATTTAAAAAAAAATTGGATTAGGCATGACTCTGTTCTTTCTTTTGAAATACGGGTTATTGCCTAAAATGACAATAAACCACCATTTTTCTCCATTTTTTTTTGTTAAACAATTTATGTACATTCGAACTTCATCTAAAGACCCGTGTCACTATTTGAATGACAACAAAAAGACCGTAGATGAAATCGAATAAGAAGATTAAGACAAAAATGACAATATATATATATATATATATATATATATATATATATATATATATTAGTTGGTTTTATACTTTTGTATTTTGTTTTTGTTAAGATATATACAAAGAACAGATAGAGACAATCACCGTTACTCCTCGTCTTCCTCCTGAAGACATTTGAGTGTTTCTGGTTGAAGGCTTTTCAAGCCAAGTCGTGGAAGAATAAACTCAAAACGTTCTCTAGGAAGAGCTTTGGTGAAAATGTCTGCCAACTGATATTCAGTTCCCACGAAGTATAACTCAACCACACCTCTTTCAACTTGTTCCCTGATGAAGTGATGTCGAATGTCAATGTGCTTTGCTCTAGAGTGTTGAACATTGTTGCAGGAGAGAGCAATTGCACTTTTGTATTCACAGTACAGAGGGATTTTGTTGAATTCAAAGTCATAGTCAGATAATTGTGATCTCATTCATAAGATTTGAGCACAACAATATGACATGGTGATAACATCAAATAGTCATGAATATTAAGTGTCAATTTCCCCCGATAATGCTCGTTATATATATCATTTATATGGATTTACGCTTGTTTTCCATTGTTTTCCACTTTCAGGTAAATTACGAGCATTGGAGCTAAAGAGACACGGAAATGGAAACATTATTAAAGATTTATCACAGTATGCCTATTTTGAAGAAGTTCCGGCGTAACTCCTCTCTCACATTACGCCGTAACTATTGCGTGACCCTGAATACCAACTTATCAAGAGGTTACGGCGTAACTCTTCCCAAAGGTTATGACGTAACTCCATTAGGTCAAAAGTGGTTCCACGCCGCTGATACTTACACCGTAACTACTGCATCACTTACGACGTAACCGAGTTTATTGAAGACTACAGCGTAACCACTAATAAGGTTACGCCGTAACTAGCAGATCTAGTGCATTTACGAAGAAATAGAAGGTTACGGCGTAACTCCTTTATTGGTTACGCCGTAACCCAGACTTGGCATATAAATACCCCACGAATTCCAGCATGTCAAAGCATCCCATTCCACACACAACACTCTAAGAACGTGGGTAAAAGCTCAAGGCAGGTCTAGGGGAGCATACGGAGCTGTCTCCAAGGGAGGAGTCACTCCATTACGATAAGCTTTAACATTTTATATTTCTTTTACTTTCAATTCATGTATTTCGTACCTTTGAATATTGAATTGATTTGCATGATTAATATGAGCGGCTAAGCACCCTTTGGTGCTAGCCTAGTTATGATTCCTTAATTGTTTTGTTTGCGTTTACCTTTACTTCCGTACAATTATTTCTAAGTGTATGCATGCATAGTTCTTTGGTAGTCACCCTTGATTCGGTAGTTTTGAATGGCGGTAGAGTCCAATTGCCTAGGAGATATGACCAACTGACCCTAGGAGAGCAGACTGAGACTGGAAGGGTAAGATATGACCAACTGACGACCCTTTCTACTTGTGCGATTTGACCAACTGATCACCTATCGTTTGGATGAACTTAAGAATTGGGGGGTGTAGTGTCTAAGTTCCTAACGGCCGGGTACTCACTATTTTGAATCTAGCATGTAGCGGTACTTAATGACTTGGCTTAGGGGACCAGGAACAACAGGACTTATGACGGTGCGCCTGATTTCTCCTGTGGTGGCATCTTTGCTGATAGGTTAGGGCGAATTGACCAAATGCTGTCCTCTCGAATTTGACCCCACCTGAAGTAATTGGAAGTAGGTTGACGTAGACATAACTAGCTAGGAGGATTGACTAGGTTAGCACCACTATTCTATAGGTGATGATGAAAATAATAAACATATATATATCAAATAAACGCAGCGGAATCATCACCAACAACGGATCCATATTGCCATATGATCAATCAAATAAAACAAACATAAGGATTATACCTTTGTAGCGTGATTCCGGTAACGAGACACCAACAACCACCACGAATGGAATCAAGCAACCAAAAGACCAATGATGTTGGTCTTTCCCAATGATTGAAACACACTACACGTCAAGCAATCACCACTTTGATGCTAGTCTAACCTTTTCACAAACACCTTGCAAGAAACTACAATAGAATGAGCAAGGAAGAAGATCAAAACCAAAAACACCAACCCTCTCATGTGTGTGTGTTTGGACGTTCCAAGAGGGGAGGGGAGAGAGGAGCACTTAAGACCAAATTGTAACTTATCAATTATAATCAATCATCATTAATTCTCATCAATTAGTATTAATGCTAATTGATGTCAAATCATAAGATACACATTAGGTCCTTCAAAGTCCAAATACTCCACTTAACCCCCTTATGAAACAAAGGTTATACATAATGTAAATACGATAAATACATTATGACAATGGTGTCTAAGTGTATATGTGTGTGACCCCATAGGCTCACATATGACTAGCCATATAATTATTTATTATGACACGAGCATACTCCAACAGCTCCCACTTGCGACGTCATAATAGATAAGTAATTATACAAGCAATGGTTAGCGTCTAGCAACACGCCAATGCCCCTAGTGATATGTGAGGTCAGTTTCTTAAACATTTCATTAAATGGTTTATATGTCATATATCCCTTTGTTTCAGATACCAGGTTGAACTTTAGACATGGATCAAAAAGTCATTCTAATGGTTCAACAATTATGTTCTCGATCTAGATATTAAACAAGATTACCAAGTGAATTAAGATTCATCTTAATCTCATTTGGGTACGGCCATACAAATATCTGTTCAAATCATCGAGGGGCCCAATAGTATCTAACTCCAAATCATGTGGAGGAACAAATCCTATTTTGACTGCACGTGTCATTCATGTGCTTCAAATCATTCCTGATAGTGGCCTTTATAACTACCTTGTTCAGGACAGCGTTTAACCATATCAAGGAATGAAACTCCACACATGCAAAACCTGCTTGCATCTCAAGTCTAAGGATAATAGACATAACCATTTTCGAGATTCACTATTTGACGCCGATCCATGCAGTGAATACTCGTAGGTTGGGTCAGTCCAATGATCATCATCATGAACAACATGTGAGTTTGGCAAAATGGTCACCAACACACTCACAATTGTCTTAATTTGATGGTACTCCCGTACCGTCAACTGACAATGGACAAGTTTTGAATGAAGAAAATCATTCATGGATTTAAACATGCAAATATAGAATACAGTTGATATAAATGAAAATGATAATAACCATTAAATCAATTCATTATAAAATATAAACTGCTTAGCATTCCATTATCCAAATACTATAAACAGATATGCATAAGACTACATATAGATCGGAAACCGGTGTTCCCATCATGATCAAATTATGTTGTTCAAGACAACAAGTAGTCATCTGAGTAAACCTTGAGAATACTTGTTTCAATATCCATGAAAGGTATGATGATTGTGCATTCAAGTACAATACGAGTATTGCAGCAATGCATTCCATAGGGTGTTTGACACTAGCAAAACACCTACTATAGACATTCATCTAAACAGTTTCTCAAACTGTAAAGTATTCTTATTCTTTTATGGTATAATAGTCAACAATGTCATCATTCATGATGATATGCTACCATGACTAGGTTTGAGCATCATTTCAGTTAAATAAGCATCAATGTATGCAAACAGAACAGAGATCCTCAAGTATCCGTAAATGTTGAACATATATTTGGTCCTTTGAAGGTCCATTAGAATGTTCGTTTAACAATTATCTAATGACATTCACTTAGATATTTGTTGTTATCAATCATCTTGCATTCATGCAAATGATATAATTAGTCCAATGCACAATATGATATACATAATGAATCCTTTAGTTAAACTTAAGGTTTCTATTCATGCTTTCAATCTCATCAGGTAAGATTGATTATTGAGACTCCTCTCAATAATGTTTCATATTGTGTCAGACTTAATAACCGCTTATGTTTATTCAAACAAACATATGTAACAAGGTTGCATGTTTTAAGTTCTATAACTCTCAAGAGAAACTTCATTCCAAACTAAGGAAAAAATTCTAGCTTAGATGGAATAATGTTTCTAATACGTTATCAACATATGAGATTTAAGAAAATAAATACAGTGCTCCCACTTGCTCTTAGTGTACTTAGTACTGATCTTATTTTAATCAAAATCAAATTAATGATTTTATGGTAAACTAAAGATCTTAGCTCGGAGATGCATTATCTAATCCACACTTGGATTCTTGTATCTTGTAGACATAATAAAGATTATATATATTCACAAACCCTTTTGAATACACATCGTCCTCGCAAATTTATTCAAATAAGAAAAGAGTTTTAAAATCCTATTGTCACATTTCATGAAGATAAGTATGACAATTCACCATCTTTATACATTTAATATTTACAGGTAGGTAGATTTAATCATAGTTAATTTCTTGAGTATGAGTAACCCATTTCACTACTCATGAATTAAATGTGTGTAAAAGTTTGTCCTTTTGAGTCTTCTCATTGAGAAACTCATATTTAACCTCACAGTCTAACTGATTGGTAAGAGATCAATCAAGCTTCATGAGTGATTGTCTTCCACGGACTGCATCTTATCATTCATAGCTTTGAGCCATTCATCAGATTCAAAATCTGATAATGCAGCTCTTAGTTAGCAGGTTCACAATGACCCTCTAACTTTGTCACACCCCCAAATTACCTGTTTTGCAGCGGAATGGAATTCCTGGGGATTGACTGTCATAGCATCACAATCACAGTTATATTGAACGACCTAAAGTGTCGTTTGGAAAATACATCGTTTGATTTAATAAAACAATCAGAGTTTACAAAGTAGGTCCCAAATGAAAATCAACTTGTGCGGAAATAAGTTTGTTACAATTCAAACGATGTATTTTCCAAACGACACTTTAGGTCGTTCAATATAACTGTGATTGTGATGCTATGACAGTCAATCCCCAGGAATTCCATTCCGCTGCAAAACAGGTAATTTGGGGGTGTGACAGATTGGCATCAGAGCTTCAGTTATAGAGAACTAGGTTGCATCATTGACCCTATACTATAACTACATTATCATAGCATCTCATCATTTCATCACAAGTGCATGTTCACTTTGCATGCGATTTATACGTACATTTTTCGAGTTATTTACTTTCATTTCAAAACGATTGTCACATGGATGCCCTTAAATGCCCATCCTATTATCTTTTCCCCATACTCTAACGTGGAGAATTCCTTGTCATTCCCTATCACAATTTTTATATCAGCTAATTCATCATCGATAACGACGAATGCCGAGATAAACTTTTAAATAGGGCGAAGTCGCTCTCACTCCTTTGTTTCACCACTAACATGTCGAGTTACACTTTATCCACACATTAAGTCTCTAAACCATCATACATTGAAGCACTTACAACACATCATAACCCATTTCGTAGGAAACCGTCGATCATTTTGAAAAATAACCTCAAACTCATCGTTTCTTATCACATTTCTTTGAAGCGCTTATTATTAACATCGGATTTTGCTACGTCTCACATTTCCTCTTGTTTTGAAGAAGATATGGCACCGAAGAAAGCTACAGTTGAAATGACCCAAGCGGCTATTCAGAAGTTAGTGAATGATAGCATTGCTAATGCTCTAAGAGTTGAAAGGGAAACGGTGGCTGCTGCTGCTGCCGAGGCCGCGACTGCTGCTGTAGCCGCAAGGCTTGCTGCTGCTACTGGAAATGCAGGAGGATCCGGAGTTAAGAGCTGTTCTTACAAGGATTTCAAAAGTGGAGATCCCACCAAGTTTAAAGGGACTGAAGGAGCCATTGCCATGGTGCGATGGTTCGAGAAATTGGAGTCTGTGTTTTTGCTGTGTAACTGCCCGGATGATAGTAAGGTCAAATATGCTACAAGTACATTACTCGATGGAGCATTATCGTGGTGGAATTCATATGCTCAACCGATTGGACTGGAGAATGCTTTCAAGCTTACTTGGGAGCAATTCAAGAGTTTGGTGACTAAGATGTTTTGTCCTCGTACGGAAGTGAAGAAGTTGGAGACAGAATTCTATGAACTAAGGACTATTGGGTACGATATTGACACTTACATTCGAAGATTTCAAGAATTGGCCGTGTTATGCCCATCTATGGTTTCGGATAATGAGAAGCTACTGGAGGCTTTCGTTGAAGGACTCCCCGAAATTATTCAAGGCGATGTGACTTCTTCTGACCCGCAAACGATTGAGGAAGCTATTCAATTGACTCAGAAGCTCATGGCCCAGGTAGTGAAGAGAGGCAAGTACCCCAACACTAACCAAAACAACAACAACCACAACAACTGCACCAACCACTACAATAACCAAAACAACAACAACAACGAAGATAACCAAATCAACCACAACAAAAGAAAATGGGAAGACGACCAAGGAGATTATAACAACAACAACCAAAACCGCAACACTAACCATCATCAACAACAGAAAAGAGGGCAAGAAACTGCAATGGTATATGTTGCTGCACCAGTAGAAGGCAGAGGTTATGCTGGAACCTACCCACTATGTAATCGATGTAAGTATCATCACACGGGTCTTTGTCCTGCTAAGTGTTACAAGTGTCAACAACTGGGACACCTTGCCAGGAATTGTAGAGGCAAGGCCATGGTTACATGTTACAGATGCGGGGAGCAAGGACACTATCGGAATCAATGTCCTCAAAACCAAGGTCAACAAGTCGAAGGTGCTCATGGGAATGTATATATGTTAGAAGGAGGAGGAGGAGCTCGTCAAGGTATCAACGACGCGGAAGACTGAAGAAGTTCGGAAACTAACAGTCTTATTTCTCCTCATGTACTATGTCGTACCAAGTTTATGTCTAATCATCGTATCCGAAACTTTATAACTTAAAGATGTACTACTTCTGCTGAACCACTCGTTGTAAAATATTCTCATCTATCGTACTTTATTTTCTTTCCGATTTGTTATCATTTACGAGGATTTTAATTCTTTTTACTTCAACTATCATTTTAACGACACTTCTCCATGTCTTCTCTCCTCGATGTTCATCACAATTTTAACATCAGTTGACTCAACACCAAACAACATATGAGTCGATTAGTCCAAGCATTGCATAGTTACTCCTAAATTATACATAGCCTGATCACCTATGTCTAATTCAGGAAGAATCATGCAATGAAGGGAGTAGTAGTCTCATATGAGTAAGCAATTCCGTAATCGAGCCAAATTTTCAAAAGATTTTCTTCAAACCACTTGTTTCCAGTTTGATCCGCGTGACAGTTCTTGTTTGATGAGTTGCAAAGATCGAGCTAGAAACAAGTCGTTACCTAAACCGATTTAGCCTAATCTCATGACAGTTCTTGTTTGATGAGTTGTGAGATTAAGTAAAAATCGGTTACTAAAAAGTCTTTTGAGGGTTTTGCTCGGGAATGGGAAAGTTTGCCACATCAAACCCTAAAACTGATAGACTAACGCAAACTGAATTCAGGGACTGAATTCCTTTTTGGATGGGCGAATGTGACAACCCGTACTTTCAGGTCATTTCTTGACACAATTCATGTCTCATTATTTCAACATTTATAGTAAACTTGGTTTACTTGTTTCAAATTCGCGTAACCTTGAAGGTTTAGCGGCGAATTCATGATCATGACATCACGTACATTTCATATGGACTATGATTAGTCTACATTTCATTGACATCATGTGCATCTCATTAGTACATTCACGACATTTCATTTTCACTTGTAACGCGTAATTTTTATATTTAATAATCTTTATCGCGTGAGTTATTATTTTAAATATTTAATCCATTACTTTCAAAGATGATCCCGAGGTATTTTTAAAAACTTACATTTAGTTTATAAAAACTATATTTTTAGTTTTCCTAAGTGTTTCAAATTTATTTGGTATATTAATCGTTAAAGTTTAATTATTACGTCGTTTTTCTTAAAATTGTACGATAATTATTTTATCACCCAAATTTCACAAGGAATGTATTTTTACAATTTTTATTATCTCAATACATTCTATTTGGATCTATTAAAAACTTACTTGTACCAAAAATTTCCATTTACCTTTACTTGTACATTTAACTACACATTACTTACACTTTTCTTAAAATTGTTACAAGTTATTACTCAATACATTTAAAAAAAAAATATATATATATAATGGAGAGACCAAGTCCCCCAAAATCCGGCCAAGGGGGATTGGTAATCAATTTGGGTAGATTTTTTTCATGACTAGATTCATACACAATACATAAAGTCTTCATCTCATTTAAAGTCTCATTCATCTAATAATTCAAGTAGTAGCAAAAACTTTTCTCTCTTTGGTTTTCTTCTCCACAAACCGGTTCTATATCAAGGTGCCAAGGGATCAAAGATTTTTGCAAGATCAAGTCATTTACAATCTAGTTATATCCTTTATATGGTTTTGAAATAAAAACCAAGGATATTTAAGTTTAATCCTTGTTACTTTCACCTCATCACTATCACTTGTAAGCTTGTTTTTATCATTTTCATGTTTCCTTTTCATTTTCATATGTTTCTTTTCATTTTTGGAGATATTATGCATGATATGTGATTTATACCATTTATTTCATGATTTTAGAGTTATATATATAATTATGGTCATCCTATAAATATTCCCATGGTAATCTTTGGTCTTGATGGTGATTAGGAACCCATGACACCCTAAGAATGTGTATGGTAGGATTAGATTAGCTTTGGAGTTGATTTGAAGGGATTAGAATAGGTTTTGTCCGAGAAAAACTATTTTCGATATGTATATTTTTATGTTCTGTCCTTAATTCGAATTTCTGGAAAAACCTACTGTTGGTAAGACATTTTGGCCTTGATATTTAGAAAATATACTTTAAAACGAATCCGTGGCCTTTTGAACGGATAAAAACGGAGTTATAACGAAGAAGTTATGGATTTTTAAAGTTTGACGACGAAACGTATCATTTTCAGAAAATTCAGCTTTGCTGTTTTTACTTGTTCGGGTCAAAAACGAGCCTTAAGCTTCACAAATTATTTCGACTTGTCAAAAATATATTAGTTTACTTCGATACGAAGCTAAGGATGTATTATACGTAGAAAACGGATTTAAAACGACAAAGATATGGCCGTTTTCATATAGTTGCCGTAAATATTATTTTCTGAAAAACTATATTATTTTTACGTTACAAGTATTTCATTAGCTGTAAAGGCTATGTTTGCGGCTGTTTTTAACCATGATGTGAAACTTTTCGGAACGAAGTGTCTTCTAGTAAAATCAAGTTCATCGGCCATATTTTTCAAAACAAAAAGCTGTTTGTCAAGCGGAGTCATAGTAAATTAATTACGGATGTTCAAACTTGGCCGAAACTCAATTTTCTGCACACAATTAGCAAAAACCACCATCTTTAGCCTTTGATATCTTTATGATCGAGACCTTTTGGACGAAAACTCCTGAACTGAAACTTCTAGATATCGATACAAACTTTCCAAAACCGTCGAGTTCGTTCTCTAACGATCGACGTACACCGTTTTACGGCTACTTTTCCGAAGCCATTTTTGTTAATTTCATGATTTTTCCGACGACATTGTTTTGCGACGAAAAGTAGTAATTTCACCAAAAATCATTATAAAACCATTGTAGGATGACATTTTGACGTAAAAACATGTAAAGTCATTTTTGAAGGGTCAAGACGTCAAAAGAGTATTTTTCGACGACGAGTAATATTTTCAAAAACTCACAAATGGTATAAATAACATACGAAATGCATGCATAACATTACATTGCAACACATGACATATCATATCATTCGTAATAGGTCAAGATTAACGTATCACATTACATCTCGGTGTACTCACTTTTGTCTTCGCATCATTCCACCAAGTGAGTTCCATAGCCCCTACTTTTACTTGTTTTCATAAATGTTTTGGGGGAGATACATGCTCAATTATTTTCATAACTATCATGATTATTTGAAACTACATGTTTAACTGAACTGAATGTTTAGTCATGCAAAGTAACAGTATTACCATACGTAGTATTTCCATAGTACATTCATTGGACTGATGGTCTTGGTATATTCATTAGACTGATGGTCTTGGTACATTCATTGGACTGATGGTCTTGGTATATTCATTAGACTGATGGTCTTGGTACATTCATTGGACTGATGGTCATGGTACATTCATTGAACTGATGGTCTTGGTATAATCATTGCACTAATGGTCATGGAACAATTTGAAACCGTACGAATTAGGTGTTATATTAAGTAACTATGGATACATTAAGTTAGGCACTATCTTGTGAACTCATTTGACGATTTGGGCTTGAACATAAACTATATACACTTTGGCAATGGGTTGTGAATACACAGGTTGCAAGTTTTGTATGGGCGGAACTTGGAACTGAGTGGATTTACGATGCCTTTGCTGCATAAACGATTTTGAAAGGCTTTACATTTCCATTCAAACTCTATGAACTCACTCAACCTTTGTGTTGACACTTTTAGCATGTTTTTATCTCAGGTTTCTAAGGCATTCACTTCATGGCATGCATTTGGACACATCATGGAGTCGCGATGACGACGCGTCTCACTTGGGTTTTACGTACTATAAAACATCGTTTGAATTGTAACAAACTTATTTCCGCACAAGTTGATTTTCATTTGGGACCTACTTTGTAAACTCTGATTGTTTTATTAAATCAAACGATGTATTTTCCAAACGACACTTTAGGTCGTTCAATATAACTGTGATTGTGATGCTATGACAGTCAATCCCCAGGAATTCCATTCCGCTGCAAAACAGGTAATTTGGGGGTGTGACAAACTTATATCCCTTAGCATTGATATAAGACTATATCATTCAGGTGCAAGAAGTTTCCTTCCGGATCTATGAATGAGAGATATCATACTATGATTTAACATATGCATGTTTACCTTAGTGTGACATCAGCAAGTGTACCTAGAAGGTTGTGTATATTATTTCTTGAACAACCTCAAGATCTAAAGGTGCTCCCACTTGCTTTGTACATAGAGACTAATCTCTAGATACACCGCATCTTGAGAAACAATAAATTGTTTTCAATTGGGACATCCAAAATACATTAGTAGTTCTTGACTCCGGTTTGTTAATTACTTACTCTAAGGTATTTAACAAAATTAAGAACTTCAATCAAGACATAATGGAATTCATCCCATTCCATAACACAATGGCGTCTTAAATACCTTCCAGATTGGAACCATATTGAGTGTACCCATGGCACATTCAATTTTCTAACCTTAATTCTTTGGAGGTAAGAGAGTTTAAGTCATCAAAGATCAAACAATATCAATAGAGTTTGATTTTCCATGATGGACATACCATAATAATGTGGTATTCCATGAGGATTGATGTTGTGAGACTATCCCACAACTCATTAGATGAACTTATACTCTTTGGCTTACGTATCTGCCAACCAAGTCAAACCAGATGGCATCAATAGTGTTTTCAGCCTATTGCATATTTAATTTATAAGTTGTTGACCAAGTCAATGACTTCATGTGCATGTTTTGACTAGAAAACATAAACATTTAATATTTTACTATACGTCATACGTCATTAACAATTTAATGACTTCATGTACATGTATTTAACAAGAATACATAACAAGTTAACGTCTTACTTTACGTTATAAGTCTTTCAACTATTAACAGACTTGATGTTTAAGTCTTTACAAGAGACCTAAACATATTCAAGTAAAGCAATTTAGAGTGCCGACTCTTGGCCTCAATAGTAATTTCAAGTTAATTTCATACTCCAAGATTATGACTTTACAATAATACATAATCATATTTACTGAACAATTCGGTGAATATGTTGAAGTAACTTTTCATATTATCTTGACATTTGTTCTAATTAGGGCAACTTACATTTTATGTGTAGAAGTCCTAGTAGAATATTAGTTTTCTTACCTTCCAGTCAAGAAAAACTATTAGTCATATTGTTATATGTTGTATCTTGCACACATAATGAAGAATTCTCCCACTTGTGCACGGCACAACATCATGCGTAATATGACAGTGTCACAGATATGATATTATACAAAATCAAAATATAGATATATAGAACTTTATTGTTTTAATAAGGAATCATGCATAACAATTTATTGATAACATTTCAGGAAGCAACATCAGGAACGCGACAAGTTATCTAATAAAATTCATGCAATGGTTCTTATATAAACTATGATGCTTCACGTGTGGAAAGTAATGTATTATTTCAAGACAATCAAGAAATAATATGGGCAACCGTCAAGGTAATAAAGATTACGGCTCCCACTGGATTAGACAACATTACATGTGTTTCGTCACCAGTATTAAAGTCACATAGCTCCCATTGGATTATACAACATCATAAATGTTATGTCACCAGTGGAGACTGAGTGTCAATTGGATACTTTCCTCCTTTCTTTGAATATCTACACATTATTGCTAATGTGAGTCACTTGGACTAGTAAACATGTACTTAGATATTCAATGAAGTGCATCAAGTTCTAACATATAGATGACGGGCTAGCCATCATTGATATTCTAACTTGAAAATAGGCATGCAATTCCTCCATAAGGTCTATTTTACCACAAGGGTGTGTAGTACCTTATTAGGTTTATTGGGTTAAGATAATTGCTAGGTAATCATGCTAGTAATTGTCTTTACCATTTTGCGGTTTATTGATATTTCCATCTTCTAATTAAAACTTATATTATTTTGGTAGCTATAGAAAACGTGTTCTCTAGTTATCCAAATATCTCATCTTACTTCAATGTTTCAGAACCGAAACTAGGGTTATAAAACAAACTTGAAAGAATAAGATGTGCAACCATACTTAACCGTTTTGACTTTTGCAAGACATTACGATTTCTAGAGTAGGTGTGCTTTGAGTTTGATTAGAATTAGGACAATTCAAATATTCCTATTATTGTATTTCCTCATAAAGAAAACAAATAGGAACAAGTCTCTTTCTTACAAGGAAAGAAGTACTTAGTTTGTCTTTATAAAAATAACAAACTTTTGTTTACGGATGTGATGCATTATATCATTAATATGAATTTACAAAGTTCAATTTTTAGTATTTTCGACAATTATCCTTTTACAAATTAATTACCCCATGTTTAAAACAATTAATTTACGAAAAAAGGGCTAAGATCCACATTGTGCTTCTACTATCACATCAGTTGATCTGCTAGCAATAGTAGATTCAATTGGTAGGCGACGATCACCAATTGCATTACATGTGCAACTCTTAGATCCTTATGGGACTCATGGCACTAGTGAACAAGCATCTAGTTTCAAGTAGGCATGTTTAGTCCCATCCTTGCCTCGGGTCAAGGTCTCACCGCTTAACTCGATTAATTCATCCAATTTGAGAACGTGCGAAGATATATCTAGGTCCCACGCATAGACAATAATCACCTTGGGTTACAATTCAACCTAGGTCCCACGCATAGGCAAAAAGTAATTGCAAGTGTTCTCAAGCGATTGGACGGCATGACTTAAATTTGTGACGGGTAAAATATTTTGATGTGAATCAAAAAAGGTGTACGAAAAAAGCATGCATTCATTCTTCGTAGCACAAGTTAAAAACTCTTCTTAACTTAAGTCTAATCATTGTTTTAATTTATGTGTGTCAAGTTGTCCATATTCAAGTCTAATATAGAACCTATGTGGATAATAAAAGAGATAGGACAATACATAAATCGAATAACATACATAACAAGTTAAGTGTTATTATTAAAACAATGATTTTAAGTTAAATCCATATTTAAACTTAGTTAAACCAAATCATAAGATTTATTTTGAAAATGGTTTGTGTTGCGTTTTAAGTTTTACAAAACAATTTGCAAGTTATATACATTCACAACATACATAATAAGCAAACAACCAACACACAACCACAATATGCAAAGCCTCAACCGATGAAAGAACCTATGCTTGGTCTCGTGAGCCATCACGAGAACCAAGAGTCATCTAGGGACATAAACCACAACAACACGGAGGACTCCCACTTGCTCCAAGACCAAACAAGGACAAGTAGAAGCCCATAATGCACATGAAAAGTGAATCTGCCAGCCCAGAATTTCTGCATTCGGAGGCCCAAATGGCCTAGAAGGAGTCATCCCCGAGCCTAGCACCAAACTACAAAGTTGTGGGCCCATGAGTTGTCTACTTGCAGCAAAAATTTGGTTAAAAAACACGCCACCAATCATCGGGAAACGCCGTTTTACTGCAGCTTGTACGAGCAGCCATTTTGAGTCTTTATGTCTTTTACGCTTTGCCATTCCATTCCAAGCATCGGTTACAATATATAGAATGTAAAATACAACTAATCTACTATCTATCTATTGTAACATGCCCAAACAATGGCAAAAACCAAATTAAAATTCATACATAAAAGCCGAAACAATGGCAAACCCCAAATAACAAGAAATTAACGACAATCACAATCATTCATAGCACAAGTGGTCTAGGTTTTCATCGGCTTTGCATATACACATAATAATACCATAAAATTATGAACATAACACGGTGTTGGCTAATCCCATGAGCAAACATGCATGTATTTGCCATGGGAACAATTTAAATAGCATGAAATAAAAGATTTAGCCAACGAATCGAAGAAATAATCAACAAGAATTAAAACCCCGATTGGTACGCGAGTAAAATGGATTTAGGTTCTCAAACCTACTGAAATTAGACCTTCTAAAAATCATTTTACCACAGAAAATTAAGCCTTAGGGGCTGTTTTCAAATCGTTTCAAGAATCGATTAAAACAACGCGATTAAAGCCATTTTTAGCGTACCGAACACATTGTTTAATTAAAAAATGCGAAACCAATGGCCATAGGACCAAAAATCATAGATGTTTATATTACTTATAACATTCTTAATCCATGAAAAATGGAGCCCTCGGGGCTGTTTTGAAAGTGGTTACAAAAAACACTTAAAAAACACGCGTTTTGACCATTTTTTCGCATACCCGATAATCATATGGCACATATGATGGCTCGTGATACCACTATAGGTGATGATGAAAATAATAAACATATATATATCAAATAAACGCAGCGGAATCATCACCAACAACGGATCCATATTGCCATATGATCAATCAAATAAAACAAACATAAGGATTATACCTTTGTAGCGTGATTCCGGTAACGAGACACCAACAACCACCACGAATGGAATCAAGCAACCAAAAGACCAATGATGTTGGTCTTTCCCAATGATTGAAACACACTACACGTCAAGCAATCACCACTTTGATGCTAGTCTAACCTTTTCACAAACACCTTGCAAGAAACTACAATAGAATGAGCAAGGAAGAAGATCAAAACCAAAAACACCAACCCTCTCATGTGTGTGTGTTTGGACGTTCCAAGAGGGGAGGGGAGAGAGGAGCACTTAAGACCAAATTGTAACTTATCAATTATAATCAATCATCATCAATTCTCATCAATTAGTATTAATGCTAATTGATGTCAAATCATAAGATACACATTAGGTCCTTCAAAGTCCAAATACTCCACTTAACCCCCTTATGAAACAAAGGTTATACATAATGTAAATACGATAAATACATTATGACAATGGTGTCTAAGTGTATATGTGTGTGACCCCATAGGCTCACATATGACTAGCCATATAATTATTTATTATGACACGAGCATACTCCAACATATTCCTCTATTGATTTCCCTTTACCCATTTATCTGCTTTTATTCTGCATTAGTAGTTTAATTAATTAAATCCCTATCGAAACCATTATTCTTCTGTGACAATTAGACTTAGTAATAATCCAACACACATAGCTCTTGGGACGACCTCGGCTTTACCATTTACTACACTACACGCGACCGGGTACACTGCCCGTTAGTGCACTAGGGTAGACCATAGGTATAGCGAGACACTATAAATATTAAGACCTGGTCAGTAAAACCTGCATCAAGTTTTTGGCGCCGCTGCCGGGGAGTTATATTAGGATTGATATTAAGTCTTTCATTTCATTTTTAAACTTTTCTCACGATCATATTTTAAGTTTTTAGGTACCATGGAAGTTGTTAACATCGATGACCTCACTCTTGAGGAATACTTGGCATTGACAAGAGCAGAACAAAGGCCAGGTCTCGTAAGACCGGCAATTGGAGCGGATGTTCGTTTCGAAATTAAAGACCAATTTATGAGGGAGCTTCGCGCTAAACCTTTTTCAGGAAACAGGGACGAAGACGCATATGAGCACGTTGAAAATGTTCTATACATCGCTAGCCTTTTCAATATTCCGAGCGTGTCTCATGATGCTGTTATGCTTAGGGTATTCCCAATGACTCTTACTGGAGCAGCCAGAAGATGGGTCGAAAGATTGCCCGCCGGAGCAGTTAATACTTGGGCGCTACTAAAGAAACACTTTATTCAAAGATATTGCCCGCCATCAAAGATTTCTAACCAGCTTTTGGAGATCCATAATTTCAAACAAGAAGACTACGAAACTCTGTATCAAGCTTGGGACAGATACAACAATCTTCTTTATAAGTGTCCTACCAATGATCTGAATAACCAGCAGCAGGTTAATATTCTCTACAAAGGAATAAACGTAACTACAAGGAAAATGATGTACTATCAAGGACCTATCCCAAACATGACTCCTACAGCTGCAATTGAAGCCATTCAAAAAATGGCGGACCACTCTAAAAAATGGCACGACGGTGGGAGCAAAAGAAACAATGGCGGAAGTTTTGATGAAATTGCAGCAATAGCTAGTAAACTTGAAAATCTCGGTAGAGATATGCTGAAAATCGAAGAAACTGTTCATGGCATCCAATCGGCTGGAAAACTGTGGTGGGGGACATTTGACTAAAAACTGTCCTAAAGTTGACAAGGAAGATACAATCAAGGAAGCTAAATATGGACAGAATATGCCTTTCTACGGGGATAATCGTAATGGGTTCCGTGGAGGACCCCCACTGTATTATGAGCGTAATGAGAGAAGAGCTAACCTGGAGGAAATTATTAACAAGTACCTTGTGGACACTACCAAGAGGCAAAAGGAGCAAGAGGAATGGCTTAAAATTTTCCAAGATAATACAAACAAAAGCCTCTCGTCCCATGACATATCACTTAAAAACTTGGAAACTCTAATTGGAAAGCTTGGCGACGAGGTTCAAAGAAGAAACGAAGAACAAAAGAGCAATTCCACTATATGTAAGGTTGTGTTCTCTGATAACAACAAGTACTCTGATGAGTCAGATACGGAGGCGAAAGTGAGTTACGCCATAATCACACTCCAGAGTTACGGCGTAACCCAAATTCAAGCACAGACACGGGCACCAAGGACGACAACCCTAAAAGAAGAATTCATTGGTGTAAGTCTATTGCAATTGACGATGGAGAATGCTACAGCTTGTGGGCCTCATGTGATCCTCAGAAAACCTGCGATGGTGGTGTTGATAAAGAAAGGATAAAAGATGACAGATACAAGTGGACTACACTAAACGACGAAGAAAGGTTAGCCAAGTTCTCAATTAACGAAGTGGAAGGGCCGCCCATTAAGCATCACTGCACCCCCTTACTCATCATGGAATATGAGATTACTTACACTTGGCCAACGTGCAATCCTTTTCGTGATTATTGCAACGGAGGAGGTAATGTGAAGAACGAAGTTTGGATATGCCCACACGAATCTGGGAGACACGACGTTGATTTTGGAAATCTATCATTCAGTGATTGGTATTCGATAAGATTTGGGGACGCAATAATTAATTCAACTTTGTTCAGAAATCTGGAACTCAAATATGAGAAACACATTCTTCGGGGAAAAACCATTAAGCCCCTCGATGATATTCCTTCTGAAGATGACGATGACGAAGGAGTTCAAAATCATTGGTGCGAACAAATTAAAACCAACAACGGAAAAGTTTGGGCTTCGTGCAACCCTTTTGAGTATGAATGTGATGGAGGAAGCAACATTGAGAGAGCTGGGAAAGACGAATTCCTTTGGACTTCGACTAATGATTCCGAAAGAACAGAACTGCCTTGGCCAAATGATCTCGGATTCGACGATTGGATCAAAATCAAATACGGCAAAATTGACGCGTTAACTAAAAAGAAAACCTGGGAAGGGTGTATGAGTAAACATCAACCTAACAATGAAGTTCCTAATGAAAAACCAGAAGATGACACCAAGGGCTCGTCCAAGGTAGACAATGAAGAATGCAAACAAATACTCAACCAACTTGAAGATACCGATTCCGACAATGATTTTGATTATCTCAAGTTGCAAGGCGAAGACGGTTTCATTGACCCAGATGATGAAGTACACGAGAAACGAAGATGCAAGCTTCTTGGCATCCCATTTAAGAGGCCACCTCCTATTATAGCCGAAAAATTTGAGTTTACGCGATACCATTTGGGGCCTGAAGAAAAATTTATCAAGATACGGAAAATTAAAACCAAAGAATACCTCCGAACTGCCTCAAATGTTGCATGGATGAGACATAATTTGATGAATGATATTGAAGAAGTGGGGCAAGCCCAAAAGCCCCTATAGGAGCCCCGCGACTCTGAGTCTAACTTAAAGACTCGTTAATAAAGAAAAGTGCTCTTTCGGGAGACAGCTCAAATTATCCCTTTCTTTTGTTTTTATTTCCTTTATGTTGGGTTTTGTGTTTTCTAACCATTTTTGCAGGAAACGAGGAAGTAATTACTGCTGCAGTTGTTGATCTGAACAGAGTTACGGCGTAACTCATCTTGGTGATTACGCCGTAACCAACATTTTAGCAGCAGAATTCTTGACGCATTACCAATTACAGCATAATACCATCTCTGTGGTTACGCCGTAACTACTCGCTTGATAGCTCATACCAGGTTTTGCCAGTTACGGCGTAACTATCTCATAGTAGTCACGACGTAACTTTCCTCTGCTTTAATTCTTTCATTTTAAAACACAGTGAACTTGTATTATTTTTTGAATAAACTTTGTGGGTGTGTTCCCTGTAAACCCTCACGAGACTTCACTCGTCCACTTGGGACACCAAGTGGTTTAAAAGGCTTGTTGCATTCGCTAAATGAAACCGTGATTCCTACGTAAGTGAGTTAGGTTTGTTTTTCATTTTATTTTTCTTTTTAGTATTATGTTTGTTGGTATTGTGATTTCAGGGATTGAAGTTTGTTCATGACGCTTAAACGAAGGCACGGTTCTTTCTCGTGGGCCTTCTTCTTTTTGGAGCAAATTTTAGGGAAGTTCTCGCTCTAATTCTACCTTTCTCTTCACCTTTATTTTAATGCCTAGTACAAAAGGGACTTTGTACAATTCAAGTGGGGGGACGGGAGTAGAATTATCTCTTAAACTTTATTTCGCCCTCATTTTTCTAGTTTATTTTGAAAAATTATGCCATTTTTAAAATTTTGACATGTTTTTCCGAACCTAACTAGATTAGACCTTAGCCGAGCACATACAACCCTTGATATTACATGGTGAGATTAGCCTTATCCATTTCCAATATTTTACCCCAAATCCACCAAATTATGAGTGTGCCGGTAGCTTGTAAACTTTAGAACTTGGCATTTGCATCATTTCGAGACCATAGACGAGGTATGTTGAGTTAGCTCGATGTATTTGGACTTTTCAGTTTTAGAAGGCAATATTATAGGATTATCACCCAAACAGCCTACCATTGTGAGTCTATCGATTAGTCACCTCGACTTTTTGACCCCCATGTGAAACCCTTTTGTTGCACTCCCCTTTAGTGTAAGATACCCCTAGATACACCCTTCTGAGCCATTCCTTTCATTTTGTCAACCCAATATATTGTTTCGTTACACCTATACACCTTAGCCTACCCTGTAGTCTTTATTTGTGATTGGGAAGTCATCATTTGCCTAAGTTCAAAGTTCGAGTGGAAAGGTTTGGAAATCACGCTTTCATTGACGACATTTATGAAGATCATTGAAGACCCCCCGAATTCCCATTGTTCATGTCAAGTGGGGGGATGTTATGTTATTATGTTATGTTGAAAAAAAATGGTGATGATTCAAAAAAAATAAAAAAAAAAGAAAAAAAAAATAGTTGAGTGAGTTATGATATTGTAAAGTGTGATGTTATAAGTACTGTAGTATGAGCTTTATTGATTAGTATCGAGGGGGCCACCTCGATCACATTTTAAGATTGGAGTTGGTAGTTTTGCCGACAAAAGAAGAAAAGGTAGTGTGCCCATGACGACGTCCTCTAATGACACATCTACCTTGCATTTCATGATCCGGTCTCTAGACTTCTAAGCTTGAACTTTGGGCAGACGGTAAGTGGTGATGACTTGGTTATAGATTTAGACTACCTGCCTGTTTTTCATTTTACACCAATTATATATCCCATGTCTTATCCTACCCTTTAGTCATGAAGCATGTCTAGGTGATGCAGCGAGCAATCTTTGGTGTCTTGGCTATGGATTTGGTCATGTATCATTGATTTTTTCCACTTCGCCGTGACATGTTAGTAATGACGAGTCACCCCTTAACCTTTGTCGTGTCTACCCATATTGCCTTCGAGAATTGTTTAGCCCTTAACTCTAGTGGTGGACATTTGTGTAACCGCCAAGCTTATGATAGAATACATGCTATGACTGTGCGATTGAGTGATCACCCTGAAATTGACACTTAGAATAGTTGAGAGATTTGAGTGTTTGTTCCCCTTTCGTGAGGTGTTCGGCTTTATTTTATTCTAGCATAAGGGATTTTTAAACTCATATTTTCCAGGTTTTGGGAGATATCTTTTTAGGAATCTAATGGTCTACTTGAGGGCAAGTAGAGTTTAAGTGGGGGGTATTTGATAACATCAAATAGTCCTGAATATTAAGTGTCAATTTCCCCCGATAATGCTCGTTATTTATATCATTTATATGGATTTACGCTTGTTTTCCATTGTTTTCCACTTTCAGGTAAATTACGAGCATTGGAGCTAAAGAGACGCGGAAATGGAAACATTATTAAAGATTTATCACAGTATGCCTATTTTGAAGAAGTTCCGGCGTAACTCCTCTCTCACATTACGCCGTAACTATTGCGTGACCCTGAATACCAACTTATCAATAGGTTACTGCTTAACTCTTCCCAAAGGTTATGACGTAACTCCATTAGGTCAAAAGTGGTTCCACGCCGCTAATACTTACGCCGTAACTACTGCATCAGTTACGACGTAACCGAGTTTATTGAAGACTACGGCGTAACCACTAATAATGTTACGCTGTAACTAGCAGATCTAGTGCACTTACGAAGAAATAGAAGGTAACGGCGTAACTCCTTTATTGGTTACGCCGTAACCCAGACCTGGCCTATAAGTACCCCACGAATTCCAGCATTTCAAAGCATCCCATTCCACACACAACACTCTAAAAACGTGGGAAAAAGCTCAAGGCATGTCTAGGGGAGCATACAGAGCTGTCTCCAAGGGAGGAGTCACTCCATTACGATAAGCTTTAGCATTTTATATTTCTTTTACTTTCAATTCATGTATTTCGTACCTTTGAATATTGAATTGATTTGCATGATTAATATGAGCGGCTAAGCACCCTTTGGTGCTAGCCTAGTTATGATTCCTTAATTGTTTTGTTTGTGTTTACCTTTACTTCCGTACAATTATTTCTAAGTGTATGCATGCATAGTTCTTTGGTAGTCACCCTTGATTCGGTAGTTTTGAATGGCGGTAGAGGCCAATTGCCTAGGAGATATGACCAACTGACCCTAGGTGAGCGGACTGAGACGGGAAGGGTAAGATATGACCAACTGGCGACCCTTTCTACTTGTGCGATTTGACCAACTGATCACCTATCATTTGGATGAACTTAAGAATTAGGGGGTGTAGTGTCTAAGTTCCTAACGGTCGGGCACTCACTATTTTGAATCTAGCATGTAGCGGTACTTAATGACTTGGCTTAGGGGACCAGGAACAACAGGACTTATGATGGTGCGCCTGATTTCTCCTGTGGTGGCATCTTTGCTGATAGGTTAGGGCGAATTGACCAAATGTTGTCCTCTCGAATTTGACCCCACCTGAAGTAATTGGAAGTAGGTAGACTTAGACATAACTAGCTAGGAGGATTGACTAGGTTAGCACCATTATTCCTCTATTGATTTCCCTTTACCCATTTATCTGCTTTTATTCTGCATTAGTAGTTTAATTAATTAAATCCCTATCGAAACCATTATTATTCTGTGACAATTAGACTTAGTAAAAATCCAACACACATAGCTCTTGGGACGACCTCGGCTTTACCATTTACTTCACTACACGCGACCGGGTACACTGCCCGTTAGTGCACTAGGGTAGACCATAGGTATAGCGAGACACTATAAATATTAAGACCTGGTCAGTAAAACCTGCATTACATGGCTATGTATTCAGCCTCTGTAGAGGATATTGAAGTGCTCATTTGTTTCTTTGAAGACCAGCTGACAAGCTTATCACCCAAAAATTGAGCACCTCCTGATGTGCTTCGACGTGTATCTTGACACCCTGCATGGTCAGCATCTGCATAGGCCGTTAGTGACATACCGGTGTCCTTCGGATACCAAAGACCCATGTTAATGGTTCCTTGGAGGTACCGAAAGACCACCCGTTTAACCGCTTCAAGGTGCTTTTTGGTAGGCTTAGCCTGGTATCTAGAACACATGCATACAGCGAACATAATATCAGGCCTACTGGCCGTGAGGTACATCAGGGATCCAATCATACTACGATATTTTGTTTGATCAACCATTATCCCTGAGTGGTCCTCATCCAGTTTGGTACGCTCCACCATGGGAGTGTCAACAGGGTTACAAGAATCAAATCTAAATTTCTGTAAAATTTCATTAGAATATTTAGATTGATTGATAAAAATGCCTCTGGGACTTTGTGAAATTTGTAATCCCAAGAAAAATGACAGTTGTCCCATCATTGACATTTGAAATTTGGAGCCCATCTCCTTAGAAAAACGGTCAAATTCATTATGGTCAGTCGAGGAAAAAATTATATCATCAACATAGATTTGAACGTGAATTAAGTGTTTGCTTGACTTTCTGGTGAACAATGTCGGATCAACTGCTCCCTTGTTGAACCCAGTAGATAAGAGGAACTTTGACAGAGTATCATACCACGCCCTTGGAGCTTGTTTTAGACCATAGAGAGCCTTCTTTAAGCGATAGACATGAGTGGGATGCTCTGGATCCACAAAGCCTTCTGGCTGCTGACGTAAACCATTTCCTTCAGATCTCCATTAAGAAAGGCAGTCTTAACATCCATCTGATAGACCACCATATTCTTACTAGCACCATTAGCCAGGAAGATTCTGATTGCCTCGATACGTGCAACTGGAGCAAAAGATTCTTCAAAGTCAATACCCTCCTCTTGACGGTATCCTTTGGCAACTAGTCTTGCCTTGTTCTTCAGTACATCACTATGTTCGTCAAGTATCACTTTGAAGATCTACTTGAGATCTATAATCATACCACATTCAGGAGCTAGTACTAATTCCCATACATCTAACCGATCGAACTCATGAATTTCATCTTGCATTGCATTGAACCAGTTATCCTCAGTCATTGCTGATTTAACATCTTTTGGTTCAACCTTAGATAATACGGAGTTGAAGAAGCACCATAAGGCATCAGTTGCAAGTTGTTTACGAGTGGATACTAGACGAGAGGGATTCCCAATGATATTGTCTAATGGATGGTCATGTGTCCATTTTCTAAGATGTTCGTATGGTTGTTGTTGAGGAACTGAAGTAGCAGAGTTTGGATCTCCTGATAAAGATGGTTCTGAAGTTGGTTCAGGAGCAAATATGTTCTCAAATGGAGCATATTCGGGAGTAGCAAATGGGTTATCTCCATCATAGGTGCCAGACACATTTTCATGATGTACACTTGATGATGAGGATGAGAAATCTGCAGTAGGCGCTTCTTGACTCAGTGACATAGAAACAGATGAGTTAACTACGTTGAATGGGTTAGGAATAGCCTCTGTGGTTGGATTTGACTGATCATTAGCAGTAGGCTCATAGTGTTCATCAAACATTGGATCAAATAATTTCTTCAAATCATCTTCCAAAGGGGGTACATATGAAATTGCTGGTGAGGGATTTTGTACAAGAGAAGAACTAATGGGGCAACTTAATGAAGGTTGTGATGCGGGTCCAGACCTTGATTGTCCTGGAGCCATTTGACCGGTCAGCTCATCGAACGTAACGTGAATTGTTTCCATGATATTTCGGGTTCTTTTGTTGTAGATTCGGTATCCTTTTCTGTTTGGTGCATATCCTACAAACACTCCAATGTCCGCTTTAGCTTTCAGTTTGCCTAAATCTTGACCCTCATTAGTTAGATAACACAAAGCACCAAATACACGAACGAAGGATAGATCAGGTTTTCGATTGTGGACAAGTTCATATGGAGTTTTTCCATGTGTTGTGTGAATTATGGATCAATTTTGGGTGTATCATGCAGTGGCAATGGCTTCAGCCCAGAGAAATGTTGGAAACTTTGAATAAATCAGCATTGTTCTTGCGGATTCCAGAAGAGTTCGATTTCATCTTTCAACTACACCGTTTTGTTGAGGAGTTCGTGGAACACTTCTTTGATGACAGATTCCAACACTTTCATAAAAGTCACTAAGTTCTTTATTGACAAACTCAGTTCCATTGTCAGTTCGGATGATTCTAACAGTCTTGTTAAGTCGAACCTGCAGCTGTTTGATAAGTTTAATGATGACATCTGGAGTTTCATCCTTTGTCCTCAAGAATTTAACCCAAGTGAATCGAGAGTAGTCATCATCCACGACTAACACATATTTCTTCTCGTTAATTGTTTTCACTCTCATAGGTCCGCACAAATCCATATGAATAGTATGAAGAACTTCCATAACTGAGTTTGTGGGTTTGGGTTTGTGGGCATATTTCCTGCTTTTTCCCAATTGGCATGCTGAACAAAGATGATCCTTTTCATACTTTAATCTAGGTAAGCCTCTTACTAGCTCCTTTCTGGAAAGATCATTAATGGTGCCGAAGTTCAAGTGATTGAGACGACGATGCCATAACCATGACTTTGTTTTCGAAGCCTTTGACAACAAGCAGATTGGAGAAGACTTCATCATATCTTCAATAGAGATGGTGTATAGGTTTGTGCCATGTGTTCCTCTTAAAAGTTCCACACCATCAAGTTCTCTAATGAAGCAAGTATGTTTTCTAAAAGCCACGTCTATATCGGAATCACAGAATTGACCAACAGAAAACAAATTATGACCAAGACCTTCAACATAGTATACCCTGGAGATCACACTACTTCCAACAACATAATCTCCATAACCCAAAATAGCACCAAAGTGATCATTTCCGAATCTAACAGTCCCGATGAATTTGCTCACGAAGTTCACGAGCCGTGACCGGTCTCCAGTCATATGCTTGGAACAGCCTGAGTCCAAGTACCACAGAACGATTTGAACGACCTGCAGTTGAACACAGACAAGAATAGATAACTGGATAATTGGGATCCCCATGCAATAATGGGTTCCACTTGGTTAGACAAAGAGATTGGAACATCCACATCAGAAGCAAAGTCAATAAAATCATTAGTGGTAGATGTCGGGCTAGTAGAAACAGTAGATCTATTCAAAGTATGTTCACTTCTTAAAGGTATAGTTCTACCAGTGGGCATCCATTTCCTAATGGGCATTGACTTAGCTAATTTAGGGCACAACTCATTAAGATTAAATTTGCGGCCAGTAGGTATCCACTGATAACCTATATTACTAAATTTTCTTCCTGTGGGTTTCCAATGTTTTCTAACCTTCTTCCGCCATTGCTTTCTAGCCTTCTTAGCTTGATTTTTGGCATTAACAATTTTAACTGGGTATTTAACAACATTAATCAAATCATTCACACCACATACATGATTAGTAACAGAAACCAAGCAATCATCATTACATGTTTTGCCAAAAGTAGCAGAATTCGTATTAATTATAGCATGCTTAGAGCTAACACTAGAATCAACACGATTCGTTTTATTCAACATAGTTTCGTTCTTCCTAAGGTGATCTTCTACTCTCTTCCACTGAACATTCCTAGCTTGCAAGGTCCTATCATTCTTTGTGTTGCCTTGAGGCTTTGACCTGCTCGCTTTGGTGTCACTTTTTACTCCTGTAGAGGGAATGGGAACATTAGTTGGTTTTGCTACTTTTTGCATTTCAGGTTTAGAAGTGCTGGGATCTAAACTACTTGAAGGCACATTAAAGTTCACTTTCTTAATACTGGGCATAAAGTGGGTTGCATTCTTAGCACTAGGCATAGAACAAGGCATCACATCTTTATCTTTCTCACATAAGGATTTAGGGCATGTTGCTCTTAAACATTCTAACAGCTCCTGAGATCGTTTGGCATATAAGCATGCATACCTAATTTCACTATCAAGTGGCTTATTTAAGCTATCCTCTTCTACAATCTCTCGGAGACATTCTAGACTATCCTTAAGGTGACAATAATAGTTATGAAACACAAGTTCTGTTAGCCTTGATTATTTTTATTAGAAGTGATGGTCATTCACGATTAGGAACTTTGTAATGTGTGTTAGATATCGTGATAGAATAGTTAACGGGCTTGTGGATTGGGCTAAGCTAATTGGGTATTAGTTATGTTAATCTAGCCTTGTCTAGTTCGTGAAACCCAAGCCCAATCCAAGTCCATCTCAAGGCCCATGGCCAAGCCTTAGGGCATCCTTTGTCTTGTACTATAAATACCCCTCAAGTATGTCATTTGAGGGGTGTGCTTGAGTGTGTGTGTGTGTGTTTTTCCTTTGAAGCAATATACAACTTATTGTGTTCATCTTTCTTCTCTCTACCTCTCTAAACATATACACGAATATACATCAAGTCACCATATCTCTTTGCTTAATCTTTTCTTTTCTTTCTACGCATAACTGTTTGTGTTTTACGTGGTATTTGTGTTGGGTTTGTGATAAGGTTGATATATCTAAGGGCCTACAATTGGTATCAATCGCCTAACAATGGTTTAGGAGTGTTTGTGTTTGTTTTGAAGGGTTACGTATAAGCTCACGTTTTACATCTTTGATATGCATAAAGCTTTGATTTTTTCATCAAAAAATTCAAGATTCTTGTGGTTTAAGGTTTATTTGGTGTTAAAGTTTCAGTTTTTTGCAAAAAGTTAGAAGCTTTACGTGTTTTTCTTCATTTTTAAGCTCGTTTTTGGTTCTTTGGTCATTTCTACTCGTAACTTTTCTAGCCACTTTGGGTGAAAAAGGTCACCATTTTTGGGTTATTCGAGTGTTTTTAAGGATATCTGTGCAAGCGAAATCATTTGAATCGTTGGAAATTTCTTACGAGTAGAAGTCAAAAAGTCAAAACCCTAGTTTTCTACTCGTAACTTTTCTAAGCACTTTGGGTGAAAAAGGTTAACATTTTTGTGTTATTTGAGTGTTTTTAAGGCTATCTGTGCAAGAGAAATTGGTTGAATCATTGGAAATTTTTTACGAGTAGGTCAAAACCCTAGTTCTACCCGTAAGAAAGTCAACTACTCATAAGTTTTCTACTCGTAACTTTTTGGTGAAGTTTCTTCGAGCTATAACGGTGACTCAGTGCTTCCCTCACTTGGATAAGTGTGTGGAACACTTCGACTTGTGGATATCTCTTACGCTGTGACAGTGTAAAGGATTTTTGGTTCTTAACCATAGTTTACGCATAAGCTAAAAGCTTACGAGTAACTCTACGCATAACTTCACAATTACGCGTAAGGTTTACGAGTAACTTTTTGTCTACGCATAAGCTTAAGGTTACGCGTAAGATACTTTCTACGCATAAGATCCTACGCCTAAGGAATCCTACGCCTAAGCTTTCTACGCATAACATCCTACTCGTAACCACATCCTACTCGTAACTACATCCTACTCGTAACTACATCCTACTCGTAACCATATCCTACTCGTAACTTCTTCGGTCTACGCCTAAGCTCTTTCTACTCATAAGGTTTAAAAAAAAAAAAAAAAAAAAAAAAAAAAAAAAAAAAAAAATTCAAATTTTTGAGGAGACTAAACGTTCAATTTTTACGCGAGATTCAAATTTTGGTTTAACTGTGAAAATTTTGGTAAAAAATTCAAATTTTTAGGCCTAAATTCAAATTTTTCGGGTCAAATTTTGCGTCAAAATTGTCATAACTCAAAATTTTCTTACGACCTTAGAATTGATTTTTATAGTGAATTTCAAATTTTGGGCGAAAATTTTTAAGAACCGAGTTTACGAGTACGACTTTCGGAAACACCTCAACTGAGCTTAATCTTCATCAACCACAACTCCTTTATCGTTGAATCGATCCTACATCAACTTTATCAGATCATACCTTCATCAATGGCAACTCAACAAGACATTCATGCAGCCGGTGCCGAAAACCAACCTCCTATGTTGGCAAAAGGTGGTTATCTTCAATGGACAAGTCGAATGCTCCGCTACATCAAGACCAAACCTAATGGCAAACTCATGATTAAATCCATTCAGGATGGACCCTTTAAGCCTCGACAAGTTCATGTACCTGGAAATGCTGATGCAACACCTCCCATCCCACCATCCTCTCATCTTCAAACTGAATCAGAATACAATGAAGAGGATCATAAACAAGTCGATGCAGATGACATGGCAATTCATATTATTCAACTGGGCTTACCAATAGACATCTTTGCTGCGGTAGACAGTTGTGAAACTGCTTTCGATATGTGGGAACGTGTTAGACGACTCTGTTATGGAACAGAAATTGGTAAACAAGACATGGAGAACAAGCTGCTAACTGAATGGGAAAAGTTTACATCTACACCAGGAGAATCCATTGAATCCTACTATGGAAGGTTTTGCACTTTGATGAATGAGCTTATCAGAAACAAGTTGGCACCCAGAACAATCGTTCAAAACATCAAGTTCCTGAATAATCTTCCAGAAGAATGGGGACGATATGTCACTATTGTTAACCAAACAAAAGACTTACATCAGGTGAACTTTGATCAACTAAACGATTTTCTGAAACAAAACCAAGCTGAAGCGAATGAAGTCAGAAAAGAAAAATTGGCAAAATTGGCACTTATTGCTAAGACTCAAACTACAGTGAATACACAACAACAAGCTTCATCATCTTCCAACAACAACAACTTGCAGCAATACATTCCACAACCACAACAACAATTCTATCCAGATCAACAATACCAGGAACAAGGAATCACTGATCCTGAAGCTGAAGTAGAAGCGACCTTGCAACAGGTATTTTCTTTATTGGATAAAGCATTTAGCAGTCGCATGGGTAATCAGGCGGTTCCATATCAGGGTAATCAGTTGGGTCAGAATGTTGGAAATCAGAGGGGACAGAATGTTAGGAATAGAGCAGTGGGTAATCAGAATGGCAATGTTGCAGCTCCAGTCGTTGGGAATTATGGAAATGTGAATCAGGGTAATCAGATTAAGTGTTATAACTGTCAAGCAGTGGGTCACATGGCAAGAAACTGTCCCACTAAGCCGCACAAAAAGAATGGTGATTTTCTTCGGAAAGCTGCTTTGTTAGCAGATAAGCAAGAAGCGGGGTTCCAGTTGAGTGCTGAGGAACACGACTTTTTCGCTATTATGGATGATTTGGAAGACCTCGAGGAACTCAATGCGAATTGCATCTTCATGGCAAATCTTCAGGAAGCTAAGTATGACACTGAGTCAGACTCACCTCCTGTCTATGACGCCAATACAGTATCTGAGGTACCAATCATTGATCCATGCTATAACAATGTCATGTGTGATGTGTTTACTCATGATAAACAGCATTCTGTGACATCAGCACCTACTTATGATACATACATGGACAATCCGAGTTGTAGCAATACTTACTCTGAAACTCCATATGTGCATCCTAATGGAGGCTGTGTGGCACAAAATACTGAGACTGATGAGGAAACACGTGCTTATTTTGAATCATTAATCAATAACTGTGGCATTGAAATTGAGAAAGTGAGTAAGGTCAATCGCGAGGTTAAGGCCGCGAATAAGAAATTGACCACTAAGCTTGAGAGTTACAAGGAGCACGCCAAAGCCTATGAATTTCATACAAACAAAATGTCCGAATTAGAAATTGGTTATCGAGATTCTGTTTTAAGAGAAAAACAATTGCAACTCAAGTATGACACACTTGATGTGAATTTGAACTTGAAAATAAAATCTTTAAACAAGGAAATTTCTGAACTAAACAACCAACTTTCTAAACAAAAGGCACTGTTTTCTGATCTTGAAAAAGAGAAGAAACAGTTGATTGCTGATTTTTCAAAACGAGAAGATTCTCTTCTTTATGAAATTCTGGATAAAAATGAAATGATCAAGAAATTGGATAATTTGCTTCTTACAACGGGTCATTCCGCTAAATCAAACAAGATGCTTTCTAATCAAGTAAATCCGATTTTTCACACTTCACATAAAATGGCTCTTGGTAACTCACCTCCTTTGTTCCTCAAGAAAGCTCAGAAAGAACGGAATGTGTTGAACAATGGACAACCTTTGCATGAACCCATAATTGTTCGTGATTCTCTTGAAACGTTGGAACGAGCTGAGGAGAGTAGATCAAAAATGAAACAAAAGAATCCAGATCTTAAACCGATTGATTATAACAAATGGAACAAAATTAATGGGATTACTTTTGTTAATCAAAAAGAAACGTCAAAGTTTTCCATCACACCAAGTGTTTCAAACAAAGTGTCAACACCAGTTTCAAAACCAGTTTCAAAACCAGTTGTAGTTTCCAAATCTCTTTCGAAAATCGAACAAATGTCTTCAAACAATCCTTTTAACACAAGTAATACTAGAAGCATTTTAGACGATGTTAAAACTAGAATTGGGAGTCTTCAAGAGACTGTTAAAACTAAAACCACTATGACACCTAACAACTGGTTCTCTACTTTTGATATCGAACAGAGAAAGTTTTTTGAAACTCAAATTGCCCCTCAGCTGAATAACATCAACTCAAGGGTAATTCATGTTGAACAAGCACTTTTGAAAGAAACAGCTGACTTTGTCAAGGACCATAAATCCCTGGTAAAGCAAGCTAATGAATGTTTTGAACACATCAAAGTTTTGGAAAATTTGAATGATTCTCTCTTCGAAGATGTTATGACTACCGATATCATGTCCATTATCTTACAAACATATTCTGTTGAAGATCATGAAAGACTCCAGGATGAGACCTCCGAAATTGTTTCAAAATACGAAAAAGCTCTTATAAAACTTGAAAAAGAAAACGTGTCCTATTTTAAACAACTTGATCGAAAATCTGAGGAATGCAAGTATGACAAACTGTCGTATGAGCGTGCCTACAAGGACATGCAAGAGCAAAATGATCTGTTGAGAGTTCAGCTGGAAAGTCTAAAAGGAAAGGCTGTGGATACTAAGTTTGCAAAACCATTGACTAAGGAGAAAACAAATGTTCCCAAACCGGTTTTTAAACCAAAAATGTCTATTTCTCAGTTTCCTCCAAAAGTCAATGAGAAAAATGATTTGTCAAAAACAGTCACTCCACAGACTTTGCCTATCAAAAAACGAATTATCCAAGGTTTTGAAAAACCAGTTTTTGATAAAGAAAAAGTGATTACACATGGCACTTCTAGGAATAGTACACGGAATGTGACTGCAAATCCAGTTAAAGAATATGTTGGTTCTAACAACATGGTCAACAATCACTATCTAGAAGAAGCTAGGAAAAAGGCACAGACTCGAAAAGATGGAATTCTAGGTGCAACATCTAGGGTGATGAATTCTACAAGATTTCAAGGCACTGCTAGTAGTAGTAAACCATTACCTAGGAACACTCTACAAAAGACTAGGGATTGGCTTGCATCTAAGAGTAGTTGCGCAAAAGAAAATGCTATGCCCTTAGAAAACAACGCTAGGAATTCTAAGTCTTTTTCGAACAAGAATCAATTTCCAAAAGACTGTAGTGACAAAGTTAAAGCTGCTGTTTTAAATAAGAATATTGAATTTGTCTGTACTACATGTAAAAAATGTGTCTTTTCAGCTAATCATGATGCATGTGCCTTACAATATCTCAAGAAAGATAATTCTCATGCCAAGGCACAATCCACTAAGACACCAAATAGAAACAAACCCGTTGATAAAATGTCAAACAAAAAGAAACCTAATAGGTGGATCTCTTCAGGACGTAGTTTTCCCAAAACTGAGTCTTCCGCTGCATCTGATAAGAAAACAACTCCTAGATCTTACCTTAGGTGGATACCCATGGGAAAAGTTTTCAACCAAATAGGTCTTAGATGGATTCCCACAGGAAAGATTTTTGATACTTGCTCCAACCCAGATAATAGTGAAACTCATGAAGATAAGGAAGTAGAAACCACTACAACCGTTGATAGTGATCACCCTCACCGTGAGGAATCTTGTACTTCTAACACTGTTATTTGTGAAAACTCTTCTTCTTTGGTTGCAGGTGAATCAAATATCTCTGAACCCAGCTCATCAGAGGGTTCCAATTCTGTAAACTCTTCTTCATCACTCTTTCTATCTTCTTTATTGATTTTCCATCTCTTTTATAAAACCAACAAAAGCAAAATATAAAAATATAAAACTTTCAAAAAATACAAAAACATTATAAAATCAAAAAAACCAAAAATATTCTTCTCACGACATGTCTCTCGTATAATCGATATTCTGTACGTTTCTAGAAATGTCATTCAACAATGATACGGGCATGTACAGATGCTTGAGCGAGAGTTCTTTAATATGTTTTCTAAAACATGTCGTTTCTCAAAATTTCTTCAAATAATGGCTTTCGTATACTTCAGTGCGAAACCCGGACTTCAAATTAATGGCTTCTGAACACATCAGTTCAGGACCCGCGCTTCAAAGAAAGGAAAGTGCTTATCAAAATCAAAGGTTTTAAATATTTTTCAAGCGCTTTTCCTAAAAACATAATGGCTTGTAAGTATTTCAGCTTGCAACCCGATCTTTAAAGAAAGGAAAGTGCTACGCAAAATCAATTTTCATAAATATCGAGCACTTATCCTAAAACATATGAAGATAATTTTTCTCTAAATATCTTCAAAATATTTTTAAACTCTTCATCTTGCGTACCATTGATTCAAAAGTTTTCAAAAAGATTTTTCAAAATCTCTCACATTTGGTACCAAGATAACTCCCTCTAAACCCTTAATTGATTCTAAATTTTCTTTATGAAAAATGTGCTTTCTTTAAGGGGGAGTATTAAACCAAAATTGTTCCAAAAAATTCATGCTAAATCAGTTTCTCTCCAAATGCTTTTCGAAAAACATATCTTTTAATCATTGTTTCAAAAACATCATAGGTATGCTATTTTTGAGGGGGAGAAACGTGATTAAAATGTGATCAAAAAGGTTTAGTGATCGTTGTTTGAATCTCAAAAGAGCTCGACTCAGTTGAAACCAATGAATTGACGAAGAAACATGTACCATCTCGAGAAACTTTCTATGACTTGACCAGGACGGGTAATAATTTCAAGCTAGTTCTCTAGTGATGTAAACGTGTCTCGAATCGGTCCAGTTCATTTAAAGTCGATCAATTCAAAAAGTGCGAACTCTGCCCTCTATGTGTAGATTTCTGTCAAAACGTATAAGCACATGTGAAGGGGAAGTGTTTATGAAAATATAAAACTCTCGAAGTGTTCCAAACATGTTTTCTATTAAAAACACTTTGGGAGATTTTCAAGAAAAATGGTTTTATGGCAACAATAGGATAGTCATGGAGTTATAAGGTGACTAAGAATAGGAAATTCGTCCTATGATCCGCCAGAGCCGGAGGGATCTACCCAAGGACACCACCAATAGTTTAGAACTAGAAGTCCTTAGGTATGATTGAAAAAAGGAGTAATGTGAGAAAGGAGAAAGAAGGGGTTGAAGAATTAAAAAGAAAAGTAATGAAAAAGGGTGAAAAGAAATAGCCCTCCATATTCAACCTTGGGGCAGAAACCGGGTTCAATTCATCTGCTACTGGTTGTCACTTAGATGACACTGGTATTGAAGACAAAGACGTCATGGACCCAGTGACGCACTGCACTAAACCTTCTAGCCACTCAATTCCTCTTAAAAGGATTTGTTTCATTCTCACTGGGAACCCTACATAATCTATCGACTTTCTCTTAGAGATCGTTGGTATTGAAGAAGGAGACCCTCTCCCTAGTCTCCGCTCAGGAAAACCAAAATGCACTATTGAGTCTAGAGCCACGAGATTCATCAAAAGATCTCATAGGAACACTTGACATGACATCGCTTGTTGTTCATCAATAAGGGCACAAGTGATATATTATAGAGTCCTACGCAGATCTTAGCAATTTGCCAGAACATTTATGAGAAGTTTCAAATATGTGATCTTCGGTGATTGAATGGAAACTCCTGCCAGGGTCAACATCAAGCAGCCCTGACAGCAGGTCACTTCGGTAATTCTCCGTGGATTACGCTTAGTGTGTCTCAAACGGTCTACAGTCGTGAGGTGATGCTTCGGTGTACCTCAGCGACTCATCTGAACTGTAGGTGTATTTCGGTACATCGCGTTATCTCACTTGTGGGACTCCAGTTCAGGAACGGCCTTTGTGAGAATTAGAGACGTGTTTTCACAATATGCTGTTAACACACTCGAAATTCAAACTTGTAAGTGCCGGAATCCGCTTACTACTAACCTGTTTTTATGTTTTTTTCTTATGGAAGCTCCAGAGCGGATGGATCGTGCAGACTCGCCACATGCTCATACCAACAACACATGAAAGTTCTCATAAAATCAAAGGCAACTCAAAGATAAAGATGATTCTTCGTCAATGTCAAAGAATCTACAAAGTGTAAAGACTCGAGAACTTCATCATTGGAAACTCAAAGTCAAATAGAAGTGTGAGCATGGTGGAGAAAGACGTGGAGACACCAAACCAACGAAGTTGACAACGGCAGACAACCACATTAACTGATCACAAAGCATGAAGGAACAAAGAATTAAGACTATTCTATATCTACTCACAAAGTTCAAGCTCAAAAAGATTAAAGACCTATTCAAGTGGAGCATCTTTTGAATGACCACCCCTTAGGGGGAGATTGTTAGCCTTGATTATTTTTATTAGAAGTGATAGTCATTCACGATTAGGAACTTTGTAACGTGTGTTAGATATCGTGATAGAATAGTTAACGGGCTCGTGGATTGGGCTAAGCTAATTGGGTATTAGTTATGTTAATCTAGCCTTGTCTAGTTCGTGAAACCCAAGCCCAATCCAAGTCCATCTCAAGGCCCATGGCCAAGCCTTAGGGCATCCTTTGTCTTGTACTATAAATACCCCTCAAGTATGTCATTTGAGGGGTGTGCTTGAGTGTGTGTGTGTGTGTTTTTCCTTTGAAGCAATATACAACTTATTGTGTTCATCTTTCTTCTCTCTACCTCTCTAAACATATACACGAATATACATAAAGTCACCATATCTCTTTGCTTAATCTTTTCTCTTCTTTCTACGCATAACTGTTTGTGTTTTACGTGGTATTTGTGTTGGGTTTGTGATAAGGTTGATATATCTAAGGTCCTACAAGTTCGTTATTTATAAGATGAGGAGAAATGTATTTAATAGTCACAGTATATTTAGAATCTGCAGATGACTTTGATGCAACATTCTCATTAAAGACAAGTGGCATTTTTCCTTTTACCTGACTCTTCAGATTCTCAATTTCCTTTTGTAACAAAGTTATTTTTTCATTGTTTTTGTCACGAGTGACTTTCATTGAATCATATTACTCTTTGAAGTGTCGTTTGACCTTTCATTTTCTTCTAGAAAACTCTCATTTTCTTGTTGTAATACATTAATGATGTTTTGAAGATGAAAGTTTTGAGAAAATTGAGAATCCAAAGGAGACGGCATTTGGGAGCCAGTCACATTGTTCTTTTCACCCTTTAATTGTGAAATTTGGGTTTTTAACTTTCTGATCGTGTTACAATGAGCTCGAATCTGTTCATCACGTTTGTTGATTTCAAAAACTGCATCAAACTCGGGAACATCCGAGGATATCTTGATGTTTAAGGTTTTAACATTTTCTTTGAGATGTTGATATTTTAGTTGTAAATCCAAATGTTCAACTTCCAATTTAGAAAAGTGTTTAACCAAATTATCGTGATCATCCCGGTCAATTTTCTCATTTAGTTTTGAGTTTTTGTTTTCAAGCTCACTGACACGATCATGGGAAACTTTTAAAGCAACAGATAATTCATGAAATTGAGAAGCAGTAATAGAATACTTAGTAACAGTGTAGAACACATCTTGAACAACACATTGAGAGATCAGATTATCATTAATGATGTGCAGATTCTTTATCTCAATTTCATTATTCTTAAGCTCACGTTCATAATTATTGACTTCAACAATCATTGCATCAAATTCCTTTTCCATTTCTTTAATCTCTGTGTCTATTCCCTTTTTAAGACTCTCAAATTGACCTTTTAATTGTTTAAAGAAAGGCATGACCTCAGTTAAATAGCATTATTTAGTTTGCTCAAAACCCCTTTCCCCTTCAGTAATCCCTGTAGGCGTGATTCTCTTCTTGCAAGTCTTCTCAAAATCAACGAATAGTTGATAAACAACATACAGGCTGATTAGGGTCTTGCTCTTAGTGGGAAGAGTTTTAGGAACTAAATGCATTGGTGTATTTGGAGGATACACAGTAGCTGGAAGCACTTTCCTAAGGGGAGTGTTTGTTTCAACAAGATTATCTGCTTTTAGCTTATCCAAATCCTTTTTACAGAACACTTGTTCAGGCGTTAATAGGGTTTGAGGCTTAAACTTGTTCTGGGAAATCCAATATTCTTTAGTGTAATCATGGGGTTTGACCATTATGTTTTGCTTTTTACACTCAGGATCTTCTATCTTCTTATTCATTTTCTCCCTAGAGGCATCTTCTAATTGAATATCTTCCACAGTGCACTTAGCACAACTAGGTTTCTGTCTAGGTTTAAGAATCTCATTGCCATCATAGATTACATTTTGAGCTGCTCTAGCAACTTTTCCATACTCGGGATTGGGTACCTCTATAAGGGGGATGCTATGTTTATCGCTTAAGACTCTATGCTTAGTGATCATGTGAGCAGTCTGAATGGTGTTCCCTTGTATGTACAACTTATTTTCAAGCTTGTTTTTCAAAGTTTTTAGGTTGGAAAAATCAGTTAAAAGTTTTGATTCCTTAGCATTAAATTCCTGTTTAAGCACTTTAACATTTTCTTGAAGTTCTTGCTTTTGCTTAACAGTTTTGTTTAGTTTGTCTTTTAAGGAATCTAGCTCTTGTTTTAATATTTCTTCCCTAAAATTACTTTTCCTAATAATTGTACGCATTTGGTCATCCATTTCCTGCTCACGGGTAGTTAACTCAAACTTAGCACGTTGTTCATAAATGGCAACTTGTTCTTTATAGGCATTCAGTTCAGAGATAACAGAATCATCAGGGACACATGCAGTGTATTCGTCAAAAACATAGTCATCATTGACAGCAGAAAATTCATCACTTGGTACGATCTCACTTTCACTTTGTATCACATATTGATCATATGGTACAAAATTACTATTACCCACATTATCTATATCTGATTCATTAGTTTCATGTGATTGTACTTCGTTATGTATCTTTTACTCATCAACTTCATCGTATAGTTTTAATACCTCTGAAATGATTGAGTCTTTAGATGGACCAGCCTGTTGTGGTGATGAGACCTTTGGAGAGACCATTGGTGAAATGCTTGCCATGAAGATTGTCTGGGCAGTAGGTTCATCATCGACATCAGAGTCAAATGCATCACAGTCAGCAACTTGAAAGGCATTTTGATGATTGTGACCTATTTCCTGAATTAGCTATTCATCCACATCAGCATCATAGGTTTTGGCATTTCCCTCAGCAAGAAAAAACAACTCTTCTTCATTGAAAACTGCTCCACTGTCCTGAGCTTGCACCAGCAGCATCTTGTCCCTGAAATACTCTGCATTTTGTGGGCGTTTTGGAGACGTGCAGTTCCTTGCAATATTTCCTTCACCACCACAGTTGTAGCACTTGATTGGCTTTCCTTGTCCTTGATTTGCATTCCTTCCACGGTTCTGATTAGCCACATACCCTCCACCTACTCCACCCTTTCCTTGTTCATACTGTCTTCCTTGCACAGGTTGCACCATGATCTTACCATCTCTGACAATGTCATGATTGTGTAGATTGGATGCAGTTCTGATGTCATTGTTAGTGTGTGGAGTGAGGTTCAGATTTTGCTTAACCATTAGAGCCAGTTGATTGATGAAATGTTCCATGATCGCGTTTCCATCAGGTGGTTTATACCCTGGATCTGGTATGAGTTTGTGATTACCATTACCAGTAGGTATGACTTGAGATGCTTTGGTGGTTATTCCTACATTGGTGTAAAAGGCTGTTGAATCATTTGATGAACTTGCATTTCCAGAATTTGAATTGAATTTTTCCAAGATCATTCGTTCAAACATAGCATGTCTCTCATTCTGAAGCAAGTACGCATACAATTGCTCATAGTTAGTGTTCCTCAAACCTTTTGTTAACTTGACTGAAGTGACAAATTTGTGCCATTCGGGATTCATGCTATTCCTTATGTCATTTTGAATTTAGCTGAATATTTGGCATAGTCATTTTGATATTCCTCATGTCATTCACAAGCTTGTGGAACCTCACGTAATATTCAGTGACACTTTCTACTGGTTTCATCTTAAAGTGCTCAAAGTCATCATACAGTTGAGATTCTTTGTCTTCCTTAGTTAATTCAGAACCAGATAGAAGCATCTTGACATTGTCCCAAACTGCTTTGGCTTCAGTGTTGTGATTGATTAGATTGTAGATGTCCTTTGGTAGACCCTGAAGTACAATGTTTGAGGCCCTAATATCCGCATCGTATCTCTTTTTCTCCTTATCAGTAAGTTCATCATATTTCTTTAGTCTATCCAATCCTAATGTCACTGAGCCATCAGCAGCAGTTTCAAGTATGTCTCTGGTAGTCTCAATCTGGTACGGTCCTTCATCAATTGATTTGAGAATGTTAACCCCATTTTCCTTACCCAAGCAGTACAATCTGATTCGTTGAACCCAAGAGTCATAATCAGTTCTGTCTAGCATGGGTGGACGAGTATCTGATCCTGCTGCTTGAACGTCCTCAGCTACAGAAGAGACGATAGTAGGTACGTTGTTAGACATGATTCCAGATTCTATGGGATTTCACAATTCTTTGATTAAACAGGGAAATTTATTCTTTCACGGGATTTTACAAAATCAAAAGAACAACCGTAAAATGTAGCACGAAGAAGTGACAAGTCTCAATAGACAAGTAGTAAACTTGACAAGTCGCACCCTACCAACTCGCTTTGATATCAACTCGCTTAATGGACAACTCGCTTAAAAGACAAGTCGCATACAGAGACAACTCGCTTAATAGCCAAGTCGCATAAACCCAATTCGCTAAAGAGACAACTCGCTTAATAGCTAAGTCGTATAAAATCCAACTCGCTTCCAAGACAACTCGCTTAAGTGACAACTCGCTTAAGAGACAACTCGCAGAAGCAGCCAACTAGCTTACAAAGCAACTAGCTTAGGCGACAACTCGCTTAAGTATCAACTCGCTTCAGAAACAACTCGCTTCAAACAACATACCAACTCGCTTCAAACAACATACCAACTCGCTTCCAAGAAGTGTTTTATCGTGGCTCAACTCGCTTCGTACGATATTAAAAAACAACCACTTTAACAATCAAAAATAACCCAACCACGATGATTCAAGCTTTCTAATTCAAAACCTAAACACATATGATGATCCTAAACACAAAAGTACAATCAAAATTCAAACTTTAACACTAGAAATTAACCAAATGATTCAAACTCTTCTAAACACTTTTAACCCCAAAAACCTTATGAAATCCACTCAAACCAAGAACATGAAAGATGAGTGATCAAACCATGGCTCTTGATACCAACTGTAAGATATAGGATTTTACAAATATGTCATAACACAATCATACGGGGAATATACAATGTTTAGAGAGAGAGAGTTCTAGAGAGAGACAGAGAAGAGAGTTGGGAACTATGTGAAAATAAATAAAAATGGTATTGAAGCACCAACCCTCTACCTTGGGAGGTAGAGGGTATTTATAGTTTCTTACAAGATACGCCTCCTACGGGCTGTGGATCAGGCATACAGTGGGTAAAGATCCGTCCGTCCTCCACGGTGTTACTTAACAAACTACTTATTAACATTGTTAAGATCGTTTATAAGCTCAGCTAGGGATCAATAACAAAGACTAATAACATGCACAGTGGAATAAACTAATCAATTCTTTGTCATTGAACAAGGTTTCATTCACTAACACTAACTAATCTTAGACGTTTATAGGAACACGTCTACTAACTAAACTAATAACCTAGGCGTTTACAAGACTATACGCCTAGGACACACACACACACACTTTTACTAGACGTCTACATATTGGAAGACTTTTGTATTTAAAACCTACACCTATGTCCTCTTTATATACTAGAGACTTAGGGTTTACAAAATACTACAAAGGACTAATAAATAAAACTTCTTTTTCAAGCAAGTCCTTCCATCTTTTTGTATGTTTCATCTTTTTCGTATTAAGTCCCTCTTGTTTCATTATTTTTGTCTTATCAACTAAAACGTATAATTCCAAACAATCTTCCCCTAGTTGATAAGGACAAAACCATTCTTGAACGAACTTCCCTAGACGAAGTAGAGAAATTGAGATCAAGGATCTCACCATGAATGAAACAAGTATGTCTTCCTTTGTCTTTCCCTTTATCCATGCCATGCCACTCAAACATCTCTTCCCCTTTTTGTTATTATCCAAATAGGGAACGTAATCAAATAATAATCTTGACCACCACGAACCAATACCATACTTCCAATTCATCATTCCAATATCTCAAATTACCCTCCATGAAGTTTTCCGCAACTAAAAATGAACTTGAAACAGTAGAAATCTAAACCATCAGTAGTAATACTAATTAATAGTAGTAAGAATCAAAAACTTCCCCTTAAGTGGTGCATGAACATCAAATGATTCTTCAAATCGTTAAGCTCCTTGTAATGATCACTTGTGAAGAAAACTGAGTATAATAAATTTGATGAAGAAGTAAAATTTCCAAAACTTGCGTCTTATGTCTTGTACTATCCACGTGACTCCGAAACTCATACTCCTACAGAAAGTATAAGTAGACAACAACCTCTTGACAAATCCTCAACTATATGAGACATTGAGCACAATAACGTAACTCCTTAAAGTGATAGCAAAAGTGAGTATTAAGCACCATCATTTTGTAGATCACACAATTTTGCTAGATTCATCAAGTCTTTGTCAACATTCTTTAAGCACGAACAAGTTATCTACAAAGTGTAACACCCACTTTGAGATATGATAAGAGCACGAATCTGTGTAACTCTACTACAATATCAAATAGATGATATTCAACCATCTTCGTAATCAATTCTTCAAATAATTCAAAAATGAGCCTTTTAAAAACCTTTAAGAACAAATTCCAATCTCCTTGTGTGTGTGAACCAATCTTGTGTGTGTCATTCAATATCCTTCAAACCATCTGAACTTCCCTTCAAATTCAGAACCATACTAGAACCAAAAACAATTCGTTCTATCCGATATCGATCAAAACTAGCAGCACTTTAAAACAGCGAGCAGTACTTTCAACTTATACGAGCAGAGCAGTACTTTGAAACCTCGAATAGTACTTTGTGAAATCAACAGTACTTTGATCAAAAGAGCAGTACTTTGAACATAAACAACAGTACTTTGATCAAAAGAGCAGTACTTTGAACATAAACAGCAGTACTTTGATCAAAGAGCAGTACTTTGAATAAACCCTAACAGTACTTTGAAAACACACAGCAGTACTTTGAAAACTCTCTTTGCAGCCAACTTCGACAGGATATATCTTTCACATAAAAGCTCAAATCGACAATCCCTCCAGTGGAAAGTTAGATTATCATATAGAGAACGTCCACCTAAAATTTCGTTACGATCCAACGGTTAACGAAAACGTTTTGATTGTTTCAAAACAGTGCTATAATAACCTTACAAAAAAAAATTTAGTTTTCTGCAGCGGACTTCGACAGCTTATAACTTTTGATTGAGAGCTCAGATCAACGATTCCTTCGGTGAGATTAAATATAGATATACCAAGAAGCTCCAGTTCGAATTTTAGCCCGATCCAAAGGTTCACTAAAAATTTATGGCCTCTTGAAAACTGTGCTGCAGAAAAGTTGCGAATTTTGCAAAAAATCGATTTTCTTCATTCTTTTTCGCCAAGAAACCTTGTGAATCCCTAGGTAACGAGCTCCCCAAGATCTGATACCAATTGTTAATATCATTTATAAGCTCAGCTAGGGATCAATAACAAAGACTAATAACATGCACAGCGGAATAAACTAATCAATTCTTTGTCATTGAACAAGGTTTCATTCACTAACACTAACTAATCTTAGACGTTTATAGGAACACGTCTACTAACTAAACTAATAACCTAGGCGTTTACAAGACTATACACCTAGGACACACACACACACTTTTACTAGACGTCTACATATTGGAAGACTTTTGTATTTAAAACCTACACCTATGTCCTCTTTATATACTTGAGGATTAGGGTTTACAAAATACTACAAATGACTAATAAATAAAACTTCTTTTGCAAGCAAGTCCTTCCATCTTTTTGTAGGTTTCATCTTTGTGGTATTAAGTCCCTCTTGTTTCATTTTTTTTTTGTCTTATAAACTCAAACGTATAATTCCCAACAAACATTACTTGACTACGACTACGAGCTTTTTAACGAATACATATACTTGAGGTGACCGACCCTTTAACTACCAGATTTTCTAAATCCTAACAGTTCCTACGACATAGAGCATGTTTGAAGGAACCAGAATACAAAGGCATATGCATTAAGCAAATTGGACTCAATGGCATTTTCACATCTCACAAAGGAAGTTTTGGTCGAAGTATTGGCAGAGGTCGATCATCAGAAAAGAAGTATGTGATATAATCTTGGAAGAAGGGTCATGTTGGATGACTCCGATCAGGGAATATTTGATAAGTGGCATCTTGCCGGAGGACCCAAAGCTGGCACGAAAGTTCTAAATAAAAGCACCACAGTACAAGATCATGGGGAATTACCTATACATAAGGTCCTTCTTGTCTCCATGGCTCCGTTGTGTGAGATCCAAGCAAGCTTTAAACATCATTCAGGAAGTGCACGAAGGGTCTTGTGGTTTGCATGCAGGACCTCGCTCTGTTGTTTCCAAGATAATGAAGCTAGGGTATTACTGGCCTTTGATGCACAGAGACGCTGTGGAGATAATTCAGAAGTGTGAAGCCTGTCAAATCCATTCACGAGTTCTAAGGCTACCTAAGCAGGACATGACCTCTATTACATCTGCATGGCCTTTCAGCTAATGGGGGATAGACATAGTTGGTCCTCTACCAATAGCTCCAGGAGGGGTCAAATTTCTGGTCGTAGCCATTGATTACTTTACAAAATGGGCTGAAGCCAAGCCTTTGGCATCAATCACAGGAAGGCACATGGAAAATTTTGTGTGGGAACACATCATTTGCCAATTTGGAGTCCCTCACATCATCATATCATAAAATGAGAAATAGTTTGCCGAAGGGGTATTTCCCGTATTTTGCAGAAGGTCTAAACATAAAGCAGTCATTCACCTCCGTCTTCCATCCTCAGGGTAACGGGCAGGTGGAAGTCACTAATAGGGATGTCATTAAAGGGATAGAACGGAGGCTTGGTCAAAGCCATCATGGTTGGGTGGACGAGCTACCTCAAATACTCTAGGCTCACAAGACGCACACAAAGTCCAGCCATGGGGAAACACCTTTTAGCCAAACATATGGAACTAAAGTTGTGATACCTTCAGAAGTAAGTGTTGAGACGGAGCGTGTCATGAATTTCAAAGCAACAGAAAATGAAGAAAGACTCCATGACAATCTGGACTTACTTGAAGAAAGAAGGGAAATCGCCTCAATACGAGAGGCTATTCACAAACAAAAGATTGAAAAGTATTACAACAACAGGGTTCGACCTTCGACATTCAAGCCAGGCGAATACGTCATCCGACTTAACAGTGCAAGTAAAGTTGAGTATCAGAGAAAACTAAGGCCCACATGGGAAGGACCCTATGTGGTAACAGAAGCATATGGCAACGGAGCCTACAAGCTGGAAACCCTCGATGTAGATGCTATTGATAGGACTTGGAATGGCACTACCCTTCATAAGTTTTACATATAAATCTTACAATGTCTAAGGACATTTTATTTCACTTTCAATCAATGTATTGCATTCTTCTCACTTGGGGAAAGAAGCATTAATGGCAGGTGTCCTAGTTTTCATTTTCTAAAATGATGTAATCTTTCCTACCCAATTAATGATATAACATATTTTCCCTCAAATCTCTTGTTTCGTTCTAATACAACAAGATTTTTTAGCCAAGTCGTTTATAAGTTTCAATGTCGAAGGGATAAAACAAGACAACAATAAGTCTTGAACATATACATAACATCCATCAAAATTCACATTAACTTTCCTAAATGGTCTTAAGGTATTCCAAGCCTTATGTTACCTAAAGGATGAAGATGGAGTGGGTCGCAACCCTTTATCAGCAATTAAATTATACGATTGCTATATTCTTGGTGCAGAATTTACATACAATGAGGCTATGCATCTACCATATGCCTTAGGTTGTAAAATAAGATACGTGCATATGAAAGATACGAGAAGAATCAACATTAACCAAAAACGAGACATAGTCTCCCATAGTAAATATTCAAATTATGCTAGTCTACCTAGTAATAGGCCATAGCCTAAACGATCGGTTCCAAAACATTGTCTAGTTAAGGCCACAACCTTAACAAATAGAAAGATAAATTGTTTCATTTGGCCTAAGCCTGGAAAGAGCCATCAGGTAATTTTTTAAAACAAGGTACACACCACCCTTGGGGTTGAATTACTACCAACACGGTAGCCTTCATTAAACCTTGGAATGAGTCGGGTCAACAGATCTTAGGGATGGAAGCTTGGCAGATGGAGTCTTCTTGCTGGGAGAGATAGTGTTGATACAAAAGTTGGGTGTTCCTAGTTTAGACTCGGTTCTCGTATCAATTCGATCTTGATGCTTGAGACCTGCGCACTAAGTAAACAGAAAACACCGTTAGGCTTATCGTGGGATAGTTTCCCACGATTATCCTCCGGCGTGAGAGTAAGTAATCGGTTTTAGGGTTTAGTGGAGAGTTAGGGTTTTAGATCGTACCTTTAATGAGGGTTGGGAAGCCCTTTATATACACACGAAACCCTTATTGGTTCCGTGTTCCCCAAACTTCGGCGTATCCCGCCTAAATCGGTTATTAAACACTTATCTCCCAAGATCAGAGATATCCGATATCATAAGCCATAAATAACTTTGGGTTGGGCCTTCGTGAGCCCAAACCGTTATCGGGTTAGCCCAGTCGTACTGGGCTCGCTAGTAGCAGTCATTGGTCGGGTTCATGACCCGAATGCGGATTATACGTCATCATGTCCCCCAGTCTAGTATGCGCAGGGACAACCTACGGATGCTAGACTAATAGTTGTGGCCCATAAATTCTTCGAAGCGTAACAGAGAAGCTAAAAAGGTTTCCCGCCTTGAAGAATACACGGTGAATTTAGTCAAAATATCTCAAATGCATACCTCGTAAATCGTGGGAAAGTAATTGAAAATGTGTCATGTCAACAGATCCTATCCACACATTTAGAGATAGTGGGGTCCACGTGTCAATCATCGCGTGGATGTAAAGACCTATATAAACCATCGCCTCCCATTTACTGTATTTATCATAGTAAAAGAAAACATTCCCACCATTGTTGAAAAACTCAAACTGCAACCCAGAAACCCTTAATATTCCAAAGGTAACCGCGCGTGCGCATTTAAGAAACTATATCATGGTCCGTGGTTTAACTGACTTTGCCTCCGACATGACCGAGGATGAACTTCTTGAGTTCACCTCGGATTATTATATCTCACTCGCGCTGCATCCGGTAGTTCCGGCTGCACAGGCGTCAATAGCGGATTTCCCCAAAGGGAAGGTAGGGGTATACACACGTTTTTTTGAATTTGTGAATCAACGTGTGCCCATATCCTTATTCCTGTGCGACGTATTAAACTACTATCGTCTACACATATCCCAGCTGCACTGTATAGGTGCGGCAAAAATAACAAACTTTGAGGTTAATTGCCGCTTATTGGCAATTAACCCCACTATCTACCTCTTCCGCGCGTTTTACCACACAACGTGGTCAAACGGGTGGGTGTTGTTCGCTAAGCGCACAGGGAGGCTGCAATGTTACACTGATAAACTAGACGCGCTTAGGAACTGGAGGAAAAAAAATTTCTGGGTAGATGAAACGTTGTTCCCCTGGCGCTTCGCTTTCTATACCCAAAGTTCGCTACCAAAGGATAAACGATAAACACCAATCGTATTCCCATCAATTCCTACCCCGAGGAATTTTTGGTGCATGTGGGCATCAGTCGCAACTATTTTGGTAGACCTGATGAGGTGCCAACATTCTTAGATGCGGATGGCCATGGTGGGTGCTCGTCCTTCATACTCCTTAGCTTTATTAATGTGAGCCTTTCTTTTCACCTTTGTACTTTATATAACTTGTTTGTTGTTTATTTCTTGCTGCGCAGAGATGGATCTATTCCGCGTTGTGAACTTGGCGAAGCCGCGCCAGGCGGCGATAGGGGTGCGCCCATTGAGAGAGGGGGAAGTCCCCCTTTTTGGATGCTACCGCAGGGCGTACCATGGAGATGAACTTGGAGGAAGCTGGGAGTAGTTCACCCGTTGTGCTGGAGGCGACCCCTCTACAAAGCGTGCCCAGCCCCAGGGTACCTTCCCCTTTAGTGGAGCCGTCACACATAGATGTGGCAGAGAGCATGGAAGAAGAGGAGGCAAGCCAAGGACTAAAACGCAAGAGGGCGCTTGGCGGTGATGGCGCAAGCACATCCAGGAAAAAGCGTCCTGTTATTCTTGACGTGGAGTCATCATCAAGCGATGATGCATCCTCTCGCTCAAAGGAGACTGCTCCACCCAAGTAAGTATTATCTCCCAATTGCTTATCTTACTTTTTGGCCACGTTATTAATTTACGTCTCTTTGCATGCAGTATTGAAGTTGTTGGGTTAACTTCTGAGCAATCTGGGGAGTCACCGCCTTAGAAAAGTCCCGGCATGCTGACCCTCAGGATTCAAAGGACCAAGGCACCGAGCCGTTGGCATCTGGGGGCGTGCCCATGGACCAGCTAGATGAGGAGCTTGTTTCTGCAGCTGCGCACCAGGCTGCATTGGTTGCGCAGCTAACGACTAGGTATGCTGGGGAAAGCAGCCAGAGCTCACAAAAGGATGAAGAGATTATTCAGCAAAAGGCGCTCTTGGCCAGTTCTCAAGCGGAAGCAGAGTCAGCGCTCTCCTATTTCCATAAACTTGCTGGGGAAAAGATAGCGTTGCTGACCCAAGTTAGCCAGGAGCGTGCCGCGTTGGAAGAGTACAAGACTTTTTGCGTTTGGGCTGTGAATCACTTGGAGAAAGGGTAAAGATGAGCACTTCTCCCGGTTGGGAAAGTTTCGTGAGGCTATTGATGGGATGCTGAAGGAGCAGGAGATGAAGCTGTGCAAACTTTGCATCGAATATGATGAGGAGTTATACCCTCAGTTGGTTTCAACAGTTGCTGAGCGCAGATGACTTATCAGCCATGGTTTACGCCTTGCCGCCCTCAGTACTTTGGAGTCTCAAGAGGTAGTAGACAAATTTGGGGCGGTTGTGCAGTGCGCGCTTGCGCGTGGCAAGGGTGAGGCTATAGAGGAGCTTCACGAGGCTGACCTTCTGAGAGTGGTTGTCGCTCAGGTGCCCAGGTACAATAATCATGCCTATGAGGAGCTCGTTGCTGCTATGGAGAAAATGAAAATATTGGAGCTTCCTCATATTGCTCAGATGGAGCGCGACCAAGATTACCCTATAAGTGTGATTATGAAGGGGTTAACTTTGGCTCGCCACTGTGCTGATGGGGCAGAAGCACAGCCGGACTTTTTTCTGAAGCCTGATGAGTCACAGCTGCATGTGCCCATTTTTGCGCATCCCCACGACCTCTTAAACCCGTTCGTACTGGAGAAGGAAATTCCTTTGAAGGAATCCTTAGAGGCCCATGCTATGAGGCTTGCAAAGAAGAAGGGCGTGAAGGGAAAGGCCATTCTTTGTGGTGTTGGCGCAGCGCACCTTCCTAGATCCGACGGGGTACCTGTGAGTGTGGCAACGGTGTCGCGCTAGGACTCTGAGTTGTTGAAGAGGCTGAAGGAGGCTGGGGACGCCACAAGCCATGTGGAAAGCTCTCGTCTTAAGCGTTGTAGTAGCATATAGATTGTAGCTTCTTTTGTACATATCATTTTGTAAGAACTCATGGTCATTAATGAAATATTCCTTTTGTTGAATGTGGTTGCGACTTATAATGTTTGTACTTAGTTTATCCGTCTTTGAATAAAAAACGTAGTTGTTGTCAAAGAATCAAACTGTTATATAAGCGCGAATAATATGTGGTGTTCATAATCATGTATGACCTATCATACTCAAAATATAATGTCTAAGTATTTTTAACATAATCGTGTATGGTGTGATATGCAGCGTACTGTAAATATCATAGTAAGGAGCCAAGAGTCTTGATTCCTAGTTTTGTTAAACGCGCACAATATGCATTGTTGCGCATCCGTCGTAGAATGCGCATTCAACTTATTCCAACGTCTTGAAAATAAGATGTTTAACAAGGATGCGTGATCCAATGTTGATGGGTTTGCAACCCTCTTACTCAACAAGTTATTTAGTAGGTTTACTCATCCTTTTACCATCGTGGGTTAATTAAGTGCATGCGCGCCATGAAGGCAAAAGAGAATAAAACAACAGTGTTGAGACATAAATAAAATGTGAATAAAAAATTGAAATGTGCCGCGGAGTTAGCTTGAAACTGCGACGTTTTATTGATACTTGCAAGTTTTTGAAGAAAGAAAAAAAAAGTTTGCCTAAGTAAAACAGAATGTAAATACACGAATATTTATTGAGCACAATACTAAAGTGCGGGAATATCCGTGTGCTGGGCCGTAGATGTTCCTAGAGATAACATCGCTTGAGATTCCAGATGTTCCATGTGCGCGGTAGCTCACAACCATCCATGTCACGCAGCTTGTACGCGCACTAACCTAGTGCTTCAATGACCTCGTAAGGTCCTTCCCACTTCGGTCCAAGTTTTCCTGTATCTTCTGCAAGGCTCGTATCATTGACGCGATATACAAAGTCGCCCGGTCTGAAGGAGGTGCTTCGAACTTTAGCGTCATAGTATCCTTTCATCTTTGACTTAGTTATCGCCTCACATATAGATGCGCGCTCGCGCCTTTCTTCCAACAGGTCCAAGTCAATACGCCGTTCATCGTCATTTGTTGTAACATTAACTTCGGCAGTGCGAATAGTTGGCATCCCAATTTCGGCTGGTATGACGGCCTCTGTCCCATAGACAAGAGAAAAAGGGGTGTCCCCCGTGCTAACCTTGATTGAAGTGCGGTGCACCCACAAAACATGCGATAACTCTTCCACCCACTTCCCTTTGTACCTGTCCAAGCGTGCCTTAATTCCTTCACCCAGACTTCGATTTGCACGCTCGACTAAACCATTGGTTTGTGGGTGCTTAACCGACCCGAAGTGTTGTGTAATATTTAGCTTTTCACACCATTCCTTGAAGGGGTTGTCACAGAATTGTTTTCCGTTGTCTGAGATGATTTCCCCAGGTAATCCGAAACGGCATACAATATTTTCCCAAACAAACCGTTTTACCTGATTTCCTGTGATTGTCACAACCGCCTTTGCAACAGGAAAGGGACCTGCAATGTCGATACCCCATTTATAGAATGGCCATGGCGACGTAATAGGTGTTAGCTCCTGTTGTGGTTGGCGTGGAATGGGTCTGTGAACTTGGCAGTCGCCACACTTTCTGATTAAGTCCCGTGCGTCACGGTGCATCGTAGGCCAGTAGTATCCTGACCGTAAAGCGCGCGCCACCACGGACTGTGGTCCTGAGTGCATACTACATGAACCAGCGTGGATTTCTCGGAGTACATAATCTGCTTGAAGGGGTCCTACACATGAAGCCATGGTTGTAGAAATGAATGCCGATATAGTACACCGTCCCAAAGTTCAAACCTCTGTGATGTGCGCCGTACTCGTCGGGCGTCCTTCTGCTCTTGGGGCAATACGCCCTTGCTTATAAACTCGATGATTGGGGTCATCCATGTAGGACCTTGCTCCTCTATCACTGTGGATACCTCCATCTCCGAGATGGACTTGCTCTTCAGAGTTTCCACCAATACTTGTTTTGACAGGTGCGCAAAGCTTGTGGATGCAATCTTGCTCAGCGCATCCGCCTTTCTGTTTTCCCCTCTAGGAACTTGTTTGATGGTGAACCTATCAAAGCCCTGGATTAGGGACTTGGTTTTGTCAAGATATTGAATCATGTTCTCCTCTTTAGCCACATACTCGCCCGACACATGGTTGGCTACTAGGCAGGAATCCACATTTGCTTCTAGGTTGCGTATACCCATTCGAGCCGCAATGCGTAATCCAGCAATCAGAGCTTCATACTCGGCCTCGTTGTTCGTGGCTGTAAATTCAAAACGCAGTGCGTATGTGAATTCCATTCCTTCTGGATTTGTAAGGATAAGGCATGCGCCTGACCCGTCTATGCATGAAGATTCGTCCGTGAACAAGATCCATGGTTCTTGTAGTTCCACCTTGCTTTGTGAAGGTGCGTCATCAGCGTCTGGTTTTTCGATGATGAAGTCTGCTAGTATCTGCCCCTTAACCGCAGTACGTGGTTTGTAGGAAATGTTATGCTCACCTAGCAACACACTCCACTTCTGTAGACATCCCGATGTGTCAGGTTTGGAGATAATTTACTTGATAGGCTGGTCTGTAATCACCGCTATTGGGTGCGCCTGTAAGTACCTGCGTAGCCTTTTGGCGGCGAATACTAATGCTAGGACCAACTTTTCCATTACGCTATAGTTAATCTCTGTTTTCTTGAGTGCTTTGCTTACAAAATACACCGGTGTTTGCACTGAACTCCTGTCTGTTAGTAGCACCGCGCTGACTGCTCCATGGGTTGCTGACAAGTACATAATTAATTCTTCCCCTAGGTGAGGCGCAACTAGCATGGGGAGTGCTGATAAATGATGTTTAAGCTGTATGAAAGCTTCTTCTGCTTCCGTAGTCCAGCGAAAGTCTCCCTTTTTTGTACACTTCCTGAGTGTTTTGAAGAGAGGGAGTGACTTGTCTGCTGATTTGGACATGAATCTATTCAAACCAGCTAGTTTTCCATTTAGAGATTGGACTTCTTTCAATGTGCGTGGTGAAGGAAGTTGGATGGCAGCCTTCGTTTTTTCTGGACACGGTTCGATGCCATCAGGCTCTATCAGATATCCGAGGAACATGCCTTCTGTAGCGCCAAAAGTGCATTTCTTAGGATTTAGCTTCATGTTGATCTTTTTTAGTGTCTTAAATGTTTCCTCAATATCGCGTACCAATTCATCTTCCGTATGGGTTTTTATTACAAGGTCGTCAACATAAACCTCTAGGTTGCGGTCCACCTGTCCTTCAAATGCGTTATCAACCAACCGCTGGTAGGTGGCACCTGCGTTCTTTAAGCCAAAGGGCATCTTGGTATAACAATAAACGCCTTGGCTTGTGTGGAAGGCCATTTTTTCCTTATCTTCCTTAGACATATGGATTTGGTGATATCCTTTGTATGCGTCTAGGAAGCATTTAAGTGGGTATCCACATAAAGATTCTACCTTCCAGTCTATCTCCGGTAGCGGGTAGCAGTCTTGTGGACATACCTTGTTGAGATCTGTGAAGTCAACGCACATCCTCCAACTATCATCGCTCTTCTTGACCATCACTGGGTTGGAAAGCCAGTCATGGTAGTAGACCTCTCGCATGATACATGCATCCACAAGTTTATGTACTTCTGCCAGAATTGCTCGTGCGCGCTCTGGAGCCTGGCAACGCTTCTTCTGTTGTACTGGGGAGTATCCTTGTCGGATTCTCAACTTGTGTTCTGTAATCGAGCGTGGCACCTCGGTCATGTGCTTTGGTTCCCATGCAAAGATATCCAGGTTCTTTTGCAAGAGTGCGCACACAGCCGCCCTGCCATTATCAGATAGCGATCCCCCGATCGATACTTCTTGCTCTGGGTAATCAGGATGAATTGCAACCCTCAGGTTTGGCACTTTAGTTGCGCGCTGTTCTGGAATGTGTGCCGTCTCACTTGTAATTGTGTTACATTCTCCAGGTGGTATGGTGGTATTGTAGAGAGTAACAATGCCTCCCTCCACCGGGAATTTGAGCATCCCGTGTGCTGTAGACGGTACTGCGCATATGGCTGAAATCCCTAGTCTTCCAATAATGCCATTGTATGGCGAAGGGGATTTGATCACCATAAAAGTCATCCAGGCTGTCGTGGAGTGTTCCTTATTGCCAACACTGACTAGTAGGCGTATTTTCCCCATGGGCCATATCTTTTCTCCTGTAAAACCAGTCAACGACGTCCTGACTGGGCTTAATTGACTTCGTATCTCAGGTCGCAGTTGTTTGAAACAGTGTTCATACATTATATATGCGGATGCTCCTCCATCAACATACATGCGGTGGATATCGTGACCCCCTGCGTTAATTTAAATGGTGAGCGGTTCTACCACTGCGTTATCCGCAGCCAAGGTGGGGAAAGAGATTTCGCTTCTACGGGAAAACTTTTGGCTGATCTTCTGCCTAGTCATTCGCTGCCATGATTGTATCATGTAGATGGTATCAGCCTTATCTTTAGGTGCTTCTTTCTTGTTTCCAGTCTTTTGCTTATCTTTCCCTTCCTTGATGTTTTTAACCAAATGGTCCAATCTGCTTTCTTTTACTAGTTTATCAATTAGTTGGCACAATTGGACACATTCATTGGTGGTGTGGCCCTTCTATCCATGATAGTCACAGTATCCACTCCCCACGCGCCGATCCTCTGGGGTGCGCATTGGTGGGGGCCTTGGGAAGTTCGCGCCTTCAGTCGCGAATATCTCCTTTGGAGTCTTGGTCAGCGGGGTATATCTGTCATTATCTCGTTCCCTCCCTTGGCCGCGGTAGTTCTTGTTGCGGTTGCTATTCTGGTCAGTGGATTGTCTCCTAGGCTGTTCTTGTGACCTATAGTTTGAGTAACCTTTCTTAGTATCCGCCGCGGCAGCTTCTCCTTGGATAAAGGACCTTGTGCGCCTCATAAGTTCATCAAAGGTTTGGGGGACCCTGGCATTCAGCCTTTTGATGAGTTCTGGATTATTGATCCCGTTCATGAACCCTGAGATTTTTAGTATTTCAGGGCATGCATTAACATGTATACACTCATCTTTGTAGCGCTCCACATAAGCGCTTGTAGATTCCCCCTGGCACTGTTTTACCCTAGCGAGTTCGACAGGGTTTTTGGCGCACTTTTTCCTTTAAGTGAAGTTCAGGCGAAACGCCTTCCGCAACTCTTCAAAGCCATCAATGCTTCTGCGTGGAAGCTTACTGAACCAGTTTCGCGCATTTCCCACTAATGTGGAATTGAACATATGGCACCACATAGGTTGTGGCCAATTTTCAATGGTGGCAGCTGATTCGAAAATTTTTAGGTGATCGTCCGGATCACCTGTTCCATCGTAGGTTTTCACATTAGCGGCCAGCGGGCATGCGCCTTCTCTTAGTTTCTGAGAAATTGCTGATGCACCGAGTGAACACATCCACCTTTCGGCGGCGCCAGGGAAGAGACATATCTTCCTCCTCCTGGTCGCGATATCTTCTCTTGGACTTCCAGTGTCCAGTTTCGTTGTCCTCGTTGTCCGAGGAATCACCAGAGAACGAGCTTCCCCTTTGTCGGCGCTTGCGCCGACCGTTCGAGGAATCACAAGAGGATGAGTTTTCCCTCTTTCAGTGCTTGTGCCGACTGTCCTCAGAATCTGAGTTTGAAGAGCTTCCACTTGGGGAGTGCCGTCGACCTGGTCTGTCATGGACCTTGCGGCTACCAAGGCTAGCGTGGACGTTGGTACGCCGTCCATGTAAAACCCTAAAAATCTCGAACATGTTAAGTGACCATTTTGCCATCAAGCTACATCATTATGAAATTCGTAAAACATGTCAAGCTCGTTAAATACGTTTTACGTTTAACTTATAAATGACCTAATGGTACAAGATAATAAAATCAATTTCCACCTTATGTCTCATAATATTTATCACACATGATATAAGTTAAATGGACAAATGATATGTACAAGATACAATTAGACCTTTAAACTAAATTAAATACAAATGTATTTTGTAATTATGGGAAATGAATTAGTAATGAATGAGTCAAGGATACCATCCCCTTATTTTCGTCAAATTCAAAATGCCACAATCCCTAAAATCACGTTCCACTGATTTTCGCTTTTAATCTTCCAATAACCACCAATTATCAAGTTCAATAATAAAAAAATAATAATAAAACCCTAATCCCCTCACCCTAAAAGTGATGGCAAATATTTTTATCACCCATTCCATTCGCATTCAAGCAAGAAGGGAGGAAGCTGTGATCGTGTGTTGGTGATACGAGGTGCTGTGATCGTGCTTGGCTCATAAACAAAGCTTGGGCGTGGGTTTATTGTAGCTGTCATGGGTTATTCTTGGTTCGAGGGGTTCAAGGTCGTGGAGTTCTGATTCAAAAGGAAGCTGCTGTAGACGTGAGTTTCGATTGGGTTTGTTTCTGTCGTGGGTTCTAGTTGTGTTTCTGCTGTGATCGTGGGTCTCAAAACCCTTGGTTCCTTCGTTTCTCGTTTCATCTCGTTCAGGCTGCAAAGGGTATTTTATCATCTCCCTTATTACTCCTCTCTTCTTGTATGTTGCATGTCGTGTGAAAGGAATTCTATATCAAGTGCATGTTCACGTTAAAACCACATGGAATGATAAATATAATCACCTAAAAATCATGTATTAGATCATGTATGTATATCGATTGAAATGGCCACTTATCTTGGCACATAAATCTGATTTGTAACCCCACTGATTTTGCATGTTACTCGTTTAAAACCATCACATGAATTGACATATGTTATCACATAAAATATCTAATGAGATACCCTATATTCTATAACTGGTGGACCTCTTTCTTGAATGCATGCTTCACATAAATAATAAGATTTCAACACATGATATGGCTGCATGAAATCATGCGTATACACGTAAATTTATCAAGTAAAATGGACACATGATTCGACCCTTTGAAACCATGTTGATCTGAATCTTTCTCGACTTATATATGGATCGACTATATGCATGTTTCTTATATGATATCGAGATTTAATGAGTAAAACAAGTAAACTTGCTATACTTACAGTTTTAACCCTAAACTTGTACAACTTGTCATAATTGACCCTTAAACTATGAAAATACTTTTTTTCATCATTTTCACCAAAGTTAACATTAATTAGATTATAAATGACTAAACCTGCTGAATATGGAAACATGCTAATAATGGAAACCTGCCTAAAATAGAAAGTTGCCTAAAATGAAAAGTTACTTAAAATGGCTAAGCTACTTAAAGTGAAAACTTACTAAATAAGGAAAGTTACTATATTATGAAACTTACTACAAATGGAAAGACTCTTATAAAACCTAAAGGACTTAATCTAAAATAAAATATATAAACCCCGCCTGATAAACGTATGTCCTCTCACTTCTGTAGATCCCTCGAGGAAGGAGTGATCTTTCGTTGTCTCTTATTCCATCTGTTCACATTTGCTTGCTGTGTATTAAGGTACAGATATTCTATCCCTTTTCAGTAGGGGTTTCTCATGATTCGTTACATCTTTCGATATTGGTTTTAAACTGTTATTCTTTGCTCTGAGCCTTCTTACTAAGGCTTCCCTATAACTCTGCTATGCTCCCTTTGTTTGAATCTCCTATGTGAACTGTTTAATGTGAACCACTGATATGAACCTTCTGATTATGAACCTTTGATATGCACCTTCTGATTATGAACCTTTGATTATGAACCTATGATATGGACTTTGATATGAACCTTTGACTTTTGAACCTTTGATATGAATCCTTATGATATGACCTTGCTTTGACCTGTCAGTTTGAGACCCGAGCTATCACTAGGCATGGAGGTTCCATGTCCGTGTCATTGATGCACCAATGGCATGACTCTAGTGTGTACGAGTGATGTTACACACCGTCCCTTTCTGTTATCTGATTATGAGCTCGATATATATTGTATGGCCACTATTTGTCTGCAGGGGCGTATGGATGCATCCTAGATTTGTTCTGTTATCTGATATATTATGATTTTTCTGGTGAATGATGCCGTGTGCAATACGCGTCTTCACAATCTGGGAGCTGATCACTCCATGTCTGTTATATATGCTATGGTTACTATTGGTTACTACAGGCTACTATGGATATATGATTTGATTTGATTTGTTTTGTTGGCTCATGGTGGATAACTGACCCCTTTTCCTATGTTTCATTTACCCTACTCTGTTCCTTTGATATACCAGATTTATTGACTGACTTCCCTTTGTTCTCAGTTCAGTTTTATTATTATTGTATCGTTTTATCTGTTCACTGGCCTTTTTAAGCTCAGCCGCATTTCTTTTCCTGCGTCAGGTACATAAGCTAGGAGCTGGGGATTGTTTGGGTTGAGAGATGAGCTGATATAGAGACCATGCCTAGTCATCTTAGACTTCAGTTTATTATGTTCTGATATTATTAGACTTGGTTACCATATTTTTATTTTGGAGTTTTCTTTCTTTGAAATTATGTATTGTTAAGTCATGTTGACTTGATTTTCTTATGTTTATTTAATTAAGACTTCCGCTGTTTGATTATGTCCATTGTGAATGCTTTGATATAACACCATATTGTGACACTTCTACCCTTATCGGGTTGGGGTGTTATAGTCCATCTTCTTCGTGCTCTTCCAGATGCTGCAGTTCAGCTGCTTCATTGTTCTCCACTCTACTCCCAATCCTGGTAAACACTGGGGGCCGTTGGCTATCCTTCCCGCGCCTATCCCTCAGATGACGCGATGGGGAAGTCTCATACTCTGCGTCAAAGTTGATTCGGGCTTTCAGGCTCTGGCTCGACCTCTTTTTTGCCTCCTCTTCCATGAGGGCAGCCAAGGTTTCGTAGTTTTGAGATACATAGTCATTTGGTGCTAGTTCAGGCGCGACTCCTTCTAGCGCGAGAGTGTCTGTTTCCACCTCTGGACCTCTGTTTTAGAGAGGCGTGCCTGGCGTTTTTGTGAGGTCTGTTTCTGGCACCGTTTGGAGGGGAGTGGTAAGAAGAGTGTTGGTGGTTGTCGTAGTGGCATGGGTTGTCCCCGTGCGTGGTTCTACTATCGAGAAGACCAGATCTGACCCTTGATTTTTGGTCACACTGGTTGTCCCAGCGACCTGCTTGGAGGCTGATCCGCTTTGCTGCTTCTTCCCTTGTAGGTCGCTATGCGATCGCTGGTTTAGGTTTCCTTGCTTAGTCATTCTAGTTCTTAGATCTTAGTGCTTGGTCCCACGGATGGCGCCACTTGTTGATACAAAAGTTGGGCGTTCCTAGTTTAGACTCCGGTTCTCGTATCAATTCGATCTTGATGCTTGAGACCTGCGCACTAAGTAAACAGAAAACACCGTTAGGCTTATTGTGGGATTGTTTCCCACGATTATCCTTCGGCGTGAGAGTAAGTAATTGGTTTTAGGTTTTAGTGGAGAGTTAGGGTTTTAGATTTTACCTTTAATGAGGGCTGGGATGCCCTTTATATACACACGAAACCCTTATTGGTTTCGTGTTCCCCAAACTTCGGCGTATCCCGTCTAAATCGGTTATTAAACACTTATCTCCCAAGATCAGAGATATCCGATATCATAAGCCATAGATAACTTTTGGTTGGGCCTTCGTGAGCCCAAACTGTTATCGGTTTCTCTGAGTCGTACTGGGCTCGCTAGTATCAGTCATTGGTCGGGTTCGTGACCCGAATGCAGACTATACGTCATCAGATAGATTGTACCTTCTTTGGTTTCTTTGAAAGGAGATCTTCGATGGATGTTGTGGGGTCCTTCGTTGCCTCAGAAAGGAAGGGGAATTCAGCAGTGGACAAGGCATTTCTAGCTTCATCATACTCCTTTTCAGTTGTAGGCCGGTAATAGGGCATATCATAAAGCACCACCAGTTTTCCTGTAGCCGCTACCTCCTCCAGGGTGGTACATTTGCCATAAAAAATGGCCGCATTGACTAACCTTCCCACCACCTCACCAACTTTATCACTGTGGTAGAGCTCCATAGCTATGTAAGGAATAACTTTGGAAACCAAATCAACCCTGTCCTTCTTGAGCATCCTACAACAAAGATCCAGCCCATCCACTTCCTCTCTCAGCTTAATATCCTTCTCCACAAGCATAGTCCTCTCAACTTCATAACCTGCACATTTAGAAGTTAACGCATAAATTTTTTCTTTGTAGCTGATGACTTTGGTTCCTACAAGTTTTAGCCTGGTACACTCAGTACGGCTCTCGGTAATTTGCTGATTGGGAGGGATTTTAGTTGAGGGGATTTGCCATATATAAGTTAACGGGAATGCATTTGGTGAGAAGAAGATGTTGACTTTCTATTACCCAATTGGACAATCTTGAAGAAGGTCGAGTCTACAGTCGGTTCTACATTTTCTGCTACATGTTAGAAGACTAAAGACGAGTTGCATTTAACGATCTAAAGACTTCTTTTTAATCCAAGCATTCATCATAAAGATTGTCTATTTAAGGGAGAGCACTAGTTGGAGGAGAGTGATAAGTCAGATTCAATCCCAATTAGACCTGCTCACACTGTACTTTAGCAAGTTGATTCTCACAAAGACTTCAAGCGATCTTCTCAAAAGATTTCTAGTACATAAGCTTACAATGTGTTGCTGATTCTTAAGTGTCAAGACCAGAAAGGGGGAAGGAGACACACATCTAAAAGCACAACGAGTACACTTGATGAACTTAATTCTTCTAAGTGATTGAAGATATCCTAGGAAGACAAATGTCATGACCACAGAGAAACTCAGTGTTTGACTCGTGGCTTTTAGTGTTCTAATTCTAACTATGTGGGGGAAGAGATGGAAGAGAAAGTTTCTGAAGATAAAAGAGGTACACAAGTGTATGAGGATTTCGATGTTATCGCAATCATCAGGGGAGAGATAATTGTGTACATTGGGGGGCTCAGCTGTTTCACTTGAGTGCTTAATCAGTGATTCAGAGATATAATCACTTATTCCGGAGTTGACATCCGCAAAGATAGTCATCCGCAGAGATAATAAGTGATTCGGCCTGCTTCTTCAATGTTATCGGTTATTCTCTCTTTGGGCATTCAGGTTCTTGAGCTTCATACACTATTATTAGGGGAGAGAAAAGTATACATCGGGGTTATTCTTTGGCTATCGGACTTAATCTGCTACTTCGATGGTATAAGTTTCTCTGTCTTCGGGTATATGTGTATTCGGGTTCGTGAGCTCTAGTCTAAGAGACTGACTGCATCAATTCATCTACTTGGGGGAAAGTGGTCTCTTGACAACTTTTTGGTATGGATCGCTTCAGACTTCAGTGGAATGAAATTTGAGAATAGTTATTTATGTGTGGGGTGATACGTTGCTGTTCTTTTGGATGATATAACCTCGAACGAAGAATCAAAAAAATTATTCTTAAAAGGAGCAGCAAGATCGATGATAATGGTGTGCTTCTTTGTGCACCTGGCTAAGGAAAGCTTGAAAGAAAGCTTTGAATCTGCTCAGCTAAAGGATTTTCGGTTTGGGGGGAAGCTGCCAAAGTCTCGCATTCTTAAAGGCTCAAATCCTTCTTTTCAAGAGCCTCGGAAGCTTTGGTGGTGGATGTTTAAGAGATGACGATTTCTATCTTCTTCAACGAGGCTGTTTGATATCCTTATCTCGGTACTCGAATCATCATCTTCTTAAAATATATCATCTACTCTATCTTTGTATATATTTATCAAAAACCAAATACAAAAATATAAAACCAACAAAAAGAAAATAGAAAATTATAAAACCAACAAAAACCCATAAAAATCATAAAATTTGAAAAAGACAAAAAAATATTGTTTTTCAAAGACATGTCTTCTGGTATCGATTACATCTACGTCTTAGAAATGTCATTCAATAATGGCACGGGACCATAGATGAAGTTCGAGCAGGAGGTGTAAATATTCTTTTTCAAAATATGTCTAAAACGATGGCTTGCAGTTATCTCAGCCTGTGACCCGTTCTTAACCATGGTTTGCTATTATTTCAGATAGCAACCCGCTCTTCAAAAGAAGAAAAGTGATGTGCTAAACCAATTTTCAAATATTTCGTGCACTTATCCTAAAACAAAATGAGGAATGTATGTCGAAGGACTGTTGTTCCTACTCAAATATTTTTCCTTCTAAAATTCTTCAGAAAAATATTTGTTTTAACAAAATGGTGGTAAATGAGTTGCTTTAAAATCAATCAGAATCAGGTTTTCATATATTTGCAAAACCTAATCAATGACTTCAGCGCTTTTAAAACTTTTCAGAGAAAGAGTCATTGATTGAGGGGGAGAATGTTTTCAAATTTATATCATCTATCGAGCTTATCTAATTATCCTACGTGCTTAACTAAAAATGATAGTTGCCTATGTCGAAGGACTAGGAGTTAAGGATATGATTATTAGGATTAGATGACTATAGTTTGATAAACACATTATTCCCATGCCTTACATGATCTGATTGATATGTTGGATTGACTTTTATTAGTCGATTGCTGTTTGGTGATGTCGACCACCATATATCTGTATGTATGTTCACTAACGTTTGCAGATATCATGGTATAAAAGAATGTTCCCGATCCGGATCCCACAAAAGAAGACGATTGGATGCCGAAAGGAAAGGGTAACTATATCTTGCATCGACAAAAGAAGAAACGGAGCTTAATTGGATCTCTCCATGAATAGTTGGCACGATAGATGCAACTTCAGAGGTCTCACTGCTTCCGCAGACGGTTTTCTTTCATCCTTTCAGCAACAACAGAAGCAGCTTATGATTCTCTCCACCTAACGTATCTTTGTGCAGGACAAGTAGTGAATGATACCATTTTTCAAAAAAATTTGAAATTATTGTTTTGAAAATGGAAAAATATTGGTTTTGAGAATAAATTGGACTTAATTTTGAAAATCACCGGACTTCATTTTATCAAAACTTAAGTCACTCAATCATCGACTACGGTCATCGATTGAGGGGGAGAGTGATTTAAAATAAAATATTTTCAAACAATATTTCTTCATAAAAGTTCCGTTTTGTACAATAATAAGTGGTGATCTAAAGATTTAATGTTATGTCATGGTATGATTTTCTTTAAAACTCAAAGATCTTTCAAAATGAAATTTTTTCTTTTCTTATTTGATTGTGAAATTGTTTTATTTTACTTAAAGATCTCTTAAAAACTATCATACCTGACACTAACAATCTTTAATGTCGAAAAACTGTTCCTTATCAATAATTTTTCAAAATTAAATCGTGTCACGTCTTTCCCCTAAAAAATTTTTCTAAATGATTTAAATCATTTGGGATCAAAAATCTCAAATGGTTTGATATTTTTGATCGGGGGAGAGATCGTGATTTAAATCTCAAATCGGTTTTTAAAGGGTGATTGTTTCAAAAACACTCCTTCCTTCATGTGCCAAACGATTTTGAAATACATAATGCACATGATTGTGGATGAGCATTTAACCATAAACCATAAGAGCTTTTAAATCAGGCACATTTTCTCCCATGTTTTCTAAACCTTATTAAATCACTTGGGATCCAAAATCTCAAAGGTTTTGATATTTTTGATCGGGGGAGAATTTGTGATTTAATTATGAAATCTGATAAATGATGATCGATTTGATTCAAAAGTGCAGGCTGCTCTCCTATATGTGCTAAACACTTTCGAATCTCGAAGCACATATTGAGGGGGAGCATTTCAAAAGAAAACAAACTTTCAAGGTACAAAGATTTCTATGTTTTAACATAAAGTACCTTGATTGATTTGCTAAATGGTTTCTTAATGGCTTTTGTGATCATGGATGTACTTCAAAAGAACTCTTACCTCTATGTGATAAAATGATTTCAAATATTCAACGCACATTTTGAGAGGGAGAATTTACCATGAAAATCAAAACGCTTTTTCTAAGGAAATTGTGATCAAGAAATTGTTTCAAAGAACTCTTTCCTCCATGTGCTAAACAATTTCAAAATCATATGCACATGTTGAGGGGGAGCATTTCTAAAAGATCAAAAATAATTAAGGTACAAAATGCTTTGATTTTATATCACAAGTACCTTGATTGATTTTCCAAATGATTTTTCAATTGGTTTCGAGAAGGAAAGAACAATACCAAAAGACCGACCAATTTACTTTATGCATGGTGTTATAAGCATGGTTAGGTTAGGTATTCGTTCCCACGATCCCGCCAGAGCCGGAGGGATCTACCCAGGGACAATCTACTAGATAGTGTATAAGTCCTTAGGTATGATGGAAAAAGGATAAAAATGAGAATACGGGAAGAGTGCGGACTGAGACTGAGCTAGTACTGGAATAAACTCAACAAGCCTCTAGTTATGAAGTCTCGGTAAGCACTGAAGGGGTTGAATAATGAAAAAGAATTGAATGTGAAAAAGGGTGAAAAGAAATAGCCCTCTATTAATTCAACCTTAGGGCAGAAACCGGGTTCAATACATATGCTACTGGTGGTTACTAAGGTAACACTGGTATTGAAGACAAGACGTCATGGACCCAGTGACGCACTGCACCTAACTTCCCAAGCTACTCATTTTCCTCTTAAAAGGACTTGTTTCATTCTCACGGGGAACCTACATTATCTATCGACTTTCTCTTAAAGATTGTTGATATTGAAGAAGGAGACCCTCTCCCTAGTCTCCGGCATAGGAAACCAAATGTGCACTATTGAGTCTAGAGCCAAGAGATCATCCACAATATCTCATTAGGACACAAAATTAATGAAAACTTGTTGTTTCACACAATGTGGAAAGTAAGAATATATTTTAAGATTCCTACGCATTATCCTTGTGGTATTACCAGAACATCCGAGTGATACGTAAAAGTATTCACGATGAAGATGGAAATCCTTTTAGAGCCAACATCAAACAAGCTCTTGGTGGGTGACATGTGAGATCTTTTCTAAAGATCAAACTTGTGACAACTGGATAGAAACAATGGGGTGATTCATTCTTGAATCAACCTTGGTCCAGGAAATCAATTGATGAATACTTTCGGAAAAACCGTTCGATGTGCAAATCTTCTTTTCTCTTGCACATCGAATGTGTATTCATGTTTTCAAACACAAAAAGTATCTCTGATCGAAAAAATACTTTTGGTAAAACCGTTCGATGTGCAGATCTCTTCTTTTCTCTAGCACATCGAATGTGTATTCTCTTTCAAATACAAAAAGTATTTTAAAATTGATCTTTCTCATAAAACCTTCGTCGTATTGCAAAACTCTTTCTTCTAAGCAATACGCGATTGTTTTCAAATCAATTTTTCATCAATCAGTGAATCTTAATTCGCTGGTTCACTCACTCCGTGTTGTCTTCGTTGAGATGTTCCGGTTTGAGAACAGCTAGAACAGCTGTGAAACCCTGCCAAGGAGATTCTTCAGAATTTTACCTGATCACAGGCAGTACTTGTACTGATCAATGGGGAACCGTGGGCCATGTACCTCAATTCAACGAAAGTGATCAAAGACACTTTCATGTGTTTTATTGCTAACTGTTGTTTGCAGGTACATTTGGACGGTTGCAGCTGATCAGAATTGAGAAGTCAATCCAAAGCCGCATGCTCACAGCATCCACACTTAATTGAAGAAATCATGACTAGTGCATATCTACATAACCTGGCTCTGATATTTTTATACTATGCTTCTGCTACGCTGCTGCAAATATCATGAACCAGTAAAGCTTATGCTACTCTGATGGAAAGATGTCATGGTCCTGAAAGTGTGAGCATGTCAGTCCAAAAGTCACAACATCACATGATGGAAACACAACAAAGGGTGATCCAGAGATTTACAGTGGCTGATGATCTCAAAGTAAGCTCGAAGATCATCAAAGATGTGGATCAGTTAAAGGCCTCTACTAAAAGTACAAATCAATGCGGACTTTGAATAATCGCTACTAAAGCACAAAGATTGTGGAACTTGAAGAATAGAAGTCTACGAGCTCAGAACAGAAGACAAAATAGAATGCTAGGATTCAAAATGTAAATCATGGGGTGACCTCCCTTAGGGGGAGATTGTTAGGAATTGGAAATTCATTAGTGAAGTGTCGGTCACCCCAAATATAATCTAGCATAAGTTAGATCGTAGACATGTCGGTATTTACGTTATTTTGTAGTTAATTAGTTAGTTAGTAACGTAGATTAGTTTAGTGTAACACCGTGGAGGAAGGACGGGTCTTTACCCACTAAATGCCAGATCCACAGCCCGACTGAAGGGCGTTTAGTTTGTAACTATAAATACCCTTCCCACTAAGGGAAGGGTGGTGCTTCTTCATTAATCTAACCTTTTCATTTTATTATTTCTCTCTCTAGAACACCCTCTAGTCTCTTCATCTCTCTAACTATGGCTTTCTTGTATAATCATAATCCTAGACCACCTGAATCATCTAAACAACATAAAATATACGATCCTACAACCTTTGATCTTAGATGCTAAATATTTGGTGGTGACATAATCGTTTTTCCGTTACAGGACGGCAGAAATTAGGTTTGTTAATAAAAAGGATGGTTTACAAGCTGTGGAGATAGCAGGAGAAAAACATCACTGGGATGTCGAGTTGCTCAGGCCAAGGTTAAACAAATGATTCAGGTCTTCCCAGTCATTTTAAAGTTTTATTAATGGCAGTTCTTTAGACATTTTCGATATAGGCCTATTACGTATATACTCTTTGTAAAATGTTACATGAGTCGAACGGGTCAAAACCAAGTAAATATTATTCAGAAGATATTATTGTCGACATCTACTCTGGGTTCGACATATTGTGATAGGATAGCACCTCATGTGATTGATCATAAATTTTTTATTGGACAGGGGAAAATGAGGTAATACTTATATTATTAATATTGATCAAACTTGCATTACGAAAACCTGATTTGTGTTTATAGTTATACTAATTCTTATTTTATTAGATGGACAGGGCCCTTAAGGTAAGATAGAGTTCAACATCGAAGAAAAGGAAATTAGCTATCTTAAACGAGGCAAAAGGTAAAGCATTCGCTGCCGTAGCAGCTGCATATGAAGAAATGCCGATGGAAAAACTAAGAAACGCAAATGGAAAAAACTAATACTAGAATCCAAAAGACTGAAACAAGAGGCAGTTGCGACTTCGAAGGTAGTAATGCTGTAATACTATGAAGGGTTGTTTGGAACTGCGTTTTGGAAAGTGTTATCTGATTATTACATTTTAAGTTGACGATTATCAGGTTATATCGTTTAGGTATAATCAAACTGATTTTTATTATTTATGAGTCGTATCATCAAATTTGGAATGCCATTTTAGTTTTCAAATCTTTCAAGTATTTGATAAACACTCCTCACTCTATTAAGACACCTTCAAAAAGTTGGCACATCCAAACACTATCTACAACCGATTGTCACCGTTATCACTTTTTAAAGTTACGACTATAATTGTTGAGTTGTTGATGGAGTGTGTGTCGGTGTATACTAAGACACCATATAAGAATTTGTGTGAATTCATTGGCCTGCATATACACCCAGATAAGCTTGCTAACAAATTACATGATATCGAGGTTAAAAAGAGTTTTTGAAATCTGGCGTAAAAACCCGTCGCAACAAGGCTGGAGCCTTCTACTTGTTACATAAATTAGTTGGTTATTTAGATAGCATATATATATATATATATATATATATATATATATATATATATATATATATATATATATATATATATATATATATATATATATATATATATATATATATATATATATATATATATATATATATATATATATATAACCATATAATTCAAAACCATATATATTGTTTGAAACTAGCTGGATTCTCGCGCGATACCACTGAGAGTATCCTGTAATTAAAAAAATTTGGCTAATAATTTATTTCATTTGTATATTTTTTTTGGCAATAGCTTTACTCATTAGTTTGTTCGTTTAGCGACTATAAGCAGTGACAAAATTTTGGTGAAACTTTGCTTAGTTTGTATTATTTTGTTTATTTGTTTTTTCTGTTTAGTAGCTTGCTTGGTTTGTACTATGTGTTTATCTGTATTTTTCATTAAAAGAGGGTTTTTAAAGTATTATTAATTAACAGCTTGTATGACGTTTACAATGTATTTTAATACTTGTATTTATCATTTAATAAGTGTTTTAAGAATGTATATTAATTATGCATCAATGAATTGTAAACATTGCATTAATAGTTGTATTGTTTATGTGTTTTAGATGGTTGTACTTTAGAGCATCAACTATGGTGTTTTATGAAAAGGTCTAAGAAAATTAGAAGAGGTCTATCATTTTATTAACTACAGTGGAAATATATTTCATGCTTATGTGGAATGAAAATGTTTAACATCTTGAACTTCTTTTAAATTTAATGCATTAGTGTTTAATAAGATTTTTATAAAGCTTTAATAAGTTTACATATAGTAGAGAAAGATTTATAACAACAAAAAGGCTTGTAAATTAATGATGTAAGATGACTTGAAACGATTATAAACCTTTATAAAGGTTCAACACAGTAGACTTGAAACGATTTAATGAAGAAAAAGATCTTCCTCCATTACAAGATAGTGGATATCAACTTTAATATGTCAAATAAGAGCACTTTCAATCGTAACGCCATAACGGCGTTAAAGAGCAAATAACGGCGTTATAGCCGAACTCACAAAAAATAACGGCGTTATAGCCGTTGCTCCCGTTGTGAGTTCGGCGTTAAAGAGAGGAAAAGAGGCCCGCATTGCTTTGGCAACGGGGCGTTAAGGGAAGGCGCAAAAAAAAAAAAAAAAAAAAAAAAAAAAAATTACATTTTGGTACCCTTAAACGGTTACTAGCCGTTATTTTTCAAAAAAAATTTCAAAAACTACCCTAAACGGCTAGTTTAAAAATTAAAAAAAATTCAAAAACCTTTTTTTACCACTATAAATACCCAATTAAAACACCATTTCTTTTCACACTTCTACTACTAAATCCTCTACATACTCTCAATCTTTCAACTTCAATTAACTGCAAAAAAAACAATGTCGGCAGGCAACGACGATACTTTCTACAATCTTCTCGCTGGTGGGTGGAATCTCTCAAACCCGGGTTCATCATCTAACCCGAAAGCGGGTTCATCTTCAAACCCCAGCCCACTAGGCTTATCGAGCCAAGAAATGTATCAACAACATCAAGCATTTCTGTATTGGTAACAACAAAACCAATAAAACACCTTAAACTTCAACTTTCAAAACCTACAATTCACACAACAATCACAACAATCACAAACTGAAACATATGATGTTGCTGACACACCAACATCTCCTCCAAAAAAAGGAAAAGGTCGTGTTAAGCGAAAATCAAAAAAATCAAAAGACCCCGAGCCCTAACCAGTTGATTCTGATGAAGGCGAAGTTGTTGTTAACGCACGTTGGACTACAGGAGAGGAAGCATTACTTGCAACATGTTACATTGCTGTTTCGGAGGATCCGAAAGTTGGAAAGTGCCAACCCAGGGATACGTTTTGGTATCGGGTGCGAAATGAGTTCAATAAAAACAACTTTCAACGGCGCAACAAGGACATGCTGTCAAGCAAGTGGAAAACTTTGAATGGCATATGCACAAAGTTCAACTCTCATTACAAACGTGCGAAACGTGATCAACGAAGCGGGGAAAGTGAGCTGGATGTGATGCAACGGGCAAAGCAATGGTATCGTGAGGAAACCAAGGGATCATCTTTTGGTCTCGAAGACGCTTGGGAGGTTTAACGTCATTATAAGAAATGGAACATGCCGGAACCGGTCGATTTAACCGGCGAAGTCCCAAGCCAAACAAACGAGGATTTGTTTGGGCAAGATGAACAACCTCGCCCCATGGGAAAGAAACATGCTACCAAGAAAGCAAGATCCGAGACTACAACAAGTACTGGGGGAACAAGCACTGGAGGAACGAGCTCGTCAGCTTATTTTACCGAAACTATGGCAAACGAGTTTCGTATGAAACGAGAAGTCTCCGAAGCGGCGTATCGGGCCGCACAGGAAAAAGATCTCACAATAACCCGGTTGGAAGAGATAAAGTTTTTGATGACGCCTACTGAGGGGCAAGATCCAATGGTCGTGCAGTGGATCAATGACGAAAAAGATCGAAACATCGCAAAATATAACTTGAAACCTCGTCAGTAGATCATATTCTCGTCATTTCCTTTAATTTGTTGTAACGTTTTATTTGCAGTGTGTTTTTTTTTTTTTTTAATTTCGTTGTATTTTTATTTTTTTTTTCGTTGTATTTTTTTTAATCTCGTATTGTAATATGTTTTAAGTTTTAATGAAATGTTTGTTTTAGTTTAATAAATGAAGTGTTTGTTTTAGTTTAGGGGTTGAAATTGAAAATATGAAATATTAGTGGTGTTATGGTGTTATTGGGATGTTATTGTTGTGGGTGTTTTTTTGGGATGTTAATGTTAAATGGTAAAGCTGATGTGGCGCTGACGTGGACGGTGTTATTGGTATTATGGTGTTATTGTTGTAAGTGCTCTAACTGATATCAGTTCTTTTGTCGTAAACCAATTTTGTAAAACAGGATAACATCATTTATTAGGTTAACTTTATATATCTGAATTTGTCATAGTATTTGTTTGTCAAACACAGTTGTAGGCTTGTATTATTCCAATTCAGGTTTTTACTGTATACACAAGTTAAAATATTAAATGAATTGGACATATTTTAAAGTGGAGTAGCTAGGGGTGTTCATGGGTTGGGTAATATCCGAATAAATCGAAAATCGAATCGAATCGAAAATAAGTGAACCGAACCGAATTTGCAAAAACCGAACCGAATCGAAATAAAAGTTCGGTTTTCGGTTCGGTTATGGTTTTAGCAATCCAAACCAAAAACCGAACCGAAAACCGAATTTAAATAAATATATATATATATATTTTTATATATTTATATAAAAAAATATATTAAAACTCTTTTATAATATATATATATATATAATATTTTTTAAGCTTAAAAAAAATTTCAAAAAATATTTATAAATATATGAATAAATTATTAAATTTAGGTAATTCGGGGTTATTCGGTTCGGTTTTCGGTTATTAGGGTTTCGGTTTTCGGTTCGGTTTAGTCAAATTTGAATTCGGTTCTGTTCGGTTTTCGGTTATACTCAGAAAAAAAAATTAACCAAACAAACCGAACCGAACAAACCAAACAAACCGATAACCGAACCGATGAACACCCCTAGGAGTGGCGTCTGGATTTTAGTGTTGGGCTAAGAAAAATTTATATTGGGCTAAATTTTCTGAAAGTCCAAACTAAGAAAGATTACCATTTTCTATAAATAAGGATAAAATCTAAAAATTATCCGATGAAAACTATGACATAGATTAGTAATTTACATATATGTGTCAATGTGTGACACACACAACCATATACAGGGGTATGCGAGGTGTACTAGCGCACAAAGGCTTAGATTTATAAGGCCTCAAAATGTACATCATGTTATATATTTGGGCTTCAAAATTCACTTCCAACAAAATATATTTACGGTAAGGGATAATGACTTATAAACGTATCTAATTTATCAATGTTTACTATTCCGTATAGTCATCTTTTATTTTATTATTTATTTATCTATTTTATTTTTTATTGAAACACAAGCTATTCAAATTTCGAACTTTCCAGCCTTTTATCTGCTTGACACTTAACCGGTTACAAATCCAAATTACTTAAAAAAAATTTATGCCACATTTGTAACCACGTCAATCTATTATCCACTTGGATGTCACGTCTGCTTATATCTAAAATCTAATACTGCTTTCAGATCCGGAAATACGTTTGAATTTATATCCCGATACAAACACATAGTTTCTCTCACATCACTTTCCAACACTTATACCCGACAAAACCTTAATTTTAAAATCTTTCATTGAGTGTTGTTTTAGAGCTTTTTCTAAATTCATCGGTGCAAAAGGTATGTTATAGTATATTCCATTTGTCTTCTGTAACATTTGTTTCTTTTTATATTTTTACATGCATACTTGTTAGGGTTTTCAAGAACTTTTTGTTTTTTTAGGATGGCGCCTTCTGGGTTATAGATGCTTACTTCTTTGATGTACATAACGATGGTGAATTTTATTTCTTACAACTAAGGTATGAAAACAGCTGTTTCTTTCATTGGAGGAGTCTTAAGGAAAAAAAATGGACTATGCTATTATGTGTGAGTAATTGAAAGAACAGCCACAACAAAACTTCAATTCATTGTATTTCTACTAACCACAATGCAAATTAGAACAAGGCTTGAAACTTATTGAAGTTGATACGATTTAGCTACAATGTATAAATTTATTGAGTCATATGGAAGTTGATATGCATATAGCTCACATTCCACAAAATGTGCCGAGTTTTATTTTCAAAATTTGGGATATGATGAATCTAGTGACGAGGCTACATCTATATTAAGGATTCATGAAGTTAGGAAAAAAGTTGTTAGGGAATATGTCTATTGAAGAGCTTGTTGCTTAGGCTGAGGAAGAAGCGGAAACACTAAAATCACCATAGAAGGAAAAAACTGTAAAGTCCACCGCTAAACTACCTATAGTCAGTGTTGATGTTGAGATAGTGTTTAATTGTTAGCCTCGCTTTTTTATAAAGATAACGTCACTTACGTGAATTGAACTAGATGCGTAGTATACTTTGCCCTTAGGGACTAGTATCGTTTATGTGGCAAAGTTAGAGCCTATAAATACCCCTCATGACTCTCCATGAGGGGTGAGGTGAAACATTTGGTTAAGTGTAGTGTGTGTTTATTCAATAAAGTTATCCTTATCTTCTCATCCCTCTCTCTAGTTTCTCTCACTAAAAGGATGAAGATCTTCATCTTCTTCCACCAACCCCGACCTCCAAACCACATAAATCTTTATGTTTTTCGATCCTACAATTGGTATAATGAGCCAAGGTTATCTTGTGTTGATTTATGTTGGTTTTACCCATGTTTTAAACTGTTTTTGTGCTATTTTTTGTGGTCGGAAATTTTTTTTCCGATTTGTGGGTTAACAGTTTAACATGTTTTTGAGTATCCTTATTTTTGGTTCAAAAAGTCCTCGTCTATCATATGCTCAATATCTGTCTTGGTCATATTTGTCCAAGTATATCATTTTCATGACTTTTTTGTTACCAATCTTTATCCGTGAAGAAGTCAAAGTGGTCAAACCGTCAGTTTCTATGGTCATATGAGTCAAAATGAAGAAACTTTTTTATGTTTTTCTGGGTATATATGAAGCTGAACGGAATATGTGGTCGGAAAAACTCGCCGGAAAAAGTCAAAGGGTCAAAACCCTTTTTTTACGCATAAGGAGGATCTTCAGAGTTGTTACGCGTAAGAATTGGTTTACGCGTATGCTTTTACGCCTAAGCTTCTGGCTTTACGCCTAAGCAAGGTTACGCGTAAGGTTACGCATAAGCAATGGTACGCGTATGTTTAAGCATAAGCTAAGAACCTTACGCGTAATAACAGAAAAGAGGAAATATGTTATGCGTAAAACATACAAAGACCTTGACCACATACCAAATACCAAAACAACTAATAGACCTCGGTCCGATGGAACCAACCAAAACCGACTACAAACTATATGAAAAAACTGAGTTCGAAACCATACAAAACCAATCCTAGACCTTGACTCACTTCAAAAACCCTCAATATCACTCCCCATCTCTTATTCAATCAAGACTCAAAAAGAAAATATACAAGTAATCTCTGTTTTGATTCAATTTTTTTGTAATCTTTTAAAGATTATTTCAAATGAATCAATTTCATCATCGATTTTATTGTGTTATTATCCGAATATTAAGTAAAGTAAAATAACAAGTATGTTAATTCACTTTCTTGGTTCGGTTTTGAACTTAAACGAAACTACAAACGAATATACAACAATTACACCTACCCGAAACCATATTCTAATGATCTTGAAGTCATTTTCTCTGATTTCGTGCTTCGGATTATGTAGCACATGAAGACAAGGGTCGGATTAGGATGTATTTGTGTTTGGATGATTCGTTTCTGATGTTGAAATATTGAGGAGATGAGATTTGTGAATGGGAGTTGTGATGCGTATTTTTTTTTCCAGATCTATCTTGGGAGAGAAAATGTGTGATGGGGGTGCTTTTTATCCAAAGTGATTTTTTAGGATTAGGTTAAGTGAAATAAAAAGGGGTGCAATATTTTATATCCGGTTAGTATACATGTGACTGGATTGGATCGTGGTCAAAGGGCTTTTATCATATTTATTTCATGTGGGCTCGGAAATTTTGGACTGAGACCATGGATCTAATATTTGAGCTGATGGGATGAAACGTGTGCCTTATTGAACAAATGATATCCAAATTTTTTGTGTGTTAATTTCATAAGTTAGCCACACTGTTGATATCATTTGGTATATTGAGTTGGTAATTTTGGCATGGTATAAAATTTTTCACGGAGGGATACATTATTCACGGCTTAAGCGATAATTGAAAAAATGACTACGGGGTTTTTGTACGGTATTATTGATGCGGAATTGAAGTGATATTTCACGGGTGGACTTCTTTATCTTTGAGACGTTGGTTGGTTGGATGCATGTCTCAAGATAACTTGTTGGGGTATTACTGTCACTTTAGGTGATTGAATGGACAATCTGGTTATAACTGATGTAAGGAGTTACGTTGTAGTGCTCACAGTGTGTAACCATCACTTTAAGGAGTTACGTTGTAGTGCTCAGTGTCACACAGCGTTGTGGATTGTTCAAGAATTTAGAACAAGCAGTAAGTCACAAAGTTGGGATATTCACTTCCTTTTCAAGTTAGTCCTATCGGGTTATCTCCATATGTGGTCATTACTATTAGCCGGTGAATTCAAAGGAGGTTCGATAAAAGGTTGGTTTGAGAGACGTATTGAGAGTATTTTTGCGACATATTCTCACAGAATTTTGATCAAGCTAGGATGTCAAATTGCATCAAAAAGGGTAATACGGCATGTACGCAACATTATCAGGAGGGAGAAGTTGGTATTTCATCTTCCGTGATTGGATTACGAAGGGATTTGTGCTTAAGACTGAAGAAAGAGAAGTAGTGTGTGTACATCGGGGCTTTTTACCAATTCGGATGCAATACTAAGTGAGTTATGTTGTTATGATGTTCCCAGAACGACAACCATTGTGCTTCAAGAGTTTACTTTCTCTGCTGCGTGTTGGAAGAGTGTTGTCGGTTCAGGAGGGAGAAAAGAAAGAAAAGGCTCACTAGTTAGGAGGGAGTAATAACCTAACTAGACCGTTACAATTGAAGTTCAGAGCTACAAGAAGATCAAATGCCGAGGTCATCGGAAGGGAAAACTTCAAGTTTGCCTTAGTATCTAGACTACAGAGACTCTGCGCTTCAAGAAAGTCAACATTGTTCTTTACTATTGTAATTTACTTTGTTTTGTATTTATAGGTCTCATTGTAACCATTCACGTGTGACGCTATCTTGGAGGGAGATTGTTAGCCTCGCTTTTTTATAAAGATAACGTCACTTACGTGAATTGGACTAGATGCGTAGTATACTTTGCCCTTAGGGACTAGTATCGTTTATGTGGCAAAGTTAGAGCCTATAAATACCCCTCATGACTCTCCATGAGGGGTGAGGTGAAACATTTGGTTAAGTGTAGTGTGTGTTTATTCAATAAAGTTATCCTTATCTTCTCCTCCCTCTCTCTAGTTTCTCTCACTAAAAGGATGAAGATCTTCATCTTCTTCCACCAACCCCGACCTCCAAACCACATAAATCTTTATGTTTTTCGATCCTACATTTAATAAGTCTAATGTGACTATAACGAATGGCAACGGTACGGGTAAGATGATAGAAGGGGCATCCCTGTTAAGAAAGTCATTGAGGGTAAGGTGATAGAAGATGACATCCGTGTTAAGAAAGTTGTTGATAAAGGTAAGGGTAAGATTGTAGATGATGTTTCCCTAGTGCCACTTAGAAACCCTATACGTAAGAATAAGCACTACTACATAAAGTATTATTTGAAACGGTCCTTTAATACGGTTATAGTAAAAACCGTACTTAAGCATGAAAAAAAATCCATTTGATACGGTTTTTAAAAGAACCGTGCTAAAAAAGGCTTCATTTGCTACGGTTAGCTTGGGGATTTTGGGTTTTGGTACGGCTGTTTACAAAACCGTACCAAATAAACGTTATTTGGTACGGTTTTTAAAAACTGTACCAAATAATAAACGTTATTTGGTACGGTTTGTTGGAAAACCGTACCAAATAGTTTCTTTTTTATTTTTATTTTTAAATAAAACTAGTACTTCTTTATGAACCGCACCAAATAAAAATTGATTGACACCACTGATTTTTTACTTAGGGAATTACCGACTACGAGTGCAATAATTATTGACAATGTTGGTGACAAGGTTTTTAATATCAAAATCATACTCAAAGGCGTTTTCGTTTTTGTTTGGCAATATTGAAATCGTAAGATCCATCGAAATCCTAAGATCTTACTATAATGTCATTTTTTAATAATCTTCATAATATTATTCAAATTTAAAATCCATCGGAATCCTACCTCTTTGGAAATTTACAACCTTGATTTTCTATGGTTGAGTTTAAGCTTTATAAACATACAAAGTGTAGTAGAACAAATGCGTTTTAATGGTTAGAACATTACCTTACTCATTTTGATTTTGTGCCCATTGATGAGGTGAAATTTCATGCGTTTTAAAGGGGTCATTTACCCTCTAAACTTGTACATATTTGATCATTTACTACCCTTAATCATTTATTTTTGAGTTTTAAGTACTTGGGAAGCGTTTGCTGAAAAAGGATGCACTTTGAGCTGGATTAGATGAAAAAACAAAGAAAACAACAAAGATGTCACAAGAACGGCTTGTGATGGCGTCACAACTTACCAAGTGATATCGTCACTTGAGGGTGCTGACCATTCAGTAGCTGGTGACGGTTTACCATGATGGCGTCAAGACCAATCAAGTCAAGACCGACGGCGTCACAACTTCTAAGTGACATCGTCACAACTAAGTCGGTGCAATATTCAAATCCCTAATGAAGACGAGCTGACAGCGTCACAACCACAACGTGACATCGTTACATCCTGAAATCTACAAATATAAATGTATTGTTTTTATTATTGTGTGTGCATTGGTACTGAATTGACCCAACACAAACCAACCTATTTCAAATACCCGAGATTTTATTTGCTTCCAATAAAACATAAAAATACCATAAATATTATTCTCTCAACCTTTAGACTTAATTCATAATACACTTAGAACCTATCTCACTATTCTCCTAGAGAACGATCGATCTCCTGAGTCTTGTCTATACTATACTACAATGGTTAGGTATTCTCTCTAAAAAGGTTGTAAAACTTTGGTGTTACCACAATCCGCATCATCCGTATTTGTTGTCTTTTAGATTTTATCAAAGAATGTAGCATTTTTTTCGAGTTGGAATACATGAAAATTACTTGGAGTTTGATGAGTTGTACGAAACTCGAATTTGCATAGACATATTATGTCAATACAATAACTACTCCAACTTGAGTTATCACTATCGACAATATAAAGTTATAGAATAACATTATGGATCCGCTTATGAAAGTCAACAAGAGAGTTAGTTAGCAAGTTGTGAAGAGGAATGAGACTAAAGCCCTTGAAAGTTTATATGAGGAAAACACAACCCATCGAGTCGCCGATTTCAAAAGGGAATGTTCAAAGGGTAACACCTACGTGTCTGATAACATCAAATAGTCTGGAATATTAAGTGTCAATTTCCCCCGATAATGCTCGTATTTTATATCATTTATATGGATTTACGCTTGTTTTCCTCTATATTTCACTTTCAGGTAAATTATGAGCATTGGAGCTAATGAGACGTAGATTTGGAAAGTTTATTGAAGATATATGATAGTATGCCCATTTTGAAGTAATTATGGCGTAACTCTTCTCACACATTACGTCGTTACCAAAAGCGTAGCTCAGAAGACCAACTAAACTGCAGATTACGGCGTAACTCCATCTCAGGATTACGCCGTAACTAATCAGGTCAAATGATGTTCCATGCCGCTGCAAGCTACGCCGTAACTCTTTCAACGATTACGGCGTAATCATGATTTATTGAAGATACGGCGTAACTCATTTCCATGTGTTACGCCGTAACCAACTTTTCCAGAGAAAAATACGAAGATATTGATGTTACGGCGTAACTCTCATCTTAAGTTAAGCCATAACCAGATCTGGCCTATAAATACCGCCCTAACTTCTGAATTTCACATCATTCACTCCACACACAAAAGCAGAGAACGTGGGTAGGAGACTGAAGGCAGATCTCGAGGAGCATATGGAGCCATCTCCAAGGGAGAAATCACTCCCTAACGATAAACATTAGCGATCTATCATTTCTTTTACTTTCAATTCATGTATTTCATTATGTTAAACATTGAATCGATTGTTTCAATTAATATGATCGGCTAAGCACCTCTGGTGCTAGCCTAGTTATGATTCCTTAATTGTTACGTTTATGTTTACACTGCTTCTGTATAATTGTTTCTAGTGTATGCATGCATAGTTTGCTGGTAGCTATCTTTTTTCAGTAGTTTTGGCGGTAGTGTCTAGTTGCTTAGGAGAATTGACCAACTGACCCTAAGTAGGTAGACTGAGTGGGAAGGGTAAGAATTGACCAACTAACGACCCTTCTTCACTTGTGCGATTTGACCAACTGATCACCTACCGTTCGGATGAACTTAAGAAATTAGGGATGAGTGTCTAAGATGCTAGCGCCCGGGCACTCATTGTTATGAATCTTCCATTTAGCGGAACTTAATGACTTGGTTTAGGGGACTAAAAACAACTGGACTGTTAAGGGTAGTAGCTTGATCTCTGGTGGAAACCTTTGCTGATAGGTTAGGACGAACTGACCAAATGCTGTCCTAGCGACCTAAACCCACACTTGAAGCAATTGGAAGTAATTAAACGTGAACATAACATGATAGGACGAGTAACGAGAAACTCAATATCACTCCCCATCTCTTATTCAATCAAGACTCAAAAAGAAAATATACAAGTAATCTCTGTTTTGATTCAATTTTTTTGTAATCTTTTAAAGATTATTTCAAATGAATCAATTTCATCATCGATTTTATTGTGTTATTATCCGAATATTAAGTAAAGTAAAATAACAAGTATGTTAATTCACTTTTTTGGTTCGGTTTTGAACTTAAACGAAACTACAAACGAATATACAACAATTACACCTACCCGAGACCATATTCTAATGATCTTGAAGTCATTTTCTCTGATTTCGTGCTTCGGATTATGTAGCACATGAAGACAAGGGTCGGATTAGGATGTATTTGTGTTGGGTTTATTGATTCGATGATACAAAACAATAAAGAATGAAACATCAAGGGCTTAAAGTGACAAAGATGAAACCTACAAAAAGATGGAAGGACTTGCTTGCAAAAGAAGATTTATTATTTAGTCCTTAGTAGAGATTTGTAAACCCTAATCCTCTAGTATATAAAGAGGACAAGGGATGTAGGTTTTCATAATTAAGTCTTCCATAATGTAGTCATTAAAGGTGTGTGTGTGTGTCTAGGCGTCAAGTCGTCTAAGTGGACGCCTAGGATTTGTGTAGTTTAGCCTCAAGGATCTTTGATCCCTGTTACAAGTTTAGTGTAACCGTATTATACCGATCAAATAATATTTGAGGCTTGGAGTGATTATAAAGATAAACCTTGTGTCAATAACTTTGATTTGTTTTATTCCACTGCGTGTACAAGTTTATTATCATTGTTATTGTTAACCCTAGAGGCTCAAAACGATCTCATGGAGTCTATCAAACTCCACAATTGGTATCAGAGCTTGTGATCTAGAAACTGTTATCAAGAAGGAGTCTGTTAATCTGTACTCAAGGAAGTTAAGATGTCTGAAGAAACTCATATGGTGACTGCTTCTAAGGTTCCCATGCTCAAACATGGTGAATATCAAATCTGGAGGATGTGAATGAGGCAATACATTCGCATGATTGATTATGCTCTATGGGATGTTGTTGAAAAAGGAGACACTCTTCCTTTGAAGGGTGTGGATGGTAAGGAGGTTGCTATTATTAGTGAACCTGATAAAGCTAAGAGAAAGATGGAGATCAAAGCTCACAGTATTCTCTCCATGGGAATACCTAATGAGTATGCATTAGACTTTGATCAGTATGAGTCGGCTAAGGAATTATTGGATGCTCTTGAGTTAAGGTTTGCTGGTAATGAAGCTACCAAGAAGTCAAGGATGAACATGCTTAAGCATCAGTTTGAAACCTTCACTGCTCAAAGTGGAGAAAAGATTGATGGCACATACAATAGGCTTCAAAAACTCATAAGTCAACTGAAGGCAGTGGGTTACAAGTTCCTTCAAGAAGATATAAATTTGAAATTCATAAGGAGCTTATCATCTGATTGGGCTATTCATACTATTGTGTGGAGAAACAAGACGGACTTTGCTACAATGACTCTAGACAATCTCTTCAATAACTTGAAGGTCTATGAGTCTGAGAATACCTTTACTAACTCATCTTCTACAAATCAAAACATTGCTTTTGTATCCACAAATAACAACAGCTCACAAGATGTATCCACTGCTGCCTATGGTATAACCACGGCTATTGCAAACAATACCACTGTTAGTGATAATGTCAGTGATGGTGCAATCTGTGCTTTTCTGGCTGATTTAACTACCAGTGTTACTGTGCTGAATCAAGATCTGGATGAAATTGATCCTGATGATCTTGAAGAGATTAATCTTCAATGGCAAATGGCAATGTTGACTCTTCAAGCAAGGAAGTTTCTGAGGAGGACTGGAAGACAGGTTAAGTATGATGGTCAAAGGAGAGCTGGATTTGACAAAAGCAAGATGGAGTGCTTTAACTGTAAAAAGAAAGGTCACTTTGCTAGGGAATGTCGAGCTCCTAAAAGACTTGAAGGTATTAAGAAGACAACAGAAGTGCCTGCTACTTCTTCAGCTTTGGTTGCTCAGGATGGACTTGGTGATTATGATTGGAGTGATCAGATAGAAGAAGGTCCAAATGCAGCCTTTCTTGCTAGTGAAGCTTCAAAAGAGCATAATTTTGCTCTAATGGCCTATGCTTCATCTTCTGGTTCAGATTCTGAGGTATCTAATGATTCTAAAGCATCTACTTGTTCTTTTAAATCATGTTCTGATAACTTAGAGTCTCAAAAGGCTATCATTGAGAGTATGAGAAAAGAAGTAGAGAGATTGACTCTAGATAACTTAGGATATAGAGTTGGTTTAGAGGGTGTAGAAGAGAAGCTAAAATTCTGTATTAAATGTGAGTTTGAGTATGTAGAAAAGATCAATATACTAGGTGGTGAAATTGATCTTAAGAACAGAGAGATTAAAATGCTTAGAGATCAACTTGCAGAGGCAGAAAGTGTAAAAATACAGACCCTAGATGAAAAGGAAAAACATGTTGTTAGGGTTGCTAAAACACAATATGCTTCTGATCTTGTAAGGAAACCAATAGGTCAAAAACTATTCAAAGATGGTACTGGTTTAGGATACAATGATATGCCACCACCCCCCTTGATGAAAAATGCACCACCTGCTAAAGAACTGTCATTTAGTAGTGAATTCAGTTTTAATAAACCTGTTGAAGAAGTAAATAAGACTGAAACACCTAAGATAAGTTCTGATAAGCTATCTGGTGCTCCCATAATTGAAGATTGGGAATCAGATTCTGAGGATGATAGAACTGAATCAACTAAATCTGAAAAGATAGAGTCAGTTAAGAAAGTTGATTCTAAGCAAGTCAACCTTGTACCTAGATTTGGAGCTAAAGTTACCAAGAAAGTTGTAGAGTACAGGGAAATTCCTAGGGAACAGATGAAACAATATAAACCTAGGGGTAATCAACAAAGCTTAAATGGTCTAATTTCTAACAGATTAGGTGATGAGTTTCAATGTGTTAATAAGGCTTGTTTTGTGTGTGGTAGTTTTGAACACTTACAGAGAAATTGTCATAAAAACAGACCACAAGTTTGGAATCATTGGAGGAGGGTAAATCATAAAAACTTTTCAAGAAAAACAAATCCTCATCCTAACAGTAACATGATTCCAAGAGCAGTGCTGATGAGAAATGGGAATACAAAATCTATTGTCACTGCTTCACCTAAATGGGTTCCAACCACTGCTAAGCAAAATGTAAACACGGCTAAGCAGTGTCAAACCACTGATAAGCCAAATATCACCACTGATTCAAAAGAAGTTTTAAAAATTCCTAAGGTGATAACTGATACAGTGGTTGGAAATCATTTTTATGTTGTTAAGGCCTCAGCAAGTTGGCAATGGAAGCCTAAGACAAAGGTTTTACCATATGTCAATTGTGCATCAATGGACCTAACAAACTTTGAATATTTTGATGCACAGGGCAGACCCAAGTCAGTACTGACTTGGGTCCACAAGAGGAACTATTTTGTGTAATCTTATGTGCAGGGCAATCTTCAAACTGAGCTAAAAGATAAAGGAGTTTTTGATAGTGGTTGCTCTGGGCACATGACTTGGGATGGAAGCAATTTGGAAGATTTTGAAGCTTATGATGGAGGATATGTGGCATTTGGCAATGATCCAAAGGGAGGAAAGATACTTGGAAGAGGCACTATCAGAACAGGGAAGCTAGACTTTGAAAAAGTCTATTTGGTACAAGGACTTAAGTACAATTTATTCAGTGTTTCTCAAATGTGTGATAAGAAAAACTGGGTACTTTTTGGGGAAACTGAGTGTGTGGTGTTATCTCCTGAGTTTAAGATGCCTGATGAGAAGTTTATACAACTTAGGGTACCTAGGAAGGAAAATATATATTGTTTTGATCTTAAAAATGTTCTTCCTAATAGGTCCTTATGTTTGTTTGCTAAAGCATCTGTTGATGAGTCAAAACTGTGGCATAGAAGGCTAGGTCATCTAAATTACAAAACAATCAATAAACTGGTAAAAGGAAACTTAGTGAGAGGGTTACCTTCAAAGGTTTTTTGAGTGTAAGGAACTGTGTGTGGCCTGTCAAAAAGGAAAACAACATAGAGCCTCTTGTAAGACCAAAACTGTAAACACCATAACACAACCACTGTTTATGCTTCATATGGACTTATTTGGACCAACCTTTGTTAGAAGCTTGAACCATAAGCAGTATTGTCTAGTTATCACTGATGATTATAGTAGATTTTCTTGGGTATACTTTTTGGCTACTAAGAATGAGACTAGTGAGATTCTTAAGAGTTTCATTACTAAGATAGAAAATCTAGTAAGTCATAAGGTCAAAGTAATCAGATGTGATAATGGAACTGAGTTTAAGAATAATGTGATGAATCAGTTCTGTGTAGCTAAAGGTATTGAAAGACAGTTTAGTGTTGCTAGAACACCACAACAGAATGGTGTAGCTGAGAGGAAAAATAGAACACTAATTGAGGCTGCTAGGACTATGTTGTCAGAGTCTAAATTACCAACTACCTTTTGGGCTGAAGCTGTAGGAATTGCATGTTATGTGCAAAACAGAAGTAAGGTAGTGAAGCCTCATAACAAGACCCCCTATGAGCTATTACATGGTAGGAAGCCAATGATTGCATTCCTAAAACCTTTTGGGTGTCCTGTTACCATTTTGAATACCATAGACTACCTAGGCAAGTTTCAAGAGAAAGCAGATGATGGATACTTTTTAGGCTATTCCACTAATAGCAAAGCCTTTAGAGTATACAATAGGAGGACTAGAATTGTTGAAGAAAACCTACATGTTCAATTCAGTGAAAAGACTCCTAGTGTTGAGACCAAAGGACCAGACTGGCTGTTTAACATTGATATGCTAACCAAATCTATGAATTATGAGCCTATCATTGCAGGAACTTCCACTAATGCTGATGCAGGTATACAAAAGGATTCTGAAGTAGATAAATCTTCAAAGGAAGCTGATTCTCCAACAGAGTTCTATTTGGTTGAAAAGTGGAAAGCTGGTTCTGTTCCTTCCATCATTCACAAGCAAGGTCCCTCTGGTGATGATGTACTAAATTCTGGAAGCAAAGTTGATCATCATCAAGATAAGGATGAGTTGTTGCCAGATAACTCAGTGTCGGTAGAAGAAATTGAAAAGAAGAAAAAGCAGTCTGCAAGCACTGATAAGCCTACTGTAAGCGCTGATAGGCCATCTGTAAATGCTGACAAGCCCTCTTCTACCACTGATAGTTCAAGTGCAATTCCGGCTACAAGCACTGATGATAGTACTTTCTTTGGACCTTATCCAAAGCCACTATTTGGTGATGAGGAGTATCCACATGATCCTAATATGCCTGACTTGATTGAGATGGATTCTCCTACTGATGATGAAGACATGGATGAATTCTTCAATGCTAATTTGACTAATTTGGAAACTGTTATAAATGAAAGTCCAATTACTTCTACCAGAATTCACAAGATTCATCCCAAGGAACAGATTCTTGGAAATTTGAATACTCCAGTTCAAACAATAAGCAGGGTAAAGAATTCAGAACCCTTTCCTGAACATGGGTTCTTTGCAAGATCTCTTCACAAAAGAAACAGTCATAAAGATCTGCAAAATTGCTTGTTTGCTTGTTTTCTGTCTCAAAAGGAGCCCAAGAGAATAGAAGAAGCTTTAACAGAAGAAGGTTGGGTAGAATCAATGCAAGAGGAGCTTCTTCAGTTCAAACTTCAAGAAGTTTGGACATTGGTTGATCTTCCTAATAGGAAGAGGGCTATTGGGACTAAATGGGTGTTCAGAAACAAAAGGGATGAAAGAGGAATTGTGGTGAGGAACAAGTCCAGATTGGTTGCTCAAGGATACACACAAACTGAAGGTTTGGACTATGATGAAGTATTTGCACCAGTTGCAAGGATAGAGGCTATTAGATTGTTTTTGGCTTATGCTTCATTCAAGAATTTTGTTGTGTATCAGATGGATGTTAAAAGTGCATTTTTATATGGCACTATTGATGAGGAGGTATATGTTTGTCAACCTCCTGGTTTTGAGGATCCTGATCATCCTGACAAGGTTTACAGGGTGAGGAAAGCTATGTATGGACTGCATCAGGCTCCTAGGGCATGGTACGAATGCCTATCTACTTATTTGATGGACAATGGGTTTAAAAGAGGACTGATTGATAAAACTTTGTTCATTAGAAAGCACAAAGATGATATTTTACTGGTTCAGGTTTATGTAGATGACATCATCTTTGGGTCTACTAACAAGGAGCTACGCAGAGATTTTGAGAAACTTATGCATGATAAGTTTCAGATGAGTTATATGGGAGAACTCACTTTCTTTTTGGGGCTACAGGTTCAACAAAGGACTGATGGTATTTTCATTAGTCAAGACAAGTATGTAGCAGATGTGTTGAAGAAATTTGGGTTTCAAGATGTAAAAAGTGCAAGTACACCTATGGAGACTCAAAAACCTATGCTACCAGATGATGGAAGTCCCAAAGTTGATTTGAAGTTGTACAGATCCATGATTGGATCTTTGATGTATCTGACTGCATCTAGGCCTGACATTATGTTCTCAGTATGTGTGTGTGCAAGATTTCAAGTAACACCCAATACCTCACACATGAATGCTGTTAAGAGGATCTTTAGGTATTTGAAAGGTCATCCTAAATTGGGCATTTGGTACTCTAAGGATTCTCCTTTTGACTTGGTGGCCTACACTGACAGTGACTATGCTGGAGCTAGTCTGAATAGGAAGTCTACCACTGGAGGATGTCAGTTCTTGGGAAGCAGACTAATTTCTTGGCAGTGTAAGAAGCAAACTATTGCGGCTAATTCTACAACTGAGGCTGAATATGTGGCTGCTGCTAGTTGCTGTGGTCAAGTTCTATGGATTCAGAATCAATTGCTGGATTTTGGGTACAATTTTATGCATACTAAGATTTACATTGATAATAACAGTACAATTTGCATTATCAAAAATCCTGTTTTACATTCTAGAACTAAACATATTGAGATAAGACATCACTTTATTAGAGATTGTAATGAGAAAAGGTTGATTCAAATGGTAAAAATCCATACTGATTTCAATGTTGCTGATCTTCTCACAAAAGCTTTTGATGTGGGAAGGTTTCAGTATCTTGTTGTTAATATTGGAATGATAAATCTCTAAAACTCTCAAATTGTTTTGTATAAGTTTGTGAAAGTATTGGACTGTTATTATGTAATCTCGGTATTGCTGTTTCTTTTTATATCCACTGACAGTGTTGTTTCTAAAGGTTTATATCCACTGATAGAATTGATCTATCCACTGCTAGTTGTTCTGTGTTTCCACTAACTGTTGTGCAGGTAAAAGACAAGTCATTATAGAGATGCAAGAAGTACTGAAGTTACATTGTTCATTCAACAAAGCAGTTTACAGCTTACAGCTTACAATGAAACTTCAAGTGCTAAATAAAGACTACATCTATACATGATTTTCTCCTAATATTTCTACTACTACTATCCTTGCTGATATCGTTTGAATGCTGGATATGCATTTATCATATGCAAACGAAGCAGCTAAGGATCAAAATGGAAAGGATGGATTGATGCAAACGAAGAAGCTGAAGCTGATTGTGGCAGATAGATGGATGATATGATATTCTTCTTGTGCTCCATCTTCTCTTACCACCATTCAGCAACTTACTCCATCTTCCCTTTTCCCTTCCTGGTTACGATGTGTGAAGAAGCACCATGAGTTAGTGCTCTAAGACCAAGAACCACCTCTTTGTCACTAGGGAGTGGTGGGTTTCTTGCTCGAGGTCTTGGTTGGGGGTTAGACGATGAAGGTTTGGAGTTTGAAGTCCTCTTCTTAGAAGAATCATCAGAGTCTTCAGAGGCATTACTTGGATTCACCACACTATCATCTTCAGATGATGGAAGAAATGGAGATTTTCTTGGTCTTGGTTCTTGTGGAGGCAAATAAGTTAGCCATGGGTTTCCATCTTCACTTGATGATGAAGATGATGAAGAGGATGAGGAGGTGGTTAGATCAACCACTTCTGGTTTGTTCCAACTAGGGTTCCACATTTTTGATTGATTGGGGATTTTGGAGCAATTAGGGTTTTTATCTCTTGATTGGTTTGGGCGTTATATGCTATTTGGGTGCTTTTTATAAGTGAGGATTAGGGTTACTGAAGTAACTAAGGGGCAGGTTTAATGTGGTTGGAAAGTTAATGAGGTTCTTGGGGATTGAACTGAGATATATTCTAGAAGTTGACTATGTTGACTTTACTGTTCTAACCTCGGATAGGTTGTTTGTAACCACTTCTGGCTATTACTAACCACTGACAGCTATACTCTTTGTCTTTGTGTTTGTTTTGTGTTGTCTTGCAGGAAAGAAGGATGTGTGTGCATAAGGAGCTAGTGTGTTTGCTGCTTATGTTTGTGTTAAAAAAAAAAAAATTATAGTTTTTGGGTAATAGATGGTTTTTGTGTAATCCTTCATATCTTGTGAGATCACTTTTCAAGAGGCATGGACTTGCTTGCTCTAATTTGGATCTGTTGGAGAAGTGCTTATCTGTATCCACTGATGGGGTGTTACAACCGCGGACAGTTGTTGTAGAACAACGGATAGTATGTTACTCTGTTTTGATACTTCAGGGGTTGTTTTGACACTTTGGCAAAAGTATATATATCACTTCCCAAACTCACGGATGGATCACTTTCAATTGCAAATATTCTAAAACCCTAATCACTTTGGTTGATTTCTTCACAAACCCACTTCATTCATATCATTAATCACAATGGCTGAGAGGTATTCCACTTCACATAATCTTGTTGCTATTCTCACCAAAGATGCTCGCTCTGAAGGGTTTCATCAAATGATTGATTTCCTTGTTCATAGTCCCATTCACTTTGCTTTAACGGTTGAACCTACCATTTTTAAAGCCTACATACATCAGTTTTGGAAGCATGCTAAACTTGAGGAGGTTAATGGGTTGGAGGTTTTTAGTACTAGGGTGGATGAGAATGCTATTTCGGTTTCTGAGGAGCTTATTAGAGAAGTTTTGAGGCTTGATGATGCTGATGGTGTTGATAATCTTTCTGATGTTGAGATTGTGGCTGGTTTAGAGAGATTAGGATACACATACAGAGGTGAAAAGGTACAATTTTTTAAGAATCTGTTTTCTCAATAATGGAAGTTTTTGATTCACACTTTGTTGATGTGTATGAGCAATAAGACCACAGGCTTTAATGATTTTCCTTCAAAAATTGCTACTGCTATTATTTGTTTGTCAGATGGAAGGAAATTTAACTGGTCTAGGATGATTTATGAGGGGTTAGTGCAGAATATTAGGAAGAAGGGAAAATATTATTTGTATCCTCGATTTGTTCAATTGCTTGTGGAACATCAAATACAGGATCCTATTGACCATATTAGAGAATATGAGGTACATCGTATGATTCCTCGAGTGTTTGCTTATATGAGGAATCCGCCACAGAATGTTGTTATTAGAGATGTTCCTTTATTTCCTCACATGCTTACTTTTCCTACTGATTCTGAGGTTAATGATGGTCTTGCACAGGGCACTCAGCTTCCTCAGGCTAGTGCTAGTGGTATGGTTAATGAGGCTGTCACACGGGGTGGAGGTGACATGATTGGAAGGGCTTCCACTACTGATTCATGCTTAGATGCTGGTCAGGTTAGTGGAAACATCAATAAGACCCAACCTTTGGCAACTCCTAATGTGGAAAGTTCTTTGGAGCTTAACACAGGTGGAGGCATCCCTAGCCAACTGGCTGTTACAGGGTACATAGATGATCAGGCTCGGTCTGGTGCTATGTCTTCTAAATCCAAGGATTCACCGCTCGGAGCAGTTAACACAGCTCGAAGTGATGAGGATAGATTGGAACCTGACAATGAATTGACGGTTGATGACTATGTACATGATGACTTTTTCGATGAACCACCTCTCGGACCAGATAACACAGGTCGAAGTGGGGAGGATATTCTTGAATGTATAAATGAATTGACGGTTCAGTGTGCTAAAATGGAGGATAAGATTTCTAGTCTACAGGAAGTCACTGTGCTTCAGGGTAAAACTATTCGGAGATTAAAGCATAGGGTCTTGGTTTTGGAGAGAGTGAAAAGACCTGGACTTGCTGTTTTGAAAGCTTTGCGGCGTCTGAAAAAGAAGGTGAACTCCTCTTCTACTCTGAATGTGAATGATGTATACAAACAGGGGAGGAGTGATGGCATGAATTCAGGGGAGGCTGTGAATGTATCTGTTGGTGTTACTATGGAAGAAGATATTGACAGTGGAGATCAAGAATTTGTAGTTTCTGATAAAGCTGGGAATGCTGTTGTTCTTGAAGAATTGAAGAATGTTGACATAGTGCAGAACACAACCACTGATAGTATATCTGAAACCCTGGTTAGTACTTTTGTAACCACTGATGTTTCAGATTTGGCTATTGTTTCTACTAATGTCATACCCACTGCTATCACAACTACTTCTATTGTTGTTACAACTCTTTCTGAATTACCATCTAAGCCTAAAGAAGTAGAGAAAGAGGCTGCAAGCACATTGATTAATCTGAGCAAAACATCATCTATACCTACATCAATAATTGCACCTGCTTTATCTATTCAGTCTACTGCTACTAAATCAAAAGGTAAACCAAAAGGTAAAAGTTTGGTTATTGGTGAACCTTTGAAGAAGAAAATGGTCAAATCTAATGTTGGAAAAGGCAAAGAAGTAGTACTGAAGTTTAAAAATAAAGCAGAACAAGAAGCGTATGATGCAGAATATGCTAAAAGTCTTGAAGAGGAGGATAAAGTAGTTTTGGAGAAGAGAAAGCAAGATGAAGAAGAAGCTAGTCAGAAGTTATTAGCTACATGGTATGAATCTCAAAACTATCTTAAAGCTTCTGAATTGATCAATGATGAGTATACAGTACAAGAATGGGCTTTGTTCGATGATGAAGAAAAGGCTAGACTTCTGGGTATGTTGGCAAAGAAGGTTAGTAAAGAAAAGAAGAAAATTGTAAGAAAGAAACCTCCTTCTATTGCTCAGTTGAGGAATGTTTTGATGAGGATTATCAAGAATTCTGGTATATATGTTTCTGAAAATCTTAGTACATGTTCATTTAAAAGAATCTTGGAAATCTATGAGACATGTATGAGAATTAATAATGATTTTTGTCCGATGAATTCTCAAAAGGAGGAAGAGTGGATTAAAGAGCATGATGCATGGATGCAAAGTAAACGAAAAAGAACATCTGAGGATCAGGAGACATCTGATTCTAAGAAGTTGAAAGTTGTTGCAGATGTGAATCAAATCATTTCTTATGAGTTTAATCTTTTAGATGGAAGTGAAGGAGTGTGGAAAATTCAAAGACTCAATAATGAAGTTTCTGAGTATAATAAATTTTCACAAATGCTTCAGTATTTTGATAGAGATGATTTGATGAATCTTTGGGTACTTTATAGAAACTGACTCGGGGAGCTCGTTACCTAGGGATTCGCAAGGTTTTTCGATGAAGAAGATGGAAAAATTCGAAGCTGGTACAAAGTTCGTATTTTTCTGCAGCACTGTTTTGAAACGATCATAACTTTTTCGTTAACCGTTGGATCGTGACGAAATTTTTGGTGGACGTTCCCTATATACACATCTAACTTTTCACCAGAGGGATTGTCGATCCGAGATCTCAATCAAAAGTTATTAAGTGTCGAAGTCTGCTGCAGAAGGAGGTTTTCATGATGATCGAATTTTGAAAGGTTTTTTCATTAACGACAAAAAGGCAGCAATAGGTATCTGTTTTGAGTTTGGTTTTATACATGCATGATCAATTCATTATTCTAATATTATATTATCATTGGTTGTTTTGATAACATGCATGGCTAACTTCGAAGCTATTGATATATATTGAATTGGTCGGTATAATTTTATTAAATTGGACAGTGGTATTATTATGGTCAAGTGCATCAGAGATTTATTTAATTGACGTGTCATATAAAGGGTATTGGTTGATCTTTACTACTACTTCTATGCTCTTTGTATTGCTTGATTGATAAATACCGCTATAAGCTTCGTGATACTATTGCTGGTCATATAAAACTGCTGCTGCCATTCATGTTTCAACTGATAGTTCGAGGGTTACATTACCACTGCTAGACCAAATCATAACCACTGCTAGCGTTTCTTCGAAACCACTGCTAGTTATGCTCATTACCACTGCTACTTTGATCGTAACCACGGCTAATATTTTCTCGTAACCACTGCTAGGTTAATGTGAATCTACTGCTAGTTTTAATTGTAACCACTGATGGGCTTCTCGAAAGGTAACCACTGCTAGTTTTACTTGTAACCACTGATGGGCTTCTCGAAAGCTTCTCATTGGTATTTGGATGCTGCTGTATACGTATACATGTATCATGATTACTGGTACAAGGAGTAAGGTTACTGGTTATGAAAGACATTAGTAGAGATGTTTGTTGAGATTCGAGTGCATGGCATAAGGTTTGCATGGATTTGATATTATGATGGGATGGTGGAGCTTGTCTTTTGGGTTTCAATCTGCTACAATGCATACAGGTTGACGTTTTAACATGGGACTTGCCATCCTTATATCTTATTGGTCATGGTCTAATAGTGGGTCGATGATTGCTGAGATAATATTCGTTTGTTATAATGGATTGTGGCAAGTGGGACTAATTATATATTAAAGTGGATTTAATATAGTTTTACTTTGGTCCAATAATACACAATGCGTTCATATCACATGCATGATTACTAAGGATTGAATGATTCATTGTTTTATTACCTCGTACTGATTTTTAAGATTGGTGAGTGTCTTGGACGCTGGTGGATGCTTGTACAAATTGATTTATTTGGATGATACCTTGATACAATAATGCGTACATTTATGGATAAAGTATGGGATTGAAAGCAATGACAATATTTTATTGTCATGTGATTTTATTGATATTATGTATCATTGTTGGTGACGTTAATTGGCTGATGAGAATTTTTGCTTGTAATCGAATTATGTATGATTTTTGGTTCTCGAATAGTGTTGGAATTGAGGGGAAGTTGTACAAGAATTTGGTACAGAGTTTATTGGATTTTTTGCGACACACACACAAGATTGGTTTAATTTGTTCTTAAAGGTTTTAAAAGGCTCGTTTTTGATATTTATTGAATAGGTGATTACGAAGATGATTGATCATAACCTATTTGATATTGTAGTTGAGTTACCTAGATTCGTGATCTTATCATATCTCAAAGTGGGTGTTACACTTTGGAGATAACTTGTTCGTGCTTAAAGGATGTTGACGAAGACTTGCAAAATCTAGTTTTCATAGGTTAAGGGGTGGATGGATGAAGACCTAGTTAACTATCACTTAAAGGAGTTACATTGTAGTGCTCAGTGTCTCATTGAAGATGAGGATTTTGTCAAGAGATTGCGGTCTACTTATATGGTGTTAGTATAAGTTTGGAGTCACGTGGATAAACAAGACATAAGACACAAGTTTGGGTTATTCTACTTCTTTATCAAGTTTGTTATATTTGGTTTTCTTCACAAGTGATCATTACATGGAGCTTACTGATTTGAAGAATCATTTTCATGCACCACTCAAGGGGAAGTTTATATTGCTTACATTATCTATTTGTTGATAAAAAAAAGGGGAAGATGTTGGAGTGGCGTGGCATGGATTAAGGGGAAGACAAAGGAAGACAAGAATATTTCATTCATGGTGAGATGTTTACATCTCAACTTCTGCTACTTCGTCTAGGGAAGTTCGTACAAGAACGTGTTTGTTTTGTCATCATCAAATAGGGGAAGATTGTTGGGTTTATTGATTCGATGATACAAAACAATAAAGAATGAAACATCAAGGGCTTAAAGTGACAAAGATGAAACCTACAAAAAGATGGAAGGACTTGCTTGCAAAAGAAGATTTATTATTTAGTCCTTAGTAGAGATTTGTAAACCCTAATCCTCTAGTATATAAAGAGGACAAGGGATGTAGGTTTTCATAATTAAGTCTTCCATAATGTAGTCATTAAAGGTGTGTGTGTGTCTAGGCGTCAAGTCGTCTAAGTGGACGCCTAGGATTTGTGTAGTTTAGCCTCAAGGATCTTTGATCCCTGTTACAAGTTTAGTGTAACCGTATTATACTGATCAAATAATATTTGAGGCTTGGAGTGATTATAAAGATAAACCTTGTGTCAATAACTTTGATTTGTTTTATTCCGCTGCGTGTACAAGTTTATTATCATTGTTATTGTTAACCTTAGAGGCTCAAAACGATCTCATGGAGTCTATCAAACTCCACAATTTGTGTTTGGATGATTCGTTTATGATGTTGAAATATTGAGGAGATGAGATTTGTGAATGGGAGTTGTGATGCGTATTTTTTTTTCCAGATCTATCTTGGGAGAGAAAATGTGTGATGGGGGTGCTTTTTATCCAAAGTGATTTTTTAGGATTAGGTTAAGTGAAATAAAAAGGGGTGCAATATTTTATATCCGGTTAGTATACATGTGACTGGATTGGATCGTGGTCAAAGGGCTTTTATCATATTTATTTCATGTGGGCTCGGAAATTTTGGACTGAGACCATGGATCTAATATTTGAGCTGATGGGATGAAACGTGTGCCTTATTGAACAAATGATATCCGAATTTTTTGTGTGTTAATTTCATAAGTTAGCCACACTGTTGATATCATTTGGTATATTGAGTTGGTAATTTTAGCATGGTATAAAATTTTTCACGGAGGGATACATTATTCACGGCTTAAGTGATAATTGAAAAAATGACTACGGGGTTTTTGTACGGTATTATTGATGCGGAATTGAAGTGATATTTCACGGGTGGACTTCTTTATCTTTGAGACGTTGGTTGGTTGGATGCATGTCTCAAGATAACTTGTTGGGGTATTACTGTCACTTTAGGTGATTGAATGGACAATCTGGTTATAACTGATGTAAGGAGTTACGTTGTAGTGCTCACAGTGTGTAACCATCACTTTAAGGAGTTACGTTGTAGTGCTCAGTGTCACACGGCGTTGTGGATTGTTCAAGAATTTAGAACAAGCAGTAAGTCACAAAGTTGGGATATTCACTTCCTTTTCAAGTTAGTCCTATCGGGTTATCTCCATATGTGGTCATTACTATTAGCCGGTGAATTCAAAGGAGGTTCGATAAAAGGTTGGTTTGAGAGACGTATTGAGAGTATTTTTGCGACATATTCTCACAGAATTTTGATCAAGCTAGGATGTCAAATTGCATCAAAAAGGGTAATACGGCATGTACGCAACATTATGATGATTCCGATAGCTCGCAACCATCAGGAGGGAGAAGTTGGTATTTCATCTTCCGTGATTGGATTACAAAGGGATTTGTGCTTAAGACTAAAGAAGGAGAAGTAGTGTGTGTACATCGGGGCTTTTTACCAATTCGGATGCAATACTAAGTGAGTTATGTTGTTATGATGTTCCCAGAACGACAACCATTGTGCTTCAAGAGTTTACTTTCTCCGCTGCGTGTTGGAAGAGTGTTGTCGGTTCAGGAGGGAGAAAAGAAAGAAAAGGCTCACTAGTTAGGAGGGAGTAATAACCTAACTAGACCGTTACAGGTGAAGTTCAGAGCTACAAGAAGATCAAATGCCGAGGTCATCGGAAGGGAAAACTTCAAGTTTGCCTTAGTATCTAGACTACAGAGACTCTGCGCTTCAAGAAAGTCAACATTGTTCTTTACTATTGTAATTTACTTTGTTTTGTATTTATAGGTCTCATTGTAACCATTCACGTGTGACGCTATCTTGGAGGGAGATTGTTAGCCTCGCTTTTTTATAAAGATAACGTCACTTACGTGAATTGGACTAGATGCGTAGTATACTTTGCCCTTAGGGACTAGTATCGTTTATGTGGCAAAGTTAGAGCCTATAAATACCCCTCATGACTCTCCATGAGGGGTGAGGTGAAACATTTGGTTAAGTGTAGTGTGTGTTTATTCAATAAAGTTATCCTTATCTTCTCCTCCCTCTCTCTAGTTTCTCTCACTAAAAGGATGAAGATCTTCATCTTCTTCCACCAACCCCGACCTCCAAACCACATAAATCTTTATGTTTTTCGATCCTACATTTAATAAGTCTAATGTGACTATAACGAATGGCAACGGTACGGGTAAGATGATAGAAGGGGCATCCCTGTTAAGAAAGTCATTGAGGGTAAGGTGATAGAAGATGACATCCGTGTTAAGAAAGTTGTTGATAAAGGTAAGGGTAAGATTGTAGATGATGTTTCCCTAGTGCCACTTAGAAACCCTATACGTAGGAATAAGCACTACTACATAAAGTATTATTTGAAACGGTCCTTTAATACGGTTATAGGAAAAACCGTACTTAAGCATGAAAAAAAATCCATTTGATACGGTTTTTAAAAGAACCGTGCTAAAAAAGGCTTCATTTGCTACGGTTAGCTTGGGGATTTTGGGTTTTGGTACGGCTGTTTACAAAACCGTACCAAATAAACGTTATTTGGTACGGTTTTTAAAAACTGTACCAAATAATAAACGTTATTTGGTACGGTTTGTTGGAAAACCGTACCAAATAGTTTCTTTTTTATTTTTATTTTTAAATAAAACTAGTACTTCTTTATGAACCGCACCAAATAAAAATTGATTGACACCACTGATTTTTTACTTAGGGAATTACCGACTACGAGTGCAATAATTATTGACAATGTTGGTGACAAGGTTTTTAATATCAGAATCATACTCAAAGGCGTTTTCGTTTTTGTTTGGCAATATTGAAATCGTAAGATCCATCGAAATCCTAAGATCTTACTATAATGTCATTTTTTAATAATCTTCGTAATATTATTCAAATTTAAAATCCATCGGAATCCTACCTCTTTGGAAATTTACAACCTTGATTTTCTATGGTTGAGTTTAAGCTTTATAAACATACAAAGTGTAGTAGAACAAATGCGTTTTAATGGTTAGAACATTACCTTACTCATTTTGATTTTGTGCCCATTGATGAGGTGAAATTTCATGCATTTTAAAGGGGTCATTTACCCTCTAAACTCGTACATATTTGATCATTTACTACCCTTAATCATTTATTTTTGAGTTTTAAGTACTTGGGAAGCGTTTGCTGAAAAAGGATGCACTTTGAGCTGGATTAGATGAAAAAACAAAGAAAACAACAAAGATGTCACAAGAACGGCTTATGATGGCGTCACAACTTACCAAGTGATATCGTCACTTGAGGGTGCTGACCATTCAGTAGCTGGTGACGGTTTACCATGATGGCGTCAAGACCAATCAAGTCAAGACCGACGGTGTCACAACTTCTAAGTGACATCGTCACAACTAAGTCGGTGCAATATTCAAATCCCTAATGAAGACGAGCTGACAGCGTCACAACCACAACGTGACATCGTTACATCCTGAAATCTACAAATATAAATGTATTGTTTTTATTATTGTGTGTGCATTGGTACTGAATTGACCCAACACAAACCAACCTGTTTCAAATACCCGAGATTTTATTTGCTTCCAATAAAACATAAAAATGCCATAAATATTATTCTCTCAACCTTTAGACTTAATTCATAATACACTTAGAACCTATCTCACTATTCTCCTAGAGAACGATCGATCTCCTGAGTCTTGTCTATACTATACTACAATGGTTAGGTATTCTCTCTAAAAAGGTTGTAAAACTTTGGTGTTACCACAATCCGCATCATCCGTATTTGTTGTCTTTTAGATTTTATCAAAGAATGTAGCATTTTTTTCGAGTTAGAATACATGAAAATTACTTGGAGTTTGATGAGTTGTACGAAACTCGAATTTGCATAGACATATTATGGCAATACAATAACTACTCCAACTTGAGTTATCACTATCGACAATATAAAGTTATAGAATAACATTATGGATCCGCTTATGAAAGTCAACAAGAGAGTTAGTTAGCAAGTTGTGAAGAGGAATGAGACTAAAGCCCTTGAAAGTTTATATGAAGGAAAACACAACCCATCGAGTCGCCGATTTCAAAAGGGAATGTTCAAAGGGTAACACCTACGTGTCTGATAACATCAAATAGTCTGGAATATTAAGTGTCAATTTCCCCCGATAATGCTCGTATTTTATATCATTTATATGGATTTACGCTTGTTTTCCTCTATATTTCACTTTCAGGTAAATTATGAGCATTGGAGCTAATGAGACGCAGATTTGGAAAGTTTATTGAAGATATATGATAGTATGCCCATTTTGAAGTAATTATGGCATAACTCTTCTCTCACATTACGCCGTTACCAAAAGCGTAGCTCAGAAGACCAACTTAACTGCAGATTACGGCGTAACTCCATCTCAGGATTACGCCGTAACTAATCAGGTCAAATGATGTTCCATGCCGCTGCAAGCTACGCCGTAACCCTTTCAACGATTACGGCGTAATCATGATTTATTGAAGATACGGCGTAACTCATTTCCATGTGTTACGCCGTAACCAACTTTTCCAGAGAAAAATACGAAGATATTGATGTTACGGCGTAACTCTCATCTTAAGTTAAGCCATAACCAGATCTGGCCTATAAATACCGCCCTAACTTCTGAATTTCACATCATTCACTCCACACACAAAAGCAGAGAACGTGGGTAGGAGACTGAAGGCAGATCTCGAGGAGCATATGGAGCCATCTCCAAGGGAGAAATCACTCCCAAACGATAAACATTAGCGATCTATCATTTCTTTTACTTTCAATTCATGTATTTCATTATGTTAAACATTGAATCGATTGTTTCAGTTAATATGATCGGCTAAGCTCCTCTGGTGCTAGCCTAGTTATGATTCCTTAATTGTTACGTTTATGTTTACACTGCTTCTGTATAATAGTTTCTAGTGTATGCATGCATAGTTTGCTGGTAGCTATCTTTTTTCAGTAGTTTTGAATGGCGGTAGTGTCTAGTTGCTTAGGAGAATTGACCAACTGACCCTAAGTAGGTAGACTGAGTGGGAAGGGTAAGAATTGACCAACTAACGACCCTTCTTCACTTGTGCGATTTGACCAACTGATCACTTACCGTTCGGATGAACTTAAGAAGTTAGGGATGAGTGTCTAAGATGCTAGCGCCCGGGCACTCATTGTTATGAATCTTCCATGTAGCGGAACTTAATGACTTGGTTTAGGGGACTAAAAACAACTGGACTTTTAAGGGTAGTAGCTTGATCTCTGGTGGAAACCTTTGCTGATAGGTTAGGACGAACTGACCAAATGCTGTCCTAGCGACCTAAACCCCCACTTGAAGCAATTGGAAGTAATTAAACGTGAACATAACATGATAGGACGAGTAACTAGGTTAGCACACTTCTACTCTATTGATCACAACCTCTACCCTTACTTGCTTTCTTTATTTTCTTGCTTTAGTAATTAATTAATCATTTCAATCATAAAACCAATTAAAATCTGTGACACCTAGACTTAATTAGAATCCGCTCACATAGCTCTTGGGACGACCTCGGTTTTACTGATTACTACACTACACACGATCGGGTACACTACCTGTTAGTGCATAAGGGTAGACCATAGGTAAACGAGAAACTTATAAATATTAAAACCTGGTCAGTAAAACCTGCATCAAGTTTTTGGCGCCGTTGCCGGGGAGTTATATTAGGTTTTTATTAAGTCTATTTTTAATTTTCTTTCTTTTTCATAATATCAGGATTCAAGACCAGAAGCTCCAAGCCATTTTGGCTACCCCGTTCGACGATCCGGAAAAACAATTTCGGACGAAAAAATTTTACTCACCAATTCCTATTTATAATATTTTCTCATTTTACGAATCTGACCAATCTGATGCAGAACCTGAAGTTATTGATGAAGTTAATATCAAAGGAATAACCATGGAGCAGTATATGGAGCAACCCAATGTGAACTATAAAAGAGCCTTCACACAAGACTCTAGTATGGAAAAATTATCCATTCTGGACCAATTTATCCGGGAATTACACGAGCTGCAGTTTTCGAGAGACGAGAATGAGGATGTGCAAAATCATGTGGAAGAAGTGCTTTAATTGTCATCTCTTTTTAGCATCCGGAATATCCCTAGCTATTCGGTTACAACAAAAAAAATTCCTATGACTCTTACAGGGACTGCAAAAAGATGGTATAATAGACTCCCTGCCGAGTTCAAGGGAACGTGGGATCAATTAAGAAGAGAATTCGTTCAACAGTTTTGCCCTCCTTCAAAGATGGCTAAACTTCTTGGTAAAATCCATCAGTTCATTCAAGAGAGTGAAGAAACATTGTATCAAGCATGGGAAAGATACAATGAGCTACTTTACCGCTGCCCTACTCATGACCTACACAAGCACCAAATTGTCTATGTATTCTACAGAGGGATTAATGCAGAAACCCGTGAACTACTCGATTCTCCTAGACCTATTCCAAGCTTGGCACCCAACCAAGCTTTGGAGTGTATTCGACGGATATCTGAAGATTGCTATAAATGGCATATGGAGACAGGGTATGGAGCAAAAGATAATTTCGATCACAAGGTGATGAAAACATTAACCAAGAGAGAAAATGATTACGGTGCAATTTTTGAAAAGTGGAAACTGGAAAGGGCTAGTGAAAGTGAAGCTTGTAAGGTAGAAAAATTAAAGAGTGTATTTGGGGCCAAGATTGAAAACATCTTGTAAAAGATGATTCTTGATCACATTGAAGAATCAAAGGAACGTGACGAGAGTATTGAACAAAATGATGAGAAAATTCGTAGAAAACACGGTATCTTTTCTTAAGATTCATGAAGACCGGATCAAGGGTTTGGAAAAGAATTTGGACTTATGCTCAAAAGCCATTACGGATTACCTTGTTGCACGGGATAAAGAACTTGTCAATTCAGTTGAAATAGTATCTGAGGAGCCAACTACCTTCTCTGAGAAGGTCAAACAGAGAATTAGCAAAGAGAAACTCTTACTCCTTGATATTGGAGCTCTCCCGGTAAACATCCCTCTAATTAATTCCATTATAACTAATCCTAACAGTGTTTTACAGGAATTAAATAATGATCTCGATGAGACAGTTCAACTAAACGAGATATATTCAGCAGTTCTAAGAAATGAACTGCCGCAAAAAGAAAAAGACTGTGGTTGCTTCACTCTCCCTTGCTTGATTGGGAATCTTAGCATGTGTAATGCTTTGACTGATCTTGGAGCAAGCATAAGCATAATACCTCGTTTAATGTTCCTACGCATGGGAATCGGAGATCTTAAACCAACAAAAATGAAAATAGAAATGGTCGATCGATCCATGCAATCACCTTTGGGAATCGTAGAAAACGTTTTGGTGAAAATTAACAAGTTCCTTTTCCCGGTGGATTTCTTTATTTTGGATATCCCCGAAGAAAACAGGATACCTATCATTCTAGGTAGACCAATGCTCGCTACTGCCCTTACAAAAGTGGATGTATTTGCTCGAAAAATGACTCTTGAAGCTAATGGGGAAATTGCTACGTTCAGATCTAATGAACTTCTATCCATCCCTCAAAATATTTGCGCAATTGACCCTATAGGCGATTTTGGTGATGTGTTGGAAGAGTTTCTCAGTGATCCCCCAAAGACCCCTTCTAATCCTGGTGAGATAGCTTCGGGAAAAGATTTTGATGTGTTTGTCAACTTTGAATAAGAAGATGGTTTGGGAATCAGTGCCGACGATTTCTCTAGTGACATTGACATGGTCCATTGGCACAACAATTCTGAAGAAACTTTTTCACAATCTGACCAACCTAAGTTTTACGAGATAGGAACTCAAATCCATCACAGGAACCCCTACAACCTGAAAATTTCATGCAAAATTAGGTTCATTGACTTCCATCCCTTCATCGACACAAATTCCCCAGTAAACATCATATCGAATGAGTGCTACAACCAAGTTATTGTGAAAGAACAATAATATAAAGGGAACAATTTTCTGTGGATTGCGACAAACATTCATGTCTTTGTTGGAACACATTCATTTTTGGTCGATTTTGTAGTTTTGGATGACACTATCGAGTTCGTGGAGGATGGGCTCACCGGGGTAATTTTCGGGAAACCCTTTCAAGAACTGTCTGGGCTAGATAAGAATGAGAAGGAAGGGCTAGTATGGATAAAGATTGGCGAAGATAAAACAGTTTTAAAAGGCCAAGAACTTTTAAGAACTTTAGAAATTGGACTAAGAAGCAGTTAAGCCATGCTCGGCCTCTGCTTGACATTAGTGACGAAGATAAGGCCAAAGGAATTGACCACCCATACCAAAATATCAAACTTCTATATTTAGAGTGTTTAGAACTGGGCGCGGACTATAAGCGGGATGAGAATCTTATCAGTTGGATTCAACTTGGAGATTGCCATATCCACGAAATGACAAACAAGCATTTCTATCCCATGGCCTTGAGTCTAACTTAAAGACTCGTAAATAAAGAAAAGTGCTCTTTCGGGAGACAACCCGAATTATCCCTTTCATTTGTTTTGTTTCCATTTCTGTTGGGTTTTGTGTTTTTAACCATTTTTGCAGGAAATCGAAGGAAGTTGCTGCAGCATGCTGAACGGGGACCTGATCTGTCCACAGTTACGGCGTAACTCATTCTTATGGTTACACCGTAACACATCTCTTGCAGTAGTTCTTCCCAGAGCATTACCAATTATGGCGTAATCCCATGCAATGGTTACGCCGTAGCTACACTCCAGTAGCGTCTGCAAGTTTTTGCAATAATTACGGCGTAACTCATTCTAGGAATTACGACGTAACCATCCTCTGAATTAATTCTTTCTTTTAAACACAATAACCTTTTATTAGTTTTTAAATGAACTTTATGGGTATGTTCCCAATAAACCCTCACGAGACTACACTCGTCCACTTGGGACACCAAGTGGTTTAAAAGGCTTGTTGCATACGCTAAATACAACCGTGATTCCTACGAAAGTGAGTTAGGTTTCTTTTCGTTTTTCATTTTTCTTTTTCTTTTATAGAATTATGCTTGTTGGTAGTGTGATTTCAGGGATTAAAGTTTGCTCGTGGATGCTTATGCGAAGGCACGATTCTTTTCGTAGGCCTTCTTTCTTTTTCGGAGCAAATTTCAGGTAAGTTCTCGCTCTAATTCTACTTTCTCTTCACCTTTGTTTAACGTTTAGTACAAAAGGGACTTTGTACATTTCAAGTGGGGGGACGGGAGTAGAATTATCTCTTGAACTTTATTTTGCCCTCGTTTTTCTAGTTTATTTTGAAAAATTATGCCAATTTTTAAATTTTGGCATGTTTTTCTTAACCTAACTAGATTAGACCTTCACCGAGCACATTATAACCCTTGATATTATATGGTGAGATTAGCCTTATCCGTTTCCAAATATTTACCCCAAGTCCACCAAATTATGAGTGTGTCGGTAGCTTGTAAACTTTAGAACTTGGCCTTTACATCATTTCGAGACCATAGACGAGGTATGTTGAATTAGCTTAATGTATTTGGAATTTTTAGTTTAAGAAGGCAATATTATAGGATTATCACCCAAAAAACCTATCCTTGTGTGTCTATCGATTAGTCACCTCGACTTCTCGACCCCCATGTTAAACCCTTTTGTTGCACTCACCTTTAGTGCAAGATACCCCTAGATACACCCATCTAAGCCATTCCTTTCATTTTGTTCACCCAACAGATTGTTTCATTATACCCATACACCTTAGCCTACAGTGTAGTCTTTATTCGTTATCGGGAAGTCATTGTTTGCCCAAGTTCAAGGTTCAAGTGGAAAGGTTAGGAAATCATGCTTTCGTCGACGACATATTTTTGAAGACCCCTAAAGTCTCATAGTGTTCATCTCAAGTGGGGGGATGCTATGTTTAGTTGTTATAAAAAAAAGAATTGATTCGAAAAAAAATAAAAAAAATAAATATAGTTATAGTTATTTGTTGATTGTAAAGTGCGAAGTTATAATCACTATGTTTATGAGCTCATTATAGATTTAGTATCGAGGAGGCCACCTCGGTCACATTTGGAGAATGTAGTTGGTAATTGCGCCAACAGTTGAAGAAAAGGTAATGTGCCCATCATGACGTCCTCTAATGGCACATCTACCTGGTATATCATGATCCAGTTTCTTAGCTTTGAAACTTGAACTTTGGATGAACGGTAAGCGGTGATGACTTGGTTGTAGATTTAGACTATTTGCTTGATATTTTTACTTTACACCAATTATATCTCATGTCTTATCCTACCCTTTAGTCATGAAGCGTGTCTAGGTGATGCAACGAGCAATCTTTGGTGTCTTGGCCATGAATTTGGTCATGTATCATTGATTTTGTCCACTTCACCGTGACATGTTAGTAATGACCACTCACCCTTAACCTTTGTCGTGTCTACCCATATTGCCTTCAAAAATTGTTTAGTCCTTAACTCAAGTGGTGGAGATTTGTGTAACCACCAAGCTTATGATAGAATACATGCTAAGACTGTGCGTTGAGTGATCACCCCAAAATTGACACTTAGAATAGTTGAGAGATTTGAGTGTTTTGTTCCCATTTCGTGAAGTGTTCGGTTTTGTTTATTCTAGCATAAAGGATTTTTAAACTTATATTTTCCAGGTAATGGGAGATATCTTTTTAGGAATTTATCTAATAAGGTCTACTTGAGGGCAAGTAGAGTTAAAGTGGGGGGATATTTGATAACATCAAATAGTCCTGAATATTAAGTGTCAATTTCCCCCGATAATTCTCGTATTTTATATCATTTATATGGGTTTACGCTTGTTTTCCTCTATATTTCACTTTCAGGTAAATTACGAGCATTGGAGCTAATGAGACGCGGATTTAGAGAGTTTATTGATGATATATGATAGTATGCCCATTTTGAAGTAATTACAGTGTAACTCTTCTCTCACATTAAGCCGTAACAAAGCGTAGCTCAGAAGACCAACTAAAGTGAAGATTACGGCGTAACTCCATCTCAGGATTACGCCGTAACTAATTAGGTCGAATGATGTTCCACGCCGCTACAAGCTACGCCGTAACTCTTTCAACGATTACAGCGTAATCATGATTTATTGAAGATACGGCGTAACTCATTTCCATGTGTTACGCAGTAACCAGCTTTTCCAGAGCAAAATACGAAGATATTGTTGTTACGGCGTAACTCTCATCTTAAGTTACGCCGTAACCATATATGGCCTATAAATACTGCCCTAAATTCTGCATTTCACATCATTCACTCCACACACAAAAGCAGAGAACGTGGGTAGGAGACTGAAGGCAGATCTCGAGGAGCATACGGAGCCATCTCCAAGGGAGAAATCACTCCCTAACGATAAGCATTAGCGATCTATCATTTCTTTTACTTTTAGTTCATGTATTTTATTATGTTAAACATTGAATCGATTGTTTCAGTTAATATGATCGGCTAAGCACCTCTGGTGCTAGCCTAGTTATGATTCCTTAATTGTTATGTTTATGTTTACATTGCTTCCGTATAATTGTTTCTAGTGTATGCATGCATAGTTTGTTGGTAGCTACCCTTGTTTCGGTAGTTTTGAATGGCGGTAGTGTCTAGTTGCTTAGGAAATTGACCAACTGACCCTAAGTAGGTAGACTGAGTGGGAAGGGTAAGAATTGACCAACTGACGACCCTTCTTCGCTTGTGTGATTTGACCAACTGATCACCTACCGTTTGGATGAACTTAAGAAGTTAGGGATGAGTGTCTAAGATGCTAGCGCCCGGGCACTCATTGTTATGAATCTTGCATGTAGTAGAACTTAATGACTTGGCTTAGGGGACTAAAAACAACAGGACTTTCAAGGGTAGTAGCTTGATCTCCGGTGGAAACCTTTGCTGATAGGTTAGGACGAACTGACCAAATGTTGTTCTAGCGACCTAAACCCCCACTTGAAGCAATTGGAAGTAATTAAACGTGAACATAACATGATAGGATGAGTAACTAGGTTAGCACACTTCTCCTCTATTGATCACAACCTCTACCCTTACTTGCTTTCTTTATTTTCTTGCTTTAGTAGTTAATTAATCGTTTCAATCTTAAAACCAATTAAAATCTATGACACCTAGACTTAATTAGAATCCGCTCACATAGCTCTTGGGACGACCTCAGTTTTACTGATTACTACACTACACACGATCGGGTACACTGCCCGTTAGTGCATAAGGGTAGACCATAGGTAAACGAGACACTTATAAATATTAAAACATGGTCAGTAAAACCTGCATCAGTGTCCTATGCAAATATCAACTGCAAAACTATATTACAACATCGAGTCGCCGATTTTTGTTTCCCGTTATAAATTTCGTTCATGTAGGGGATTATTGGAAAATATAGTCAAATTATTGGTTTGCATGACAATTGATGGTCATCTTGTATACTAATCACAGAAACTGCTCCATCATCATACATTATGCCAGTTACTAGTATATTGGCTCTTGTGCAGAAACTGCTCCATCATCATACACTATGTCAGTTACTAGTGTATTGGCTCTTGTGCAGACACTGCTCCATCATCATCATCATTGCCTCCGGACCTGAGGTAACCTTCGCCACCTATCTACTCCGGTGGACTATTCCAAAGTGGAGTGGTTTTCTCATAGTTTACCCTTGGATTAGTGGCGTCAATTAGGAGTATCTCCTCTGGAGTATCCAGAGGAGACTATACCTCATCAGGCTCGTTATTCCAAGTAGCGAAAGATAACGATGACAAGTATTTTCAGGTCATAGAGTGTGCAAATGGTTTTGGGTGTTTGGCATTTTGAGATATTTTCGTCGTCGTTTTTTGGGATGTTACGCGAGTTAGGGTTACTGAAGCTTCAGCTTGAGTTAGTTCAACAAATCAAGGGTTTTTTCTATGTCAAGCATGTCTATCTCTCGTCATACCACCACTCGGTTAGAATGTGTGACCATTATTAGTTTGTTGATATTTTGACAGGTTTTGTATTAGCTGTGAGAGGCTTTGTGAAAGTCATGGTCGGTTTTCCACCTGTCTCCATACTTTCTATCAGATGATTGTTCTTATCTGGTTGTATAACTCGTTGGTTTTGGATGACACTCTTTTATCATTAGATTCTTTCAGTTATCATGGTTGTAATTTCTTGATTGAGTTTCGTGGGTCGAGATGGTGTTTCTAGATTGTGTCAAGATAATCGTTTGATGTCGATGTAATTTCTAGCTTTTTGTTAGTTATATTAATATGTCTATTATTTTCTTTAAAAAATAAAAATATATGAAAATTCACTTAAAAAATTTGTAAATAAAATTAATGGTTGTAAATTCTTGGCAATTTGTGAAATCTAACGAAAAAAACATACTCCCTCCGTCTCAATTTAATTGTCCATATTTCTATTTTTGGATGTCTCAAAAAGATTGTCCACTTTACTTTTTTAGTAAAAACCAGAAAATCTATAGAGAGAATATTCTATTCGTGTGGTTTAAAATTAAAGTGGCCTCACTTTTATTAAACTTTGTGATTTCTCTCTCTTGACAATTAAATTGAGACGGAGGGAGTACATCTTTCCATTTCCCGCTTACATTTTAGCACCCACACTCGTTTTCCCGCTTACATTTTTCACTTTCATTTTCTAACTTTCGTTTTCCCGCTTACGTTGCCAAACATCACGATAGATCTCACTTTCCATCCAACTCTCATCACTCCTCTCTCACAACCTCTCGGCGCCATCACCACTGCTTCATCGCCCCTCGCTAACCAAAAGGACCGTACCACCATCCGAAGCAACCACCGCCACCACTGTAAGTATCATCTCCAATACCAGTTGAAATACCACTAACCTTCCTTGGTGGGTTTTATATAGTTGTACTTATATGTATAAGTTGTATTCAATTGAGAATTGAAGAATTTCATATACCGAAACTTCTTATGCTGTTTTTGAGTGATTATTGCTTGGTTTGGTTGAAAATTAGATTAACATTTTATCCTACACTTGATTTGGTATATCGGATGTGCTTAAACTATTTGTGAGTCATTGTTGTTTGATTTAATAGAGTTTGTTTTATTGGTCACACGAAAAAATTGCAATACGTGAAATAAAACATGCTATGAAGGCTCTTCGAAAGCAGAATTTGGCTGAGGAGGGAGCTTATGGACCAGCTTTTAAAGCTCTTTCTAAACCTATTGTAACTGTGTTCAGATGTATTTCCGTTAAGTGCTTGAGTTAATATTTTTAGGCAGTTATTGACAACTAAACCTTTGAAATTATTTTAACAGAATATGATGTATTTGTAGTTGAAAAAGTCCACAGATGAGCTCCAGCAAGCAAAAGGACATGATGAGAACCTTTTTGAGCAAGCTTGAGAAGATTAGACTAAGCTTGGACATTGATAATCAAAGACTCAGATAAAACAAGTGGCGCTTATGATAGCAAACTAGTGTTTTAGAGTTGTGGTTGCTCCTCTAGTTACACCTGCCTCTTAGTTTTTATAGGGATGTTTATATAGTTCTAATGTATAACATTTTATCTAATCATGTTGTGTATATAACTATATACCTTGTTGATGTATATATATGAATTGTTCAGCTTGTTAGATATTGTTTTTGTTTGTTTGGTTTTTGAATATTTTGATATAAAAGTTTTGAAAAAAAATAAAATGACAAATATATTTTTTTAAAGCAAAAGATTTTGGTCCCGTTTTAAAAAAAAAAAAAAAAAAACGTACCAAAAAGACAAAATATTATTAACTTTGACCGAATGAAGTTGGTATGGTTATATAGTATTAAAAATTCATTTTTTGGTACGGTTATAAACCGTACAAAAAAATGATTTATTTTTTAACACGCCTTATTTAGTACGGTTCAAAAACAGTACCAAAAGCCCTTAAAAACCGTACCAAAAGCTAATTCTTTGTAGTAGTGAAGGGTATTATAATTAAATGTGAACATATCTGTTGTGGATACTAATAGGGATAGTGAAACTGAGTTTGAACGTGGAATTCACTTCAGTTTGTAAAGTGATAGTGATAGTGATTGTGATAGTGAGTACTCCGATTAGTCACATGACTATTTATCGTAAGGCGATGATGAGCTAATAGAGCTTAGGAAAAGAAAAACTAAGGCAAAGAACATCTAACCGTCGTACATTCCCTAACAAGGATGGTAGTTCAATCAGTAATAAACCAAAGAGCGTATATGAAGTTGGCGATAGTGAAATTGTAATTGAGCATGAAGAGTTCATGGATGACTTAATGAGACTGCTGATAAATGGAGCTGATGGTATTACTGAAGTTGGCGATAGTGAAATTGTAATTGAGCATGAAGAGTTTATGAATGACTATATGAGACTGCTGATAAATGGAGCTGATGGTATAAATGGAGCTGATGGTATAACTGATCCCTTCAAGTTAGTTGAGTCTAAAGTGAAAAAGCATCATACTCGTGATGTGGAGGATGAGAAAACCTCAGGTAAATGAGGTAATATCTTGTTTTTATGTGCTTGTATGTATATAATTATGTGTAATTCTATGATCTAAACTGTATTATATAATTAATCGTAATTCTATAATAATCATTTTTGGTATCCTCTCGTGACACATCTATATATCTACCCCTATGTTTTAGGAATAAATATTTCATAGCTAGTTTTTTTAAGGGGTAATTATGCAAATATAACTTTTGCTCAATGTGTCAAAACTTACTAGGAAAAAAGTTGGGATATTTCTTAAACAGACCTTAAAACTTGCGACTTTTTCATTCCAATCAAGGAGCGCCAAGTGTCATTACACTTTCCAGGACCCAATCATTGAAAGTTGCTTTTCGTACCTATGATTTATAATCGACTTAGATCCAGCGACTTTTTAAGATTCGAGCGAATTTTTTTTTTGCTATTTTCGAGGAAAAAGTCAAACTTTGGAAACTATTATTTTATTCCTTTAGCCCCTTCCCAATGCTGAGCGACTTAAGCGAATTAATTTGAGCGCTTTTTTAAAAATTGTACTTTTGTACTCTTATCCTTTTTTTACAGAACTGTAAAATACTTTTTACTTAAGCGTATTCCTTTTTTTTCCAACGCTTTTTCATATCACATATCTTTCATAACCTTTATTCGATGAATTAGAATAACACATACATTACAAAATACTCCCACAAGGCAAGATCTATTCGTCTTCTCGAAATCCTGCAAAAAAATGTTTCGTATTCGGGTATGTATTTCTATATTCATATATATAAATTTTTCGTATCTTTGTTTTTTCCGTATTTTATTTGAAATTAATCATGTTTAATCATAGTTTTGCAACAACAATTTAGTTTATTTAAGTTAGCAAAAGGTTTTTTATTGTGTTGGGGTTTTTAATTTATCTGGTGTTTGGAGATGTGATGCTTTGTTGTTGTACCTTTTGCAATAAATACATTAAGGAATTAAGTAATATATGGTATTTATTACAAAATTGTACAATATGCATTAATTGTAAATAATGTGCATGCTTGGATGATTGTACAATATGCTTGGATGATTGAATGCAGCTTTGTTACTCCCCTTATATGTAATTAAGTAGAATATGTTTTTGATATATATATAATTATATATATATATATATATATATATATATATATATATATATATATATATATATATATATATATATATATTAATTTATTTATTTATTTTTTCATTTGTAGGAATATGAGGCGAAAATCATCATCAGAAGTAAACCAAACTACTTTTCTTTAATAAAATCCAAGTTGGATAAAAAACGAAGGAAGTTGTTTCGGGGAACTTGTTTCGGTAAATGGTTGGACCTTTCTTATTTTGACCACGAAGCACATATGATAGATTATATTTTACAAAAACAATGTTATCCGAATGAAAATACTTATGGTATGTCGATTGTATATTATATTGAAGACCGTCCCCGACATTTCGGTCGTCCAGAGTTTTCGCTTATCACTGGCTTTCATTTTGGAAAAGTAAATTTTGAAAAATATAGGTCTGGACACCTCAATTTTAGGTCAAGGGTTTTCCCAAAACGTTCAGGTTCAAAAATTACAAACTTAGATATTCTTGGTCTAATTGAGGATGAAGATGCATTTGGTATCATATGCGACGAAGATGCAGTATGTCTTTGTCTATTGTTAGCTTTGGAGGTTATCTTCATGGGCAGATTATTGCTTCAGGAAGTTGATGATACTCTCATGCGATTAGTTGAAAACCTAGATGATTGGGATGCCTTTCCATGGGGAGAGCATATTTGGAGGCATTTGTATGATGAAATTTTGGATGTTGCGGATAAACACAAGTGGGATTTCCTTCAAGGTATTAACAAAGACCACAATTTTGTTCCAACCTATACACTGTCAGGATTCGTTTGGGCTTTCAAGGTTAATATTTTATGTATCAATATACACTGGAGTCATTTTATGTATCAATATTTTATGTTATTATTTTTTATTGAACTTGCAAAATCCGTATAGATATGGATACTGGAGTCATTTGAAAGAAGCATTCTATGGTGGAATAAAGTTCCTGATATTATGCCAAGAGGAGTAGCGTGGTCAAAGAATACACCCTTCAAAAGATCTGATTATAAGTTTCTTTTTGGAAAGGTAAAAGTATTCATCAAATTTTTCTTATTAATGCAATCTTTTATTCTACATTAATGCAATGTTTTATTCAACATTATTATTTCATTTTTAAGGATTCCAATCCTGTTAAAGAACTTACACCGACAATAGCTGAGAGGAGATCTGATTGGTATATAAAGTTTACGGCGTTTTTCCATGATTACATACCTAGAACTCCACAAGTGAAAACCACACATCTTTACAACGAGTGGTTGAAGAAGATGGCCGCAGCACGCAAACGTGGCAAGACTGAAATGAAACATTTACCTATTATACGCAGGAGTGAGAGCAGTATAATAGAGATCAGCATAATACATGATGGTGTTATTACAGAGTTAAATAAGCGTTTGTTCAAACTCGAGGCAATTATTCAGGTTATTTATACTTTATATTCTCCTCATAAACTCATCAATAATCACACGACTACTGATAATAATATATGTCCTTAATATTTTGTATAATTTATTTCAGGTTCTTGCTCGAGAAAGAAATGGGTTAATATATCCTTTTTTTTCGTATATATACTTTGACATCCTTTTTGTTTAGCGTCAATACGTTTGCACCAAATTTACAAAACAGCCCCTCAAGTATCCATTATCAGGAACCTGCTAGCAGTGGATTGAAAACCACTATCCGTGGTTTGAAAGACTCTAGCAGTGGATACAACAAATTTACAAAACAACCCCTTAAGTATCCATTATCAGGAACCTGCTAGCAGTGGATTGAAAACCACTAGCAGTGGTTTGAAAGACTAGCAGTGGATAAAGTAACCACTTTTTTTTTTTTTTTTTTTTTTTTTTTTTTTTTTAAATAATAACACTAAACAGCAAAAGCTCCAAAAAGCTCCAAAGTATACAAACAATCGTTCATACCCGCATATCACAAACATAAACCAAACACTAAAAGCATTGTTAAGGTTAGCAGTGGTTAGAAAATAACTAGAAGTTTTTTAAAAAATTAATTTATTTTTCGTATATATGCTTTTTATAAATACTTTTTTTCATTCTTAGGAGAAATTGGAGTTAACTAATGATCTTCGGCATCTAAGTGCACAGTTTTGTGATGAGCTTAATCATGATTTTCTTGACTTGTTTGAGTCAAGTCAGTCAAGCATTGATACTAGTTCATCAGCGCGGCTAGATGAATTTTCTGATGACGATGTTGCAAAGGTAATTTACAAAATTAGTAAACAAGTGTAAAACCCTTTCCGTACCATAACATGTCATAACGATAGTAACTATATAAACGCTGGCAGGAATTTATTATCCAAGAAGAATTAAGGTTGCGACATGAAGAATTACAAAGTGCCCGGTTAAAAGAGCGGCAGTTGATGCAACAAGAGAAGAGGTTACGGATGGAAGAGGACAAGTTGATAATACGGAAAGAGGAAAAGAGGTTGCAGTATGAAAATGAACGAAAAAAAAGGGGAGAAGCAATCATGAACTCAAATCATATGAAATCCAGTAGAGCGCGTTTTGCAGTTTCCAAAAGGATTGAACAACGTTCGGGTGAAGCTAATTCGTATTATTGGACCAAGGCATATGCTGAAAAGAAAAGACGATGCTCTAGCTTACCTGATCCAGATATGAGTGAAAAACTTAAAATTGTCACGCCTTGGGTTGAGGTATGAAAAATACTTCTTGACAACGTTTTAAAATATATCTAGTTAATGACAATTGATTATAAGTGTAATCGTTTCATATACTAGGATCTTGCATGCTCCAGCAACGCTGTCAACAGAGTTCATTTTACAAATGAATTTGACGAATTTCTTGGACAAATTGGACCGCTTAACTGCAAGTTTCCTTGGTGTAACGATGTGTGTGTGGATAGAAGGTTTTGGGAAAGTTTGGTTTGCTTAGACCCGCCTAGGAAAGGTTGGCTAAGGGATGAGGCAAGTACTCATACAACTGTACCTATTGAATTGATTTCTTATAACATTTATCACACTCATTCATGTTTCAAAATTTACAGCACATAGATTTGTGGGTTAATTACCTTTGGCATGTTAGACCCGATACGGCTGATTGGGCGATGGTTAGTAGCTATTTTGTTCAGCTTCTGTTACAAAAATCGTTGCCGTTGTGGTATGCTAATGGTGAAAGATACTCTATTCCATGGTCTGACGTTAACCACGTAAGTGACGATATATATATTTTATTCTAGTCCAGTCTCATTCATATAATTAACCTGTTTAGCTTTTGCCATATATTAATGTTATGTTTGTGACTCAAACGTTGTAGGTTTTCATGCCTATTAATGAAACTGAAGCTCATTGGTGTCTTGCGCGTTTGGAGATAGACACAGGCATTGTTACCTTTTATGATAGCGGTCAAACTTTTGAAGAGGAATGGCGAGAGTTTTATATCAAACTGAGGGAGTGTTTACAGGTTTGACTATTTATTCATATGTCATAAGAATTAATACAAAACCGTTTAACCAGGTTTTAAAACATTAGATTTTTTATAACAGTGTAACTTTTGTCCACAGCTACAATTACCTGAGGTCCTAGCACAAGCGCAAGTATTTGAGAAGAAAGGCATTGATCCGGCAATTTATTTCATTACATTTACTATCGCTGAACAAGTACCGAAGCAGGCCAGGATATTTGGTGATTGTGGTATTTGGGTATGTATTTTTTTATACCGCTTGGCTTTTGGTCTATCATTGGATGTGAAGGATCCTATTCAGGCTGCGCTTTCATACCGTGAACAAATGGCTAGGTTTTTTTTTAAATACCGTGTTTGTGTTTAGTGATGTTCTAGTTTTGATGTATTACCTTAAACAAATTGATAACCATATGCTCCCTTGTATTCAGTATGTTGTATTATATTGTTGTCTTCAAACTAATGTAATAGGATAATTAGACACACTACAAATTTGTATACTAGTAATATTTTTCTAAAAAAATAAGCAAAAAAAAAAGCACACACCAAACTATGGATATACAAAGTAGGGCAAACCCATGCATGCTACTTTACAAGTATTGTCCATTGGGTAATAGCTGTTTATGAATTATCCAACATGTAATTAGGCGACTTTGTGGGTCAGTTTGACTATATCTTAGATACATCATTAGAGAATGGCTGTACCTTTTAGAAACTTTTTTACTGTTCACTTTTTGTACCTTTTGTACATTTTATTAACCAAAACTAAACTTTATCTTACATATATTTTGTGTTTTTCAGATTTCTACTAACTATGGCATCACAAAACACATAATCAAAGGCCTGTGGTGATTTATGGTATCAATAATGGCTGTAAGTTTGTCCATTTACTTTTTTCTGTTAATGTAAAGTAAAGGTGGTGTTTTACAACAATATTTTGTTTTGCTGAATTATTTCCATTGTTACACAGAATGTCTGAAAACAGTCAAGATCTTGGGTTTGATGTTTATCATGGTTGTCGGTTCTTTTTTTATCCCTTAAGCTATTTAGGTGGAGATGTTTTACATTTGAGGTTACCTAGGTTGAGTAGGTTATTGTATTCTCAAATACGTGACATACTGTTGAAAGAAATTAAGGAGGATATTTGGGCTTGGTATTTTTGTCTTCCAAGTAGTAGTCTAGAGGAAGGGTTGACCCTTGTAGAAGGTGATAATGATGTCAAGAAACTGTATGTCATAGCTGAGCTCCATGGTCTAGTTGAGATCTATGTTTGTCATCAGCCACAGGTTCATTTAGTTAGCTACTATCACAAGAACCTGTCTTTTGATTCCTCAGACGATGAACTGACATCTAAAATTAAAAGTTACGAAAAAAAAAAAAAAAAAAAAAAAAAAAAAAAAAAAAGATGTCGATTGTTTGTCGTTTGAAGAACTAATGGCATGGGAAGAAGAGGAAAAAAATTCACCAGCTTACCTTAGGACACCTTATGTCAAGCCTTTTGTTGAAGCTAGTTTATTCAGAGGAAAATCTGAATTTGGTTGTAATAATGACCTTGAATACATTCCTCCTTGTTTAAGGACTACAGTCCGTCCTTATGTGTCCAATGACTTTGAAGATTCTTTAACACAGAAGTCCACTGTTACCGAGTGTTTGTCAAACGAATGTGGGTTCGAGATTAGTCCGTTAAGAGGTAAGAACCTTTTTAACGACTTTCAGGCTGCTGGTAATCATGACCTTCAGGATCCACATGATACTAGTTTACTCCCATCTATTCAAACCAGCCCTTTAAAGTGTAAGAGGCTTTTTGATGATATTGATGACCTTCCTACAGTTGGAAGCTCTACTGTAGTTCAATATGTGTCCAAGAAAAGTCGTTTTGAAACTGGTACCTTGAAATCTAGGATATTATTTGATGAATTTGAAGTAGTTGGTAGTAAACAATCTGATGATATGAAGGGTGATGAGGCAATCAGTTTGGTTAATGATCAAGTGATAGTTGAAGGTTCCACAGCTGATGGTTCCATGTCATACCCAGCCTCTTCTGATCCAAGTAATTCGAAGGTATGATGAAGGCTACTATGTGATAGTTATTTGATCTTCCAGGGTGGTATGTACCCTGTTAAACAATTTGTATTTTGGTTCCTTCCCAGGCATGATGACTGATGAAACAATTTATTTTCAGTCTGTGGTGAAGGCTAGTTAGTGTATGTTACAAACTACTATGTGATGATGGTTCTACTACCATGTGTATGTTACATTGCAATCATTTTGATTAAATATGTTGATGTCTATTTCAGTCCTGACTTGGTTATATCAGCCAATAAAAATTTTCATAGATAAGATTTTCAACACAACCATCTCAATAACAACACTACAACAATCATCTCAATAAATTATTTCATAGATAAGATTTTCAACACAACCATTAGATTGTCAACCGTTACACTCATATCATTCATTATTCAACCATTACATTCATTCAAACAGTACTGCTAGAACCACATCCTTCTTCAGTTGCTTTCCTTTCCTTGAGTTTTTCAAAGAATTCTTCCAGATCTTTAATCCTTTTTTCCAATGCCTTAACTTTTTCTAGTGTAATGCCATCTTGGTTCTCCTTATCCGTAACATCACCATCTAGCTTTTTCTTCTCAGATAAGTTCAAAGCCATTGTGGATTGTTGTATGTGTTTAGGCGGTAAAAATATTTTGGCGGGAAACTAGATAAGCGAATTTTGTAGCGATATATTCTTAGCGACTTTTTTATAGCGATTTATGATATACTAAAACCTTATCTTTTAACTATTTTTGGCCACATCCAATTTCTACCGACCAGAACCCTAGCTGTTTTCGTGCAACTGTCGTTTTTGTTCAATTATTAAAACTGAATTTCTCAAAAGGTTCGTGATCCTTTATTATCATGGTCCCCATATCAATATTGACTGTATTTTATGTTTCTATATTCATATCAAAATTTTTGGCCACATTAACTTAACTTTACATGCTTGTAATTGTTTATAAGGTAATCATGGCAATCGAGTTTGTGGTGCGACCAAACATAACTTTTTACCCTGGGTTTCTTGAGCTTCCTCAATTTGCTGACCGTGCTTTTAATGGGAATCGGCATTTATATTTAACTGGGATTCAAAGACAACGGAAGAAAGTAAGGTCCCATTAGGATTGTAGGTAACAAATGGGTAGAATTTGTTCATGAAAACATGTATACGGATGTTCATATGTTACACTTTGTTCAAGAAGGTGATGACTCTTTTTACGTTACTGGCTATGATTCTAATGGGTTGGAAGTTGAGGAATATGCTGGTGTAGAAATTCGTCATATAAGGTTTCAGAGTTATCAGCTGCCATACCCTCATATTCCACAGGTTATTTATAAGAATTAACTTTTTTGTTTACGTTTTTTTTAAAATAAGTGTATTTTATTACTGTATATGTTATAATTGTCAATCATGTTGTTGTCTCAGACATTGCCCGGTAATTTTCTAGATGGTATTAGGTTGCAAGGTACTGTTGTTGTTGTTGATGATGATGGAATGGAGTTTAATGTGGATGTTACATGGGGATATGAAGGAGGTCATGATCCTCGTCCTTTGTATGTTATGGATGATGAAATGTGGTCGACTGCTCTTGAATATTCCGATATTGAATTTGGGGATGTTATTGTTTTTACTAAATTGGAGAACAATAGCTTGAATATAACCGTGTTTGGTTTCGATGGTAGGGCAAAGATACAGGGGCAGTTTCTTGGTGTGACGCAATTGTTTTTTCCACAAAATGATCTTGATAATGAAAATGGAGGTAGGCTTGAAATCTCATAATCATATTCAGTAATATCATACCATATATCTTTAAGATTTATTTTGATATTTTTGAAACAGGTGATGAGCGAATGCAACACATTTGCCAATGGTTTGGTCACCTTGATCATTTTGGTGAGAAAACTGATGTCTTTTACAGAATGTCTACTGAAATTCTTGCGTTATCTAGACTTGTAAGTTTGTGTTTTGTTTGTACTTTTTTCTCTATGCATTTATACAATTTTATATAATTTTTGTAAATGTTAAACACCAGGATATTCCAGACCATTTTCTTCACAATCATCCTATGCATTTTTTTCAAAATGCACTTTTTAGGAATGATGCAGTCGAATACATGATGCGAATTCAGATTGACTATCATAGAGACAATCCATACCGGGTGAATCATGTGAATGCATTAGGTGACTGGACCCACTTTTTTGAAGATTGTGAGTTTGAGTATGGAAAGATGATAAGGTTTAAGTTAATGTATGTAGATTGTTATGATGATTTGGAGTATCATGTTTTTCATATTTGTTAGGAAATCGGATACGTTTCTTGAATGACATTTTAAGTTTTATTTATTATTATTTTTTTGGTTACATGAACAAACTTTCAGTGGTGGGTGTGTATATACTTGTATTCGATTGGACTGTTTAGACTGTTACAAATTTTAACAGTTTATGGTAAGTACTTTTCAATATGGCCACTTTATGCGCGTATTGCTCATGCGGTCAACCCCTTTATACGTGATATGTTTCATTAACAACACCAAAACAAACATTTCAATAAAAAAATTGCACAGATATATTTTCAACACAACCATTATGTTGGGTTTTATGTTCCTCAGATACATCAAAAGAGAACAGAATCAGAATCAGTTACTACAACCATCAGAACATTACAACCACTATCAGTACATCGAAAGAGAATAGAAAAGATCATACTAAAACTACCCAAAGAGGACACAAGCTTGACATCTACCACCACCCGTACCTAAGGCTTCTTAGCAATCCCCCACTTAGGCATCTCCTTCATATTAATGTGAATCTTTTGTAATCCTTCATGGTTTTAATGCATAATATCACTATTTTTCGCCTAGATTTGGTTGCTGTAATCTTGGTCAACAGATTGGAGTGTGGTTGCTGTATCCACTGCTAGGACATTTCAAACCACTGCTAGTGGTTTTCAATCCACTGCTACCATATTGTTGGGTTTTAGGTTCCTCAGATCAGGAATTATTCTAAGTATTTGAACCACTGCTAGAGTTGATGAAACCACTGCCAGAAGAATGAATCCACTGCTTGAGTTAAACCACTGCTAGTAGTGCTGTGTAACCACTGTTAGTACATTGTAATCAGTGCTAGTTGATAAGTCGGTTTAATGTTTTGTGATAGATAAATACGCATGTTTTATAGCTTAGGTGTGAAAAAAAAGGCGTGAAATTGAATAAGCGACTTTTTTTAGCTAATTATTTAAGCAACTATGTTTTTGCGAAAATTTATAAGAAACTTTTTTTATTCGACGTTCTTACATTATAGTACATCGACAACTGTAAAGTACTATCACATAAACCAAAATATTTTGAGCGACTTTTTAAAAGCGCCTTTTTCATTTTAGCGATTTATGATACACTAATACTTTATCTCCTTTATCTTTTTGTGGTCACATTCACTTCCTACCGACCAGAACCCTAGCTGCTTAATAATCTAATTCAACTGTCGTTTTCGTTCAATTATTAAAATTGAATTGTGCGAAAGGTTCGTGATACTTTATTGTCATGGTCCCCCATATCAATTTTGTCTCTATTTAATGTTTCAATATTCGTACCAAATTAGGGTTTACATGTAAAATTATATATATATATATTTTTAAAGTATTGTATTTTATGTGTTCCTGTAACAGGATGGCACCTAGTTGGACTTCAGATCCTCGTTACCTGTTTGACGTTCATGTTTTCGGCGAGTTTTATTTCCAACCGCTGAGGTATGAAAATGGGGGTGTTTTTTATTGGAGTGTGTCCAAGGATAGGAAGCTGGACTATAGTAGTATGTGCCAGTATCTTAAAGAACATACTGAGCTAAATTTCCATTCGTTGTTTTTCTGTTTACCACAATGTCAATTAGAGGTAGGCTTGAAACTAATAGAATGTGATAGGGATGTGGCTGCCATGTTTGACCTTGCTGATCGATATGGGACGTTAATGATGTATATGGCACATAATCCCCAAAACTTATTTGATTTTTATTATCAGAATCTTAACTTTTTTGATTCTGAAGATGATTATACAACTAAATTGATTATCCATAGAAGAAGATTAAAAGATGCAAGCAATATGACATATGATGAGCTTATTGCTTGGGCTGAAGAAGAAGCGAGCAGCCTTATTGATGTTGATGTCGATATGTCTGTTAGCCTTAGGGATGTAGTTGCTAAGCCTAAGGTTAAACGTAAGTTGGTTTTCATTGAAGAGCAAGATAAAGCCTTTGCAGGTAATCGATAAAAAAAAATAAAAAACAACGCTATTTCTGAGCTGTTAGATGCTACTTTGTGAGACATAAATCTAATAAACCAGACGATATATGTGTCACAAAATAGCATTTAACAGCCCAGGAATATTGCCGTTTTTTTTTTTTTTTTTTTTATAGCAGACACTTTTATTTTACCTGGTGCGTCAAAGTTACCAATTAATTCATATCACACTTACCACAGGACACGTATCCATATCGATTATCCATTATTTTGATGATGTAGGTTATGTTTTCAACACTACGTTGCAAGCCAACATATCAAGGGAGCAGGTTATAACACAGGTATGTTCCAACAAAAGTACTTAGACACACATAAATAACTAAGTGCATATATTAAAATATCCAACAAAATTAACGTTACTAGGTTTATTAAAACATCCATAAGCATAAACATAAACTTTAGACATTCCTTAAACCCCACAACCCTAGCCATACCTTAAACCCAAAAGACATTTGACAAACACCAGAAGAAACTAGATCAGTACACCATAGACTTAAGCTTCTCAATGAATGACATAAGCTCCATTGCTCACTTCTGCTTTTTCACAACCTTCACCAACATGTTTTCAATGTCTGCCAAATCTTCATTTTGCAAAATATTCAACTGTGAAATGCTTTGCACACCTGAATCAAAAGGATACAAAAGCTCCAACTCTGCAATCACGAAATCCCTCTCAGCAACACGAGCCCTAATATCTTGGGCTTTTTTGGTTAATTATGCTTCGTCCACCCTAGTGACAGTAACCTCCCTCCGAAACTTCTCCACCATCATGTCTCTAACGAGACTAGAACCAGCCGCAGCTAACTCCTCGCAGAAAGGCATTTTTGTAGTCATTTTCTTCTTTTGTTATTTTTTTTAACAAAAAAGCAGTTAAAAATTTTGCTTTGGTTTATGTGTGTTTTTATATGAGTTATAAGCTCTTTTGATTTGATAGCCACCTTGAGCCACCCATAGTAATTATGGCCTTTTGACTTATAAGCCATTTTGATTTGATAGCCAACTTGAACCAAAATAACTAGAGTAGAATACTTGATGCATTTGTTTACTTGATTGCCAGTTTGAACCCTTTTTTTCTTTAATTTGACAGGTTTCCATGCATCACAATAATCGTGACATTAGGAGACGGGTGTAAACATATTGCAAACGTGCATGGACTCAGAATAGTTGTATAGCTAAATTGTATATTCGACAATTGTATTTAGGTGCCCTAAATTTATATGTCTTTAGTTCCCTTTCTTTTAAATTGTATAAAAAGGGCTCTAAAATTGTTAAGCGAATATTTTACCTAGTTTTTTAAACAACTTTTTTTAAGCGATATTTTTTAAGCAATAAACTTTGTCGTAATTCAAAACATTTTGGGCATGTATATCACCCAAGTATCTAGAAGAAATTATGGTCTTTATATACAAACCTTCTCTACTTTTTTACAATAAGACAAGTGTATAATAGTACTATCACGTAAACCGATATATTCTGAGCGACTTTTTTAAAAGCGTCTTTTTCATCTTAGCTATTTATGGCCACTATCACACCAACCCTGACAAGAACTCTACCTGATTTCAATTGTAAATTTAGTTACAAGTCAAATGAAAATCTTTTTTGTTGACTCTGTCACACAATAAGAAAAGTGTAAAGTATTATCACATAAACCAATATATCAAGTAAAGTACTTTCACATAAACTGATGTATTCTGAGCGACTTTTTAAATGCGCCATTTTCATCTTAGCGATTTATGGCCAATGTCTCTTTAGACCGACTAGATAAACATATTATGTTTTACTAACAAAAAATTGGAAACAAAGATTTATGTCGTTGCTATTTTTTTTTTGAGTTTAATTATGTCAATTATGCGATATATTTTTTTTGTAATTCAACATCAATGTAGGTTGTTTACTAAAACACAAAGACAAATAAGATTAAGATTTATAACATAAACAAAAGTAAATACACTTAACTAGTACATCAACCCTAGGTACTAGTCAACTTTCACCATCAACCTGCATCAACACATAATCCTACCTTCATAACCATAAACTAACCTAAATCAAAGCTTTACATTACCTAAACAAACATAAACCTAACATGAAGGCTTCACAAAGTCAAAGGACCATTGATTCAAGATGTTCAATGAAGGATAACAAAGAAGAAACGCAAGCACGCCTTTCTAAGATGGAGGTCTGCAGCCTTCCAATCTTAGCCCTATCTTCAATTTGCATCCTTCTCATGTGTCGAACAGTCGCAACAGACGAGTTCGTTGGACCAACAACCAACAGCTCTTCAATAATCACATCCCTACGTTGTACATGAGCGATTAGCTCGTCAATCTTCTCTTGCAGATCTAATTCATCCTGAACAGTATCCCTAACTTCTCCCCAATATTCCACAATCATCATAGACTTGACAGATCGAGAGTTTGCTGTACGGGATAGTTGATCCAAGAGGGCAAGACGGGGGTTGGCCATTGTTGTTGTTGGTTGAGATAAGTTTATTTTTAGAGAGGATTAAAAATAGCAAGTGTAATGTGTTGGTAGTTGTGATAGGAGTTGTTAGAGAGGATTAAATAGAGGGGAAATAGAGAGTGTTAAGCACAAAATGTGTATTGTCATTTAGTAGTTTAAAAATAGCAAGTGTAAAATGTATATTGTTTAGAAGTTATCCTCATTTTTTTTAATCCTCATATATGTTTTGACTATTCATTTCTGCATGGGAAAAGGTGTTCATATATATAGTTGAACTTGGAGGACATATTTGTGACAGAGGATAAACATTAGGGTTTTTTTTTTGTTTTGTGATATTAAAATTGTTTTTTCAAAAAAATAACAGTTTTTTTCCGTTTTTGTTTTGTGACAACAACACAAATTCGCTAAACATAATTTCATATATAACCATCAATCGATAACATAAAATGTGTTTCCAAAATCGCCAATGGTCCAAAACTATACATAAGCTACCTATACGCAAATGGTCCAAAACTATACGTATAATCCATTTAGCGGTAATCCTAACCATGTTATTCTCTACAAACATATCGTAACACATAAGGCTCGAACTCGTGTTAACCAGGCGGTTTTGTCAGTTGACTTCCGATATCTTTGAGTTTGTCCAAAGCTTAACCTGCGTATTTTAAATAGCTTAGGGTTTTAGGTAATGAGAACTATCCAAGCATCGGGTATCAAAAAGACCTTTTAAACCATTAAGGTTGAGTTGGTCATTTTAACTATTAGGGAAGGAGGGTAGGATGGTGGATTTTGGGACCTAAACCAAGTTCTTGGCAGGGTGTTGGGGTCCACCCCCTTTCATGTGTAATAGCACTTTAACTAGGTTAATGAGATCATGTTGTGTTCATCTGCTTGTGATACAAAAGATTTGATCGTGTTTGTGTACGACTATTTGAATAGTGTGTTTATGGTTGAGGGTTGGTGAAAACATAAGAATGCTGTTAGTGTGTCTAGTTAAAGTGCTATTATACCATTGCCCGACATCATTTCATTCTCCTTTTTACAATGATCTTCCCAAAAACTCACCAACAATTCTATCCTATATTATCAACCAACAAAATTGAAGTTAGCGGCGGTGACACGTGGCTTCTCTGATGGTTTACGGTGAGGAGGTACACGGTTTCTTGGTCCAGTAGATACAGGAAAGTGTACAACCCATTTCTTGTTACGGTTTGTTAAGGTTACCTGATGATGAGAGTTGAATCTTGAAGGGTAGAAAGGTGGTGCAAAGTGGTTTAGCCATGCTTTGAGAGTTCATAACTGTGTGTGTGTGTTTTTACTGTGTGTTTTTTGGTGAGAAACTCCATGTGTGTGTGAGATAGAGAGATGTCAGAGATTATAATAAGATAGATGAAAGGGTTTGTAATGATAGAGATGGCGAGTGAAGTGAAGTTAATGAGGCACCCTCACAAACCCTTTCATATCTCTCACCACCATTATATCTCTATCATTACAAACCCTTTCATCTCTCTTCTTATCATCTCTGACGTCTCTCTGTGACACACAAACATGGAGTTTCTCACCAAAAAACACACACTAAAAACACACACACAGTTAAACAATCTCAAAGCAAGCTAAACCCTTTTGCACCACCTTTCTACCCTTCAAGATTCAACCCTCATCATCAAGTAACAATAACATACCGTAGCAAGAAATGGGCTGTACACTTTCCTGTATCTACTGGACCAAGAAACCGTGTACCTCCTCGCCGTAAACCATCAGAGAAGCCACGTGTCACCACCGCTAACTTCAATTTTGTTGGTTGATAATATAGGAGAGAATTGTTGGTGAGTTTTTGGGAAGATCATTGTAAAAAGGAGAATGAAATGATGTCGGGAAATTGTATAATAGCACTTTAACTAGACACACTAACAACATTCTTATGTTTTCACCAACCTTCAACCATAGACACACTGTTCAAATAGCCGTACCCAAACACGATCAAATCTTTTGTATCACAAGCAGATGAACACAACATGATCTCATTAACCTAGTTAAAGTGCTATTACACATGAAAGGGGGTGGACCCCAACACCCTGCCAAGAACTTGGTTTAGGTCCCAAAATCCACCATCCTACCCTCCTAACCTAATAGTTAAAATGACCAACTCAACCTTAATGGTTTAAAAGGTCTTTTTGATACCCGATGCTTGGATAGTTCTCATTACCTAAAACCCTAAGCTATTTAAAATACGCAACGACATATCTTACCTTTTGGCCTCGGCTGTGGTCGCGGCTTGGCCTCGGCTTGGCACCCGTGACACCCTATATTCCTACAAGTATAAAAGCAAAGTACATAATAAGCGGTTACAGATACATTAAATTGATTTCTATCTTCATAACGCATATATTCCTACAACTAATCAATTTCTACTTTCTAGTCTAGTGTCTTAAGTATAGTCTAAAACTGATTTTACCTTAAACTAGTCAATACATTCAATTACATATAATATATTTTGCTCAAGATAAGATCGAAACCGATATCAATGTTGTTGAAGGTTTACTGTCGCTTTTTATAAAAGAATGTGAAAGTTAATATAATCACTTACAAACCACAATACCTAAGCTTTTCAATCAATTCGGTCTAACACAAACAAGAACCCATGAAGAATTAAACAAATAAGAGATACCCACTTAAGATTACAACTATATAACAAAAACCCATGAAGCTTTTTACAATAAGTCAAGAGTATTTATAAAAATTAGTAAAAGATACCTGCGCGGTGATGTAGTGGTGGTGGAGGCGGCGCGATGATGTAGTGGTGGTGGAGGTGGTGCGGTGATGAAGATGAAGGAGGTGAGGTTAATAATTGGGGTATGTCTGATATGGGTAGTATGTGAGTTATAGGTTCTTAAATAAAAGTTAAGATGGAATCAGAAAATTAATGTGGGGAATAAATTGTTGAGGAGTAAATGAAGTCGTTGACTTTTGTTGTTCAGTGTTATTATTAAAAAAAAACAAAAAAAATGTGGTTGCCTTATCCACTTCTAGAGTCTTTCAAACCACTGCTAGTGGTTTTCAATCCACTGCTAGCAGGTTCCTAATAATGGATACTTGAGGGGCTGTTTTGTAAATTTGTTGTATCCACTGCTAGAGTCTATCAAACCACTGCTAGTGGTTTTCAATCCACTGCTAGCAGGTTCCTGATAATGGATACTTGAGGGGCTGTTTTGTAAATTTGGTGCAAACATATTTATTCCCCCAAATCCACTGCCAGATCATTTAATTGATCTTCAAATCACTTCCAATTGACGCTCAACATAAACCCTAACCACTCCCAACGGCTAATTTCACAATCCCACATCATATCCCATCACAACTCATAATGCCGTCGCAGTATTCCAACACCCATAACCTAGTTGCTTACTTAATCAAAAATAATCAATCAGATGGTTTTCATGGCATGATTGATTTTATCAACCACAGTAAAATTCACTTTGCATTAAGTGTAGCACCCACAATTCTTAAAGACTATATACATCAATTTTGGGGTAATGCTGAGATACAGGAGCGAGATGGATTAGAGATTTTTAGGACTGTGGTGGATGATAATGAGATTTTGGTGGATGAGGAAGTCATTAGAGGTATTTTGAGGTTTGATTATGCTAATGGACTAGTTAATCTTTCTAATTATGATATATTTCAAGGTTTAGAAAGGTTAGGTTATACAAGAAGGGGAGACAGTGTAAAATTTTTGAAAGGTATGTTTTCTTCCCAATGGAAGTTTTTAATTCACACCTTGCTGATGTGTCTGAGTAATAAGACCACTGGGTTTCATGAATTTCCCTCCAAAATTGCAACTGCTTTAATTTGTCTATCTGAAGGGAGGGAATTCAATTGGTCTAGCATGATTTTTGAAGGGTTTGTGCAGAATATTAGGAAGAAAGGTAAATATTACTTATATCCTAGTTTTGTTCAACTTATTGTGGATAGTCAAATAGCAGAACCTGTTGAACATAATAGAAAGTATGAGGTGCATTATATGCTTCCTAAGGTTTTTGCTCATATGAGACACCAAAATCCTACTTTCCCAATCAGAGTTGTTCCATTGTTCCCTCATATGATTAATTTACCTGTCATTCGTGAGTTTGATGATGTACCTGAACCCCAATTCACTGAACCTGAACCCACTGCCACCTTAGTTGCACCCACTGCTAGTACAACTGTAACCACTGCCACCAACCATGATGCTATGTTGACTTTACCCAAGGATTCACCCCTCGGACCAGTTCACACATGTCGAAGTGATGAGGGTAGTTTGGAACATGAACATGAATTGACGGATAATGATCAGGTACATGATGACTTTTCCAATGAACCACCACTCGGACTAGTTAACACAGGTCGAAGTGGGGAGGAAAATCTTGAACGATTCAATGAATTGACGGTTAAATGTACAAAAATGGAGAATACGATCTCAAGTCTTCAGGAGTTAGCTGTGTTTCAGGGAAGAGATATCAGACATATGAAGCACAGGATGTTTGTGATGGAGAAAGTGAGGAGACCTGGGATTAGTTTTGTTAGAAGAGTTAGGAAGCAGAATAAGAAGGTGAGCTCCTCTCAGGCTGTGGTTTTGGAGGATGTAACCAAACAGGGGAGGAGTAAAGGCTTTGATTCAGGGGAGGCTGCTGTTGTGCATATGGATAAGGATGTGGATAGTGGAGATCATGGAGAGCAGTATGTGGTGTCTGATAAAGATGGGAATGAAGCTGTACTTGAAACCTTGAAGACTGTAGTAGACGATATAGAGAAGGAGGTGGTGCAGGACACATCCACTGCTAGTGTTTCTGTAACCACGGCTAGTTTTTCAGAGCCCACTGCTACAACTTCAACTGAGGTAACCACACCCACTGTTGTAGAAGTTAAAGAGAAGGAGGTGGTGCAGGACACATCCACTGCTAGTGTTTTTGTAACCACGGCTATTTTTTCAGAACCGACTGCTACAAGTTCAACTGAGGTAAACATACCCACTGTTGTAGAAGTTAAAGAGAAGGAGGTGGTGCAGGACACACCCACTGCTAGTGTTTCTGTAACCACGGTTAGTTTTTCAGAACCCATTGCTACAACTTCAACTGAGGTAAACACACCCACTGTAGTAGAAGTTAAAGTGAAAGAGGTGGTGCAGGACACATCCACTGCTAGTGTTTCTGTAACCACGGCTAGTTTTTCAGAACCCACTACTACAACTTCAACTGAGGTAACCACACCCACTGTTATCTTAGTCTCACCCACTGCTATTACTACCACATCTACAATTGTCACAACTACCTTTGTTTCACCACCTAAATAAAAAGAAGTTGAGAAGGAAGCTGCTAGTACACTGATAAATTTAAGCAAAACTTCATCAAACCCTACACCTACCATTGCACCTGCTCCTATATTGCTTAAACCAACTGGACCTAAACCCTTGAGTAAAAGTTTGACTATTGGTGAGCCTTTGAAGAAGAAGGTGGCTCTACCAGATATTGGAAAGGGAAAAGGTATTGCTGAACCTGAGATGAAGTTTAAGAATAAAGAAGAGCAGATTGCTTATGATCATGATTTTGGTGAAAGATTGATAGCTGAAGAAAAAGCAGAAATAGAAAGGAAAAAGCTAGAAGATGAGGAAGCTACTCAGAGATGGTTAGCTGAATGGAGTGATACACAATCCTATCTTCAAGCTTCTAATGATATTAAGAATGAGTACACTACTCAAGAGTGGGCACTGTTGTCTATTGATCAAAGAGCTAGAATCTTGGGTGAATGGGCAAGAAGGATCAGCAAAGAGAAGAAGCAAGTCAAAAGAAAGAAACCTCCTACAAAGAGCGAGATGAGAAATACTATGATGAAGATTATCAAGAATTCAGGCATACATATTACTGAAAATCTAAATAAATGTTCATTTGAGAGGGTTAAGGAGATTTATTTGAGGTGTATGAGAATTAATGAGGATTTTAATCCTATGGATTCTGAGAAAGAAGCAAAATGGTTAAAGAGAAGAGATGAGTTAAAGAAGGAATCCAGTTCTAAAAGACAAAAGGTGGATGAAGAGTTGAAAAAGAAAGAAATAACTAAACAGTATTTTAAAGAGTCTGATAATCCTAATCCTAAACCTATTAATCCTATTCCTTTAAAAGCAGTTCATCCTATTGTGGATTGGCAAATTGTTATAGAAAAGGGTAGAGAAGTAGTTGAGATAAAAAGAGGTGATGGATTCAAATCTACTTATTTCAAATTTGGGATCTTACTGGATTGTTTGACTAAGAGTGATTTGGAACAGTTGTGGAAAGTCATGGAGTTCAGATGTGGGAAGCTTGGTCCAAATGGAGAGTTAGCTAAGTTTGTATGGACTGCTATAAAGAACATGTTTCAACCTGATCTTGATGCTGAATATTGGGATAATTGTGAGGTGGATGAATGGCTGTTGTTCTCATACTGCAAGGTTCATGCTGTAAAAACTACAAATTTTTCATGTTTGTTGATAGGGATTATCCTTTATCAAAGAATGTGGCAAGACAAATGCTGGAAGCTAAACTCACTTCAAGAGGAACAAAGGAGACACATCCTATAATTGATCCACTGTTTCAAAAGATAGAGAAGATTGCAGACATACAAGGGCCTTTAGTAATTAAGGCTAAACCTCAGGAATAATTGTAAATATTGGAACCACTGCGAGAGTTAATTAAACCACTGCTAGAAGATTGAATCCACTGCTGATGTTAAACCGCGGCTAGTAGTAAAGTATAACCACTGCTATTGTATTGTAAACACTGTTAGTTGTATAACGGTTAGGCGCAAAAATTTGGAAACCAAGAAATTGATGCAAAAAGGTCAGACGATACTTTAACAGTAAGGGGCACAATGTTATGTTAATGTCTTCGATTGTTCATTTTTTGTTATTTTCGCTATCTCATTTTAAATTAAAATCCTATAGATTGGAGAGGATACCCTGGATACGATGAAAAGACAAAAGATTCAAGACCATCCAACTCTTGAAGACAAGAAAAAAGGTGAGTAAAAAAATGTATTTAACTCCTACTTACTAGGAAACTTTATTGAATAAAGTATCTTACTAGAAAAGCACATACGATATAACACTAAGTACTTGGAAATCAGATACATTATAACACTAAGTACTTACTAGGGGCATATAGTACTCTTAGTTACTAGGAAATCACATACGATATAACACTTAGTACTTGGCATATCTCACAGTGCTTATAGCGGCAACGTACCCTCAAGCTTATGAATAAAGAAATTCTTGTTTCGAGCACTCAGCTCCAGTTCACCTGCCAAGATATTCATTTGCATTACTTTGTGTTCACTAAGGGCTTGCTCCTGCTTCAGAAACTCAACAGTTTTTTGTGGCACCTTCTTTCGCACAGTTGCCATCTCTTGAATAACGGCAACCCTTTCAGGATTAACTCTAGCCAATTATTGAGTTAGGATATTCATCTTTCTTGCCAATTGAACATCTTTGATTGCAGCGTTACGGCAGTAGTAAATCATCATGTTTGTCCAGTTGTTAGTGTTAGCAGCAGCTCTTATCTCATCACATTTAGGCAGGCCTGACATTGTTTTTTCTTACTTATTTATGGAATGATGTTGTGTGAAAATATACTTGCAAGTTTGCTCTTAAATACACAAATTGAAAGGTAAATAAATAGTCACATGCATACCATTGATGTTACACTATATGCCTGACTCCTATATGTTTTTATAAAAAAGAACAAAAAATATGCACATGTTCAACAGTTGATTGTATAACATTGTCACAAAGTAACATCCAAAAAAGAAGAAAATAAAATGGTGCCTCAATAATGAATAACATTGTCAAAAAGTAACATCCAAAAAAAACAAATAAAAGCAAGCCACTCCTATAGCTATTATTATTTAAGTAACAAAAATTGAAAATCCTAGATGATTGATAAGTTGTGCTTCCATTGTGTTAAAGTTCAAATTGAAATAACAGCTATAAATCATCCAAATGAACAACATTTGCAGTACTAAACGTCACAGGTTGTGACTGAATGTTGTTAGGAAGGTTGTTTTCAGGAGTAGATGATTCACATTTCCATACGAAATCGTTGTTTGACTGACCACTTGCTTCTCCCTGTTCGACCTCTACACGTGTCCTCTGTCCTCCTTGTCGTTCTTGTTCCACTGCTTCTTCGTTAGTAGGGGTGCACGATTGTGAGTTTCTTTTACGTTTCTGAGATGTGACATTAGTTCAAACAACCATATCAGTAATTAAATACAAAATTATATACATTGAAATAAAATATAGAAACACACTTGCCTTGCTTGTCATCAACGGTTCAGTACATGACTGTCTTGTGTGTCCTGCCACAGTTTTTGCTTTTTGGCTCTTCCCCCTATGATCGGATACGTGTTTTTTCTTTGGGTCTTCCAGGTGGCCGCTTATCCATAGCAGGTGGTTTTACGGTTTGCAAGTCATCAGGAGTACGCCACAAGGATACATCTTTTAGAGGATAAACCCTTGCTTCGTATGTATTTTTTAGTGACGTTTTATTAAACCAATCCATCGCCCAACTGCTAGTGTCAGTCAAGCCTTCAACTCTAGACACAATACAAACATGACCACAAGGTAGACCCGATAGCTGCCATCTGCGGCAAGTAGCACTCTTTTGTCAAAGTCAACAATATGAACATGTTTCGGATCAGTAACTTGGTAAATCTTGTGCATCTCAATTCCGTTAACATCTCAATTAGCACTCTTTGCCATTCTATTGTTTACTTTTGCATTTGCCAATTCGGTAAGTTCATCCGTTGGAGCATCTGAAATAAAAAAAATAATACATTTTCGAGAGATGTGTTGGTGTGTGTGATAAACCAGTTATAATAGACAGTTTTTTTAAGTTACCTTTGTATTTTGCTCGACGTTCAAAATACCATTTTTGTAGAAGCCTTCGGTAGTACTCCATTAGCTGGGTTATTGGAACCTTCCTAACATCTTTGGTTACAGAGTTTACTGATTCTGCACTATTTAAGGTCATGTAATTGTACATGTTTGCAGGGTAGTAAGCACGTGACCATTTATCAAATCCAACTTCATCTTTTAGTTTTTTATACACATCAGGTTTTAATGATTGAATCTCAGAAATTGAAGCATCAAACTCCTGCTCTGTGTAAGATTTGCATGTCCTCCAATATATAGCCTTCCACTTTCTAGTTTTCAAATTTCAGTTCATCATTAAATGACGACAACAAAAACCATGAAACGAGTTAGGAAAAACGGTACTACATGCATGTGCAATTGCCGGATGTCTGTCAGAGATGATGGCCAAATCTTTTACTTCACCAATGCATTCTTTAAGTTTGCTCAAAAACCAGGTCCATGATTCATTGGTCCCACCTTGAGAAACACCAGTTGCAATAGGTATAATCTGGTTGTTTCCGTCCATCCCAACAACAACCAGATTCGTACCAAGGTATCTCCCTTTAAGATGTGCGGCATCAATGATTAGCAATGGTCGCATAAAACGTAAGAAGCTCCGAATCTATTTTAAATCGATCAGAAATTGCTTAATTAATACTACCTCCGTCCCACATTAAGTGTCCACTATGACTTTTTTAAGTCTTTTTTTGTGTTATATAATACTTAATGAAAATTATACAAATGAAAATACATTTAAAAACTTAATCCATTCATATATCTTGCATCAAATATTATATAACACGAACAAAAATATTTAAAGTCAAAGTTTAAGAAAAATGACTTAAAAAAGTCATAGTGGACACTTAATGTGGGACGGAGGGAGTACTATTTACATAATAATGAAGGTAATAATTAGAAATAAAAGATAATAGAATTTATTAAAAACTTACAGCAACACCGAAACCAATGAATACCATCTTAAACCGATCTGTGTGATCTGTCTCAATGTGTGTTACTGTCCCCTCATTTTGCAACTTTAAGTTATAGCAGTAATACGGCAACTGCTCAAAAGAATCCGTAGGACAACCGTTCAACAACTTTAATGCAATGTTTTTCCCACCCCAAGCTCGGTGGTAAGACATGTCTACTTTCCAATCAACATTAAAATCTTTTTTTATGTCCTCACCCATAAAGACCCTTTTGCAATTCCTCAATTTATCAACAAGTATGTGACCCACTAATTTTTGGGTATCATTTCGATGATTAGGATGATTTTTTGTTCTGGAACATGTATGACAGTCATTAATGGTAGTAACATAGAAGTATCGGTTAACAACACTTTTTCGTGCGTTAATGTACCAGTTGCAACCTTCTTCAAAACAAGCTACACTATACCTTTTCTTACATGACTTAGCAACTTTATACTCAAACAAATCAACCAACGCTTTTATTCCTATTGCATAAATGCATCCTTGCTTATCATCAAACCGACTACCTACCTTTAATTTAGATACTACAGGGTGTTTATGGTTACTTAACTTTTTAATTATGGGATCAAGTGAACTTGGTGGATCAGGGATATTTTGAAATGTGGTTTTCTGCCAACTAGGCTGCACATCTACATTAACGTTTGCGCCTGCACCCTCATTATTATGATCTTCAACTTTTGGTGTTTGAAAATCAGATTCTTGAGGCAACAAAGGAACATTAAGATCAATATCAAGAGGCTTAGAAGAAGTAGACAACTTTACCTCGGAACATTTCTCGATAAGTTTGATGTATAGTGTCTGGATCACGTTCTGCTTACAGCATATTTCATGAACGAAGAAAGAAACATCATCATCGTCACTTACATCAATTTTGGTTGAAGCGGACATGTAGTATAAATTGATGATCTTATCTTTAATCTGATATTTGTTAGTAAGATAGGTAATCTGATGTAGGTAGGTGATGTCAACTGGAAGTAAAACTCCACGAATTGATCTCTCAAAATCCAAATAAACTTTGAATTTTGGGGAATTAGTAGAAGTCATTTTTATTTGGTTGTGGAATTATTGTTTGTTTGACTAATTTGTGTTATGGGATTGTACAAAGAAATAAACCCAATAAAAATTCGCTAAAAAGAGGATCTTTTAGTCGCTGAATATAAAATTCGCTTAAAATTTTCCCTCCACAATATTCATTACCCGCTCATTCACAAAGTATATTTCCCGCCAAATTTGATGTCACCCTACTAGAAATACCCGGTAACAATTGGGTGAAATAAAACAATGGCTCCCTCCTCTGCCTCTACTTCCAGATCCAATCGAAAGCCCTTGGAATACTACATCAATGCTACACACTTTGAATGTCCAAAACCATTACCGGTGGAAGTACAAACCTCTTGGACCCGGAATCATCCTGGTAGAAGATTCAAGGCCTGTCCAATTTATGTAATATTATTATCCATTATACTTATTTTACTTATTAGGTTGAATATGTGAATTTAACAAAACTTCTTTTTAGGACAAACAGACCAAATGTAACTTCTATGGGTTCCTAGACCCGGAACTACCAAGTCAGTATTATAAAGATTTGTTTTACAAGGAACATGAGGAAAAGAAACATTTAATGAAGACGGGAAAGCGTTCAGTCTCGGATGAAGTTATTGAGGTTTCAAAGAATGATATCATGAAAATGTTGGATGAGTTGACTTTTACCAAGTCAAGAGTGCAAGTTCATGACAAAGTTGTGTTGGTTTTTAGTTTGATTGTTCTCTTCAGTGCTGTAGTTTGGTTATGGTAATCTGTTTAGCAATAAGTGTTATGTAATACGTAGGTTATGGTCTTTTAGCAATAAGATTGTTTGTAGTCGTTTTTTCAAATCAAATGGATGTTTGTAAAAAACAAACATTTTAGCAATTTACACAAAATGTTTGTTGCAAATAAACAGTATCACAACACGTATATACAAAACAAGTGCTTAATGAAAGCCTACATGGCTATTAGGAATATACCAAGTTGCACTACACAGACATGCATAAGAAGTTGTCTTTTGATGTCCTACACAGACATACAGTTTGTGGTTACATTTGGTTGAACAACAAAAGTCTAAACCCACATACAAGCCATACCCAAAGAGATTAAATGCATCTTTATTCATCACTTGTATGAACAGCCACCTTATACTTCCAAAAGTACTCCACCATATGCTCTCGATACGCCAAAGCAACTTGAAGAGGATCATCAACCTTCATGCTTAAGTTGTTACCCAACCTGTGCAAAAAAATACATACCCAAACTCCACAATCAACGTATGCATTGGCTTGTTTACGGACATCATCCGCAACTCGAAATCTGATCTTATAATCAGAAACAGATATTGATTTGGCTTGAAGAACTTTACACAAGTTTAGATACTGTGGTAGCATTCTCTCAAAAGTGACCCTCATTTTTAAATTCTCTTCTCTCGTCTCAGGTTCTGGCGTACCTAGTGAGTCATAAATTGTTATAACTCCGGTACGAATTTGTAACTCGGCGAGAAACCAGTGGCAGCCGGGTACGTTCACAGGAAAGTATACCTAAATGTGAACAAATAAACTTTGTCGTAATTCATAACATTTTGAGCATGTATATCACCCAAGTATCTAGAAGAAACTATGGTCTTTATATACAAACCTTCTCGACACTAGACCATGGCAATGGATAGCGTTGACCAGTGGCGTAGTAGGCACGCATAGACCCATCAAGGATAGAAGACGAGAAAAATGGTCCAGCCATAGCCCAATCGGCATTGCCCGGCCTGAACTGCCACATTATATCAACCCAAAGATCCAGATGCTGCAAATGTTTTTTATAAAATACATACCGTTAAACTAATTCAAATAAAAGTTATTTTTTTTATGGAAATTAAATATCTGTTAAGTACCTCATCTCCAAGCCATCCTTTTTTATTGCCCCTTCCATACCCCAACAAAGCCAACCAAAAATTTCGATGAACAACGATGTCGCCAAGACCCCAAGGAAAGTTATGCGATGACTTAAATTTTTTTTTATAAAGATATCCATACACGCTGGTTTAGTAATCTTGTTGATATCGCAACCTTCAGAACGTGACAGATCCTGAAAATTTTTAAAAACCAGATTAATGTATATGTCTTTACGATGTCTGTTTGTAAAAGTAGTTCTGCTATACCTCTACCCATGTTTCCAACTGATTATCTTCACCACATGGGGGATTAATATCTTTTCTCAGTATTTTGGAACGTCGTTTCGGCAATTGTAGAGTCGTGGGAGGGAGGTTCACATATGGGTCCTGCAAACACTTGCCTACATGCTTTGTCCTTTTTGAGTCAACTTCTTCTTTCAAAACAGGAGTACTCTCTTGGGTAACTTTGGCATTACTCTCTTTGGTAACTTTGGCCTTTCTAGTTTTCTTTATTGCTGGGCCATTATAAGGTGACAGTAGAGCCTTACTTTCATTTCTCTTCCTTTTAGCACGCATGAAAACATCCTATACAAAAAAAGTTCATCATTGAAATAACATCAAACTTTTGAACTACATATGGTAACCTTAATAAATAATGTAGCTGTACCTCAGAAGCTGTAGTCAAAGGCTTATTGGCTTGTCCATCAGAATTATGAAACATGGCCTGTCTTGCTTTCACAGCATCAATATCAATTTTGTCTAATACCGCCTTGGTTGACAACTCATTTGCAACCACTAACTCACCCCCGCTTACTTTCTCATTAACGTGGCCATCAACATTGTATGCTTCATTATGAATAACCAACTCACGTAATTTCTCGTTAACATTCCCATCACCATCCTTATTCTCTCCAACATGATTCATATGCTCATCCCCCATCTCTGCCATTTGTGGCACTGCTTCACTTACTTTCTGACCATCATGAGAATCTATAATGTTATTTTGATTACCTTGAACCCCCTCTACAGATTTCTCAGCAACATTCAACACTGCCTCACTTACTGTCTCACGATCATGAGAGTGTTGATCAGTAGCATTGCAATCAACAATGTCATTTTCATTACCTTGAACGCCCTCTATAGATTTATCATCCACATTTAAAACTACTTCACCTACTTTCTCACGATCATGAGAATGTTGATCAGTAGCATTGCAATCAACAATGTCATTTTCATTACCTTGAACGCCCTCTACAGATTTATCGTCAACATTAGACACACCTTCACTTACTTTCTCAGTAACATCGGAATCATGAACATGTATCTCAGTATCTTGAATCGCCTCTCCGGGTTTATCATCACCAGATTTATCATCAACGTTAGACACACCTTCACTTACTTTCTCCGTAACATTGGAATCATGAGCATTTATCTCAGTAGCTTGAACCGCCTCTCCGGCTTTATCATCAACATTTCCCACTACCTCACTTGGTGTTTCGCCATCTTCCTTGTTTTCAGCAGCCTTTTGTTCATCTTGCTCCGGCTGTTGATCCTAGAATTCCGAAGATCCATGAACAGAGAAATCATCATCAAAGTTTTTGCCCTGTAATTATACAAGAAAAACACAACTATATAGATGACCAAATCTAGCAAACATCTATAGATAGTGCAGGTGAAATTAATATATACGTACTTCAACAGCCCATTGAGAAAAAATTTCATTCAAATTAGGTAAATTCATATGACTGGGATCATCATCTGGAATGTGATCAACTAACGACAATGGTTCGTCTGGAAGACAAAAATCCGCAAGCTGCGACATAGCTGATGGAAAAGCGGCAGAGTCTATATAAGTAAGCCCACCTTGTTCGTTTTCAGCATTAACACAACTCGATTTCTCGCAAGATTGATCAGGTTCTGGGCTTAAGGTCTGTAGTTAAGAAAACTGATTTAGGTATGTAACAAAATAACGATAAAATAAAAAAGTGCTATTAAAAAGAACATAACCGTTTTATAATCAGCCGAATGAACATCATGAGAATGAAGATCAAACAAACTAGGACTACCATTCCAGGTTTCATTATGAATTGGACTTGAAGTCTGAATTTCCATGGCATTTTGGCCAAAACAATCCTCATCCGATTTGTCGTGCATATGAGTTGAAGTCTGAAATTTAAAATATACAATCAATTATACTACTAAAGAAACGAGACCTAAATGATTAACAAATATTAAAGGAAATTACCATGGCATCTTTGGAAGCTAAATTTTCATCAACACATTGCCTTATTTGCAATTTTTCCTGCATAACCAGTGACGTCTGTACATAAATATATATAATCCATTAGTTGGTGAAAAACGAAAAAATATTCCTATCTAAATGATGTAGATTAAAAAAGAAAGTAAATAGCATGTTCACCTTTGGACGTTGTATCTTTAGAGCTTCCTCAACAACGGCAAGTCTATTTTTAATATCATTAAGGACCTCCACATTGGCTCCGGGTTTATCGATCATAAATACAATTGCCTTCAATGCCTCAACCTCGGCATGTATGTCTAGATAATTGAAACTTTGATCTTTATCAGTTACTTGCACATCTTTATCAGCTAAGGCCACCTCTTTATCAGCTAAGGCCACATCTCTATCAGTTATCACCACCTCTTCATGTACCTACAAAGCAAGATCGAAACAGAATGTGCATTGGTCAATTGTCAACGTGAATAGTCGCACAAATGACGTAGTTGATACGGATGAAAAATAAATGATACAAAATGGGCAACTTACCTCATTAGTGGGATCATCGGCAGGTAATTGTTTTTCTAGACTATCCAACTCGCTAAAATAAGCATTACTAGGTGCAAACCATGGTTGCAACCTTTCTGCATTTGTTGGAACAAGATCCAATACTGGATTCGAACCCTAGTAAACAAACAATTATAAAGTCAAAAACAAATATAAAAGAAGTCGTTAGTTATTTGACAAATACAAACAAATGGAAATGCTTACAGGACCAAAAAGTTTGCTATAATCGCGTTTGGCAAATGTTTTACGCTTTGACCAAGAAAGACAACGTGGTATCTTGGTCGGGTCTTTGGTCCACCATGAACTGCTAGTGGGATAACTCTCAAGAATCCATATCTAAAATGAAGGAAAACAATAAAAACATTGTTCAATGAAAAGCAGTATAACAAATTTGTATCCAAAAATAGTAAACAAAAACTGATATGTTCATAAATGTCTACAAGTTAACCTTAAAAGCCAAGAGAAAGCCAGAAATATTATATGTTGCAATTTTAGAAGGGTTTTCTTGTGATTTTTCTTTGTAGTGAGCATTGTAATGCCGGGGTACCACATTGGCTAATTTTTTTGTAAAAACGGCTCCACATGAACTCTCCCCATGGATATGCATTCCATGCCCCAAAATCCTCAACTAATTGCAACAAATGATTGTCAACAATGTACCAAGGTCCACGACCTATGAACACGACCTCAGCGACTATCAACAGACATACTCTTACCGCATCCTCATCTGATAACTTTGAAAATTGTGTGTCATTCCCAAACAAATCTAAAAGCTCATTCCCTTTTACAGTTACCTTTCTTATAAATTGTTTTTCAGGAAAGACACGCAAACCAAAAGGACTGCGATCAATTTCTACAGGGGGAGTCAAACGACCGAAACGAAATCCGGTCATCAATAGAAACTCTCCACGACCGAATTTCAATACATTATTCCCAATTTTGTATAAAATGGGGGGACAAGAATCAAGCAGTTTGGGGATATATACCTGGTGTTGTAAAACGAAATTCACCATATGATTGCCTTTACCTTGCTGAGGAATATCTAACTATGGCCAAAAAACAGTTGCTCTAAACAACCTCATTCGATCTGGATTTCTTAACAATTTAGACTTAATTTGCGAAAGCAACTTAACCTGGGAACGAACCGTTACCTTAGCATCAAAATATTGGGGAATGTAAGCCATTTGGGAGTTTAATTGACTGACTAATTAGGGGTTGATTTAGGGTTTCAGTTGGAGAACAGTTGATTTCACAATTTTGAATTGTGTTTTTGTGGTAGTAGAGTGTTGGTGTGTGTGTTTGTGTGTGTGGGTAAAAATTTAAAAAAATGGTAAAAATTTAAAAAAGTGTAAAAGTTATGTTAAAAAGGTACACTAAAAGGTACAAAAAGTGTACAGTAAAAAAGTCGCTAATATTATTTCGCTTAAGTTGCTCAGCATTGGGAAGGAACTAAAAGTATAAAAAAATATTTTAGTAAGTTTGACTTTTTTTACTAAAGGACAAAAAAAAATTCGCAAGATTCTTAAAAAAGTCGCTCAGATTCGGTCGCTGTACTATCATAGCTGGAAAAAAGTCAGAAACAATAATTGGGTACACAAATTGAGAGGGATACTTGTCAAGCTTAGATTAAAAGTGGAAAAGTCACAAGTCTCAAGGTCTATTTTGGAGATACCCCAACTTTTTTCCTAGAAAGTTTTGACACCTTGAGCAAAAGGTGTATTTGCATAATTACCCTTTTTTTAATGCTTTTTGTGTGAATTTTGATAGTATCGTGTGTGCATATTTGCTTTTATTTTTAGGTATAAAGAGCCATAATCATATTTATTTATGAAATTCGTTGCATCCCTTAGAGCATGTTCAATCATAACACCATAACACCAATAACATCGTCCACGTAAGCGTCACATCAGCTTTAACATTTAACATTAACATCCCCAAAAAACACCCACAACAATAACATCCCAATAACATCAATAACATTCCAAACAATTTACAAAAACAACCCCTCATTTAGGGGCATAAATGAAAAAAAAAAAAAAAAAAAAAAAAAAAAACGCCCGTTAGCCCTGTAACGCCAGGAACTAACGGCGCAATAACGCGCAGGTTCTAAGGGCTTAACGCCAATAACGACGTTATTTTGATGAAAATGAGCGTTATAGCGTTATGATTGCATTTGCTCTTAGGACATAGAGTTAAATTTGTCTATGTAGCTCAGTTTTTAAGTAAATTCTTGCATGCTTATATGCTTTTGTATTTTCTGTACCTATGCATTATTTATCTGTGTGCGGATTTGTTATATGACTTTATGACAAAAGTTGAATATAGATAGATCTCATATTTTTTATATATCTAATGAACCAACCATGTTTATTTATAAAAAAAGTTAAACTTTCATATATTTTTTTTAAAATTAAATATCTCGCAAACCGGTAATCATTACGTGAAAAAAAATCATACCATCGCGACGAGAATTCAATTATCTTTCTATAGATATGCACTTCTATATACTTTCGATTTTTTTTTTCAAAATTTTCGCCTAAAAAAATCACATGTGATTTTTCTCATCAGAAATTTTGAAAAAAAGGTCGTCGAAAGTATACAGAAGTGCATATCTATAGAAAGATAATTTAATTCTCGCCGCAATGTGTATTTTTCGTAGCTTGAAGAGTAACCTTTGCAAGATATGTTTGTTTTAAAAAAAATGTGAAAAATAAATTTTTATTAATTTTAATGAAAAATAGATGGCTAAGATTAATTCATTGGATTTATAGCAAGTATATGATCTATATTGATCTCAACTCATGACTTTATTCGTATCTCTGATGATATTGTTAGTAACGTTTACACTTGCTCTTAGAGCAATTGGTATCGTGACCAAGGGTTATGCCATAACTCAGCGTCACATCAGCTTTAACATTTCAATTTTAACTCACAAAAAACACCCCTTATCATAACACAACCATAACACTAACTTTTGAGACCCACTTTTATTTAAATACTTACAAACTACACACACATAAACATTACTTTTTTGTCCACAAACAACCATAACTAAATGTTACCATGGTAACGCTTTGGGTAATGCCATAACGCAAAATCAACACCCGATATCATAACTTGAGCTTAACGCAATAACTCAACATGCCACGTAGGCTATAACGCAACCCTTGCGTTAAGATACCGAGGGCTCTTAACAGTTAATATAAGTTATGCTTTTGTGCGTTTCATGCTTATATCTTTTTATTCTTTTATGCTTTTACAGGATTTGTCTATATATCCCTCTATCCATTGTATACTTATACATGACTCTATTCTTACACGCACCCTAACCACAGATATATTCACACACGTTATATTTGTGCATAATTACCCTCACACATCCACTCATGGGTTGTACCAAAATATTTTTTTAGTGGGAGTAAAGATAAAGAATGCATGTCATAGCGTCAGGTTCTTGACTCCAAGTAATTATTTTCGGTTGGACTACAAATAAACAAAGCGAATTTAGTTTTCACTAAATTTTAATTCAGTGTGATATCCATTTCCATAGAAATACCCAAATTTGATTATAGTGTGATATCCTCTTCCTCATACTCCGTTCTTAGAGCACAAGGTGTTGTAACGCCATCTCCAGCGTTATGCTGATGTGACAGGCGTTAAGACGGCGTTATTACACCGTTCTTCCGGCGTTATCTCCTGCGCTGCCTCCGGCGTTAGTGTGGTAACATGCGTTAAGACAGAATAAATGACAAATTGAATTAAAAAAAATTACATTACCGCCCCCTAACGGCTAGTTTCATATTTGAATTCAAAGAAAAAAAAATATCAAAACACCCCCCTTGGTTTAAACGGCTACTTGGGTAAAGAAAAAAAAGAAATATAAATATTTCAAAACCTTCTATATATACCGACATTTACATATTATTTTTACACACTTTTCATACATTTAACCCAAACACTATTAATCATTATAACACAAAATTATGGCTTGTTCTCAGCCTCATTCCGTCGAAGAAATGCAAACTTATGTTCAGAAACAAATGCGATCAAGAGGATGTGGCTCGACAGAAGGCTATTGTCGAAGTTCAAGTTGTTTGAGCACGCAAAGGCAAAGAAAAAACGTTTGAGAAAACAATACGCAAAATGCAAAGACATTTCGTCGGAAAGACAAGCTGTCATCGACAAATTTTTGAGCGATGAAACCACGAAAGATTACGACATTAGTGAAATGTTATGGAAGTTTGTTTCACAGATACAAGACAATATTAACCACAAAATCAGTTAGAGTGATGAATAAAACAAAATTGTTAGTTTGGTATCACAACAGCTGCATCGACTTGGGTTAGATGCATCAACTTCAGCTGATGCGCACATATTTATTGAGCAACAATATTATCAATTTACAGGTTATGAAGAAGAGACAGTTGATGAGTATGGATTAACTGCGAGACAACATTATGAAATTATGCATGATGAAGAGGCTTTAAGAGAAGTTGAAGCAGTAGAAGCAAGGATTCAACAAGAGTGGGAGGAGAAACTCAGAAAAAAGAAGCAGAAACGATGGCGTTCAGGTTGGAATTTGGGTTTGTGGAGTCTCCTGAGTATGATTATGCATGCGTGGAGCATTCAGATTAAGCTATGTTTATGTATTTCATATCGTAGTGTATTTTAGTTTGTATGTTTTTTTTTCGTATCGTATCGTATTTCGAATTGTATTTTATATAATGTTTATTTAATGTTTATGTAATGTTTCAATATTGAAAGCTTGTTTGTTATTTTTATGGTTATTAATAGAATGATATGTTGTTTATTAAATGAAGTATTAGTTTAGGGCTTGAATTTGTAATTTTATTTATTAAAGACAAGTGTGGCCAAAATGTGGTGTTATGGTGATGTTATGATAATGAGTGTTTTTTTATGTTAATGTTTAAATGTTAAAACTGATGTGACATTAATGTAACGCGGTATTATGGTATAACTTGAGTTATGACACCGTTCGCTCTTACAAGGTCGGGTATTGTTGTTGTTGCTTTAGTTACTTGATCAATATATGTTAATTTGAAAAGTTAGATAAGTGAGAAAATAATAATTATATTTGAATGCTGTTTATTTAAGTTAAATAAATTATAAAAATCCATAACACCAATAAATTATTGTTAAACGTTCGAGTGATTTTGATAATAAAAAAATATAAAAAAATAAAGAGTAGGCAACTTAATTAGAACAAAACTCAGAAGCTGCCGCTATTTAATTACATTATTTTAAACCAAAACTTGTAAAGTATATTTATGCTACATATAAAACATAAAATATGAAGTAAATGTCAACAGAGGTGATATGCGCATCACAATAAATGATGTGCACGTCAAAAATATGTATATTTATGGGTATGTTTGGCGCAATGGGCTGGGGCTGGGGCTAGGGCTTTTATTATAAGCCGAAGTTAAAATTTGTATTTTTGTAGACTTATTTGGCAAATGGCTGGGGCTGAGACTTATTATTGCAAAATTACTAAAAACAAAATTAAAGAAGTTTTATAGTATATGTTAGATATTTTTGTGGGTAAATATGTAATTTATTGTTCATAAGCCTCGGGCTAAAGTTTTTAGCCCCTTTTATGGGGCTAAAGTTTTAAGCCCCTTTTAGAGGATTATGATTTCATAAGCCCGCATGACAAACGAGACTTATTATAAGCCGACTTATTTTAGTAGCGCAAGCCCCATAAGCCCCTCCCCAAACACACCCAGAATGTTGTATCATGTGTATTATAAATGTCATTTTGTAGTATGCACGTCATTTATTTGAGGAGTTGGGATCCTATAGAAAATAATAAAAATTAAAAAGTATAGAAAGCGAATTAGCATGTGACAAGTGTCCCCTACCAACTTTATCCTTTACCTTTTTCTTCTTTTTCCTTTTTTTTTCTTTTTTTTTAAGTGCATTTGAGTCATTTAACTCATTTTTTAATTTCACCCTAAACTTTAAACGCAAATAACTTTCAAAAGACAAAATTTTACGAAAAACAGCCTTTCACCATAATTTTTAAAATTTAATCATCTTTAATTTGGTATAAATCTTGTTAAATATTTCAATTTTTTTTACATTTCAAATGGGTCTTGATTTTCTTTATTTTTTGGGCATTTTCGGCCCTATGTTTTACCCTCATAAATGTTGAATCGTTAAAATCTTTAAACATGAAAGTTGTATATTTTGGTTCACTCTTTACACATGTTTTTGAATCACTCAAATCCGATGTCATATAAGTAAGATATCACACGTTAAATATGACATTTTACTCATATTTGTTGCACACAATGTGTTTGATGAAATGTCTAACTTAGATTTTTAGTGTTAAAATTGAGTTAAATGCACTAATTTTTGTACAACAACACACCTTTAATCATTTTATTAATGTAGAATTCAAAAACTGGTGTTTTAATTAATTTATTTTGTTCATCAATATTTATTGGTGAACAAATCAAAAACACCGATGAACGTACTTTTTCAAGCACTGATAAACAGACATAATATAAATAAAACACTGAGAAACATTGATGTTCGTCAATGTATTTCTATGTGAAACCTTATTGCGCTACCTAAAATATTGATGAACAAACACAATTACGGATGAACATTGATTAACAAACATTATATCCCTAAAACAATTGATGAACACTGATGTTCATCAACATTATTCTATGTGCTATCTAAAATGATGCGCGTACGAAGCACGTTCGGGGTCAAATGAACTTCCTTTTCGTCGAGCAAGTTTTTCAACACCCTAGGCAGTGAACCTAATCGTTGTAGTGTAGTATTGTTTAAGCCTCAGGTATTGATATCGTTCTCTAGGGGAATAGGAATGCTAGCAAGAAGTGTACTACGCTAAGGTTAGGGTTGAGGATGATTTTTTTTTTTTTTTTTTTTTTTTTTTTTATTATTATTTTTTTTTTTATCTTTTATTGGTTTTTTAGAAAGCTAAGGGTAAAATCTCGGGGCAATTGGTTTGGGGGTGGTACTTCTACCGATTACTTCTACTATTCTAATTATCTATTACTACGGGTAGTTATGTCTATTTGATTGTGTGCTCGTATGATGATTAAAAATGTGTTTACCTAGATACTATTACTCCCTAGTTATCTTTTATTGTTGGTTGAATTGTCACGTCCTTATTCTTAACGCATTGTGTTTTCTAAGGTCGTAGGGTGTGCCTTTGTCCTAACTCTTTGAGAATACCTTTAGGTTATTGCCTTCGAAATCTGCTAGATGATTCATAAACTAACTTTAAGGTTATCTTTGGATGTTTAGACTACGAAATCCGCTAAATGATTCATAAACTAATGTTCACAAAGATTACTCAAGCACTTAAACACAACGATAGCCTAGTTGCACTCCTAAGCCAATTACAGTTAAGAATTGGAAGAGACGCAAGTGCGTGGTCTCCCGTGTGGTAGCATCATGGTCGATGGAATCAACGATTTTAAGGAAGTCATTGAGATGCTGATTAGGATATTCGGAACGAAGTCCATGGAATGCATATCCGTTTTGCACCAACCGGATGGTGTCGGATCGCAGGGCCGTAGTTTGAGCTTGATCCGGGAGCTCAATGGTGTTCCTATAGCCTTGGTGGCTCGGTCTAAAGTATTCACCAAGAGTAAGGCCTCTTGGCGGGTAAATTGGTGGTGGGTCGATGGGAATTGGGTGATGAGGTGGGGGGTTATTACCTCCCATGATGAAAAGTGATGGGATTACTAACAAAGTCACGAAGAAGGGGATAGACTACAAGGAAGCTAAAAATGAGAAAAAATCTTACTTGATAGGAATCAAGCAAGGGAACCTAAACGAGATAGAAATCTAACTAGCTATTCTATTCCCCGCCAGCGGCGGCAAAAACTTGATGCGTGTACGAAGCGCGTTCGGGGTCAAAGGAACTTTTTTTTCGTCGAGCAAGTTTTTCAACACCCTAGGCAGTGAACCTAATCGTTGTAGTGTAGTATTGGGTAAGCCTCGGGTATTGATATCGTTCTCTAGGAGAATAGGAATACTAGCAAGAAGTGTACTACGCTAAGGTTAGGGTTGAGGATGATTCTTTTATTTTTATCTTTTATTGGTTTTTTAGAAAGCTAAGGGTAAAATCTTGGGGCAATTGGTTTGGGGGTGGTACTTCTACCGATGACTTCTACTATTCTAATTATCTATTACTACGCGTAGCTATGTCTATTTGATTGTGTGCTCGTATGATGATTAAAAATGTGTTTAACTAGATGCTATTATTCCCTAGTTATCTTTTATTGTTGTTTGAATTGTCACGTCCTTATTCTTAACGCGTTGCGTTTTCTAAGGTTGTAGGGTGTGCCTTTGTCCTAACTCTTTGAGAATACCTTTAGGTTATTGCCTACGAAATCCGCTAAATGATTCATAAACTAATGTTCACAAAGATTACTCAAGCACTTAAACACAACGATAGCCTAGTTGCACTCCTAAGCCAATTACAATTAAGATAAGAGACAACCAATCAATAATTAATAACTAGGTTTCATAGATCTAAGTAAACACATGTAACACCCCCAAAAAATGGTTTGCAGCGGAAGAAAAAGTTTTTGGGATGCTACTCAGTTGGATCATAACACAAGTGAAAAATAATAACTTTTTCGTAAAAGATTTCATTTATTGAAGTAAAATAGAGTTTACAAAGTTTGAATTGTTGCGGAAAATGGTTCATTAATAAAATATGGTCCCCATAAGTAAATCAGAGTCATCTATGACCATGCCATGGCAATGCCCAAGCGCCTCCAGAGTTAGCTATCGCCTTTTTAATACCTGAGATAAACATGCTTAAAAAGATCAACACAAAGGTTGAGTGATATTCATAGGTTTAGTAAATAGTTGAACACAAGTAAGAGATGACAATTGCCACGAAGACAATCACCATAGAAAACAGAGATTATTATTATGCACTAAGCTCATGACACCAAACTAACTGCATACACCTTAATTACTGGTGCAAGTAATATTGCCCTCAGATGGAATTGCCAATTCCATAGTTACCAAATATAGTGCGCCCCAGTTATTTCCGATAACCGAGACGGGGTCGTCAATTCCCATAGTACTATCCACAATATTCGCGTTCACTCGCAAGTGATTAATGGTCCATGATAAAAGGGACTTATGGCAGGCAACTTAGGCTATAATAATAATAAACATGCAAGCATACATTTTAAGAAAAGACTTGTGTTCTAGTTTATAGCATGTATCTCCCCCAAAGAGTTTATAAAACAGTTAAAAGAGTAAAAGTGGGGCTATGAACTCACCTTAGCGATACGGTAGGAAATGCACAACAATAGCAAGTACAATATGACAACGGCTTCAACACGAAACATAGATATAATATGGCAAGTCTCAGAATAATGATATACGTTTGGTTTACGACCGAAAGGATAGAGTATTGAATATAAAATTCAATAGAGCGATATTAGTGTTGATTTGTAAGTATGACGATGTTGCCCAAAGTTTAGTTTGTTTACTTTAAGATGTGTCGATAATTTATAACGGTTTCATATATTTATATACTTATATTTATATATAGATTTAATTGGTTATCGACTTAATAATATTCATATATGAACACTAGGTAGTCAAAATACTCGTTTTTATAAAGTCGTTATAATTTTATAAGTTTTCTAAATTTACACTTTTTACCCTCAAGTTATAAAATGTACGAGTTTAGTCCTTTGACTTTTAGAAAATGACACTTTGTATCCAAAAATATCTCATGCTCAAAGTTTCCAGGTTTGTCGCTTTTAGTCCCTAGAAAATCTGTTTTTGCAAAGTTACTTTTAAAACTTAACTTTTGTTACACTTTTAATATTTACTCTATTTAGTTATAGGTTTAATGGAAGTGAAGGGGTATGTTTTGCCAAGCTGAGAAAGTTATAAAAAGGAAAGGAAAAAAAAATAAAAGTGCCACAAGCGTGATTCGTACCAGGGATCGCTCGCCCAACACAACAAGCACCAAACCAACTGAGCTAGGCTCGTTTTCTATTATATCCTACGTTTCATGTTATATATGGTGAGGTTCTAGTGTTAATATTTTGTATACATGCTACTGCTTATGTCGAGATACATGCATGGTATTGTTTTCTTCTTTTGCTTTCTACTTCTTCTTCTCAAGCTAGCCTAATGTGCCATGGTTTTTAAGTGACAAAAGCAAGTTTAACTTACACAAATTTTGACTCATGATCAAACGAATATGGCACGAGGATTATTTCAAGTTATGTTATTAAGTTACCAAGTTAAGAAGTTTCGATATGTATTTTAGTTTAGCAAGTCACTACATAAAATGAACTATGTACGATATGTAATTAACATTACGAGTCGAAATAGGTTTAGGTACTTACTAGGATAAGAGGGGTGTGAGGCTCGAACAAGAAGAGAGACACCAAGATAACTAAACTGATCTTAACCCAAGTTTTTCTCCTAGCTTTAACCCTTATTCTTAAGTGATAATACCCAAAACTCCTTTGGTTCTTTCCTTAGTTTCCTTCGATACACCACAGTGGACGAATGTGGGATAAAGGTGAGTGTTTTGAGAGTTTGTTGTGAGATATCTTGTGAGATTTGCTAAGTTTTGAGAAGGTTATAAAGAGAAGATGAGTATGGCTTTCTTAATATTTTACTCATAGTCTTCCTAATTCTAGGCTTATTAGTCACATGTTATATTGTATTTGGTCATGTTTGAGGTAAGTTCCATGCGTGGGAGTGAATGGCAGCCAAGGCTTATGGGCATGCATATGTCTAGTCAACTTCAAGCTCTTGCTCAGGGAACATGTTATCCAATGGTTAAGGAAGTCAAGTTGGTCAAAATGGGTTAGGGTAGTATTATGTAGTAACTTAGGGTGTTATTTTATTGGTTAGGGTGGCTTGTCTCCTTGTTCACTCTCATACGCAACATTGGGGACAAAAGAGAATGTCTAGATGAGTTTATTAGTTTCTTGATCTAGTTGGTTAGTTATAGCAAGTAAATATATATAGTTGTTAGTTGGTTTTTGCATGCTTCTCATGTTGAGGCCATGCTTGGCGTACAGAAAGCAAAAGAAAGAAACATGAAACTTTTACTATCTTTTCTAAATTCAACTTGGGCTTGGGTGGTGTTACTTGGACGAGGCCCAGAAGGAACAAAAATGAAAACACAAGACTTGGGCTTCTTAATTCACTCGTGTACCAAAGCTAGGCCCAAAAGAAAATGTGGATTGAGTTGGACTAATTTTGAGACGAGGCCCAAATAAAAATATTTGTCGGGCTTGATCCGGTTTTTAAGGCCCATTAACAAGTTGGTTCCGTGTGGTGAAAAGTCCAATGAGTTCCGAGGCCCAATACGAAAGAGTCGGGTTTGATCGTCTCGGTGTTTAAGTTTAGTGTTGGTAAGCAAGTGAGCTATTTAAGGTGATACGTGACTTACGTCTCGTAGTGTTTGACGAATAAAGTTCGTAGATGCAATAAAAAATATATATATAACTCGTAAAAAGGGTTAATTAAACTTTCAAATTAAATTACTTTGTCTTTAACGATAATTAATGACTTGAAAATTTACGGGTTGTTATAGTACCTACCCCTTATGGGAACCTCGTCCTCGAGGTTAAGTTTGTGATAGTCGCTTATGTGATTAAGTAAGGATTTAAGACTTACTAAACTTGTTTGAAAACGTGGCGTGGGCAAATTTGTTCGAATACGTGTTTATTTAAAAGCTATGTCAACATTTCAAGAAATTCAATCTCTTTGTTTGTGTTAGGTAGTTAGGTAAAAGTTTTGTGACCTCGAAAAGGATTATAATTTTAGTGGGATAGACGTTTACACTTGATATAAGTATGACAATTTTTGTAAAAGTTGACGTTTTGATATTTTTCAGCGTGGGAAAGTTCGATAAAGTTTGACCATAAAATTCTAACTCGTAACTATAAATGTTTTCAGAAAAATGCGACCACAAGTTTTATCGTTTATAAAAATGCAATCTAAAGGAAAAGAAAAAGAAAATCCTCGAAGGTGAAAATGTCATAGCGGAAGATGTGGTTGGGTACGTATGTTTCAATAAGTTTTAAACGTTTTTGGGCAGGGTTCAGTTGTTGGTTATGCTTCTCGAATTTGAAGAATACAAAGTCTTTAAAATTTTAAGGGAGAACTTGATGTATGTAAATAAAGTTGCTAAATTTCAGCTTTTGTGATGAAAACTTGTTAAATAAGGTTTTAGGCGACAACATAGAATCGGTTCCAAGTTGGAGGTTTTTATGTAAATTTAAAAGTTGTTTCTCAAAATAATTTCAAATACCTTAGCTTTTGTAGATGATGAATTAGTTTTGCTTCTTAGCATTTCTCATTATTGTTTTCAAAACAAGGCGCTTATCTTTACTCCGAAAATTTGGTTTATTTTCAAAAGAAAATATCGGTTATCCTTTAAAGTTTTTCAAGAGAGTAAATAGTTTATAAGGAAATTGCAGTAAATTTTATGAAAAGGTTTGTAAAACTACTTTATTGAGTAAGAAGAAAATACTTTTATTATAATCGATCGTAGTTTGTGGTTTGGTATTGAGGCAACAATTTGGTAAGGTGATTTTTAAAACAGCTCATAAAGTAATAGAAAATGGTTTATCAATGGTAGTGAAATATTTTGGTAAGACATAATTCAGGTTGTATAATAACTCGTGAAAAGATTTGTAAAATAACTTATATGAAAATAATTTATTGTTGTCAAAGAGTAGAAGATTTCGTAGTTCAATTAATATCGAGGTGGTTTATGGAGTGATAATAAAATAGTCGGTAAAGTAAAGGCGAATAGTTTGTGAGGTAAGAGTACCAAGTTTTATGGTTTTAAATCAGACACTGGCTAAAACAGCTCACTAGAAGGGTAAAATAGTTTATAAGACCGTAATATAACTTGCAAGAAAAATTTGTAATATAGTTTACAAATTGCTATCATAATTGTTTGTTGTTTCATAAAATAGTAGTAAGGTAATTAATCGGTTTATTACTCTATAGAAAATAGTTTGCAAGGCATTAGTAAGATCATTGTTTATGAAGTATGAGTAAAGTTGTAAATTTTTGGTTTAATGGCACAGTAGTAAGGCTTTTTGTAAAATGACCATGAAATAGTCGGTAGAATAGTTGAAAGCAGTTTGCGTTAGACAACGACAAAGTTTATTATTTCATAAGAGGGAAGGTAGGACAGACAATTGGTATTTCAAAGGAAAATTTAGGAATCCGTTCCCAGAAAAAGTGACTTGAGTTGCAAGTTGACACTTGGTACGCTTTTAGATCTTTTAGTCATTCGTTTATTATTTATGTTTAGCGAGGGGTTCCCTTTGTAGATGTTGAGGTGTGCTGTTCCTAAAACGGCTAGAGATGTAATCCGGTTCATCAATTGAGTACGTGTTTTGAGGTAGAGGTGACACTGTTTTCGCAATGGATGACGAGATGACTTCGATCTCAACGCCTAAGATAATGATAATAGGATGGGATGATGGAGACATGGGTTGCAATGATTTAGTAATAGAGGTTTAATGATTCCGTAATGAAGACGATAAGTCTATGGGATGGGAAACAGAAGACATGGTATTGTAGCGACCAAAAAATATAATCTAAATATAGAGTAATGTCGTGCGGTAAATAAAATTTAGTTAGTTGCGCATAATGTGCTAAGAAAATCTAAAATATAATTATTAACTCACATCATGCAACATTTCGTCGGTTACGTATTATCTGCTACGTAAATCTCGTACATGACGTAGGCACGGAGGGCGCGAAGTGGTGGCGTAAAGTGGTCCATTTCAACATGGATCACTGTGATGTCCTTGTGCGAAGTGGTAGTGTGCATCATCTGCCAAGCAAATCTCCATGCACGTTGCTAGTAAGATGTAGACGCGGAGGCGTAAGGTAGTGGTGTAAAATGGACAGTTTAGAGAATGTAGTAATGAGAAAGGCGTTCCACTCTAAGGAGAAAAAGTATCGTAGTGGGGAAATGTTATGACGTAGGTGTGTGATGTGTAGGAGTAAACCTTTACAACTCTTATAATGAACACACATGAAAATTTTACCATTTTAGAAATCAATGAGGAGGTCAACTAGACATACCACCATTATAACTACTTTCAGTATTGCAACATTCACCTCTGAGTCGGACATAGGTGATCAGGCTATGTCCCACTGTCCTTGGCTGAATATAGGTGATCAGGCTATATTCACCCGAGGTTCAATGAATCTTGCAATGCTTAGCTTAGTTACACTAGTAACATGTCCTAATGTCTTTAAAGTTTGATATGAAAGACTGAACAAATATTTCATTTATGTGGGGGAGAGGGCGTAGCGCAGTGGTACGTAAACATACGTATAAGTAAGGCAATCCTAGCTAATAGTGGGACTAAGTTAGCAGTAATAAACACGTATCTTATCAAAGATGACTTCAACGAGTCATAAGTGAGGCAATCAGCTTGGCAGGCAGGCATGTGTCGGTCATAGGGTTAAGTTTTTGTAAAAGTGGTTATAGTCTAGGTTTAAAAAATACCTAGTTCTCTATAACCTGGCTCTGATACCAATCTGTAACAACCCCAAAAAATGGTTTGCAGCGGAAGAAAAAGTTTTTGGGATGCTACTCAGTTGGATCATAACACAAGTGAAAAATAATAACTTTTTCGTAAAAGATTTCATTTATTGAAGTAAAATAGAGTTTACAAAGTTTGAATTGTTGCGGAAAATGATTCATTAATAAAATATGGTCCCCATAAGTAAATCAGAGTCATCTATGACCATGCCATGCCAATGCCCAAGCGCCTCCAGAGTTAGCTATCGCCTTTTTAATACCTGAGATAAACATGCTTAAAAAGATCAACACAAAGGTTGAGTGATATTCATAGGTTTAGTAAATAGTTGAACACAAGTAAGAGATGACAATTGCCACGAAGACAATCACCATAGAAAACAGAGATTATTATTATGCACTAAGCTCATGACACCAAACTAACTGCATACACCTTAATTACTGGTGTAAGTAATATTGCCCTCAGATGGAATTGCCAATTCCATAGTTACCAAATATAGTGCGCCCCAGTTATTTCCGATAACCGAGACGGGGTCGTCAATTCCCATAGTACTATCCACAATATTCGCGTTCACTCGCAAGTGATTAATGGTCCATGATAAAAGGGACTTATGGCAGGCAACTTAGGCTATAATAATAATAAGCATGCAAGCATACATTTTAAGAAAAGACTTGTGTTCTAGTTTATAGCATGTATCTCCCCCAAAGAGTTTATAAAACAGTTAAAAGAGTAAAAGTGGGGCTATGAACTCACCTTAGCGATACGGTAGGAAATGCACAACAATAGCAAGTACAATATGACAACAGCTTCAACACGAAACCTAGATATAATATGGCAAGTCTCAGAATAATGATATACGTTTGGTTTACGACCGAAAGGATAGAGTATTGAATATAAAATTCAATAGAGCGATATTAGTGTTGATTTGTAAGTATGACGATGTTGCCCAAAGTTTAGTTTGTTTACTTTAAGATGTGTCGATAATTTATAACGGTTTCATATATTTATATACTTATATTTATATATAGATTTAATTGGTTATCGACTTAATAATATTCATATATGAACACTAGGTAGTCAAAATACTCGTTTTTATAAAGTCGTTATAAGTTTATAAGTTTTCTAAATTTACACTTTTTACCCTCAAGTTATAAAATGTACGAGTTTAGTCCTTAGACTTTTAGAAAATGACACTTTGTATCCAAAAATATCTCATGCTCAAAGTTTCCTGGTTTGTCGCTTTTAGTCCCTAGAAAATCTGTTTTTGCAAAGTTACTTTTAAAACTTAACTTTTGTTACACTTTTAATATTTACTCTATTTAGTTATAGGTTTAATGGAAGTGGAGGGGTATGTTTTGCCAAGCTGAGAAAGTTATAAAAAGGAAAGGAAAAAAAATAAAAGTGCCACAAGCGTGATTCGTACCAGGGATCGCTCGCCCAACACAACAAGCACCAAACCAACTGAGCTAGGCTCGTTTTCTATTATATCCTACGTTTCATGTTATATATGGTGAGGTTCTAGTGTTAATATTTTGTATACATGCTACTGCTTATGTCGAGATACATGCATGGTATTATTTTCTTGTTTTGCTTTCTACTTCTTCTTCTCAAGCTAGCCTAATGTGCCATGGTTTTTAAGTGACAAAAGCAAGTTTAACTTATACAAATTTTGACTCATGATCAAACGAATATGGCACGAGGATTATTTCAAGTTATGTTATTAAGTTACCAAGTTAAGAAGTTTCGATATGTATTTTAGTTTAGCAAGTCACTACATAAAATGAACTAAGTACGATATGTAATTAACATTACGAGTCGAAATAGGTTTAGGTACTTACTAGGATAAGAGGGGTGTGAGGCTCGAACAAGAAGAGAGACACCAAGATAACTAAACCGATCTTAACCTAAGTTTTTCTCCTAGCTTTAACCCTTATTCTTAAGTGATAATACCCAAAACTCCTTTGGTTCTTTCCTTAGTTTCCTTCGATACACCACAGTGGACGAATGTGGGATAAAGGTGAGTGTTTTGAGAGTTTGTTGTGAGATATCTTGTGAGATTTGCTAAGTTTTGAGAAGGTTATAAAGAGAAGATGAGTATGGCTTTCTTAATATTTTACTCATAGTCTTCCTAATTCTAGGCTTATTAGTCACATGTTATATTGTATTTGGTCATGTTTGAGGTAAGTTCCATGCGTGGGAGTGAATGGCAGCCAAGGCTTATGGGCATGCATATGTCTAGTCAACTTCAAGCTCTTGCTCAGGGAACATGTTATCCAATGGTTAAGGAAGTCAAGTTGGTCAAAATGGGTTAGGGTAGTATTATGTAGTAACTTAGGGTGTTATTTTATTGGTTAGGGTGGCTTGTCTCCTTGTTCACTCTCATACGCAACATTGGGGACAAAAGAGAATGTCTAGATGAGTTTATTAGTTTCTTGATCTAGTTGGTTAGTTATAGCAAGTAAATATATTTAGTTGTTAGTTGGTTTTTGCATGCTTCTCATGTTGAGGCCATGCTTGGCGTACAGAAAGCAAAAGAAAGAATCATGAAACTTTTACTATCTTTTCTAAATTCAACTTGGGCTTGGGTGGTGTTACTTGGACGAGGCCCAGAAGGAACAAAAATGAAAACACAAGACTTGGGCTTCTTAATTCACTCGTGTACCAAAGCTAGGCCCAAAAGAAAATGTGGATTGAGTTGGACTATTGTTGAGACGAGGCCCAAATAAAAATATTTGTCGGGCTTGATCCGGGTTTTAAGGCCCATTAACAAGTTGGTTCCGTGTGGTGAAAAGTCCAATGAGTTCCGAGGCCCAATACGAAAGAGTCGGGTTTGATCGTCTCGGTGTTTAAGTTTAGTGTTGGTAAGCAAGTGAGCTATTTAAGGTGATACGTGACTTACGTCTCGTAGTGTTTGACGAATAAAGTTCGTAGATGCAATAAAAAATATATATATAACTCGTAAAAAGGGTTAATTAAACTTTCAAATTAAATTACTTTGTCTTTAACGATAATTAATGACTTGAAAATTTACGGGTTGTTATAACACACAAGAAATTTAGCTAAACATGTTAAACAAGCAAGCATACACATATTCAATGGAAGACATAATGATACTAATGGATTAAAACACTTATCTTGATGTGTAAAATAGGGTTTGGGACCCTAAGTTACTGTCCAAGTCGGACTACAAACGTTTAGGGTTTTTACTCCAAAAGTCTACCTCTTTAAATGCAGAAAAATCGAATTCTATATAGATTTACAATTGCGACGACGTCGCCTTATAGGTGGGACGCCGTCAGATCGCCGTCATTAGGGTTTTCGTCTTGGCCAAGTTATCGATGGGACGGCGTCACGTTGTAGTTGTGACGCCGTCGGGCTTCATATGGGACGTCGTCTTGGTTCTGGATCTGGGCCGTCTGAGATGAAAAGTCTTAGCGACGCCCTTCCTCTTCAAAGCTTGACGCCGTCAGGTGTTGCGAACAAAAAGTCCACTGAGCCGTCTGGTGCATTATTTATCAAATCAGTAGAGAGGGACGGTGTCACCCTTTATTTGGGACGCCGCCAGGTTCAGTTTTAGCAGCTTGAGTGGCTTCGATCTTGACTTTGCCATTTTCTTCATGCATTCACTCCTTTTCGTCCAAATAAGCATCATTCCAGCGTTTTGCTTCCAAGAGACCTAAAAAGTGAAAATGAACGAAATTAAGCAGTAACGGATATAAAAGTGGTCGATTAAAGGATTAAATAACCCCTTAAAAGTGTACGTTTTAAATCCTTATCATAAAACATTGATAAAGAAACTAAATGTACTGATGAACAACATAATTACTACACTATCATATTTACATCTTTACGGTCCGCAGCAGAATTCATCAATCACAACTAATTTAAATGACTAAAAGAGATTTATCTTATAAAAGTACATTTAAATGCACTAATTGGTGTATTACGATACATCTTGTGTTATTTTTGTTGCTTTTAGCTTTTTTTAACTGATGAATAAATATTAAATGATGAACAGACTAACTGATGAACAAACAACCAACTGATGAACTGATGAACAATGTGATTATAACTGATGAACATTGTATTTTTTTAGACAACTGATGAATATTATGATTTTTTTTAAAAACTGATAAAGTGATGAACACTATAAATGTTTTTAGAAAACTGATGAACTGATGAACTACAACAACTGATGAACAATATCAACTTTAAATGTATTTTGTTACACCAACAAAGTATACATATACATTTCAACTTATCATATCTTTTTATTTTTTTATTAACATAAGTAAAACGATCGTGGCTACTGATGAACAAGAATAAAACGCTTGATGCTATTGAAGAACACAAGTAAAATGGCCAAAAAACCAGTTAATGAACAAAATCTCGCTATGATGAACAGAAGTATGTTTTGTTCATCACTTAATATTGTTCATCACCTCATCAGTATTGAACAAGATTAACTGATGAACAATGACTGATTGATGAACAAAACTAACTGATGAACAAAATTAATTGATGAACAAAGACTAACTGATGAACATAATTAATTGATGAACAAAGACTAACTGATGAACCAAACTTACATTTTTTAAAAACGTTAATGATTAAAAAACATTACTTTTTGAATCTTACATTAATAAAATGATGAATAATGTGTCGTGGTACAAAAATTAGAGCATCTAATGCGAATTTAAGAATAAAAATCTAAGCTAGACATTTCATCAAACATCTTGTGTGCAACAAATATGAGTAAAACGTCATCTTTAACGAGTGATCTCTTACTCATATAACATCAGATTTGAGTGATTCAAAAACCCGTGTAAAGAATGAACCAAACTCTATAACTTTCATGTTTTAAGTTTTTCACGAATCGACATTTATGTGGGTAAAAATATGGCCGAAAATGCTCAAAAAATAAGAAAATTAACACCCATTTGATATGTAAAAAAGTTTCGAAATTGTTAACAAAATTTATACCAAATTAAAGAGGATAAATTTTTAGAAATGATGATGAAATCGGTTTTACTAAAAGTTTGTCGTTTAAGAGATATATGCGTTTGAATTTTGAGGTGGAAAAGGAAAAAACGGGTTAAATGACCATTATACCCCTGAAAGAATTTTTTATAAAATTTAAAGTGAGGGACATGTGTCACCCTATGAGTGACTTTTTACACTTTTTATATTTATAACCTTTTGCAATAGATCCCCACTCTTTATTTGAGATGTATATATCACATCTCAAATATTAAATTATTAAAAATTTAACAACTAAAATTACTTAACTACCCCTCGGATATTTTTGCAATGGTACAACAAAATTTTTCTTTAATGTGTTGATATGGTTTCATAATTACATAATCAATATTATAGCAACAAAATAAGATAAATGACAAACTTCTAGAATTACAAAATCTTAATTTCACATTACAAAATTAATGAAAAAGTTAGAAACGATTTTTACTTTCACTCACTAAATCAATTATGCGTATTTATTTTTGGCAAATGTATGTGTATGTTATACTATATCACATTTCGCAATGATGTTTATATATTAATGAAGAGACATTTTATTTTGCTCACATAAAAATTCATGTTTATCGATGGACAAATCCTCACTATCCATCTAGTTTGATTTAATGGTGAGTATTAACCTAAAATTTAAAAGATAAACATAAGTTCATGTTTTTTTTTTCTTTTCTTTTTGTCCTTCTTTTTTATTCACATATTCTTTTGTCTTTTTCTTAATTTCACGTTTTTTTAATTTATTCAAGTTTTTTTTTTTTTTTTTTTTTTTTTTTTTTTTTTTTTTTAAATTCGTTTTTTTAATTAGCGTTTCTTTTCTTCGCTTTCATGCGTTTTCGTCTGTTTTCATACGTTTTCATGTATTTTTGTTTGTTTTCATCCGTTTTCGCCCGTTTTCATACGTTTTCACACGTTTTCGTCCATTTTCATCATTTTCTTTCATTTTCGTCCATTTTCATCATTTTTTTTACCCTTTCATACGTTTTCGTCCGTTTTCTTACGTTTTCGTCCATTTTCATATGTCTTTGTCCGTTTTCTTTTTTAAACTGTGCTTTTTTTTTCTTTTTCTTTTTCAAGTTTTTTTTTTTTTAAATTCACGTTTTTTTATTCGCTTTCATACATTTTCGTCCGTTTTTATACGTTTTCATCAGTTTTCATCCGTTTTCACTTGTTTTCGTCCGTTTTCTTACGTTTTCGTCCATTTTTGTCCGTTTTCATACGTTTTCGTTCATTTTCATACGTTTTCGTCCGTTTTCATCCGTTTTCTTTTGTTTTCGACCATTTTATTTTTCATACTTGTTTTTACGATTTCATACGTTTTTGTTCGTTTTCTTACGTTTTTTCCGTTTTTATACGTTTTCGTCCGTTTTTAAATGTTTTCGACCATTTTCAGATGTTTTCAAACGTTTTTGAATATCACAAGTGATATTCTGTGATATTCAAAATATCACAAGTGGTATTCTATGATATTCAGAACATCACAAGTGATAATCTAAATATCACAAGTAATTTTCTGAATATCATAAGTGATTTTCAACTGATGTTTTGTAACATGAAAATCACAAGTGACATTTAAAATATCACAAGTGATATTTAAAAAATCACAAGTGATGGATATTCAGAAAATCACAAGTGATATTCAGAATACAGAAGATCACTTGTGACACGTATGAAAATGGACAAAAAACATAAGAAAATGGACGAATAAGTATGAAAACGGACAAAAACTTAAGAAAATCACAAGTGATATTCAGAATATCACTGAATATCACTTGTGATAATCAGAAATGTATGAAAACGGATTAAAACGTAAGAAAATAGATGAAAACGTAAGAAAACGGACAAATACATATGAAAACAGACAAAAAGGTATGAAAGCGTAAAAATACGTCAGAAAACGGACGATAAAGTATGAAAAATGGACGGAAACGAAAAAAACGGATGAAAACAGTCAAAAATGTATGAGAACGAACAAAAACGTAAGAAAATGGACGCAAATGTATGAAAATGGGCGAAAACGGATGAAAACGTATAAAAACGTATGAATGTGTAAAAACACGTCTGAAAACGGACGAAATCGTATGAAAACGAACGGAAATGGACGAAAACGTATGAACACGTACGAAAACGTATGAAAACGAACGAAAACGTATGAAAACGGACGTAAACGGGAAAAACGTAAGAAAACGGACGAAAACGTATGAAAACATATGAATACGTATAAAAACGTATGAAAACAGACGAAAACGTATGAAACCCCCCAATTTGTAGTGCAATGAGTCATTACTTAGTTTAGGGTAATGCTCCATTTATTTACCCTCCACCAAACATAATTAATTATTGTTTTTTCTATTCCTCACCTCTTAATACCCTCCACCAAACATAATTAATTATTGTTTTTCCTATTCCCCTCCTCTTAATACCCTCCACCAAGCATGCCATAATAATATAGGGCAACATTATCTATTCTTCAATATATTTAGAATATTCTGACCTTCTCTCGGATTTTAAACTAAAGTGCATGCAATGATCTCCACGATGAGATCGGCATAAGTGCGTTATGCTAGCTTATTGTGCATACATGTGATCTAAACATAATTATTGGAGGTGGAACTATCTCCACTATAGATTGGTAAGACATGACATATCACATTTTAACGTTGAGTTAACCAGGCAGCCATAAATTGAAGGATGACTATAACTATAATGCATAACTTGATTGGGATGATGGGTAGGGTAGTTATGGTCGATCTAATAATTCATAAATCATGATCACGTAACTATCAAATCCAATTTAATTTCCTCACAACAGTAAATGGCAGTTAATTACTTCCTAAATAAGAAATGTATTTGAGCGATTCAAACCAAGTTACCTCATGTCGTGTAAGAGAAGGTCAATGGTAGATTTTGGTCTTATAGAATACTAGGAGATACACTAATGTAAATGTATTCTTCTTAGAGGACTAGCAAGTAAATACGAAAAGTTAACTACGTTAAACACTCTGTAATTCTGTTTTAGTCCTAAATGAGAATTAATAACTGTTTTTCTCTCTAGATTGTTCTCAAACGCCATTCTTGTTCTCATGGTATCATATCCCTATCAATAGGAATTCTAGTAGTTAAAAGTTGTTAAAACCCGATTTGACTGGGGAATCCCTGATTTGACCGGGGATGGGGAATCCCCGAATTTTGTAATCGGGTATGGGGCGGGGATGGGGATAACATCAATCCCTGGACCCGAACCCGACCTCGATTCTTTTAATGTATAAATATATGAAAATTATAACATTTACTTTTATAAGTATATTTTTATGAGTATTGATATGTAATGTATATGCATGTGTGATATATAAACGATCAAATAGCTTTAAAAGTATAAACAATTAAACACTAATTACTATATATTACTTAACCAATGTTTTGTCTGAATACACACATACACGTTAGTATCATATTATATGTGTTGTCTCAGTATCTATAATGATTTAAAGTTGAATTTACGCTGTAATTAATTTAAGTATGAGCGATGTACGTTTATTAAGACATTTTATGGGTCAAATTCTTTATATTTTTTATGAGTATTTGTATTTTTATGTTTACTTGATAACGATGGAAAATCCCAGAATCCCCACGAGGACCCCCTATCCCTATTGAGGTTGGAGATGGGGATGTAAAACTATTCCCTAATGGGGATGGGGGCGGGGATGGGGATGAGAGTGGAAAACGGGGATGGGGATAGGAAATCCGGTCCCCTAAATTTCTCGACCCGTTGCCATCCCTACTCACAACAGTGAATGGCAACTAATTACTTCCTAAATAAGAAATGTATTTGAGTGATTCAAACCAATTTACCTCATGTCGTGTAAGAGAAGGTCAATGGTAGATTTTGGTCCTATAGAATACTAGAAGATACACTAATGTAAATATATTCTTCTTAGAGGACTAGTAAGTAAATATGAAAAGTTAGATATGTTAAACACTATAATTTGGTTTTAGTCTTAGATAAGAAATAATAACTGTTTTTCTCTCTAGATTATTCTCCAACGTCATTCTTGTTCTCATAAAATCATATCCCTATCAATAGAAATTCTAACAATTAAAAGTTGTTAAAAAGATTGTTAATTGTTACACGAGTGTGATAGTTTGTATCTAGTGTGTTCGATTATCTATTTTTGTTTCGACTCAAAATTAGGTCATTTTTGTTCATGTATGATAATATGATCCTGATGCATTTCGAATTTTTTTGTATTTGCATCCTTTTGATGGTCCTAGTTTGTTGATTGTTTAAGAAAAGTTAATGGAGCTCAGAATTATCATTCATGGCATCATGCAATTGAAATAGGGCTTTTACAAATCGAAAGTAAGTCACTAGAGGTACTATTCCTCAATCTATTACTAATTCTGATCTTGCTAGATTGTAGGGTACTTGCAATAATTTGGTGATTTGTTGGTTAAAATGTTGTGTAAATGAGACAATTGCTATGTTCATTGGTATTGCTAGTGAAATATGGCAGCAATTAGAGAAAGTATTTAAATAAGTGATGGTTCGAGAAAGTATAAGTTAAATAATGATACACTTGTAATTGATCAGTTACGTGGATCTACTATTGAATGTCAAACTAGAATGAAATGTGTTTGGAAATTATTAGATAGTGTGAATGTGTTGCATGTGAGTCCTGTTATTACATCCGATATTTATTTGTTGTTGGGTGGAATACAAAAAAGAAGGAACAAAGATTTTTTCAATTTATAAATATATTGAGTATAGTCATCAAAGAAGCCAAATTATTATGATTAAGCCTTTTTCTAGTGTTAAGAATCCATGCTATTTGGTGCAACAAGAGGAATATCGAATAGACTTGTTTGGTGCTTCTATTGTTCAATCCTGAGGTTCTTTTCTACCTTTGGTAGAACCGGAAGCAGCCTCTCTACCTTAGGTAGGGGTAAGGCTATCTACGTCTCAACCTCCCCCATACACCGTGGAAGACGGTATTGGGACCCATAACCCGTGAAAGACGGTATTGGGAGTTGCTTTACTTTACTTTACCATAGAAATGTTTGGAAAAGGTTGGTGAGCTAAATTGACATCCTAAGAATAAGGTTTTTGTAGGGTATTGGTGGTCACCCTCTTAGTCTATATTGTTACACAACGGCTGATAAACAGATAAAGGTAATGCATACCAAACCCGTAATAACAGATCTCCTTATCAGAGATACAACCTACTAACCCGTATAAAGGGTGTTTAGGACCTATTAACACGTATAAAGGGTGTTTAGGATTACTTACTTGTTTATTCTGCAAATGCATAAGCTCCACAACCTTTTTGATCAGTAAGGAATAACCTTCTTGATCTTTTTGCTTCCATCGAACACTTTAGGGTTTCTTAAGGAGAATCACCACTTGAGTTGCGCCATATATCCACCGATACTGTTAGGTTCCCATTTATGTAACACAAGCATCAATATAATAAGTATAGATAAAAGATAGATCGGTTGAACAAGCTAACACAATACGCCTAGGAATATAAGAAAGGATATGCGTGAGTATTGAGATAAAATGAACAACCAACCATCTAAGGATGGTTTACATGAGGTATTTATAGGAAGGAACCAGGGCAACATGCAAGTTCTCTTCCTTTCCTTATTAGGCTTGGGCCAAGGCTTATGGGCCTTCTACATAAGCCTTAGCATAATAACAAACATAAAGGCCTAATTAAGCTAACTATTAAATATTAATTACTAACACTTGTAATCTAGTTTAGGAGTGATTCCAACAATCTCCCCCAAGTGTTGGTAATTGATGATATGAGTGAAAAACGTTGTAGGTGCTGATGTAATAGTTGCTTTGACGTCTTCTGACATTTTTCTTTCTTGTGAGAAGAAGTGCCTTAATTCCAACAAACTCCCCAGAGTGAGGATCTTGTTTACTTTGAAGATTTCAGCTTTGACGTCTTCATTAATCTTTGTTCTTTGATCTTTGTTCTTTGTGGTGGTAGTGATAGTATGTTGTGGTTATCTGCATCAGGTCTGCTTCATTGTTCCAGTGTCTCCACGTCTTTCTTCAACATGCTCACACGCTCTTTAACGTTGGATTTCATTACTGATGTAGTTCTCTTAGTCTTTAAACTTTGTAGATTCTTTGACTTTTATGAAGAATCATTCTAACTTTGTGTTGCCTTTTGAGAGAACTTCAATTAGTGTTGTTGTTGGTATGAGCATGTGAAGAATATGCACGATCTTTTCCACCCGCGAGCATCCATAAGAAGAAAACATAAAACATGGGTTAGAAATAATCCAGTGCTTACAAGTTTGAACTTCGAGCATGTTAACATCATAGTGTGAAAACACATCTCTAATTCTCACTAAGGCTATTCCTGAACTGGATTCCCACAAGTGAGATAACGCGATGTACCGAAGTATACCTACAGTTCAGGTGAGTCGCTGAGGTACACCGAAGCATCACCCCACGACTGTAGACCGTTTGAGACACACTAAGTGTAACCCACAAGGAGTTACCGAAGTGACCTGCTGTCAGGGATGTTTGATGTTGACCCTGGCAGGAGTTTCCATTCAATCACTGAGGATCACATTTGTGAACCTCTCATAAATGTTCTCGACAGATTGCTAAGATCTATGAAGGACTCGATAATGTATCATTTGTGTTCTTATTGTTGAACGACAAGCGATGAATTGTCAAGTGTACCTAAGAGATCTTTTGATGAATCTCGTGGCTCTAGACTCAATAGTGCGCTTTGGTTTCCTAAGCGGAGACTAGGGAGAGGGTCTCCTTCTTCAATACCAGCAATCTCTAAGAGAAAGACGATAGTTTACGTAGGGTTTCCTGTGAGAATGAAACAAGCTTCTGTTGAGAGAAACTTGAGTGGTTAAGAAGGTTTAGAGCATGCGTCACTGGGTCCATGACGACTTTGATCTTCAATACCGGTGTCATCTAGTGACAACCAGTAGCATATGAATTGAACCCGGTGTCTGCCCTAAGTTGAATAATTTGGAGGGCTATTTATTTTCATCCTTTTCTTTACTTTTCTTTTTAATTCTTCAACTCCTTCTTTCTCCGATTCTCATTTTCTCCTTTTTAATAATCATACCTAAGGACTTCTAGATTCTAACTATTGGTGGTGTCCTTGGGTAGATCCCTCCGGCTCTGGTGGATCATAGGACGGTTATCCCTAACCTTAGTCACCTTATAACTCCATGACTAACCTATGTTGCCATAAAACCATTATCATGAAAGTCTCTCAAAGTGGTTTTGATTAAGAACATTTTGTACCACTGAAAGAGAGTTTTGTATTTTGCAGAAATACTCCCTCTCCACATGTGCTTAAGTGTTTTTACAGAAATCTGCACGGTGAGAGAAGAGCACGCACTTTTGAATTGATCAACTCAAGATAGACAATTCCCCGCGAGACACGGTTACGTTGCATAGTTAAAGAGTTACATTGTCAGCTTTTAGGTGACAACTAGCTCTAATAACTACCTTGAAGGTGTGGACAACCTGGAAAGGTTTTCAAACCCGTCAAAGTTCATGTCTACCAAGAGTTTCTCAAATGGTACATTCTACTAGGACAAGTCCTTTGCGAGACACGTTTACATCACTAGCGAACTAGCTTGAAATTATTACCCGTCCCAGACAAGTCTTTTCGAGTTACTAACATTTAAGATCTCGTCAATTCATTGGTAAAGTCTTGTTAGCATAACAATTCATTAGCAATTCACAACATATTTCTTATCACATAATTTTTCTCCCCCTAAAAAATGGCATATAAATGTTATTTTTGACGAAATTTTTATATCGAATATGACCATTTCGAGTTTTGTGAGAAGATTACCATGAAGAACAATTTGTGAACAAAGTTTTAAGCAAATACTCCCCCTCAACAAGTGATATAAACTTTTGAGGTTTTGAAAATCATAAGGGGAAGTACTTGTTCTTTTGAGCAAAACTTTGAAAAGTGAAAGTTTTGATAAGTTTTACTCAAAAGTAAGAAGCTTTCGCTCCTTTTATAAGGATTGTGGCACTGAAGCGTACCACAGGGTTCTTTCATGACACGAACGGGTTGTACACTGTTATTTGTGCACAAGCCATTGTCATATATAAATCACACATCCAAAATATGTGTTAGGTCACTATTTTTACAACACAGGCATCAAGAGAAGAGATAGAGAGGCGGATGAACAATAAACCAAACACACACATACGAGATAATGATATGGTTATGCGTAGAGTGAGTGAAAGAGATAAATTGAACAACCAACCCTCAAGTGAGGGTTATTACAAGGTATTTATAGGAAGGGGAGCTAGGGCAACACTCCTACTCCCTTCCTTTCCTTAATGGACATGGGTCTAAGCTCATTGGCCTTCTACATAAGCTTAAGCTAATAACAAACATAAAGGCCATAATTAAGCTAACTATTACATATGAATCACCAACACTTGATTTAGGTTTAGGAGTGATTCCAACAATCTCCCCCTAAGTGTTGGTGATGAATGAATGTAAACGGTGAAGGTACTGATGTAATAGTAGCTTTGACGTCTTCTGACATTCTTCTTTCTTGTGAGAAGAATTGCCTTGATTCGAACAATCTCCCCAGCGTAGAGAAATTTTTTTCTTTAAACATTTCTGCTTTGACGCCATCATTAACTTTGTTCTTTAATCATTGTTCTTTGTGATGGTAGTGATAGTATGTTGTTGTTGTCTGCATCAAGTCTGCCTCAGGTCTGCTTCGCTGCTCCAGTGTCTCCACGTCATTCTTCAACATGCTCACATGCTCTTTGACGTTGGATTTCAGTACTGATGAAGTTCTTTAAGTCTTTAGCTTTGTAGATTCTTTGTCTTGACGAAGAATCATTCTGACTTTTGTGTTGCTTTTAGATAGAACTTCCATTAGTGATGATGTTGGCATGAGCATGTGAATAATCTGCACGATCATTCCGCTCCAGAGCTTCCATAAGAAGAAAACATGAAAACGGTTAGAAATAAGCGGATTCCGGCACTTACAAGTTTGAACTTCGAGAGTGTTAACAGCATAGTGTGAAAACACAACTCTAATTCTCATAAAGGCCGTTCCTGAACTGGAGTCCCACAAGTGAGATAACGCGATGTACCGAAGTACACCTACAGTTCAGATGAGTCGCTGAGGTACACCGAAGCATCACCTCACGACTGTAGACCGTTTGAGACACACTAAGCGTAATCCACGGGGAGTTACCGAAGTGACCTGCTGTCAGGGTTGTTTGATGTTGACCCTGGCAGGAGTTTCCATTCAATCACTGAGGATCACAGTAGTGAACCTCTCATAAATGTTCTCGACAGATTGCTAAGATCTGTGAAGGACTCGATAACGTAACACTGATGTTCTTATTGTTGAACACCAAGTGATGAAATGTCAAGTGTACCTAAGAGATCTTTTGATGAATCTCGTGGCTCTAGACTCAATAGTGCGTTTTGGTTTTCCTGAGCGGAGACTAGGGAGAGGGTCTCATTCTTCAATACCAGCGATCTCTAAGAGAAAGCCAATAGTTTACATAGGGTTCCCTGTGAGAATGAAACAAGCTTCTATTGAGAGAAACTTTAGTGGCTAAGAAGGTTTAGTGCATGCGTCACTGGGTCCATGACGACTTTTAATCTTCAATACCGGTGTCACTAAGTGACAACCAGTAGCATATGAATAACCCGGTGTCTGCCCTAAGTTGAATAATCTGGAGGGCTATTTCTTTTCACCCTTTTCTTTGCATTTCTTTTTAATTCTTCAACTCCTTCTTTCTCCGATTCTCATTTTCTCCTTTTTACAATCATACCTAAGGACTTCTAAATTCTAACTATTTGTGATGTCCTTGGGTAGATCCCTCCGGCTCTGGCGGATCATAGGACGGTTATTCCTAACCTTAGTCACCTTATCACTCCATGACTAACCTATGTTGCCATAAAACCAATTTTCAAGAAAATCTCTCACAACGGTTATGATTGAAAAACATTTTGTACCACTGTAAGAGTTTGATCTTTTGCAGAAATACTCCCCCTCCACATGTGCTTAAGAGTTTTTACGGAAATCTGCACAGTGAGGAAAGAGCGCGCACTTTATGAATTGATCAACTCAAGATAGACAATCCCACACGAGACACGGTTACGTTGCATAGTTAAAGAGTTACATTGTCAGCTTTTAGGTGACAACTAGCTCTAATAACTACCTTGAAGGTGTAGACAAACCTCGAAAGGTTGTCAAACCCGTCAGAGTTCATGTCTACCAAGAGTTTCTCGATTGGTACATTCTATTCGGACAAGTCCTTTGCGAGACACGTTTACATCACTAGCAAACTAGCTTGAAATTATTACCCGTCCCTGACAAGTCTTTTCGAGTTACTAACAGTTAAGTATCGTCAATTCGTTGGTTAAGTCTATAGCACAAAGATTCATTTGCATTTACACAACATATTTCTTATCACATAATTTTCTCCCCCTCAAAAATGGCATATAAAATGTTATTTTTGAAAAGTTGAGAATAAATATGACCATTTCGAGTGTTGCGGGAAGATGACCACTGTGAACAATTTGTGAACAAAGTTTTAATTCAAATACTCCCCCTCAACAAGTGATATCAATGGTTGAGGTTTTGAAAATCATAAGGAGAACTACTTGTTCTTTTGAGCAAAACCTTGAAAAATGAAAGGTTTGATAGGTTTTACTCAAAAGTAAGAAGCTTTCGCTCCTTTTATAAGGATTGTGGCACTGAAGCGTACCACAGAGTCCTTTCTTGACAAGAACGGGTTGTACACTGTTATGTGTGCACAAGCCATTGTCATAATTAAATCACACATCCAAAAAAAATTATGAAATAGAAGCAGTTCAAGGGGTACCAGGAAGTCCATCAAGCTTGCCAGGAATGCGAACATGGCGTTGATAGCCGGCGAGAGCAATCCTGGGACGACCACCTACAAAGCTCTCTAATGTTCTGAACGGATCCCTTCAATACAACCATTCATCAATCATAGTGATGATCCTCTGCACATCCCTTTTGTCTTGAGAATTCCATCGCTTTGGAGACCCGATGCCTTCATGTATCGCCTTCAACCGATAAGCCAAGCCATCCCTAACCTTCTTTAATGTGTGATCCCCAAATTTGTGAATATCTCTACACGCCATCAAGCAATTTCGTTGAAGTTCACTGCGATAAACGACGCCGAATGGTTTGCTGATGATGGTATACTGTGAAAGCTGGTTGATGTCGGGAAGATCTAGCTGTGGTGGAGTGAAGTTGACACGGGTCTGATATGATTCAACTGCAAGCTGGAGATCTTCTACACGTTCTTTGATTACCATTCTTCTGATGAAGATAAGCAAGGACTTGATGTATTCACGTTGCACTTCAGTCGAGAATTGTCTCATGCGACCCTGTACTTTTGCAAGGTACATGTCTTCAATGTCGTTGATAGACAAATTCTCAAAGTCCACTTCAGAGAATGCATAATCCCTTTCGTCTTGCCTTTTGACCACGATATTCTTGAGGAAAGTGTAGTCCCATTTAGACGAAAGATCAACATGTTTAATAGCCACGATTGCTTTAGTACTGAACACTTCATGTTGAGACTTCTGAACCTGGCCGCTTCTGTAGTAGATTCGTCGGCGTTCCGACCAATGGTGAATCCCATACAATGCATCACGGTCATATACTTCCACATTGTTGGAGAACATGTGGTTAGCCCTTTCCTCGATGGCTATGCAGTTAGAGTATATGGCTGCCGGGAATGGAAGTGTCAGAGATGTAGCGTATTTCCTTGAACCATCGCCACCGTGTAGAAGAAATTCCAAGTCTTTGTTGAAGAAATATCGGAATGGAATCCTAGGCTGATCTGGTTGGCCAATTGTTGGTAGAGGTTTAGACCAGTCGGTGTAATATGGAGGGTTGTCCCGTTTGGTGAAGTCGATGTTTGCTTCGGGGTTGAGCCAATCCATATTGTTAGACATAGCTCGTGCTATATTATCAAGATGATACTCAACTTCAATAGCACTTTCCGAGCTGTCCTTGAGCAGTTGAAATGCTTCATTCTTGATTCGCTTCAACTCGGATTTCGTCATCTTTTTCACACGGAATTTTTCTTGCAAGAACTTAGCATGCTCCAATGTAATACCGTCTTCCAGATCTTGACCTTCAGGTGGATAGGGAGTAGAATTAACAAGTGTAGAAAACCAGTCGTATTCCTCTGTGTCATCTTCGTCTAGCCATGATACGACGTCAGCCTTAGGCGCCTTCTTCTTCTTTTTCTTAGGCCTAGATGAAGATTCTGGTTTCTTAACTTTGTCGGGAGAGGCGGGTTGTTGTTGGGGCTCATGGAATTCCTCATCGTCACCACCCGTATACTCAAAGTGATCACCGGTTTTCTGAGTCTCGGGTGGTAACTCAGAAGAATCCTGAGGTTTTTCAGTAAAAGAGCGAGGAGGAGACCTTTGTTGAGCTGGAGTCCGTTGGGGTGGAGGTTGCATAGAAGATGATTCACCAGACTTCTTCGGGCGTTTATGCTCGTCATTCTTATCCTGATCCTTATCTTCATCGTCGAGTGGACGCTTAGGCCTTTCAGCTTCTTCTCTGCATGCTGATTTTAGTTGGTATTCCAACAATGCTTCAAACAATTTACCTTCGTAGGAGGCAAATGTTGCAGATCGTTTCGACATTTGAGCTACCAGCCGGTTAACCAATTCAGCATCTGAGAAGATTATGGGATCAACTGGATTGATGCTCACATGCATTGGAGTTGATTTCATAGTCTGTTTGGCCAGGTGTAAGAGATTAGGATAGAGTTGTTTGGTGAACAGCTCCTTTGTAATTCCAAGAACGATGTCAAGAAGGTACTTGTGAGTGTATCCTGTGATCATCTCGTCCATTTTCCCTTGAAGATCATCTTTCATGAGCTTCTGGACATATTCCCTTTCAACTTGCATCTTGTCGTTCTCATCATGAAGATACTGAATCTGATCAGCGAAGAAATTCATCTTCTTGTAGAGCACGTCTTTCTTTCTGACCTGTTTGACAGCTTTAACGATTCGTGTCTTAGCTTGAGAGATCCAAGATGCAGTTGGCTTCTTCACTGATTTGGATGTTGATTTGGTTGATCTTTTTGATGGTGGTGGTGAGGAGTGAGAAGATGAATCCGATGATGATGAGATGTGAGGAGACTCCGGGTCCTTTGGTGGTTCAAAAGTTTCCTTCTTTGAGCGTGTAGGACTATCCAGAAGAAACAAATCATAATCAACATCTTTATCTTTCTCGGACTTTTCAGTTTCTGGTTCTTCAATGTCATACTCAATAGAATCTTCCACGCGCTTTTGTTGTTGCTCCAAAGTGGTGGCACCAGTTCCCTTATCGGGTCGATTAACCGCATCAGGATCTGGTGTAGGTTGAACATCACCACTTGACCCTCCAGGGCCACCCATTTGATCCTTAGCAAATTCTTTCGCAACGTGTTGGAGTCTAACGAATTTGAACTTCTTCCTGTAATCAATTTCTAGTGCCTCTTCTTCTGAGCTTTCCTCTTCGTGCTCAATCACTGGAGTCTTCCCTTTGCCCATATCTGCTGGTGGACTTGGAGGTTTATGTACCATTGTAGTGTCATCTTTAGCTGTTTCAGAGTAGAAAATCTCTTCATCTGATGCAGTACCCTCCGAGTTCTCGTCCGTTAGCTTTCTTTGCGGTTCAAGCTTTGGAATGGGAATAGGAACAACTTCCTTAGAAGGAACTTTCCTTTTGCTTGGAGGTTTCCTCTTGGGGAACTTCCGTTGGCTCTCATTGCTTGCGGCACTTCCTTCACTTCCTCTTCTGGTTTTTCTTGTAGGCGTACCAGAAGATTTTTCATCAAGAAAGCCAACTTTGTTCTCTTTCATAGCTACCATATATCTTTTATAAGAGTAGAGCTGTTTGAGTTCATCTGAGAGAAGGAGATCCAGCAACACAACACCTTGTTTCTTGGTAGTGGACTCTTTAAATCTGACTGTTAGAGTGGGTTCGGACAACACATCAAGATTTTCGGGGTCATTGATTCTTTTGGGGATATCAGGGTTGTATCCAAGTGCTCTTTGGATCAACAGTTTTGTATATCTGATATAAGGAATCTTTGAGCCAAGATTTTTGAGGAATGTCATCATGTCATCCCATATCAGAGCTTCAACTTCGATGTGTTTCATGTTGATCAGAGCCCAAAAGATTTGCAGTTCCACGAGCTTGGGATGCTCATAGCCGCTGTCACGACCAGAAATGGATTTTGTGATGATGATATAAAGGGTTCTCCAAGGCTGAGGAATGCTTTTAAGATCCACGTGAGAATGCTTATTAATAACCCCTGTAGCTTCGTCATACCCAATATCAATCAAAAATTGCAGAACAGTCTCTTCAGTAGGTGCAGCAGAGAATTCAGTTGGTATGATGTCAGGAATGAGGAGGACAGCCTTTAAGTCTGCAGGAGTGATGGTGAGTTGCTTGTGATTGAGCGTCACCGTCACAGCATTCTGTCCTTTGATCATTAGCATTGTATTCCAGAATTGCTGTATGTAGATCTCCGGAACAGTGGCAGAGTTGGTGAGCATGTTCTGATAGGGATGATTCTTCAGAATATCCACTGCAATGAGACAAGAAGATTCCGAGCAGGTGAGAGTTTCAAAGTCAACTATGAAATTGTTCTTTCCAATCTTCATTGGATAGCCATGCGGGAAAATATCAGCAATGGTGAGAACGTTTGGTGCATCCACATTCATTTGAGCTTCCATGTCGTGATCTGAAACATATTTAGCCAAAAGAACCAACATATCGAAAGACATAATGTTAGTCAACAGAGGGTTTTATTGTCTAATTATTGAATGTGATGAGTCAATGATTGTTACGAGTCCAAAGTCACTTGTTTGTCCAATAGTCTAATGAAGTCGTGATAAGTTTCGTGAGTTAGTTAACTTTAAGTTTTAAAGTTTATGTTATCACATATTTTTCACAACACATTACACATTTAAGTTTATTAGTGACAGTATTGGTTTCGTGACGTTATGATTTATTTATTTACAAGTTTGCACGCGTAACAATTCATAATGAAGGTTTGATCAAGGCTTAGGCGTAGAAATGGTAGCTTATGCGTAAACAGGAGAGGTATATGCGTAGACGCAAGCTTATGCGTAGGATCCTTACTTACGCGTAAGAAATATTACGCGTAGGAAAAAGGGGACCTTATGCGTAAAGCTTACGCGTAGGCGTATATAAAACCTTACGCGTAAGGCTTACTCGTAAGAGTAGACCTTATGCGTAGAGGTCACTGTTTACGCATATCCTTCACAGGATATGCGAAGTCCCTTTGTAGAACCTTACGCGTAAACGCTACGCGTAAGATTTCTTTTACGCATAACATGATACGCGTAAGGTGATCCTTATGCGTAGATGGTTAACAACCTTGATTCTTATTTTTTACGAGCAGCAAACCTGAAATAAATTCATCATAACATCAATATTTACACATTCATTCATTCTAAAACAGATCATGGCATGAAAACTTATCAAACATTTTACGCGTAAGACTAAACCCTAAAGTTCATGAATTACGCATATGAAATCTAGCCATAGGATTTGCACCAAAGTTTTTCTGGTAAGTCTAGGAAGCCTACAGAGTTGTTTTATCCAAGTTTTAACATCAAACAAGTCATGAATCAAAAATAGCCACACCGTATGAACATAAACCCTAAATTTCAATTTATGAATCATTAGTGTTTCTGGGTGAAATCTGGGCCTAGATATGATCAATTCAACTTGACAACAACCTATTATAACAATCTTTATTACCAAAAACGTTCTCATATGAAAACACCCAAACCCACGCATAAACCCTAATTTCCAAAATCCATCAATTCGTGTATCTGGGTGCATTTTGAGGATAAAAATGATGTCATTGATGTAATAGAAACGTTTTGACACTATCTTTTTAACCACAAACACACAATCTTAATCATGTGTTCATACGCATATGCGTAGAACACAAAATCAAGCATATACAACATTTTGACCGTTGGATTTATGTAAAAATCAAAACCATTGTTTGAAAATATGTAAGAAACATTAAACCACTTACGAAATTATGATCCAAAAAACGGATTTGTTGAACGATTCTTAGGCGTAGGATGAGTTTGGTTGTGTAATAAATGTGATGAAATAAATGAGGTTGGTGGAGTGTTTTTATTAAAAATAACTTTAAGCTTTTGACACTTTCAGTCCCCCCACCTTTTCCATTTTCATTCAAAGCCTTTTAACTTCCATTTTGGTTACCAAACGAAAGATATTTGGAAATAACTTTGACGACACTCCCCCTCGACTTAAGAAATAATGAAAGGTTATAAATTTTAGTCCGAGGAGTGTCAGAAACCAGAAATGTGACCACCAATATTAAAGAAACAACCGGGATAAGGTAACATGCAAGTACACTGTTAATTTGAAATAGTTAAGAATTTATTTTCTCCCCCTCAAAACTTAATCGAAAAAATACTGAATTTTGAAAGATTTGAGTGTTGACGGAAGAAATGTACTTGCCATGTTTGAAGAAATATAGATAGAAGAATATTTTTGTTGTTTTATCTGATTTTCTATTTTTGTATTTTGTTTTTGAAAAATTATTTACAAAAGAGATTTTGGTGTTTGACTGGTTTTTAAGATTGTTTTAAGAGTTCATCCAATTCCTCTTGAGTCAAACACCGCATACCAATCCGGTGGACCAACTCATTAAACCAAGCGGGAGGCAAGGCTTTGGTGAGTAGATCTGCCAATTGGTTTTCTGTACCCACGAAGTATAATTCAACTGTACCCTGTTCCACGTGGTCCTTGATGAAATGATAACGAAGATCGATGTGCTTTGATTTCGAATGCTGAACTGAGTTGCACGAGATCGCAATAGCACTCCGATTGTCGCAGTACATCGGGATTCTGTCAAATACGTAACCATAGTCTTTGAGTTGCGTTCTCATCCAAATGACTTGAGCACAACACGCCGACATGGCTACATATTCTGCTTCGGTTGAGGACAGCGATGTACAATCCTGCTTCTTCAATTGCCATGACACCAGTTTATCACCAAGAAATTGTAGAGCTCCTGAAGTACTTTTACGTGAATCTA
>BPTQ01000004.1:27326540-27722559 GCA_019973895.1 Chrysanthemum seticuspe | reverse complement strand
CATTCGTGACTTCCCCAACTTCTTAATTTTTCTTAACTTACTCTTTTCCCACTTTTGTTTATCGGGAGGTAAATAAGTTGGAATCCCGTCTTTGGCCCAAGTGAAGTATACGATGACTACCATTGTAGCCATAACTTCTGTTCTGCAGTACCTGGGTCACTGCGTGACGTGAAGTTGAAAGGTTTGGTGAGTTCAAGGAGAATTTTCCTGAACAAAGTAAGAGTGTCCCTTGGCTGTAATAGATAGCTGAGAGAGAATCTCTACCAACTATAACTTCTTCCTCTGGGAGAGGGATCAGAGGCAGTATCCTAGGTTTATACGTGTTTAACTCAGATCTCGGTGCTCTAGTAGTTATTTAGAGTAATCCTGTGAAAGTTACTTCTGAGAGACAAAGTGTAGGACTCAAGATATAATCTCTCTTTCCACATTGTGTGAAATAGAGAGTCTTCATTGAAAGTGTCCTAATGAGATTTATTGATGATCTCGTGGCTCTAGACTCAATTTGTGCATATTTGGATCCTATAACGGAGACTAGGGAGAGGGTCTCCTTCTTCAATATCAACCATCTCTAAGAGAAAGTCGATAGATAATGTTGGTTCCTCGTGAGAATGAAACAAGCCCTTTTAAGAGGAACTTGAGTGGTTTGGAAAGTTGAAGTGCAGTGCGTCACTGGGTCCATGACGTCTTGTCTTCAATACCGATGTTACCATCAGTAGCATATGAAGTGAACCCGGTTTCTGCCCTAAGGTTGAATAAATGGAGGGCTATTTGTTTTCACCCTTTTCTCATTCAATTCTTTTTAATTCTTCAACCCCTTCAGTGCTTACCGAGACTTCATAGCTAGAACCTTGTTGGGTTTATTCCAGTACTAGCTCAGTCTTAGTCCGCACTCTTCCCTTATCTCATTTTTCTCCTTTTATCATCATACCTAAGGACTTCTACACTAACTAGTGGATTGTCCATGGGTAGATCCCTCCGGTTCTGGCAGATCATGGGAACCAATACCTAACCTTATCATCCTTATATCACCGTACATAAGGTAAAGTTGGTCGGTCAATTTGGTATTGTTCAGTCTGCCATTGGATCCAATTGAAAACAATTTGAAAATCAATTCAGATACTTGTGATATATTATCAAAGCATTTTATACCTGAATTGTTTTTGATATTTCTAGAACGAGAACTCCCCCTCAACATGTGCATCAAGTATTTGAAAATGTTTTTGCACACGGAGACAAGAGAAAGAATTAACTTCTTTTGATTACCATTTTCTAAAAGATATCAACATCACTTCCCTCAACAGATCAAGTGGGTATAGCATTTCCGGGAAGGATGAGGTTTCCATAAATTTGCTCCCCCTCAATATGTGCCTCGAGGTTTGAAAAGAGTTTTGCACATACTAGAGGGAACCCTTTATCATCAAAGGATTAGAAGCCATATGATCAAGGTACAATTTTGCAAAGATTTAAGTGTTGGGTACCCTGATGACTTGAATTTGCAAAGAGAGTTCTCCCCCTTAAAATATGCTTCGAGATTCGAAAATTGTTTAGCACATATAAGAGAGAAGTTTGCACAAAAATTGGTCATCTTATCTTTTAACATCTTTCATATTTATATCACATTTTCTCCCCCGATCAAAAATCTTAAATCCTTTGAGATTTTGGATCTCAAGTGATTTAAATGTGTATGAGGTAAAATATTTGTAGGAGAAAAATGTGTCCGATTTTATATGATCAAAAATGGACAACACTAATGTTTCCCCCTTTTTACAAGGGGAAACCATAGTACAAATCCTAGCACTATTACATGTATTACAGTTGTTCATATTTATTACACCACATATTACACAAAGTTAACAAAACATAAACGGTATTCCGAAGAATTCTTCATTCAGTTCTCTGAAGTAGTTTGTAGTGACCATCACGGAGCCTTCCACCAACAAAGCTTTCAAGACTGCGGAAGATCCTTCGTGTCTTGAGTCTTCGTCTGATTGCAGCAATGAAATGTTCACATCTCTTCACGTCATCATCAGTCTAGAAAGTAGTTTTAACCCAAGATCTCATATCAAGTTTGGCTTCTTTCACTCTGGTGTCAAGTTCTTCTTCGACTAATTTGAGCGTACCATCACTAAACTTGTAGAGTTCACATAGACGCATAAGCATACGCGATCCATATCTGTCGGTGAAGATGACGGCTCTAGAGGTGTCAAGAACCTTGTATTCTCTATGAAATTCATGCCCAGCTGCATTCCATTGAGGACTTGTGAGGTTGACCCTGGTTTGGTAGCTTTCAATGCCAAGCTGAAAGTCCTCAACTCGTTTCCGAATGACTAAGCCCCTGATCCAAAGAGTGACAGCTGCAGTGAGGGCCTTTTTCTCACGTACAAGTAAGTGCTCAAGGTGTCCTTGAAGATTTAAGAGATAGAGATCTTCGAAATCATTTGGCAGAAGATGTTTGAAGTCGTTCTCTTCAATAGTATACACTTTGAAGTCAGCTCTTTTAAGGACAATCTTCTTCAAGTACTCATATCCATAGATAGGGAAGATCTCTACACTAACAACACTTAAGATTTGCAGCTTTGATCTGACATCATTGCGTCTTATATCAGCACCATGTCTTTCAATGTAGAACTTCTTCTTTTTGAACCACCAGTGGGAAATACCATAAGAAGCTGCAATATCATACTTTTGTTCTTCATTCGCCCAGAATTGATCAGGAACCATCTGCTCAAGCCCTTGATCAGAGTAGGTTGCAGCTTTCATTTATGATATCGAAAGAGCAGGTCTTCTTTCAGCAGAGCGAGCACACAGATAGTCCAAGTCGTGGTTGAAGAAGAATTCTGTCTGAATGGTCATCTGACCCGGTTCACCACCAAGAGGAAGAGATTTGTTGACATTGAAGCGACTGATTTGATCACTGACTTGGTCATTTAGCATCTTATGGCATTCTTCCATCTGGTATTGAAGATGATTTGCATCTGAGTGGAAGACTTTGACAATCTCGTAAGCTTGACCTTCAAGATCTCTTGGTGTTATAAATGAGATGCTCTTCCGTTCACAAAACCATCTTATGAAACTTCCTATATCACCAGTGTAGTGTAGAAGAGAGTCTTCAGCTAGACTTTCGTAGTTATTGGTGATAACTGATGCCCAATTGTTGTCAGGAATCATAGAGTCAGACTCTGGGATGGTCCATGTGGGTTCTGGGGAAGGAGGTTTATCTTCCATAATGCAGCTTTGAATAGTGTCTCTTGAAGGTGCAACTCTGGATGTGCTAGTGCGATTCCCAGCCATGTAAGAGTCAAACCAGTCTTCTGATGGCTTTGGAATATGCTTTGTCGAAGCATCATCTTCATCTGGTTCTGAGTCAGCCATGACCTGAGATTCTTCGTTAACCATTTGATCATCAGGAATGAAGGTGGACGTGGATGTGAACCTTGAATCAACCGTCGTCCAGGCAGCAGATTTTTTCTGATTACTCTGCTCTTTAGTTGGATCTGATTGACTGGAAGATTTCGGTGGTGATGATGGTGGTTGTGATGGAGGTGTGTTGGTTGTTGAAGAAGGATTACCAGATCCAGAAGTTCCAGCTCCCCCCGTTGGTGGTGGGGGAGGAGGTGGATCTTTGCGATCCTTTATCAATGCTTCCATTACACTTGTTCTCCTTTTCTTTTTAGCTTCCTTTTCTCCGACTTCAATCTTAAACTGCTCATAATTGTCGAACTTGATGGATTCTTCAAGTGCCTCATAGAGTTTACTGTGAACCTCATGCTTGTCCTCTTCAGCCTCATACATCCTTTCACAAAGAGCTGCTCTCATATCGGAGATGGGGAGGTCCTTGAATCTTCTGAGAAGTGGAGCCTCCATTGCCCATTCCACGGCATCCTTGACTTCTCCTTCAATAGCATCAGTAACTGCTTCATTGAAGTTGAGGTGCTCCAATCTGTAGACACGATCCACCAGAGAATCAACAGATTTAGGAAGTTGCCTTTCCAGTGCTTCTATCCTTTTAATGGCTTTATCCAGTAGTTGATCAGAAGTGAGAATCTGTGGAGGGGAAGCTGGTGGAGCCACTTCATCTGCAATTGTGAAGACGGGTTCTGGAGTTGGTGGTGTTTATACAGTTGAATGAGAGGGTAAGGGGGTGGTGGAAGTGCAGTTGAGAGTGAAGAAGCAGTCATTGGAGGAATTGTAGATGTATCTTGATGAATGCTGACATTATACATGGATTGAGCCGAATCTAAGGTTTTGTCATTAATGAATTGATCACCAAAAGTGAAGTCTTCATCAAGATTCTTAAGTGAAGATAGAGAGTTAGTAGACAGATTAGGTTCATCCATCTTCAAGGTCTCATCAGATCTTGTCTCAAGGTTCTCCTGTGAGCCCTTTTGTAACAGAGTGTCAACATTCAAGACAGATTAAGTCTCACCAAGTGTAAGAGATTCCTTAAATGTTTCAGGCTCCTTGACCACTCCAGATTGTTCTTTTTCATGAGATGAATCTGTTCTTCTCTTTAGCTCATATGGATTTGTGGTGCTTGATGGAGATGATGAGATAGTTAACAGCATGTGAGCAGCTTGTTCAGTTTCAACACTTGCAACTCCTTTACCCTTGTCAAGTGTAATTGGGGTTGTTTGTCGAGGTGGTTGAGAGGGTTCTCTTAACATAATTCCACCTTCTGGAGCTTTCACATTCTGACTTTCAAGGCTTTGCTGAATTCCAAGTTGCAGATCAGCATCATCTTCATCAGTTAGCCTGGAAACATTCCTTGGTGTCTCAGTGTTCTCACCAATCTCCGTTTCCACTTTCTTCCTTTTTGCTTTCTGCTTCTTGGAGGTGGTGTCAGACTGCTGAGAACTTTCACGTCTCTTTTTAGGAAGAGAGGCATAGGATGCTTGTGAGGCTGACTTGGTCACGGGAGCATTTGGTTGTAAAGGAGAGGGTGTGACATCAGCAGAGAGTTTGGTTGCACTTTTCATGTATTGCTTGAAGTAGTCCTTCCTTTTGATATCTTCTGTGAGAAGACAATCAGGAATTGGCAATCCAAATACTTCTTTATTCGAGCCTCTAGGAACATATTTCAGGTTTCATAAAACAAATTCATGTTCTGCTTTGTGTAAAGTTGATTCAGACCTAGGAGTGAAGTTGTGAATTTGTTGCAAATACTGGATAACAAGCTTAGAGAATCTGATGCTGGGAATTACAAGCTTGTTCTGTTTCTTTCGGCCTTGAGCATTGTTCTGGAAATAGGTTCTATCAGATATGAATGTGTTCATTGATAACGAGAATTCTTCCCAAATACGATCCGAGACATTCACATCAACCCTATTAATGATTCCCCATAGGATTTGCAAGATAGGTATTCTCACTTTATCGAACCCTGAAGTTTTCCCAGATAAGCATAAATTCAGAATGGTTGTAATAGCTCTCCAGGGTTGATACATGTGTCCGGTGACGATGTCAGATGCTCTTGAAATACTATTCTGATAGCCCAACCCAATTAGAAATACAATCAGATCGTCAGCACCAGGTGGAGATTCAGAACGAACGTCAGGGTTACATGGTGTGATTCCAAGGGCCTTGCTCAGAGTATCAGAATCAATTGTGAACTCCCTATTATCCAGTTTGCAAGAGTATTGAGCTGTGATCTTGTTCCATTGAACGGTGTTCCAGAATTGTTGTATGTAAATGGATGGAATTGAGCATTGCTTGGTAATTGCTCCGAAGAAGATTGTGTTTTTGAGGATGTCGATAGAAACTTTGAGTATCGGATTTTGTTGAAGCCTTTGAAGGTCCACATAACAGTTGCTTTTACCAATAGCAGCCCATTGACTTTTGGGAAGGATTTCTTCGTCTGAGAGAACTCTGGATGATCCTGACGGGGTAGCGCTCTTTTCTGGGATTGAACTTGCCATTGATGTTCTGAGTAATCATACAATCAACAGTAATGGATGGGAACAGGTTAGATGATACATAGTAAATGAGACAGCATTGAGAGCACCCTTATGACAAGGAAGTAGTAACACTGAAGAAGTTCCCAACACATACGGAGACAGATAGAGTGGCAAAGATTGCAACTATATGACACCTTTCAACTATATGATAACATACATAATTAAGATATATCAATGAAGAACATTCATATAGAAAAATGATTACATGACGAGCTTATAAGGGATTTAAAGGGCAAAAGAGTGCATAACAACGTGATCATGACATGAGCCAAGATACACATGTAAAAGTGATATAACACATATGTATGGGGCAAAAAGTAACATTTTGGCAGTCGTGAGAGAAGCCAAGTACCTTTTGCCTAAACAGAGATGTCATAACAGTTTACATAGAGTATGTTGATTCAACAAGTCGAATTTGGGAGATCCTAAGTGTTGTGAGAGTGAGATCATCTTTAGCACAACAAACTTTGAACATTTTAATAATCCTTGACCCTAAGACTAATTCACAACATGAAAATGAACACTGTTGCAAACTTGTAAAAACAAGTCGTCATCTCGAGCCACAGACAAGTCGCTAAAGGATTAGCACTCTAAGTCGCTAAGCTAATTCGCTAGCATATAAGGCCAAGTTGCCATGAACAGTAAATGAGTTAAGTCGCTACAAAGCAGTTAACTAAGTCGCTAGGTTATTAATTCGCTAACTTGTAAATACAAGTCGCTAACTACTAACTCGCTAACCAAGTCGCTGTGCTAATTCGCTAGCTAGTAAAGTCAAGTCGCCATGAACAGTAAATGAGCTAAGTCGCTACAAAGCAGTTAACTAAGTCGCTAGGTTATTAATTCGCTAACTTGTAAATACAAGTCGCTAACTACTAACTCGCTAACCAAGTCGCTGGAATTTAGTGAACTTATTCGCTACGGAGACGTATTCGCTAAGTAGACCACTAACTCGCCATGAAGAACATTCATACTAAGTCGCTACCAAGAACATTTTAACTCGCCATCAAGAACACTTCTAACATCATCCCATCAGTCCAATCCACATAACCATACATCAATGTATTCCAACCAATATGATCCAAACAATATATTCCAAACAATTTAAACTCATTCAATCATTTTATAAGTAACACACACACGATTACAAAAAAAATCCGAACCTAAGCGAGAGAGTCAACTAATCACACCTCACAAGCACGAAAGGATCTGAATATAGAGATGAGTTAGAAACTGGACACTAAAGCATAAGATAGTAACGATAAGAGGGAATCGAAGCAAACCTTATGCTAAGTCGCTAGTAAGAATAAAATGACGAAGAGAAGAAGGAACAAAGGAACGAGAGAGAGAAAAGAAAAAAAACTTTTTTTTGGGTAAACTGGTAACTCGCTAATGGGTAACTCGCTCGGGGTATGCAAACTAACTTAGGCAAAATGACACAATTGGTCCTTGTGGTTCTAAACTGAGGTGAGGTAATTCGCTAATGCAATATAACTAGCACTATATGACAATTTTGGTCCCTATGGTATAAACGAATGAGTGGTAATAATATGCTAACACGGATAAGACAACATCTCTAGCATTGATTATTACACCGATCATCATGAATCAATTCAACATTTCAACACATAGGCAGTTACAACGAAGGCACACACTGAAAATCTCATGAGCAAGATACAATCACAGCCTATAACAGGGAGAAACCCATTCCCAGATATTTCAAGAGTATAACCAGTTAGTCACACAAGCAGGAAACCACCACATCATACAAATAAACAAGCATCATGACCAGCACAGAAGCCAATGGTATATAAAACTAATCTCCCCCTCAATCAATGTCATCAAAGAACATTGATTGATATTAACTAATCCCATTATATTACCAAGAATATATCTTTTGTTCGAACTTCATCTATGATCCCGTGCCATTATTGAATGACATTTCTAGGACCGTAGATGTTATCGATAACAAGGAGTATATTCATTATTAGATTGAGAAAAATGATAAAATTTTGAAAGGAGTATATATATAAATATAAATATATATATATATATATATATATATATATATATATATATATATATATATATATATATTTTAAATAGATAAAATGATTTATACGAAGACATGGAAGGGCGAGTCCTGATTCAAGATGAATAGGAGTCAAAGTAAGAATTACATCAACTCTGGCAAGCTATAGCTCCTGAATGAGCTATGTTCATATCTGAGGGGAACCAAGTCATGAAGTTCCTGATTGAGTTGAGCATTGTACCTGAAAAAGACTGAGAGCACATTGTACTTGAAGCACATGTAGACTTGTACATAGAAGGGTTAGTGACATGTTTAGTCTCACATTTAGATTCAACACAGTATAGTCCAGACGTATCATTAATGGGGATCCTATTAGGTTCTACAATCTTGAAAAGTTTACCTGTGGGAATCCACTTGAGGCATGATTTAGGAATGTAAGTTCGTTTAAGTCCTGTATACTTAAATAATCTGCCAGTGGGAATCCATTTGAAGCCACATTGAGATGAACTAAATGAGTGCACACCCTTGTTTTGACTATTTGTCTTTTTGTGATCAGAGAATTTCTTAGGGGATTGATCTGTCAAACTATGTTTTGTATGATACCTAGTTAAGCTTGTAGCATTTCCGATTTGTGGGTGATGTTCATTAGTCCTATGCATGGGATTCATCATATATGAACTAGGCAATGAAGTGACTGGTTTTGACAAAACAGACATGTTATCAACTTGGGATGTAAGCTTAGATTTCAATGGTTTAGCTCTTTCAGACCTAAAGGCATTAGGTTGTTTAATACCTGTTCGTTTCAAGTGGTTCTAAACCGTTGACTTTCCCAAAGTTGAAGGTTTTGCAAACTTAGTGTTCATCCTATTTCCAGCATACTTCCTGAGCTCATTTTTTAGGGCAACAATATTGAAGCTCTTATCCTAAATTTGTGCTTTGAGGTCATCAATATCTTTCATCAAGAGATTAGATTGATTGACTAATTTAGAGTTTGTTTCCTCAAGGTTCTTTCTTAAATGCTCATTTTCTCTTAGAAGGCTGGATACACATAGAGCTAGTTCAGAATTCCTAGATTCTAGTGTATCACTCATCTCATGACAGTCATAATTCTGGGCTTCTGACAGAAGAGATTTCAGATTTCTTATGGTCGAATCTTTGTCCTGAATCTGGGATTTTAACTGATTAATTTCAAAAAATTCTCTAAATTCTGGAAGTTCCAGATTACTACACTGTTTTTTTGCATAAAACATTTCATCCTTATGTTGTATTTCAATTTGCAAAGAGATACAGTGTTTTTCAAGAATTGAAAATTTGTTTGAAAGCTCATCATATACCCTTTTTTCAATCATGTTACTTGTATTAGATTCAGACAAAACAAAGATTGATTCCACATTGTTATGTTCAGGGTAAGAGTCATGTACCTTTTTGTGAGAATTAGTGTGATCAGATAAGTGTACCTTGTTGATTGATACCTTTTCTGACTCTGAGAATTTGAGATCAGTGTTGTTTTCTTCATCCTTTTCCATCACAACTGAGATTCTGCAATCAGTGTCTTCTGCTGGTTCAACTGGAATGAAGCATGACACGTCATCATTGTTCCATGGACACTCTTTACACTCATTCAATTCCTTCAGCTTGTTATTCTCTTTTGCAGCTTCCTCGATGTATGTTTCCATATTACTCATGAGTTGAATAAATGAGTTTCTGAACTCATGAATTTCCATTCCTGTGTGCTTCTTGAAAGACATTCCAGTCATGATATTATCAAAATCTGAGGAGTATTCTTCCCGGGTAAGTGGCTGAAATTGGTTGAAGATGGTTTGGAGAGCAGCATGAGAATCATCAGTTGAGAGCTTTTCTTTGGTAATTTGAAACCTCAGTCGTTCTAAGTTAAGCAAAACAGTTCTTGTTAAAGTGGGAAAGTCCTGACGAAGGATGGCACAACTTGTTCGATCCATGGTTATGGATAAGAGTAATTTGAGAAGCTGACTGAGATGTTGAAACGGCTCACAGGTGCATTCCACATTCTTAGTATCATCTGAAGATATTAAGAGTGACTTATTTGAGTTGTTCTGATTGATTGATACTGAGTCATTAAGTGTGTGGCCTTCAGATAAGCATTCTGTTTCACTATTCTGTGCTGTATCATAGAGAGCAAGTACTTTGGTGATTAAAGAATCCGTGATGACAAACATTGTGTTATTATGAATTACTCCCCAAGTCTCTAGAGGATTTAGAATCAATTCGCTACCAACTAAACTACACCAAGTTGCCAACACTAATTCGCCACCACGCTAAGTCGCTAACTTTCCAAGTCGCTAGCCAGATGTAAGTCGCTAAGTGGTAACTCGCTAGCACTCAAGTCGCTAGCAAAAATTCAGCAGCAATTCGCTACTCAAGTCGCCAACGATGCAAGTCGCTAAAGAGCAACTCGCTACAGACCAAGTCGCTACTACAAGTCGCTACCCGTAGTGGAGAGTCCACTACTTGTACTTTAACTCGCTAGATCTAACTCGCTAGTTCCAACACTGTAAATCGCTACCAAAATGTGAAGCAAGTCGCTACCAAGAAACTATTCCGTGAGCTAAGTCGCTAGCTTGAAAAAACCATATAAACATCACTTTTCAATCCAAAAACAACCCAACCAAGATGATTCAAGCTTACCAAATGAAAACCTAAACACTTTTGATGATTCTAAACATAAAAGTACCAACAAAATTCAAACTTTAACACAAGAAATCAACCAAATGATGCAAAAACCACTAAACTTTTTCAAACTCAAAAACCACCTAAAAACCACTATAAATCCAAAGATGTGCAAGATATGATCTAACCATGGCTCTTGATACCAATTGTAAAATATAAACTTTTCACATACACATCATAACATCAACACAATGAGCACATAGATGGTTTTAGAGAGAGAAAGAGTGGGACATTCTAGTGAGAGAAACTTGTGGAATATTAGATTATCCAAAGAACATCCAACCCTCTACCTTGCAAGGTAGAGGGTATTTATAGGTTACAAACTAAACGACCTCCTGACGGCCTGTGGATCAGGGATACAGTGGGTAAAGACCCGACCTTCCTCCACGGTGTTACACTAAACTATATTACGCTACTGACTAACTACATAACAACATAAATAAGCAACTAAAGATTAGTCTACGAGCTAACTTATGCTAGATAATAGTTGGGGTGACCGACTCTTTCAACACTTGGAATTATCTAATTCCTAACACCTACCGTTTGGATGAACTTAAAATTAGGGGGTGAGTGTTTAAGTTGCTAACGCTCGGGCACTCTGTTGGAATCACTCCTAAACCATAATCAAGTGTTAGTAATTAATATGTAATAGTTAGCTTTATTATGGCCTTTATATTTGTAATTAGCCTTAGGCTTGTGTAGAAGGCCCATGAGCCTAGGCCTTAGTCCATTAAGGAAAGGATGGAAACTAGGAGTGTTACCCTAGCTTTCCTCCTATAAATACCTTATGTAAACCTTCATTTGAAGGTTGGTTGTTCAAGTTATTCTCTCATTCACATCCTACGCCTAAACCGTCTTTATTATCGTGTGTGTGTGTGTTAGATCTTGTTCAATCGCCTTATCTCTTTCTATATTACTTGTGTTTGTAAAACTAGTGACCTAACAGTGGTATCAATCGCCTACTAGTTGGGAGAATCGTGTTTATTTTTGAAGTGGGTTTCGATCCTACGCTTAAAACACACGTTTGAAACTTTGGTTCGCTTAAAAACTTGTTTTTTACACTTTTTAATCCAAGATTCTTGTACTTTCAACGTTTTAAGGTGTTAAAATATTTGTTTTTGGCAAAAAGTTTCAAACTTTACGCGTGGATCTAAGTTTTTAAGCTTGTTTTTGTTCGTGGGTATCGTTCTACGCATAACTGTTTTAGAGGCTTTGGTTCATCAAGTTTCACACTTTTGTGTCTTTTGGTGTTATTGAAGCTATTTCATCACACAAAAACTGGTTTAGAAACATCTTTGGGCAAAATCAAAATTACGAGTAATCCTACGCGTAGCAAAACCCTAAAACTACACGTAAGACTTTCCTTGGTTTGATCTTCATTTTCGTGGTTTACTCCGTGTTTTCTTGCTTGGATAAGCCTGAAAATACGTCGACTTTGGATATCTTTTGCACTGTGATAGTGTAAAAGATCATTTGGGCAAAACCCTAAAATTACGCATAAGCATAAGCTTACGCGTAGAAATCCTACGCATAAGATTTTTCTTACGCCTAAGCCTAGTCTTACGCATAAGATAATCCTACGCCTAACTTTCTACGCCTAACTTTTTTCTACGCATAACTTTAGCGTCTTTTCCATACTTACGCGTAAGCTAAATCTACGCGTAACTTCTTATTGTTACGCGTAACTTTGGTGTTTTTACGCATAAGTGCTACTTGGCTATTGTGATTTCTACGCCTAAGGATACTTCTTCATCAAAGGTTCATTCGACTACAAAGATCCATTTTTACCAACACAAGTTTTCAACATGTCTCAACCACCATACTCTAACTATTTCCCTTACACTTATCCTCAACGACAACAACAACTAAGTCCACAACATCAACAATGGAATCAACAACAAGCAATTTATCAACAACAATTTAATCAACAACATACTCCACAACTTGGTGCAATTTCCCCACCACAAATGGTTCAAACACCGCCAAGTCTTCATGTTCAACCCTACACAAATGATTTCAATCAACATCCATCAAGGAACACTATGAAGGAACCCACTTGGTTTGCAAAGATGTGTGAAGCTTTAAGCAGCCAACAATCAATTCATGAGGCTGGATCACTTGATAGACCTCCAATGCTCACTCCAGGAAACTACGATCAATGGGTGATAAGGTTCTTTAGGTTTTGTGATCTGAAGAAGCCACATGGAAAGTTCTTAAAGAAGGTTATCTTGGAAGGTCCATTTGAGATGCCTACTGTCATTGTACCTGGAGATCCTAATGCCATTCCACCAAGAGATGAACAAACAAACATTGCTACTGTTACAGACTTGAATCCTCAAGAACTTCTACACTATGAAGCAGATGAACTTGCAATGGAATATATCCTTTTAGGATTACCAAACCCAATTCTTCGTAGTGTTGATGCTCAAAAGACTGCACAGAAAATGTGGGATCATATTCGTCTTCTTATGGAAGGATCGGTACTCAATCAGGAGGATTTGGAATCCAAAATTTACTTGGCTTATGAAAACTTCATGATTGAACCTGGAGAGACACTAGAGTCATATCATCATCGTTTTTCAGACATCATCAATGATTTGGATAAACACAACATCATCATCCAAGAATTGCAGTGAATACTAAGTTCCTGAGTAGTCTTGGTCCTGAATGGGAGAGGTATGTCATTTTTTTCCGTCAAGCGAAGAATATGCATCATTCTACATATGGATTGTTGTACGATTACTTGAAGCCTCATGAAAAGGAACTTGATCGGGAAAGGATTCTCCGTGCTCAAATTGCTCCACCTACACATCCGGACAATCAACAACTTGCCTTATATGCTCAACAAAGTTATCCTCCTCAACAAGCAACTCAACCTACTACCTCAGTCACACCAAATGATCAATCACAGCAATCTCAACAAAATCAATTGGTTCCTTACAACAACAACAATGATCAAGCACTTCATAGTCAAACTAATGAGGAATCCGATCCGTTCGAAGCATTGCAACAGGGATTTGTTATGATTGCTAATGCTTTTAGCCGTTATACCAACAAATCCAACAATCGTATTCGTTCCTCATCCAATACACGAAATCAGGCTGTTGTGAACAATGGACGAGTTGAAGTTCAGAATCGTGGTTATGGTCGTCAAATGGGCGGTGGTCAAGGGTTTAATGCTATGGGTAGGAATACCAACATAGCTCAAGTGGTGGAATAGGGAAATGCTCAGAATGGGTTGAATGGTCTTCGATGCTACAACTGCAATGAGAAGGGACACCTGGCTAATGCATGCCCAAAGCCAAGGACTAGGGGCAGTTCTTATTTCAAAGAGGCTCTTCTGTTGGCTCTTAAGGATGAAGCTGGTGGATCTCTCACAAACAAAGAACAGAGCTTTATGGCAGATGCATACTCAGATGATGATATGGAGGACTTGCAGGCCAATGCAGCTGTTATGTTGATGGCTAATATGCATGAGTTACACATGAGTGAAACAGGCCCATTGTATGACACTGATGGCTTGTCTTAGGTACCCGAACAAACCATCATCATATCTGAACTAATATCTCCGCCAATATCTGAATCCGGCACGGATCAGACTGTTCAAAATGAGTCATCTACATCTCATTCTGACGATTTTCAAGTTAACCCTGTAGTTACATTTGACGATCAAGATGACCTTATGGTTTCCTTTGATAATCAAATTGACTCCGTGGTTGTACTTGAGAATCTAAATAATGATCATGTTGTGACTCACGTTGAACAAGCCGAACTGTTGCCTCATCCAGATTTTGCTCGATTAATTCAAGACCATCAAATCAAAATGGAGGAATATTATGCATTAAATAAGGACTTAAAATGCAAAAATGCACTGTTAACCAAGGATTTTCAATGCTTACAAATGCAACTCAACTTTTTCAAAACTCAAGAAAACCGTGAAAAAGGTTTTGAAGCCGCTTTTGCTAAATCTCATCAAAACGAAAAATATTTAGAGAGACAGATGCGTGATCTAGCCACTTCGAAGAATGCTTTGTTGTCTGAAATAGAACAACTAAAACATGAACATAAAAAGCAAATTAACGCTCTCACCTTGGAAAATCAAAAGGCTAAGGCTGAGTTGTTAACTTGTCAAAAACAGTTCTCCGCATACAAAAAGCATTCAACGAATCGGGTAGATGACCTTCTTGAAGAAATTATCGGCTTGCAAAACAAAATCAAAGAGTTTAAAACTGTTGTTTACAAACATGGTGAATCAGTAACAGCTATTGAAAAGTTTACGTTAAAACCCAATCCAAAAGGATATGGACCAAATCTAGCTGATTACAAACCAAAGCTTTCACTAAAAACATTCAAACCAAATCCTGAAGTTTCCAGTGCAGAATATAAAAATAATGATACTGTTATGAGTGTTGTTGAATACCATCGTCAAGAGGAATTAGATGCAGAAGACGAGAGTCGATCAAAATTAAAAATTGTTGTTTACAACAAACCTTTTAATTATTCAAAACCGGTCACTTTCGTCACACCAACGGATTCTTCTAACACACCAAGGGTTATCATCAAAACACCTGAGTCCTCTAATGTTAATCCCCAACCAGATTATGCACAAAATTATGGTCCTTTACCTTCCATCAGTGAAGTAAACTCAAAACCTGAAAATCGAAAAATTCTTCGATATTTTGACATTTTCATGGCTTACCTCAAAATTTTACAACATGAGATAGAATATCGTTCTGAAATCAAAATTGATCATTTTCAATCGCCTCTGGCGCGAGAACAAAGAGACATTTTTTAGAAAAATCTTTTACCTAACGTTAAAAATTTGAAAAGTTGTGCAATAGCTTGGGAAAAGGATTTTCATAAGGAACTTGGAGTAATGAAGGTCGTTTTCGAGAAAACTGAAACATCTATTTCTAATACTAAACGTAAAAAGAAACTATTGAGAAAAGATGTTGATCGACTCTTGGAAGATATTATTTGTGCTGATATCCATAATGTTGTGTTATTCTATTCTTTGCCACATGCATCTGATTATATCTCTGCTGATAATGTTGACTCTGTGGTAACTGTTGAGAATACTGATAATGTGCTTCAGATCGAGTCTTTAAAAGCTGAAAATAAACAATTACTTAACGAACTTTACAATGCAAAACGTCGTCTTCATTGGTGTGAAAAAGATATTCACAATCATCAACTTAGTTTTCAAAAGAAAATCGCTCAGTTGAGTGCAAAATCTTCTGATCCTAAAATTGAGCAACTGGATGATCAAAACGTGTCTTTGAAAAGTCAAATCTCAAAATATGAACAAGAACTTTCAAAAGTTAAACAGGAATATGGTGTCATATTTGATTTGCTCAATAAGACTCGTCATGAAACATCTAACGAACTTGATCACTATCTTGCTCACACTAGAGAAGTCATGAATTTTGCTGGTAATATTCGGTCTGAAAATCAAGATTTGATTCACACTATCTCTAAGCTAAGAGAAATGTTAGGAAAGTATGAACAACTTCCGCCAACCATCATTAAGAGATTAGCACCAGTAACACTTAGTAATCGAGAACCTAGAATCTCTACTGCCAAATCACAAGTTGCTAACGTGCTTCATTCTACTGACACAGGAATAGTTGCGTCTTTTCCAAACGTCCGCACTTCACAGCCTAGGAGCACTCAATCGAAGAATAGGAAGTTGCGACCTAAGAAAAGATCAATAAAGAATGCTAAAGTATAAGAACACCCTAGGACTATGAATAAGACTCACGTTGCTTTCACTATAGATGTTGCGTCTGGCAAATGTAATAGAAATAGTGATGTAAGAATGCTAAACCTTTAAGCACTTTTGATATTCAGTCTGATGCACCTTGTGTTATTTGTCGTAAAAGTATGAATTCTGATTGTCATGACAAATGTGTTGCTAAAGCTATAATCTCTCGTTTACGGAATCCTAAGAATCGGAATACCTCTAGGCCCACTAATCATTCTAAGTCTGTGCTTGGTAGACCACCTTCTTTAGATTCTAAGGCAAACATTGTTGTCACTGTAGCTCCAGTCTCACCTCCTAAGAATGTAGTACCACCTAGTGCATTCACTAAGACTAAAGCAAAGAGTAGTTATAGATGGCAGAAATGGATATATAACACACTAGGATTTAAATGGATGCCTAAAATCATTAATGTGTGCATGTCTCATATACCTGCTTCGGAACCCTCTAACATTTCGGGTTCCACATCTACTTCTATTCCATCTGTGTCGTCTGTGTGTAATGCAGGTGATACAGATCATTCTCTGGATTGTTGATAGCAGATGTTCCCGACATATGACAGGCAACCTTAAACTGTTATCAAACTTTATTGCAAAGTTCATTGGCACTGTCAGGTTCGGGAATGATCACTTCGCAGCTATCATGGGCTACGGAGATTATGTCAATGGGAACATCGAAATCAGCAGGGTTTACTATGTGGAAGGCCTCGGTCATAATCTATTTTCAGTAGGTCAGTTTTGTGATGGAGATTTGGAGGTTGCTTTCCGGGAGAAAACTTGTTTCATTCGTGATCTACAAGGAAATGACCTTATGTCTGGCTCGCGTAACTCTAGTCTCTACACTATCTCTATGCAAGACATGGTTGCTTCATCTCCCATCTGCTTACTTTCAAAGGCAACATCAACAAAATCCTGGCTATGGCACCGTCGGCTCTCACATCTAAACTTTCAAACCATCACCAACCTTGCTCGACACAAACTAGTTGAAGGTCTCCCACGATTCCGGTATTCAAAAGATCACCTATGTTCAGCTTGTGAACAAGGGAAAAGCACTCGTGCTCATTTTCCTTCAAAGGTGGAACACAGCTCTCAGCATGTGCTTCATCTTCTTCACATGGATTTGTGTGGCCCGATGCGCGTGCAAACGATCAACGGCAAACGCTACATCTTAGTAATTGTTGATGACTACTCACGATGGACTTGGGTCTACTTTCTTCGAAGCAAAGACCAAGCACCACAAATGATCATCACCTTTCTCACAAAAATATAGGTTCAGCTCCGCAACACCGTCAGGCTAATCAGAACAGACAAAGGAACTGAATTTGTTAACCAAACCCTTCGTGAATTCTATGAGAAAGTGGGAATTCAGCATCAAACATCTATTGCACGTACACCCGAACATAACGGAGTTGTTGAAAGACGAAACCAAACGTTACTGGAAGCTGCAAGAACAATGTTAATCAATGCTAAACTTCCAGATTACTTGTGGGCAGAAGCCGTATCTACTGCATGCTATACTCAAAACCGTTCTATGATCACAAAACACCACAACAAAACACCTTTCGAGCTTGTCCACAACCATAAACCGAATCTCAAACACTTTCATGTATTTGGATCCCTTTGCTATCCGAATAATGATCGTGATGATTTTGGAAAGCTCAAAGCCAAAGCCGACATTGGAGTCTCTATTGGATATTGTGAGAATTCTAAAGGTTACCGGATCTGGAATCGTCGTACAAAACAGGTGATGGAAACGATTCATGCTCATTTTGATGAACTCACGGAAATGGCTTCTGAGTATAACAGCTTAGAACCCGGTAACAACCGTTTAAACTTCCCTCAACCACCATCATCAACTGAACAAAGCCCCCAGCTAACTCGTCAACAAATGGAAAGGTTATTTGCTCCTCTGTTCAGTGACGATATTGATGAACGTGCTCCAGGTGTATCCGTTGTTTCCGCTGCTCAACCTGATAATACTCTTATACCTGATACACCTGCTACAACAACTACTGTTGAAGATGCACCTACACCAGTTGACTCCACCACAACAGTTGAACAAACCGCTTCCAACAATGATGAACCGGCTGATGATATTCTGAATGAAGTACCCCCACCTGCAGATTTTGATCCAAATGCGTTCTTCAACCCGTTTGCTAATGAGACTGCTGCACCAGATGTCGCAGAATCTTCAATAAACCATTTGAATCCTCAGAATCTGCACAATGTATACCAACATCAACCCTCTACACATCGATGGACAATAGACCATCCTCTAGCTAATATTATTGGCAACCCGAATCAACCAGTCGTTACGAGACAACGTCTTCACACAGATGGTGAACATTGCATTTATGCACTCACTGTCTGCCAATCTGAGCCTAAAAACATTAAAGACCCAATGACAAAAGACAACTGGATTGAATCCATGCAGGAAGAACTCAACCAATTCAAACATCTTGAAGTATGGGAACTGGTTGAAAGACCAACAGGGGTCTACGTCATTGGTCTCAAATGGATTTGGAAAAACAAATTGGATGCTGAAGGGAACGTCATCCGAAACAAGTCACGTCTAGTTGCTAAGGGTTATCGTCAGGAAGAAGGAATAGACTTTGAAGAATCTTTTGCTCCGGTTGCTCGTCTTGAGGCTGTTCGGATGTTTCTCGTGTTCGCGGCTCATATGTACATGACGGTCTTTCAGATGGATGTCAAAACTGCGTTTCTCAACGGACAAATGAAAGAAACAGTTTATGTCACCCAACCCGAAGGATTCGTTGATCCAGAATGCCCGAACCATGTCTACAAACTGAACAAATCTCTTTATGGTCTCAAACAAGCCCATCGGGCATGGTACGATAAGCTATCATCTTTCCTCATTGCTAATAATTTCACCAAAGGTTCGGTTGACCCGACTCTTTTTATACAATATCACGGGGCACATATCTTAATTGTTCAAATTTACGTGGATGACATCATTTTTGGGTCTACACATAAAAAGTTTTCAATCGCTTTTGCAAAACTAATGAAGAAAAATTTTGAAATGTCCATGATGGGTGAACTTACGTTCTTTCTAGGATTACAAGTTCATCAATCACCCCGTGGTATTTTCTTGAGTCAGTCCAAATATGCCCTTGAATTGTTAAACAAATTTGGAATGAAAACCTGTGATACTTATGCCACACCAATGACTCATACCAAGAAGCTAGACGCTGATTTACATGGGAAATTAGTGGACCCTACCAAATACCGAAGTATTATCGGGTCTCTCATGTATCTAACAGCTAGCAGACCTGATATTGTCTTTGCCGTTTATCTATGCTCCTATTATCAGTCGCGACCAACTGAAACCCACCTCTATGAGGCTAAAAGAATCCTCCGATACATCAAGGGAACCATTAACTTGGGAATCTGGTATCCGAAGGATTCTGGTTTTGAACTAATCGCTTTTTCAGACGCTGACCACGCAGGATGCTTAGACTCAAGGAAAAGTACTTCAGGAGCTCTACAATTTCTTGGTGATAAACTGGTGTCTTGGCAATCAAAGAAGCAGGATTGTACATCGCAGTCATCAACCGAAGCAGAATATGTAGCCATGTCCGCGTGTTGTGCTCAAGTCATATGGATGAGAACACAACTCAAAGACTATGGTTACGTATTTGACATAATCCCGATGTACTGCGAAAATCGGAGTGCCATTGCGATCTCGTGCAACTCAGTTCATCATTTGAAATCAAAGCACATCGATCTTCGCTATCATTTCATCAAGGACCACGTGGAACAGGGTACCGTTGAATTATACTTTGTGGGTACTGAATACCAATTGGCAGATCTGCTCACCAAAGCCTTGCCTCCCGCTAGGTTTAATGAGTTGGTCTACCGGATTGGTATGAGGTGTTTGACTCAAGAGGAATTGGATGACCTCTTAAAACAGTCTTAAAAACCTGTCAAACACCAAAACATCTTTTGTAAATATTTCTCAAAAACAAAATACAAAAATATAAAATCTTTAAAAACAACAAAAATATTCTTCTAATCTACTTCTCTTTCAACATGGCAAGTACATTTCTTCCATCAACACTATAATCTTTCAAAATTCAGTATTTTTTCCGATCAAGTGTTGAGGGGGAGAATACAAAGATCTAAACTGTTTCAAAACATCTGTGTACTCGCATGTTATCATATCTCGGTTGTTTCTGTTATCAATGGTGGTAAATTTTCTGGTTTAAATGACACTCCTCGGACTAAAATTTATAACCTTTTATTATTTCTTAAGTCGAGGGGGAGTGTCGTCAAGTTTCTTTCTTAAAATCTTTGTTTGGTAACCAAAATAGAAGTTAAATGGCTTTGTTTAAAAAAGGAAAAGGTGGAGGGACCAAAACTGTCAAAATGTTAAAGTTATTTTAATAAAAACATCCTCCACCTAACATTATCCTCACATTTATTACTTCTAACCTAAAAGATCCTACGCCTAATATTCGTTCAAGAAATCCGTACTCTAGATCATCATTTTGTAGGTGTTTTCATGATCTTAACGATAATACAAGCTAAGGTTTTGAATTTCAAGCAAATCCTACGGCTAAAACGTTAGTTATGCGTGATTATGTGTTCTACGCATAAGCGTTTGAACACACAATCAATATGAGTGTGTTTTTTGGTTGAAAAGAAAGTGTCAAAACGTGTTTTTAACAACAAGGATACTATTTTTACCCTCTAAATCCACCCAGAAACACGAATTGATGGTTTTTGAATATTAGGGTTTATGAGTTGATTTTGGGTGTTTTCAAATGTGTATGTTTCTGGTCAAAAAGATTGTTGTGTTATGTTTATATGATGTTGAATTGATGATATCCAGGTTCTATAACTACCCAGAAACACTGATTTACTCAGAATTAGGAATTAGGGTTTAAAGTTCTAAAGTTTGGGTATTTTTGATTCATCACGAATTGAGTGTTAAAACTTGGTTATTAGACTCTTATAACATCTAAGACCTACCAGAAAAAGTTTAGTGCAATTTCCATGGTTAGAAATCTTATGCGTAATTCATAACCCTTAGGGTTTTGACCTACGCGTATGACTTTCTACGCATAAATGTTAAATGTGTTTTCATGCCATGATTTTATGTTAGAATGAATATAAGTGTTAAGATTGATGTTATGATGTTTTATTTCAGGCTTGCTACTCGTAAAAATCAGAATCAAGGTCATTGAATCTCTACGCATAAGGATTACCTTACGCGTAGGCAGTTATGCGTAAGAGAAATCCTACGCGTAACTACTACGCATAAGGTTCTACAGTGGGACTACGCGTATCCTGTGAAGGATATGCGTAAACAGTGACCTCTACGCATAAGGTCTACTCTTACGAGTAAGCCTTACGCGTAAGGTTTATATACGCCTACGCGTAAGCTCTACGCATAAGGTCCCCTTTTCCTACGCGTAACATTTCTTACGCGTAAGTTAGGATCCTACGCATAAGCTTTCGTCTACGCGTATGTCATTACTGTTTACGCTTAACTTTGCCAAAACTACGCTTAAGCCTGGATTGACCTTCATTATGAATTGTTACGTGTACAAACTTGTTAATAAACTAATCATATCATCACGAAACCAATAATGTCACCAATAAACTTAAATGTTTGATATGTTGTGAGCAATAAGTGATAACATAAACTTTAAAACTTAAAGTTAACTAACTCACGAAACATTTCACGACGTCATTGGACTATTGAACAAACAAGTGACTTAGGACTCGTAACAATCATTATCACTGTACATTCTATAACTAGACAATAAGACCTTCTGTTGACTAACATTATGTCTTTCGATATGTTGGTTCTTTTGGCTAATGTTATTTCAGATCACGACATGGCTGCTCAAATGAATGTGGGTGCACCTGAGGTTCTCACTATCGCTGATATCTTCCCCAATGACTATCCTAGAAAGATTGGAAAGAACAACCTTAGGGTTGATTTTGAAACCCTCACCTGCTCTGAATCTTCTTGTCTCATTCCTGTGGATATTCTAAAGAATCATCCCTACCAGAACATGCTCTCACACTCTGCTACTGTACCGGAAATCTACATTCAGCAATTCTGGAATTCTATGCAGAGGATGACAGGTCAAAGTGCAGTGACAGTGACACTTAATCACAAACAAGTCACCATCACTCATGCCGACTTACGGGCTGTTCTTCTCATTCCTGAAATCGAGCCAACTGACTTCTTTGCTACACCTACTGAAGAGACAGTTCTGCAATTTCTTCTTGATATTGGCTATGATGAAGCTTCAGGGATTGTTACTAAGCATTCTCACGTGGAGCTTAAGAACATTCCTCAACCGTGGAGAACCCTCTACATCATCATTACCAAGTCTGTTTCTGGTCGTGACAGTGGTTATGAGCATCCAAAGCTCATGGAACTGCAAATCTTCTGGTCTTTGATCAATAAGAAGGACATCGAAATCGAAGCACTGATATGGGAGGACATGATGCTATTTCACAAGAAGCTTAGCTCAAAGATTCCCTATGTCAGATACACAAAGCTTTTGATCCAGAGAACACTTGGACTCAATCCTGATATTCCACAGAGGCTCAATGACCCCGACAATCACGACTTGTTGTCCGAACCTATCCTTTCTATCAGAATCAACGAATCGACAACTAAGAAGCAAGGTGTCGTGCTGCCTGATCACCTTCTATCTAAAGAACTCAAGAAGCTTGAAACGTACAAAAGGTATCTAGTAGCAGTAAGAGAAGGCAAAGTTGGTCATATTGATGAAAAACCTTCAGGAACTCCTACTCGGAGAACCAGAAGAGGAAGTGCTGGAAGTGCAGTAAGTTCTGAAAGTTATAGGAAGCTTCCCAAAAGGAATCCTCCTCGTAAAAGGATTGTTCCCATAAAGGAAGCTGAACCTATTCCCACACCTGAACCGCAAAGAAAGCTTTTGGACGAAAGCTCTGAAGGTACTGACACAGATGAAGAGATTACCTACTCTGAAACTGCAAAGGATGACAATCCTTCAGTACCAAAACCTCCAAGTCCTCAAGCTGATAAAGGAAAAGGGAAGACTCCCGCACTTGTTCCCTATGATGAGAGCTCTGAAGAAGAAGAAGAGCTACTGGATCAATCTTACAGGAAGAAATTTAAAATCGTCAGACACCTTCAAAAAGCTAAAGAATTTGCAAAAGACAAAATGGGTGGCCCCGGAGGATCAAGTGGTGCTGCCCACTCTTCACCAGATCCTGATGCGGTTAATCAACCCGATAAGGGATCTAGGGCCACCACTCTTGTGCAACAACAAAAGCTTGTGGAGGATACTATCGAATATGAGTTTGAGGAACCTGAAACTGAGAAGTCTGAGAAAGATAAAGATGCTGATTATGATAAGTTGCTTCTGGAAAGTCCTACACGATCACAGAAGGAAGCTTCTGAACCGCCCAAGGACCCCGAGCTTCCTCACGTCTCATCCTCATCGGATTCTTCTTCTCATTCATCACCACCACCATCAAGGAAATCAACCAAATCAACATCCAAATCTGTGAAGAAACCACCTCGATCTTGGATTTCTCAGACACATGAAAGAATTGTGAAAGCTGTCAAACAAGTCAGAATGAAAGACATGTTATACAGGAAGCTGAACTTTCTCAATCAACAAATACAATATCTACATGACGAGAATGACAAGATGCAAGAAGAAAGGAAGTTTATCCAGGAATTCATGAGAAGTCATCGTCAAGAGGAACTGAATGAAATGATCGAAGGTTACACTAACAAGTACCTTCAGGATTTCGTTCCTAAAGTCACAAAGGAGATGTTTACCAGACAACTATATCCGAATCTTATGCAGATAGCCAAGAAAACTATAAGATCCACACCTTTAACCATCACAATCAATCCATCTGATCCTGTAGTTTTCTCGGATAATGAATTGGTGGCCAAGCTTGTCACACAAATGTCTACACGATCTGGGACATTTACTTCTGAGGAAGGAAAGCTGTTTCAAGCATTGCTGGACTACCAACTCAAAGAAGCATGTAGATTCGAAGCAGAAAAGTCTAAACGTCCTAGAGACGATGAAGATAAGGATCAGGATAAGCATGATAAAGCTAAACGTCAGAAGAAGTCTGGTGAATCATCTTCTATGTTACCTCCTCTCCAACGGACTTCTACTCAACAAAGATCTCCTCCCCGTTCTTCTATAGATAAACCTCAGGACGACTCCGAGTTACCACCCCTGACTCAGAAAACCAGTGACGATGAAGAGGTCCTTGATCCCCTACAACAACCCACCTCTCCCAAACAAGTTCAGAAACCAGCATCATCATCTAGGCCCTCGAAAAAGAAGAAGAAGAAGGCACCCATGGTTGACGTCGTCTCCTAGCTAGATGACGATAAAACTGATGGATTTGAATGGTTCTCTACTCTTGTTAACAACACTCCCTACCCTGAAGAAGGTCAGGATTTGGTAAACGGTAATACATTGGAGCATGCAAAACTTTTGCAAGAAAAGTTCCATGTGAAGAAGATGATGAAATCCGAGTTGAGGCGAATCAAGAATGAAGCATTTCAACTGTTAAAAGACAACTCCGAAAGTGCCATCGAGGTCGAATATCACCTTGAGAACATTGCTCGAGCCATGTCTAACAACATGGATTGGCTCAACCCAGAAGCAAACGTCGACTTCACTAAATGGAACAACCCTCCATATTACACCGACTGGTCAAGACCTCTACCAACAATTGGCCAAACAACTGAACCTAGGATTCCATTCAGATATTTTTTCAACAAAGACCTGGAATTTCTTCTACATGGTGGCGATGGTTCAAGGAAATACGCTACATCGTTGACACTTCCATTTCCAGCAGCTATATACTCTAACTGCATAGCCATCGAGGAACGTGCCAATCACTTGTTCTCTGACAAAGTGGAAGCATACGACCGAGATGCAATGTACGGGATTCATCATTGGCCGGAACGCCAAAGAATCTACTACAGAAGCTGTCAGGTTCAGAAGTCTCAACATGCGGTGTTCAGTACTAAGGATATCGTTGCCATCAAACATGTTGTTCTGTCATCTAAGTGGGACTACACCTTCCTTAAGAATATCGTCGTCAAACGACAAGATGAACGGGACTATGCTTTCTCTGAAGCTGACTTTGAGAATTTTTCTATCAACGACATTGAAGACATGTACCTTGCTAAAGTACAAGGTCGCATGAGACAATTTTCAACCATAGTACAACGTGAATTCATCAAGTCATTGCTCATCTTCATCAGACGCATAGTCATCAAGGAACGTGTAGAAGATCTCCAACTGGCTGTTGAATCTTATCAGACCCGTGTCAACTTCACACCACCTCAGCTAGATCTTCCCGACATCAACCAGCTCTCACAATATACACTCATCAGCAAACCTTTCGGCGTCGTTTACCGTAGTGAACTACAAAGAAATTGCTTAATGGCGTGTAGTGAACTCACAAGTTTGGAGATCACACCTTGAAGATGGTTAGGGACGGATTGGCATATAGGTTGAAGGACATCCGTCAAAAGATTGGGTCTCCTAAGCGATGGAATTCTCAGGATCGAAGGGATGTGAGGAGAATCATCAAAATGATTGATGAAAGGTTGTTTCGAAGGGATCAGTTCAGAACGTTGGAAAGCTTTGTTGGTGGTCGACCCAGGATTAACATCACAGGCTATCAATGCCCTGTTCGCAGTCCTGGCGACATCACTGGACTTCCTGGTACCCCTTGAATTGTTTCCTTCATTATAAATTTGGATGTGTGATTATATATGTGTATGGCTTGTGCACACATTACAGTGTACAACCCGTAATTGTCAAGAAAGGACCCTGTGGTACGCCTCAGTGCCACAATCCTTATAAAAGGAGCGAAAGCTTCTTACTTTTGAGTAAAACCTATCAAACCTTTCATTTTTCAAGGTTTTGCTCAAACGGTCAAGTACTTCCCCGTATGATTTTCAAAACCTCAACCGTTTATATCACTTGTTGAGGGGGAGTATTTGAATTAAAACTTTGTTCACAAAATTGTTCATAGTGGTCATCTTCCTGCAACACTCAAAATGGTCATATTTATTGTCAACTTTTCAAAAATAACATTTTATATGCCATTTTTAAGGGGGAGAAAATTATGTGATAAGAAATATGTTGTGTAAATGCAAATGAATCCTTGTGTAATAGACTTAACCAATGAATTGACGGTACTAAACTGTTAGTAACTCGAAAAGACTTGTCTTGGACGGGTAATAATTTCAAGCTAGTTCGCTAGTAATGTAAACGTGTCTCGCAAAGGACTTGTCCAAGTAGAAAGTACCATTCGAGAAACTCTTGGTAGACATGAACTCTGACGGGTATGACAACCTTTCGAGGTTTGTCTACACCTTCAAGGTAGTTATTAGAGCTAGTTGTCACCTAAAAGCTGACAATGTAACTCTTTAACTATGCAACGTAACCGTGTCTCGCGGGGGATTGTCTATCTTGAGTTGATCAATTCAAAAGTGCGCGCTCTTCCCACACAGTGCAGATTTCCTTCAAAACTCTAAAGCACATGTGGAGGGGGAGTATTTATGCAAAATCCTATCTCTCACAGTGGTTTAAACATGATTTTCATTAACAAACCCTTTGAGAGATTCTTCACAACAGTGGTTTTAAATGGCAACATAGGTTAGTCATGGAGTTATAAGGTGACTAAGGTTAGGAATAACCATCCTATGATCCGCCAGAGCCGGAGGGATCTACCCAAGGACATCATAAATAGTTAGTACCTAGAAGTCCTTAGGTATGATTATAAAAAGGAGAAAATGAGAATCAGAGAAAGAAGGAGTTGAAGAATTAAAAAGAAATGCAAAGAAAAGGGTGAAAAGAAATAGCCCTCCAAATTATTCAACTTAGGGCAGACACCGGGTTCAATTCATATGCTACTGGTTGTCACTTAGTGACGCCGGTATTGAAAATTAAAAGTCGTCATGGACCCAGTGACGCATGCACTAAACCTTCTTAGCCACTCAAGTTTCTCTCTACAGAAGCTTGTTTCATTCTCACAGGGAACCCTACGTAAACTATTGGCTTTCTTTTAAAGATCGCTGGTATTGAAGAAAGAGACCCTCTCCCTAGTCTCCGCTCAGGAAAACCAAAACGCACTATTGAGTCTAGAGCCACGAGATTCATCAAAAGATCTCTTAGGTACACTTGACATCTCATCACTTGCTGATCACCAAATAAGATCATCAGTGGTTCATATCGAGTCCTTCACAGATCTTAGCAATCTGTCGAGAACATTTATGAGAGGTTCACAACTGTGATCCTCAGTGATTGAATGGAAACTCCTGCCAGGGTCAACATCAAACAGCCCTGACAGCAGGTCACTTCGGTAACTCCTCGTGGATTACTCTTAGTGTGTCTCAAACGGTCTACAGTCGTGAGGTGATGCTTCGGTGTACCTCAGCGACTCATCTGAACTGTAGGTGTACTTCGGTACATCGCGTTATCTCACTTGTGGGACTCCAGTTCAGGAACGGCCTTTGTAAGAATTAGAGTTGTGTTTTCACACTATGCTGTTAACACTCTCGAAGTTCAAACTTGTAAGTGCCAGAATCCGCTTATTACTAACCGTTTGAAATGTTTTCTTCCTATGGAAGCTCCGGAGCGGGATGATCGTGCTGATTCTTCTCATGCTCACGCCAACATCATCACTAATGGAAGTTCTATCCAAAAGCAACACAACAGTCAGAATGATTCTTCGTCAAATCAAAGAATCTACAAAGTTAAAAGACTTAAGAACTTCATCAGTACTGAATTCCAACGTCAAAGAGCGTGTGAGCATGTTGAAGAATGACGTGGAGACACTGTAGCGGCGAAGCAGACCTGAGGCAGAATTGATGCAGACAACAACATACTATCACTTTCACCACAAAGAACAATAATCAAAGAACAAAGTTAAAGATGACGTCAAAGCATAACCGTTCAAAGAAGACAATTTCTCTACACTGGGGAGATTGTTCGAATCAAGGGAATTCTTCTCACAAGAAAGAAGAATGTCAGAAGACGTCAGAGCTACTATTACATCAACGCCTTCACCGTTCATCACCAACACTTGAGGGAGAGATTGTTGGAATCACTCCTAAACCATAATCAAGTGTTAGTAATTAATATGTAATAGTTAGCTTTATTATGGCCTTTATGTTTGTAATTAGCCTTAGGCTTGTGTAGAAGGCCCATGAGCCTAGGTCTTAGTCCATTAAGGAAAGGATGGAAACTAGGAGTGTTGCCCTAGCTTTCCTCCTATAAATACCTTATGTAAACCTTCATTTGAAGGTTGGTTGTTCAAGTTATTCTCTCATTCACATCCTACGCCTAAACCGTCTTTATTATCATGTGTGTGTGTGTTAGATCTTGTTCAATCGCCTTATCTCTTTCTATATTACTTGTGTTTGTAAAACTAGTGACCTAACACACTCACTATTATAAGTCTAGCATGTAGCGGTACTTAATGACTCGGCTTAGGGGACCAGGAACAACTGGACTTATGAGGGGACACCTGACTTCTCCAGTGGTGGCATCTTTGCTGATAGGTTGGGCGAATTGACCAAATGTTGTCCTCTCGACTTTGACCCCACCTGAAGTAATTGGAAGTAATTAGACGTAGAAATTACTAGCTAGGATGATTAACTAGCTTAGCACCACTCTCCTCTATTGATCTCAACCCTCGCCTCTATTTGCTTTCTTTTATTTTCTTGTCTTTAGCAGTTAATTAGTAATTTCATCCTCAAAACTAATTAAAATTGTGACATAGACTTAAGTTAATTTTCGATCCTCGTAGCTCTTGGGTTTACCAAACACTATACTACACACGACCGGGTACACTGCCCGTTAGTGCATTAGGGTAGACCATAAGTATAACGAGAACCATAAATATTAAAACCTGGTCAGTAAAACCTGCATCAAGTTTTTGGCGCCAGTGCCGGGGAGCTATTTAGGATTTTAATTTAAGTTTTTTTTTCTTTTTCTCTTCTTTTCTGTTTTTGTTTGTTTTTGATATTTCAGGTTATGGAAGATTCAGATTTTGACATGCTCACTATGGAAGAATATATTGCTTTGACTCAAAGTAACCAAAGATTAGGCATCGTATATCCTGAGTTTAATGATGACATCAACTTTGAGATCAGCTGCCAGTTCATGAGGGAACTTAGACAAAAGCTTTTCGCAGGAACTGATGATGAAGATGCCCAATTGCACATACGAAGAGTATTAGAGATCGCAGATCTTTTCCATACTCCAGGAGTCACTCATGATGCATTACTGCTTAGAGTATTTCCTATTACTCTCACAGGTGCAGCCAGAAGATGGATGTACAGGCTTCCTGCTGGGTCGATTAATACATAGAATCTTTTGGAGAAAGCATTTATTAGAAGATATTATCCTCCTTCAAAGATTGCCAAGATAATGGAAGAAATAAGGAGTTTTAGACAGATGATGAATGAAACGCTAGATAAAGCTTGGGAAAGATATAATGACCTTCTTTACAGATGCCCAACGCATGATATCAGCAACCATCAGATGGTCCTTATTTTCTACAAAGGTTTAAACATCCCTTCCCGCCAAATGCTCGACTCTCAAGGGGCTATCCCTACGATGCCACCTGCATAAGCCCTTAGATCAATTGAAATGATGGCTGACCATTCACGAAATTGGTATGATAGAGCAACCACTTGGGTAGATAATAGCAAAGGCTTGGATGACATTGGTGACATCACAAAGCAGATTGATAGACTTGGATGTGATATGAAGATGGCTAAGGGAAGCATTCATGCTATACAAGAGCACTCTCTACAAGAAGAATATGAGCAAGTCAGGTATATTGAGTCATTGGAGGAAGCCGTCAATAAATACTCGGATAATTTAAAAAGGATGCACGACTCGAATGATGAATGGATTAGGAAATTCAAGGAGGGCGCGGACTTAAATTTAAAGAAGCTTGACGATAAGAGGAAAAGCTTGGAGGCTAAGCTTGAAGAATTAAACCAAAAGGTTATGGAAAGTAAAAAGAATGCGGTTGGAACTATCAAAGCAACGGTGGGAAAGATGAAAGAAGTCAACAACGAGCCGGTTCCTGGTGATTTACCTTATATCAGACCTTATGCCCCACCTATCCGTTTTCCAGGACGTTTAAAGGTTGTGAGAAATGAAGAAACAAGCAATGATCAATTGAAGAAGATGGAAGCATGGAGCTTACAGGATGAGGAAGAAATGCCACAAGCTAATGGTAACACTTCTAACTCTTCTTTTATTACTAACAATCTTGCTAGTTTTCCTATACATGTAGCTGAAAACATGGATGAAATTGCCCAACCCTTGACCTCACAAACCTCGCTTGTCGCATCACCCGATGATGGTTATGTAGCACCGGCTACTGAACCAATTATAGTTGATCTTGCAAAGGAATTAGATGCCAAGATCTTAGACACTTCAGTGATTAACAAGGAGACATACGAGCGAATTAATCAGCCACGTCACGAGGTGAACCAATCATTAATGCCATCAACTAAAACGGGTAAAGTATGGAGGGAAATGACATCTCCTTTTAGGTATGATCATAATTCTCGCCTTGTTTACAAATTCGTTTTGTCTTACGGATAAAATTAGAAACCCGTACATTTCTATCTCGCCTTTCAAATTTTAATCAATATTCGTATAATGGGGACATTGTACATTTCAAGTGGGGGGATGGGAGATAGAAATGGTCGATTTTGATAGAAATATGTGCTAAATTGACCCAAATTTTTAAATTTTTTATATAGCACATTCTTTTTTCATTAATGATGAAGGACGAGTTAATGCATCTTATTTGCCTAGATTATGGAGTTTATGAGGCACCACATTACATTTCTTATGCATTAACTCGTGTATTATATTATTGAAGACCCCTTGACTCTTGACCCTCGATTTTTGCTATGGGATTGAATGCGACTAGTGGTGGGGTGACTGTGGACTTAGGAATCTATTTGTTTTGTGTCTTTTTATTTACACCCATTAAAAGTGTTCCCATGTCTTATCCTACCCTTAGTCATGAATCGAGTTTAGGTGAGGAAGCGAGCAATCATTGGTGTCTTGGCCATGTATTTGGTCATGTATCATTGGTTTTGTCCCCTTTGCCGTAACTCATTAGTAATGGCAAAATAAACCCGTAAGCCTATGTTGTGTCAACCCATTGCCTTTTAAAATAGCTGCATCTATAGACTCTAGTGGTGGAGATTAGTATCTTTGCCAAGCCTATGATAAAATACTCGCTATGACTGAGCAGTTGAGTGATCACCCCAAATAAACACGTGAATTATGGGAGAGAGAGAGAGAGTGTGTGTGTGTGTGTGATTTCAATTCCCTTTTCGTGAGGTGCTCGATTTGAAATTTTCTAGCTTAGGTGATTTTTAAACTCATAACTTCCAATTAATCCTGGGAGATATCTTTTTAAGAGTTATTTAAAGGGTCTAATTGAGGACAAGTAGAATTCAAGTGGGGGGATATTTGATAACATCAAATTAGCCTGATCTTTTATATATCAAATTCCCGTGTTTATGGCCTCATTTGTATTAATATGGTACTTAATTCGTTCATATTCGTTCATAATTGCATTTCAGGTTAAATGAGGCGTTGGAGCGGAAAAGTAGTGATATAAGGCCAAATATATGTTCTGAAGATTGATTTACAAAGGCCTATGAATTATTTGTGAAGATTACGCCGTACCTCATTAATAATGTTACGGCGTAAATATTATGCTTTGACTGATACGGCGTAACCAATTCTTATGGTTACGTCGAAATTATTATCTTAAAGGTTACGACGTAACATGGCAATTTAGTTACGCCGTAGAGATTATTTCGGAGGGATAAGTATGAGATGACGAAGGATTACGGTGTAACTCGGATAATTAGTTACACCGTGATTAATTACTTGGGCGCAAAGTTTCGAGGTCCATGGTTTAAAAGCGACAAGTTTATTCGAAGTTTATTGAGTACAAGGACTTGTTATAAAAGTAACAAAAGCGATGAGGGACTAAAAGTGTCAACATGTGTATTTAAGTTTTAATATATATATTGATGACCATAAAAAGCACGAAGTAACTATTTCTTATATAGTTACGGCGTAACTTTAGTTACGCCATAACTGATAACGCTACACGCGTCGTTCGGGGTCAAAGGAACTTCCTTTTCTTCGAGCAAGTTTTATAACACCCTAGGCAGTGAACCTAATCGTTGTAGTGTAGTATTAGGGTAAGCCACGGGTATTGATATCGTTCTCTAGGGGAATAGGAATGCTAGTGAGAAGTTACTACGCTAAGGTTGGGGTTGAGGAAGATTATTTTTTATCTTTTTATGTTTTTTAGGAATTAGAAAGGTACGAATCTCGGGGTTTGGATTTGGGGGTTGGTATTTCTACCGATTACTCTACTTATCTAATTATCTAATCTAAGGTGTATGTAGTCTATGTCTAATTATTGTGTGCTAGTATGATGGTTTAAAGATGTGTTCACTTAGGTTTTATTACTCCTTAATTGTCTCCTATTGATGGTTGAATTGTCACGTTCTTATTCTTAATCGCGTTGTGTGTCTAAAGTCGTAGGGTATGCGTTTGTCCCTAACTCTTTGAAACTACCAAAGGGTCTCGTCTACAAAATCTCTAGGAATTATAAACTCTAACTCTAAGGTACTCTTTGGATGGTTTAGCCTACAACTACTCTAGGTGTCAAAGTCTAAGGTTCACAAAGATTAATCAAGCATTAACTACACAACGAATGACCTATCGCATTACTAAATCATTAACAATTAAGATAAGAGACAACCAATCATTATTCAATAATTAAGTTTCATATTCCCTAAGCAAACACACAAATAAATTAGCCGGACATGGAGAACATGCAAGCATACACACAAATAATTGAAGACATAATTGAATTAATGAAGTAAAACACTTATCTTGTGGTAAGATAGGGTTTGGAACCCTAAAATACTGTACAAGATAGCCCTGTTTTGGTTTAGGTTTTTACTCCAAAAGACTACACACTAAAACTGAAAAATTCGGATTCTATATATAAGATTACAATCGCGACGGCGTCACCTTATGATTTGTGACGCCGTCGGGTCGTCGTCATTAGGGTTTCGTCTTGGCCACGTTAGTCTTGCGACGGCATCACCTTATGCTTGTGACGCCGTCCCCTTCAGTCTCTGACGCCGTCTGGATCAAATCTAGGCCGTCTGAGTTGCGACGGCCTACTCTTTTAAAGCATGACACCGTCACTTGAAAATAAGAAATTTGGCTACTGAGCCATCACAGAAGTGCTCTGACGGCGTCGCAATTAACACCTGACGCCGTCCCCTTGTATTTCAGCAGCTTGAGTGTCTCGATTCTTGAATTTGGCCATTTTCTTCGTATATCCGCGCGTTTTCGTCCAAATAAGTGCCATTCCAGCAATTTGCCTTCAAGAGACCTAAAAAGTGAAAAGGAACGATATTAAGTAATAACGGATACAAAAGTGATCAAATAAGGGCTTAAACGACCCCTCAAAAAGGTACATTTTAAAACCTTATCAAATATCCCTACACTTGGTATTTGCTTGTCCTCAAGCAAATGTGCTTTTAGCCAATTAATTTATAAGTTAGGGGTCATGAAGCATTGGTTTAAAACAGTCCACAACACATATAAGCCCCGCAAAAGTCATAACAAGCACGGAAATTACATACTAGCACCTCACATGGGGTGTTTGGGTACTCACATCTCTCGGGTGTATATGAAATATAACAAATTGGAAATGGAAGATAAACACTCATTAACCGGTCCTAGTACATAGATTACCATAGGCTTGAGAATAGATCAAACCTCCATCACTTTGGTGTAAGCACCTAGGAAAGACTATCAAAGAGGTCTTTAAAGGGTTGTAATGTTAGGCTTACGGTAGGGAAACAAAAGGTTTGGTGGGATAGCCTATTTAGTGGTTGCAAGTCAAAAATCTTTATGTTACAAGCATACGAAGAATGGCGTTGCTAAGCCAAGACTCGACACTCTAAACTCTAGATAACAGAAACAAACAAACATAAATTTAAAGGAAAGATGTAGGATGGTAGCCCGCATGTTTTTTTTTTTTTTTTTTTTTTTTTGAACACTCTATTTTTTTTCTTTTCTCTTTTTCTATTTTTTTTTTCGATTTTTTTTTTCATACACTTTTACTCTACCATCCTCTACGGTAACATCAAAATGATAGGGATTTATAGGCACATCCCTACACTTGAGTTTTTATTACTCTAACACTAATTTGACCCGAATTGAAAAGATCAAAACACTTGGAGTACGTTATTACGCAAATAAGGGAATTTAACGTTCCCTTCCAGTCATTTCATAAACTTTAACTTTTTCCCATGAGTCCCAATCGTCCCAAAACTGTGTACAAAGGATATGACTCGACTTAGCAACTCATGCAAGCAACTAGATAATTGAACTAATGGTTTAGGGTGATAACAATAATGCACTAAAAGTGAGTGCATACAAGGTAGGCTAAGGCGATTTGGGTGTACATTTGGGGGTGGGGTGTAAACAATGCTCTTCATTGATATTTCGGAAAACCGAAACATCACGAGAACCGTGAAAATGATAGGCTCTAAAGGGGTTAACTAGGGGTATCGTGTACTAAAGATGAGTACAACGCAAAGGTGTGGGGGAATTACTCAACCGATGTGGAAGAAGTAATTATATTACGGGTATCAAACAAGGGTTATCCTAATGCCTCTTATCATTTAGTTATTCCAAACTACACAAGTGTAATCTTACTAGCGATCTCGGGATGCATCACAAAACAAGTTCTAGAATCTATTATACTACCGGTTCACACTCTAAGCATTAAAGATGAATGCTTTAATTCCTACTAATCTAAGGGCGATCCTCACATTTTGAGTGGAATTTAGGTGGTAAAGGGTTTTTGTGCTAGTCATGCAACTTCCTATCCGTGAGACGCTTTTTTTAAGACTAATGGCCCACTCCTATATGTCATGAAAAATTTTAAATTTGGTGTCAAAATTACCCTAACCGACATTTTCTCATGGTTTATTACACAAATACAATTGGACAAAGAAAATAGTCAAGGATAAGCATAGTTTCAAAGTTCCCGTTTTGTTTTCCCTCCCTGCACTTAAACTGAACATTGTCCCCAATGTTCCCCGAAAGTATCAAAGTTATGATAATAAAAGGTAATTAAAAACGAAAGAAACTAATACTCCTCTGATTAGCTCGGTAGGATCCGTGTAAAGTGGAGGTTAAATCCTTTTCAATAAAAATGTATGCGTGAAAAGCTCCTTCCAATCTTTTGTTTCTTCTTCTTGATAAATAAAACCTGCACACTTGAAGTAAACAAACGAAACCTTCGCGTAAAATCGGCGGTAATAATATATATAAGACTCTATTAAACTAGGATATAATGCTTGTGGAATGGATGTTTACAGAATTTCTGGAAAATTAAGACCTGAAAAATTCCAAAATTTTATAAGTGGCTCAGAAAACGAGAAAAAAGTAATCTGTTGTTTTTACTCCTTCCTGACGCCGTCAGGTTGCGATCCTGACGCCGTCAGGTTATCCTGACAAAAACTGGTCTGCGATTTTCTGAAAAAAATTCTGGAAAATTTACATCTTTAGGATCTGGAAAAATTTCTGCAAAATATCCATTATGACTCAATACAAGCATTTGACTCGAACAAACACACATATATATCTTTTAATTAATTTTAATTCTCATGTTTACGTTTCTTTTGAAAACGTGTGTAATCCTCCCTACACTTATCCTTTATGTAAAATACCTTTATATGCAATTAAGACGAGGTTAAAAACAAAATAAAGCATTTTTACAAATTTAAACATGAGAATAAACAATCAATAAAAGATATATGACACTAACAAGCAAACAATTAAGCATGGGTTGCCTCCCACGAAGCGCTTTTCTTTATTTATGAGTCTTGTAGCTAGACTCGTAGTCGTGCTCCTATGTTGTCATAATCTTAGAGGCCCATTCGATCTCCTTAACCCTTCTCTCATCACGAATATATTCAGGGCCTAGTTCAAGACAAGCAGTGTAGTAAACCTTGTTCTTCCATTCTACTTCAAATGCCGAAATTTTATCCACATCTAAATTATCCATACCCTCAAACCTCTTGTTTTTGTGGGGCATTATATATTTAACACTCTCATCTCCATTTGAGAACTCGACTATTCCTTCCTCTCGATCATAAAGCATCTTAGACTCCTCTATAAATGGTTTCCCAAGTATCACATCTCCTAAAAACCCATCAATGATGCCCTTAACATTTTCCAAGATCATGAAATCACACCTATATGTGAAGTTACCTACGAAGACATGCAATCCTTTAACCCTCCCCACATAGTTACTTGCTTTCCTAGGGCGAAAGGGTCCCTCATAGGTTCTAGCTTTTTGCTCATGATCCAATTGTAGTAGAGTCTAGACATTATATTCATGGGTACCTTATAGTCAATGTAAGTGTGATCCCTATATAAGTATCCAATCATACACGGTATCTTGATGTTTTTAGGGTTTCCCTTTCTTATGCGAGGCTCGAAAGGTGGTCTTGGGAAGTTAACCACGTTATAGTGATATGCCGTTTCCTTCCCTTTAGGGTATGAATCAAAATACTCCCTAAGTTGTTCCTCCTCCTTACTACCCTCCATAACTTCTAACAACTTATAATCTCCATCTTCTAGGTCATCATCTGAAATACTTGAGGTCGAATCACTATCTAAAGGGTGAGTAGATTCCTTAAGGGCTTCCTCAAGCGTATTTTTAATCATCCTATTTAGTTTCCTAAGCTCTCCAATTTCACTAATAATTCGAGCTCGAAGTTGGTTGGCAGAGGCTGGGTCAAGCGGTGGGTACTTGTTTCGTGGTGAAGTGTTGTTTGGCGAATTATCACCTTCCATGATGAAAAGTGATGGGATTACGAACAAAGGTCACGAAGAAGGGGGATAGACTATGAGAAAGCTAAAAATGAGAAAAAATTTACTTGATAGGAATCAAGCAAAGAAACCTAAATGAGGTGGACTACTAACTAGCTATTCTATTCCTCGGCAGCGGCGCCAAAAACTTGATAACGCTACACGCGTCGTTCGGGGTCAAAGGAACTTCCTTTTCTTCGAGCAAGTTTTATAACACCCTAGGCAGTGAACCTAATCGTTGTAGTGTAGTATTAGGGTAAGCCACGGGTATTGATATCGTTCTCTAGGGGATTAGGAATGCTAGTGAGAAGTTACTACGCTAAGGTTGGGGTTGAGGAAGATTATTTTTTATCTTTTTATGTTTTTTAGGAATTAGAAAGGTACGAATCTCGGGGTTTGGATTTGGGGGTTGGTATTTCTACCGATTACTCTACTTATCTAATTATCTAATCTAAGGTGTATGTAGTCTATGTCTAATTATTGTGTGCTCGTATGATGGTTTAAAGATGTGTTCACTTAGGTTTTATTACTCCTTAATTATCTCCTATTGATGGTTGAATTGTCACGTCCTTATTTTTAATCGCGTTGTGTGTCTAAAGTCGTAGGGTATGCGTTTGTCCCTAACTATTTGAAACTACCAAAGGGTCTCGTCTACAAAATCTCTAGGAATTATAAACTCTAACTCTAAGGTACTCTTTGGATGGTTTAGCCTACAACTACTCTAGGTGTCAAAGTCTAAGGTTCACAAAGATTAATCAAGCATTAACTACACAATGAATGACCTATCGCATTACTAAATCATTAACAATTAAGATAAGAGACAACCAATCATTATTCAATAATTAAGTTTCATATTCCCTAAGCAAACACACAAATAAATTAGCCGGACATGGAGAACATGCAAGCATACACACAAATAATTGAAGACATAATTGAATTAATGAAGTAAAACACTTATCTTGTGGTAAGATAGGGTTTGGAACCCTAAAATACTGTACAAGATAGCCCTGTTTTGGTTTAGGTTTTTACTCCAAAAGACTACACACTAAAACTGAAAAATTCGGATTCTATATATAAGATTACAATCGCGACGGCGTCACCTTATGATTTGTGACGCCGTCGGGTCGTCGTCATTAGGGTTTCGTCTTGGCCACGTTAGTCTTGCGACGGCATCACCTTATGCTTGTGACGCCGTCCCCTTCAGTCTCTGACGCCGTCTGGATCAAATCTAGGCCGTCTGAGTTGCGACGGCCTACTCTTTTAAAGCATGACACCGTCACTTGAAAATAAGAAATTTGGCTACTGAGCCATCACAGAAGTGCTCTGACGGCGTCGCAATTAACACCTGACGCCGTCCCCTTGTATTTCAGCAGCTTGAGTGTCTCGATCCTTGAATTTGGCCATTTTCTTCGTATATCCGCGCGTTTTCGTCCAAATAAGTGCCATTCCAGCAATTTGCCTTCAAGAGACCTAAAAAGTGAAAAGGAACGATATTAAGTAATAACGGATACAAAAGTGATCAAATAAGGGCTTAAACGACCCCTCAAAAAGGTACATTTTAAAACCTTATCAAATATCCCTACACTTGGTATTTGCTTGTCCTCAAGCAAATGTGCTTTTAGCCAATTAATTTATAAGTTAGGGGTCATGAAGCATTGGTTTAAAACAGTCCACAACACATATAAGCCCCGCAAAAGTCATAACAAGCACGGAAATTACATACTAGCACCTCACATGGGGTGTTTGGGTACTCACATCTCTCGGGTGTATATGAAATATAACAAATTGGAAATGGAAGATAAACACTCATTAACCGGTCCTAGTACATAGATTACCATAGGCTTGAGAATAGATCAAACCTCCATCACTTTGGTGTAAGCACCTAGGAAAGACTATCAAAGAGGTCTTTAAAGGGTTGTAATGTTAGGCTTACGGTAGGGAAACAAAAGGTTTGGTGGGATAGCCTATTTAGTGGTTGCAAGTCAAAAATCTTTATGTTACAAGCATACGAAGAATGGCGTTGCTAAGCCAAGACTCGACACTCTAAACTCTAGATAACAGAAACAAACAAACATAAATTTAAAGGAAAGATGTAGGATGGTAGCCCGCATGTTTTTTTTTTTTTTTTTTTTGAACACTCTATTTTTTTTCTTTTCTCTTTTTCTATTTTTTTTTTCGATTTTTTTTTTCATACACTTTTACTCTACCATCCTCTACGGTAACATCAAAATGATAGGGATTTATAGGCACATCCCTACACTTGAGTTTTTATTACTCTAACACTAATTTGACCCGAATTGAAAAGATCAAAACACTTGGAGTACGTTATTACGCAAATAAGGGAATTTAACGTTCCCTTCCAGTCATTTCATAAACTTTAACTTTTTCCCATGAGTCCCAATCGTCCCAAAACTGTGTACAAAGGATATGACTCGACTTAGCAACTCATGCAAGCAACTAGATAATTGAACTAATGGTTTAGGGTGATAACAATAATGCACTAAAAGTGAGTGCATACAAGGTAGGCTAAGGCGATTTGGGTGTACATTTGGGGGTGGGGTGTAAACAATGCTCTTCATTGATATTTCGGAAAACCGAAACATCACGAGAACCGTGAAAATGATAGGCTCTAAAGGGGTTAACTAGGGGTATCGTGTACTAAAGATGAGTACAACGCAAAGGTGTGGGGGAATTACTCAACCGATGTGGAAGAAGTAATTATATTACGGGTATCAAACAAGGGTTATCCTAATGCCTCTTATCATTTAGTTATTCCAAACTACACAAGTGTAATCTTACTAGCGATCTCGGGATGCATCACAAAACAAGTTCTAGAATCTATTATACTACCGGTTCACACTATAAGCATTAAAGATGAATGCTTTAATTCCTACTAATCTAAGGGCGATCCTCACATTTTGAGTGGAATTTAGGTGGTAAAGGGTTTTTGTGCTAGTCATGCAACTTCCTATCCGTGAGACGCTTTTTTTAAGACTAATGGCCCACTCCTATATGTCATGAAAAATTTTAAATTTGGTGTCAAAATTACCCTAACCGACATTTTCTCATGGTTTATTACACAAATACAATTGGACAAAGCAAATAGTCAAGGATAAGCATAGTTTCAAAGTTCCCGTTTTGTTTTCCCTCCCTGCACTTAAACTGAACATTGTCCCCAATGTTCCCTGAAAGTATCAAAGTTATGATAATAAAAGGTAATTAAAAACGAAAGAAACTAACACTCCTCTGATTAGCTCGGTAGGATCCGTGTAAAGTGGAGGTTAAATCCTTTTCAATAAAAATGTATGCGTGAAAAGCTCCTTCCAATCTTTTGTTTCTTCTTCTTGATAAATAAAACCTGCACACTTGAAGTAAACAAACGAAACCTTCGCGTAAAATCGGCGGTAATAATATATATAAGACTCTATTAAACTAGGATATAATGCTTGTGGAATGGATGTTTACAGAATTTCTGGAAAATTAAGACCTGAAAAATTCCAAAATTTTATAAGTGGCTCAGAAAACGAGAAAAAAGTAATCTGTTGTTTTTACTCCTTCCTGACGCCGTCAGGTTGCGATCCTGACGCCGTCAGGTTATCCTGACAAAAACTGGTCTGCGATTTTCTGAAAAAAATTCTGGAAAATTTACATCTTTAGGATCTGGAAAAATTTCTGCAAAATATCCATTATGACTCAATACAAGCATTTGACTCGAACAAACACACATATATATCTTTTAATTAATTTTAATTCTCATGTTTACGTTTCTTTTGAAAACGTGTGTAATCCTCCCTACACTTATCCTTTATGTAAAATACCTTTATATGCAATTAAGACGAGGTTAAAAACAAAATAAAGCATTTTTACAAATTTAAACATGAGAATAAACAATCAATAAAAGATATATGACACTAACAAGCAAACAATTAAGCATGGGTTGCCTCCCACGAAGCGCTTTTCTTTATTTATGAGTCTTGTAGCTAGACTCGTAGTCGTGCTCCTATGTTGTCATAATCTTAGAGGCCCATTCGATCTCCTTAACCCTTCTCTCATCACGAATATATTCAGGGCCTAGTTCAAGACAAGCAGTGTAGTAAACCTTGTTCTTCCATTCTACTTCAAATGCCGAAATTTTATCCACATCTAAATTATCCATACCCTCAAACCTCTTGTTTTTGTGGGGCATTATATATTTAACACTCTCATCTCCATTTGAGAACTCGACTATTCCTTCCTCTCGATCATAAAGCATCTTAGACTCCTCTATAAATGGTTTCCCAAGTATCACATCTCCTAAAAACCCATCAATGATGCCCTTAACATTTTCCAAGATCATGAAATCACACCTATATGTGAAGTTACCTACGAAGACATGCAATCCTTTAACCCTCCCCACATAGTTACTTGCTTTCCTAGGGCGAAAGGGGTCCCTCATAGGTTCTAGCTTTTTGCTCATGATCCAATTGTAGTAGAGTCTAGACATTATATTCATGGGTACCTTATAGTCAATGTAAGTGTGATCCCTATATAAGTATCCAATCATACACGGTATCTTGATGTTTTTAGGGTTTCCCTTTCTTATGCGAGGCTCGAAAGGTGGTCTTGGGAAGTTAACCACGTTATAGTGATATGCCGTTTCCTTCCCTTTAGGGTATGAATCAAAATACTCCCTAAGTTGTTCCTCCTCCTTACTACCCTCCATAACTTCTAACAACTTATAATCTCCATCTTCTAGGTCATCATCTGAAATACTTGAGGTCGAATCACTATCTAAAGGGTGAGTAGATTCCTTAAGGGCTTCCTCAAGCGTATTTTTAATCATCCTATTTAGTTTCCTAAGCTCTCCAATTTCACTAATAATTCGAGCTCGAAGTTGGTTGGCAGAGGCTGGGTCAAGCGGTGGGTACTTGTTTGGTGGTGAAGTGTTGTTTGGCGAATTATCACCTTCCATGATGAAAAGTGATGGGATTACGAACAAAGGTCACGAAGAAGGGGGATAGACTATGAGAAAGCTAAAAATGAGAAAAAATTTACTTGATAGGAATCAAGCAAAGAAACCTAAATGAGGTGGACTACTAACTAGCTATTCTATTCCTCGGCAGCGGCGCCAAAAACTTGATAACGCTACACGCGTCGTTCGGGGTCAAAGGAACTTCCTTTTCTTCGAGCAAGTTTTATAACACCCTAGGCAGTGAACCTAATCGTTGTAGTGTAGTATTAGGGTAAGCCACGGGTATTGATATCGTTCTCTAGGGGATTAGGAATGCTAGTGAGAAGTTACTACGCTAAGGTTGGGGTTGAGGAAGATTATTTTTTATCTTTTTATGTTTTTTAGGAATTAGAAAGGTACGAATCTCGGGGTTTGGATTTGGGGGTTGGTATTTCTACCGATTACTCTACTTATCTAATTATCTAATCTAAGGTGTATGTAGTCTATGTCTAATTATTGTGTGCTCGTATGATGGTTTAAAGATGTGTTCACTTAGGTTTTATTACTCCTTAATTATCTCCTATTGATGGTTGAATTGTCACGTCCTTATTTTTAATCGCGTTGTGTGTCTAAAGTCGTAGGGTATGCGTTTGTCCCTAACTATTTGAAACTACCAAAGGGTCTCGTCTACAAAATCTCTAGGAATTATAAACTCTAACTCTAAGGTACTCTTTGGATGGTTTAGCCTACAACTACTCTAGGTGTCATAGTCTAAGGTTCACAAAGATTAATCAAGCATTAACTAAACAACGAATGACCTATCGCATTACTAAATCATTAACAATTAAGATAAGAGACAACCAATCATTATTCAATAATTAAGTTTCATATTCCCTAAGCAAACACACAAATAAATTAGCCGGACATGGAGAACATGCAAGCATACACACAAATAATTGAAGACATAATTGAATTAATGAAGTAAAACACTTATCTTGTGGTAATGTGAAGATCGTTGTAAGCTCTTAGACGAGGTTTAATATTATATCTAGGAACACATAATAATGAAAGCGGAATATTCAAACATAGAATCAACATTATTATGAACAAGGTTTTTTATTATCATAAACTAACTAACTAACTATAATAAAAATCAAAGACTTGATCTAACACTAACTAACTGAACCCTAGGCGTTTTCCCTACGCCTAGGTTCCCACACACACACACCTTTAGACGTCTACATCATGTACGTACTTAAAAACTAATGACCCTATGTCTCTTTATATACTAGAGACATCTAGGGTTTACAAGAGGAATTATAATATAATTAGGAAACTAAATATTCTTTTAAGCATATCTTCTAGAATCTTCCAAATCCTCCATCTTTTTGTAGTTTCCCTTCTTGTCACTTTTAGTCCTTCATGTTTCATTCTTCTTGTTTTGTATCATCAAATCTATAATAGACCCAACAATCTTCCCCTATTTGATGATGACAAAACAAACACGATTCTTGTACGAACTTCTCTAGACGAAGTAGCAGAAGTTGAGATAATTAAATCTCACCATGAATGAAACAATCTTGTCTTCCAAGCTTCCCCTTGACTTAAACATGTCACTCAAACATCTCTTCCCCTTTTTGTTATCAACAAATAGAGAACATATGCAAACTAGATCTTGACCACCACGAAACAATATCTTACTTCCAATCTAAGACTTCCAATGCTTAAAATCGCCCACCATTACGCACCATAAGAAAAATGGATCTAAAACAGTAGAAAACTTCAACTAGCAGTAGTAATAATGATCAACAGTTAGTAAAAATCAAACACTTCCCCTTGAGTGATGCATGTACATCAATGATTCTTCAAAATCTGTAGGCTTTATGTAATGATTACTTGTGAAGAACACCGAGTATAACGAATTTGATGAAGAAGTAGAATTTCCCAAACTTGTGTCTTAAATCTTTTACTATCCACGGAACTCCATACTTATATGAACCAAATATAAGTAGACCGCAATCCCTTGACAAGAATCCTCAACTAGTATGAGACACTGAGCACTACAATGTAACTCCTTTAAGTGATAGCCAATGTGTGCATAGAGCATCATAAGAAAAATCACACATTGCTAGATTCATCAAGCTAGATGATAAGAACACAAACCAAGTAATTCCACTTCACCTTCAAATAAGTGATAAATAATCCTCTTCGTAATCAATAAATCTCCAAAACAATCCTTTTTAAATCCTTTTAAGAACAAAAACTTCTTCCTGTGTGAGTGAACCAAATAACCATTCTGTGGTGTGTGTGAACAATAACATGTGTGTGTGTCATCCATAAACCATAATAATAATTATGCTCGACTTCCCCTTAAATCGAAAACCATATGAGAAGCAGTACTTTCAATATAACAGTACTTTGAAACCTCCTCACAGTACTTTGAGAAGTAGCAGTACCTTGAGCATAAGCAGTACTTTAAAAACTCCAAGCATTACTTTGCATCCAATGAGCAGTACTTTAATTCAAGAGCAGTACTTTCGAATTCCAAGCAGTACTTTCGTGTCCAAGCAGTACTTTGCTTGTAGGGGACCAATAACACACAACAGTACTTTGAAAATACATAGCAGTACTTTCACATAAAAGCTCGGATGGAAGATCCCTTTGGTGGAAAGTTAGATTGATATATAGAGAACATCCACCAGAAATTTCGTTACGATCCAACGGTTAACGAAAAAGTTATGATCGTTTCAAAACAGTGCTGTTGTAACCTTACGAAAAAATCAGCAGCAGACTTCGACAGCTTATAGCTTTTGATTGACAGCTCCGATTGACAATCCCTTCGGTCAGATTAAAGATAGATATACCAAGAAGCTCCAGTTCAAATTTTAGCTCGATCCAACGGTTCAATAAAAAGTTATGACGTTTTTAAAACAGTGCTGCATAAGTATTACGAATTTTTGACAGCTTCGAATTTTTCTTCCTTTTTCTTCAAGAAAACCTTGTAGATCCCTAGATATCACGAGCCCCAGGCTCTGATACCACATGTGAAGATCGTTGTAAGCTCTTAGACGAGGTCTAATATTATATATAGGAACACATAATAATGAAAGCGGAATATTCAAACATATAATCAACATTATTATGAACAAGGTTTTTTATTATCATAAACTAACTAACTAACTATAATAAAGATCAAAGACTTGATCTAACACTAACTAACTAAACCCTAGGCGTTTTCCCTACGCCTAGGTTCCCACACACACACACCTTTAGACGTCTACATCTTGTACGTACTTAAAAACTAATGACCCTATGTCTCTTTATATACTAGAGACATCTAGGGTTTACAAGAGGAATCATAATATAATTAGGAAACTAAATATTCTTTAAGCATATCTTCTAGAATCTTCCAAATCCTCCATCTTTTTGTAGTTTTCCTTCTTGTCACTTTTAGTCCTTCATGTTTCATTCTTCTTGTTTTGTATCATCAAATCTATAATAGACCCAACAATCTTCCCCTATTTGATGATGACAAAACAAACACGATTCTTGTACGAACTTCTCTAGACGAAGTAGCAGAAGTTGAGATAATTAAATCTCACCATGAATGAAACAATCTTGTCTTCCAAGCTTCCCCTTGACTTAAACATGTCACTCAAACATCTTCTTGTTGGATAGATATACTTTAATCAAACTAAATTTAACTAGCTTGTTAAGGTTTAATAACCTCGGATAAATCCTAAGTTATTAACAAAGAAACACTGAGCAATCTTTATCAAGTACGCGGAATTTACTTAACAAAGCTAAGAAGAATAACTTTTATTATAAACTCTAAATCTGCTTATTATACAGATATTCTAAACAACTCTAAGATTATCGAACTTCTCTCTAAAACACTAAATAACCTGTGAATTCGTAAACTCTAAAACTCATAGACTCGTACCTCTAATGCCAATCTAGGAGTCCTTTTATAGGCTCAAGGATATCCTAGTCGGTTTACAATTTGTATCCTTGTACGACAAGTAATCTAAACATAGAATTACAATACTTTCCATAAACAAATATAACAGTTCTTTGTTCTTGCAATACTTTGACTTCGTAGTGCAGTACTTTGATTTTGTCTTTAGCAGTACTTTGACTCTTTGACGTTTTCCAGTACTTTGCAGCTTACAGTACTTTCATATCTTCAGTACTTTCATATCTTCAGTACTTTCATATCTTCAGCACTTTCATATCCCAACAATCCTCCCCTAACTTGAATTCTACTTGCTTGACTTCAAGTTCCTTTTGTGAATATATCTTTAACAACTTCATCTTTAAGGACAGGTTGTTTCTTAGTCTTTGGATTGTATCTTTGTAGTGTCTGTGCTTGTCAAAGTATCTCTAGAATTATTCTTTCACATCAGCATCCAGCAAGCTCCATCTTTTCAGCAACACAACAACATATGACAATTTGTACATTAATTCAGTTAAAGTTGCATTCTATTCTCATCACTTCCAGGTGTGTTAACTCCTGTGAGAGGTGAATCATTGAAAATTTAATGGATTTAGATCTCTTTACCAAAGCCATTATCTCTAGAGTAGCCAAATGTTTTGGTGTGTAAGACCATGGTACATTGATAACCATATGATTTTTAGCAAATCATCAGCTATCAACAGATTTGTTTTGTCTTTACCAAAAGTTGTACCCTTCTGGACTAGTTAGTTCTTCTATCTAATGGTGAACTAATTACCATATAATGGTTTTTCCATAGCCTTTACCACAAGCCATTTTCTTGTGGGCTAGCCAACTCTTCACATTACTGATATGGTGAGTTGATTACCATCCAACTTATTAGCAAGTTGTCAACTAAAAACGGATTTGATATATCTTTACCAGAGCCGTTTGCTCATGGATTAGCCAATCCTTTTGTAAACCATGGTGGATTGATGAGCTATTGTTACCATCTCAAAATCCATTTATTTTACTTAACCTTTGTTTCAAAATATTGTTACTTAGAAAAAGGTTACATTCAAAAATCACTTAACTGGTTTAAAAAGCTGCAAGCAGTACTTTGATTAAACTACTGTTTGATCAGCAGTACTTTGAATATAGTACTGATTTATCAAAAATAATTTATTCAAATAAGTTTCATACCAGTTTTTCATTATCTTCAGCAATGGTACTCCAGTTGATAAACAAGTTGATAACCATGCAAGCAGTTTCATTATCCTCTTCTACTTCCATTCCATGCTCTAGCATTCTTCTCATGATCTCAACTGTGAGAGGGTATCTTCTTTCTGCAAACATGTGTATCATTGTTCCATTTTCTAGCTCTAAAACATGAACTCCAGACTCTTCAAAGAATCTCCAACAAACAATTTCCCAGCTTTCTTGATTCTTCCAAATATCATCAGTGCTCTCTTCTTCAGTCTCCCATGCAGTTATGAGATCACCATGTAAAACTAAACCAATCCCTTCTAATGGATTTATTCAAAGTAAGCTTTCACCACATGATATAAATAGAATAGATCTACTCTATCTATAATGTGCAGTAAGTCCCATAGCCTATTGAAAACTTTGAAACTTTCATCTTCTTTATGAAAAATCATATAATCTCCATCTTTGGATTTCACAACTTCAAAAGCACTAATCTGTGATCTGTTCATCTTCATGTCAGCATCTTCTTTTGAATAATCAAAATCTACCACTCTGAGATAATTCCTTAATTCATCACTAGTCTCAGATCTTAATTCAACTTTTTCTTTCCTTGAAAACTGAACATCTGTAACTTCAATTTTCCTTTTTCTTTTCAAACTCTTCTTTCTTTCTGCTTCAGTCCAAGTAGCTTCTTCTCTAAAGTCTTTGATGTCTGCAACATTCTTCTTATAAGCTTCCCTAGCAGCATCATACAATCTTTTCATCTCAAAATAGATAAACTTCTGCAATCCTTTATACCCATGACTTTTAAGATAAGCCATCATAGCATTTCTGTCTTTAGCTTTATTAAGTCTTCTTGGCATAAATCTAACAGGAGTGGGTGACTGTAATGGTTCAGCAGCAGCTTCAGCATCTAATTCATCTTGTACCTTTTTAGCTGCTTCTCTATTCTGAGCTTCTTGAGCTTCTATATCTTTAGCATTTAACTCTTCTTGAATCTTTCTAGCTGCTTGTTCATTCAAAGCATCTTGAGCAGCTCTTAACTGTGCTAAAGTTGGTTTCTTCTTCTTAACTTCTACCAAAACACCATTTCCTTTATCCTTAGGATCAATTGCAGGTTGAGAAGTTCTTTGTTGTTCTTCTTCTTGGACTTCTCGAATAGTAACACCACCTCTTGGTTGTGATAAATCTCCAAAAATTGTAGCAATGAACTCATCATCACTTGCAGAATGAATAGGTTTTAGAATAGCCTCCTCCTCTTCTTGTATAACTGTTGTAGAAGGACCAGCTTCCTCTTCAAAATCTAATACTCTTGGAGTTATTACCTCTTGTCTGAAAGTACTTTGAAAACCAGTACTTTGTTGTTCAGTACCTTGATCATCATCAGCAGTACTTTGAACTTGAACTTGAACTTGAACTTGCTCCTCAGTATCTTGAATGATCTTTTCTTCAGACTTTTTAGAACTTTCAGGTTCATTATCTTTAACTGCATCTTCTTTCAAATTCTGCTCTTCTAAATTCCTCCCCAAATTGACAGAAGATGGTTTAGAAACCTGTTTGACTTTCGAAGCCTTCTTAAATTTCCTTATGCGCTTGTTTTCTTTCTTAATCCATAAGTTATAACGTTTAATAAAAGGTGCAACAAAATTTTTCAACCTTTTATACTTAAGCATCAACTTCTTGATTTGTTTAGCCTGAGCCTCAGAAGTCTTCGTCAACTTGACTATCTCCCTTGTCAAAGCATAATTATCCAAAGTTAAACCTTCACGAGGTATAGAATATGGATCATCTCCTGGAATTTGTGAATGTTCCTCAGTGTGAGAAGCAGGAACAGATTGTGCTGGAGATGGAGAATGTGAAATTGCAGCATCTTCTTGAACCTCAGGACTTGGTGAAACAATACCCTGTGGAGATACAGTACCTTCAGAAGAAGCAGTACTTGCAGAGGCAGTACTTACAGGTGCAGTACCTGCAGATGCAGTACCTTCACTTGCTGCATCATCTTCAACATCAGCTCTAACAGCCTGAACAACTTCCATCATAGAAGTAGTGAATGGTGTATCTGGACCTCTGAATAAATCACTTCTTCTTGCCATAAAAGTAAAAATCTTTGATTGTTGAACAATAACAGGCAATAAGTCTGTAGGCTTAGGTACATCAGCAAGTTGTTTGTTCAGAAAAACTTGTACAAACCTGGGATACATTAACCATTTTGATCCATGATTGATGTGAGAAAGCATGTCATCAAGAATCAGCCTTGAAAAATTAAAAACACGATCTGTAGCCAATCCTACCATAGCAGATGCTATATTAGACCCAAACTGCTCCCAAGAAGTACTTTTAATACTAATACAATGTAACAATACATGTATTAAAAACTTCCATTGAGGACAAAACAACTGTTTTCTGAATGTTTGTTCTGTTAAAGAACCTTCATAACCAATATGTCCAAAAGTTTCCCAAATCAACTCTTTGGCAAAACGAATAGCACCATCATCATCATTAAACAACAAATCGTCTCTAATAGCTGCATCAGTAATCTTCACAGTTCTTCCAAAAATTGTAGCCCAAATATAAAATTCTTCATTCTCCATATTATCCCTTGCAGAAGCCCAAAATTCTTGAATCCAAGGTTCAATAATATCCGGCTCCACTAAAAGAGCATAACTGATTGGCGACCCAGTAAGATAATCAATAATATCATGAAACGCCTCATTATCTTCAGTCTTGTCTAAATTTGCCACCATATTGTGCTTTGAAACAGTAGGTCGATTCGCCATTAGTGATTATGTAAGCACAATAAGAATTGAAATCGAATAAGAATGAGAGAAATATGGAAACGATGCTAAGGTATGAATATAAGAGGGAAAATCGGAAAGTAGTTATTTATAGGTGAGATTTGAAAAATCACTGCCCAAAATAAAATTACCGTTAGCATTAATTACCCCTCAATATAACCGTTGGAACAGTACTTTAATAAGACAAACAGTACTTTTCCACGTATGTAGTACTTTCCAAGCAGTACTTTCCAAGCAGTACTTTCACATAAAAGCTCGGATGGAAGATCCCTTTGGTGGAAAGTTAGATTGATATATAGAGAACATCCACCAGAAATTTCGTTACGATCCAACGGTTAACGAAAAAGTTATGATCGTTTCAAAACAGTGCTGTTGTAACCTTACGAAAAAATCAGCAGCAGACTTCGACAGCTTATAACTTTTGATTGACAGCTCCGATTGACAATCCCTTCGGTGAGATTAAAGATAGATATACCAAGAAGCTCCAGTTCAAATTTTAGCTCGATCCAACGGTTCAATAAAAAGTTATGACGTTTTTAAAACAGTGCTGCATAAGTATTACGAATTTTTGACAGCTTCGAATTTTTCTTCCTTTTTCTTCAAGAAAACCTTGTAGATCCCTAGATATCACGAGCCCCAGGCTCTGATACCACATGTGAAGATCGTTGTAAGCTCTTAGACGAGGTCTAATATTATATCTAGGAACACATAATAATGAAAGCGGAATATTCAAACATATAATCAACATTATTATGAACAAGGTTTTTTATTATCATAAACTAACTAACTAACTATAATAAAGATCAAAGACTTGATCTAACACTAACTAACTAAACCCTAGGCGTTTTCCCTACGCCTAGGTTCCCACACACACACACACACCTTTAGACGTCTACATCTTGTACGTACTTAAAAACTAATGACCCTATGTCTCTTTATATACTAGAGACATCTAGGGTTTACAAGAGGAATCATAATATAATTAGGAAACTAAATATTCTTTTAAGCATATCTTCTAGAATCTTCCAAATCCTCCATCTTTTTGTAGTTTTCCTTCTTGTCACTTTTAGTCCTTCATGTTTCATTCTTCTTGTTTTGTATCATCAAATCTATAATAGACCCAACAATCTTCCCCTATTTGATGATGACAAAACAAACACGATTCTTGTACGAACTTCTCTAGAAGAAGTAGCAGAAGTTGAGATAATTAAATCTCACCATGAATGAAACAATCTTGTCTTCCAAGCTTCCCCTTGACTTAAACATGTCACTCAAACATCTTCTTGTTGGATAGATATACTTTAATCAAACTAAATTTAACTAGCTTGTTAAGGTTTAATAACCTCGGATAAATCCTAAGTTATTAACAAAGAAACACTGAGCAATCTTTATCAAGTACGCGGAATTTACTTAACAAAGCTAAGAAGAATAACTTTTATTATAAACTCTAAATCTGCTTATTATACAGATATTCTAAACAACTCCAAGATTATCGAACTTCTCTCTAAAACACTAAATAACCTGTGAATTCGTAAACTCTAAAACTCATAGACTCGTACCTCTAATGCCAATCTAGGAGTCCTTTTATAGGCTCAAGGATATCCTAGTCGGTTTACAATTTGTATCCTTGTACGACAAGTAATCTAAACATAGAATTACAATACTTTCCATAAACAAATATAACAGTTCTTTGTTCTTGCAGTACTTTGACTTCGTAGTGCAGTACTTTGACTTTGTCTTTAGCAGTACTTTGACTCTTTGACGTTTTCCAGTACTTTGCAGCTTACAGTACTTTCATATCTTCAGTACTTTCATATCTTCAGTACTTTCATATCTTCAGCACTTTCATATCCCAACAATCCTCCCCTAACTTGAATTCTACTTGCTTGACTTCAAGTTCCTTTTGTGAATATATCTTTAACAACTTCATCTTTAAGGACAGATTGTTTCTTAGTCTTTGGATTGTATCTTTGTAGTGTCTGTGCTTGTCAAAGTATCTCTAGAATTATTCTTTCACATCAGCATCCAGCAAGCTCCATCTTTTCAGCAACACAGCAACATATGACAATTTGTACATTAATTCAGTTAAAGTTGCATTCTATTCTCATCACTTCCAGGTGTGTTAACTCCTGTGAGAGGTGAATCATTGAAAATTTAATGGATTTAGATCTCTTTACCAAAGCCATTATCTCTGGAGTAGCCAAATGTTTTGGTGTGTAAGACCATGGTACATTGATAACCATATGATTTTTAGCAAATCATCAGCTATCAACAGATTTGTTTTGTCTTTACCAAAAGTTGTACCCTTCTGGACTAGTTAGTTCTTCTATCTAATGGTGAACTAATTACCATATAATGGTTTTTCCATAGCCTTTACCACAAGCCATTTTCTTGTGGGCTAGCCAACTCTTCACATTACTGATATGGTGAGTTGATTACCATCCAACTTATTAGCAAGTTGTCAACTAAAAACGGATTTGATATATCTTTACCAGAGCCGTTTGCTCATGGATTAGCCAATCGTTTTGTAAACCATGGTGGATTGATGACCTATTGTTACCATCTCAAAATCCATTTATTTTACTTAACCTTTGTTTCAAAAATTTGTTACTTAGCAAAAGGTTACATTCAAAAATCACTTAACTGGTTTAAAAAGCTACAAGCAGTACTTTGATTAAACTACTGTTTGATCAGCAGTACTTTGAATATAGTACTGATTTATCAAAAATAATTTATTCAAATAAGTTTCATACCAGTTTTTCATTATCTTCAGCAATGGTAGTCCAGTTAATAAACAAGTTGATAACCATGCAAGCAGTTTCATTATCCTCTTCTACTTCCATTCCATGCTCTAGCATTCTTCTCATGATCTCAACTGTGAGAGGGTATCTTCTTTCTGCAAACATGTGTATCATTGTTCCATTTTCTAGCTCTAAAACATGAACTCCAGACTCTTCAAAGAATCTCCAACAAACAATTTCCCAGCTTTCTTGATTCTTCCAAATATCATCAGTGCTCTCTTCTTCAGTCTCCCATGCAGTTATGAGATCACCATGTAAAACTAAACCAATCCCTTCTAATGGATTTATTCAAAGTAAGCTTTCACCACATGATATAAATAGAATAGATCTACTCTATCTATAATGTGCAGTAAGTCCCATAGCCTATTGAAAACTTTGAAACTTTCATCTTCTTTATGAAAAATCATATAATCTCCATCTTTGGATTTCACAACTTCAAAAGCACTAATCTGTTATCTGTTCATCTTCATGTCAGCATCTTCTTTTGAATAATCAAAATCTACCACTCTGAGATAATTCCTTAATTCATCACTAGTCTCAGATCTTAATTCAACTTTTTCTTTCCTTGAAAACTGAACATCTGTAACTTCAATTTTCCTTTTTCTTTTCAAACTCTTCTTTCTTTCTGCTTCAGTCCAAGTAGCTTCTTCTCTAAAGTCTTTGATGTCTGCAACATTCTTCTTATAAGCTTCCCTAGCAGCATCATACAATCTTTTTATCTCAAAATAATTAAACTTCTGCAATCCTTTATACCCTTGACTTTTATGATAAGCCATCATAGCATTTCTGTCTTTAGCTTTATTAAGTCTTCTTGGCATAAATCTAACAGGAGTAGGTGACTGTAATGGTTCAGCAGCAGCTTCAGCATCTAATTCATCTTGTACCTTTTTAGCTGCTTCTCTATTCTGAGCTTCTTGAGCTTCTATATCTTTAGCATTTAACTCTTCTTGAATCTTTCTAGCTGCTTGTTCATTCAAAGCATCTTGAGCACCTCTTAACTGTGCTAAAGTTGGTTTCTTCTTCTTAACTTCTACCAAAACACCATTTCCTTTATCCTTAGGATCAATTGCAGGTTGAGAAGTTCTTTGTTGTTCTTCTTCTTGGACTTCTCGAATAGTAACACCACCTCTTGGTTGTGATAAATCTCCAAAATTTGTAGCAATGAACTCATCATCACTTGCAGAATGAATAGGTTTTAGAATAGCCTCCTCATCTTCTTGTATAACTGTTGTAGAAGGACCAGCTTCCTCTTCAAAATCTAATACTCTTGGAGTTATTACCTCTTGTCTGAAAGTACTTTGAAAACCAGTACTTTGTTGTTCAGTACCTTGATCATCATCAGCAGTACTTTGAACTTGAAATTGAACTTGAACTTGCTCCTCAGTATCTTGAATGATCTTTTCTTCAGACTTTTTAGAACTTTCAGGTTCATTATCTTTAACCGCATCTTCTTTCAAATTCTGCTCTTCTAAATTCTTCCCCAAATTGACAGAAGATGGTTTAGAAACCTGTTTGACTTTCGAAGCCTTCTTAAATTTCCTTATGCACTTGTTTTCTTTCTTAATCCATAAGTTATAACGTTTAATAAAAGGTGCAACAAAATTTTTCAACCTTTTATACTTAAGCATCAACTTCTTGATTTGTTTAGCCTGAGCCTCAGAAGTCTTCGTCAACTTGACTATCTCCCTTGTCAAAGCATAATTATCCAAAGTTAAACCTTCACGAGGTATAGAATATGGATCATCTCCTGGAATTTGTGAATGTTCCTCAGTGTGAGAAGCAGGAACAGATTGTGCTGGAGATGGAGAATGTGAAATTGCAGCATCTTCTTGAACCTCAGGACTTGGTGAAACAATACCCTGTGGAGATGCAGTACCTTCAGAAGAAGCAGTACTTGCAGAGGTAGTACTTACAGGTGCAGTACCTGCAGATGCAGTACCTTCACTTGCTGCATCATCTTCAACATCAGCTCTAACAGCCTGAACAACTTCCATCATAGAAGTAGTGAATGGTGTATCTGGACCTCTGAATAAATCACTTCTTCTTGCCATAAAAGTAAAAATCTTTGATTGTTGAACAATAACAGGCAATAAGTCTGTAGGCTTAGGTACATCAGCAAGTTGTTTGTTCAGGAAAACTTGTACAAACCTGGGATACATTAACCATTTTGATCCATGATTGATGTGAGAAAGCATGTCATCAAGAATCAGCCTTGAAAAATTAAAAACACGATCTGTAGCCAATCCTACCATAGCAGATGCTATATTAGACCTAAACTGCTCCCAAGAAGTACTTTTAGAACTAATACAATGTAACAATACATGTATTAAAAACTTCCATTAAGGACAAAACAACTGTTTTCTAAATGTTTGTTCTGTTAAAGAACCTTCATAACCAATATGTCCAAAAGTTTCCCAAATCAACTCTTTGGCAAAACGAATAGCACCATCATCATCATTAAACAACAAATCGTCTCTAATAGATACATCAGTAATCTTCACAGTTCTTCCAACAACTGTAGCCCAAATATAAAATTCTTCATTCTCCATATTATCCCTTGCAGAAGCCTAAAATTCTTGAATCCAAGGTTCAATAATATCCGGCTCCACTAAAAGAGCATAACTGATTGGCGACCCAGTAAGATAATCAATAATATCATGAAACGCCTCATTATTTTCAGTCTTGTCTAAATTTGCCACCATATTGTGCTTTGAAACAGTAGGTCGATTCGCCATTAGTGATTATTTAAGCACAATAAGAATTGAAATCGAATAAGAATGAGAGAAATATGGAAACGATGCTAAGGTATGAATATAAGAGGGAAAATCGGAAATTAGTTATTTATAGGTGAGATTTGAAAAATCACTGCCCAAAATAAAATTACCGTTAGCATTAATTACCCCTCAATATAACCGTTGGAACAGTACTTTAATAAGACAAACAGTACTTTTCCACGTATGTAGTACTTTCCAAGCAGTACTTTCAAGAAAAACAGTACTTTGCCAAATTCATCCGTAGAAACTAAGTATACACAAATATCCTCCCCTCAAACAATGCACATGACTATACTAACACCTTATAGTCCTCCCCTCAAATGTAGCTCAGTAGTTAATCATGCCAATACTCACCACCAAGTGATTGAATCTTGAAACATCAAAGCCTTTGGTGAGTAAGTCAACTACATTGTCATCTGTGTGAACCTTAACAACATTAATGAGCCTGTGCTTATAGCAATCCCTGATAAAGTGATGCCTAATCTGAATGTGCTTGGTCTTGGAATGATAAACATGATTCTTCACAATACAAATGGTACTCTCATTATCAATATTGATAGGAGTATTCTTAAAATTGAACCCATAGTCCAAGAGTTGATTCTGCATCCACAAAACTTGTCCACAACAGCTTGCAGCAGCCACATATTCAGCTTCAGTAGATGATGTTGCTGCAATTGTCTGCTTCTTGCATTGCCAGGAGACTAACCTTCTTCCAAGATATTGGCATCCACAAGTTGTTGATCTTCTATCATAATTATCACCTGCATAATCACTATCTGAAAAAGCTTCTAAGTGAAAAGGTGACTCTTTTGGATACCACAACCCCAACTTAGGTTCTTGTTTTAAATAACAGAAGATTCTCTTTACTGCATTTATGTGAGAGATCTTTGGAGAGACTTGATATCTTGCACATAAACAAACTGCAAACATGATATCAGGCCTTGATGTAGTAAGATACATAAGAGAGCCAATCATTGATCTGGATAACTTGACTTCAACAGGCTGTCCATCTTCATCTTTGCCCAATGAATTGATAGATTTAATAGGTGTAGTAACAGCCTTCATATCATCAAAATTAAACTTCTTAAGTATGTCAGTAACATACTTGTCTTGACTGATAAAAATTCCTTCCTTTGACTGCTTAACCTGAAGTCCCAAAAAGAAAGTTAACTCTCCCATTGAACTCATTTGAAATTCCTTCTGCATCAGTTGCTCAAACTCCTTAACCATGGACTGTTTGGTAGCCCCAAAGATAATATCATCAACATAGACCTAAACTAACATGATATCCTTCTTGTCTCTTTTGATAAACAAAGTCTTGTCTATAGCTCCCCTTCTGTATCCATGTTGCAATAGGAATGTAGAGAGCCGCTCATACCAAGCTCTAGGTGCCTGATGAAGGCCATGAAGAGCCTTTACACCTTGTAGACTTTGTTTGGGTGTTTAGGATCTTCAAAACCTGGAGGTTGTTTAACATACACCTCTTCTGTAATAGTTCCATAGAGAAAGGCACTCTTGACATCCATTTGGTAAACCTGAAAACCCATGTATGAAGCAAAGGCAAGAAATATTCTAATAGCCTCAATCCTTGCTACAGGAGCAAATACTTCATCGTAATCTACACCTTCTTCTTGTCTGTAGCCTTGAGCTACTAACCTTGCCTTGTTTTTGATAACATTGCCTCTTTCATCTCTTTTCACTCTGAAGACCCATCTGGTTCCAATAACTCTCTTCCCATCTAGAAGATCACATAAAACCCAAACTTCTTGAAATTTAAATTGAAGAAGTTCTTCCTGCATAGCTTCAACCCAGCTTTCTTTAGTCAAAGCTTGAGCAATGTTCTTGGGTTCTTCTTGAGAGATAAAAGAAGTAAATAGGCAGGTTTGATGGTCCTTATGATTTAGTCTATTCTGTTTGTAGACAAAGCTAAGTAAAGCATTATGAGGTTTAGAAAAACTCTTAGCTGTGTGTCTAGTCATCACTCCAGAAGTACAAGGAACAATAATTTGATCAGTAGGATGATTCTTATGTATCCTTAAGATTGGAGACTGTGGAACTCCATATGTATCATCCAAGTTAGTTAAATCAACATCTTCATTTGAATCTGAGAAAATACCATCATCTGCTAACTCATCATCAGTTTCCTCTAAGTCAGGCATTGTAGGATCATGAAAATCATCGAAAGTACTGTCAACTGGTGCAGCAGTACTTTGTTCGAAAGTACTATCAAAAGTACTGTGAGAGTACTCTGCAGACTTGTTCTTCTTATTTGCCTCTTCATAAGCTCTCCTTTGTTCATCAGTGTAAGAGTGTGCTAATACATCTTGAAGAAGCAACTGATTAAGTTCCTCTTGAATAGATTGATCCTCAGCAGATAATGAGGATTGTGGTGCAACAGTACTTTGTTTTGGAGTATCAGTACTTTGCTTGGGAACATCAGTACTTTGTTTTGGACTTGCAGGATCTTCATCAGGAACAGCATCCGGTCTAATATGAACTCCATGAACAACATATTGTAAATCGTCTTCATTATGCATAGGTTGATTTTCTTCTCTAACAGGTACATAATTCATTGAAGGAGTTAAAACCTCAAGATCAAACATCCAATCATGTCCTTTACCTTTCTCATTGTCTTGATCTTCTAAAAACTCAACATGAAGACAATCTTGAATCTTCTTAGTAACTCTGTTGTACACTCGAAAGCCTTTACTGTTAGTGCAATAACCTAATAAGTATCCTTCTTCAGACTTGCCATCAAACTTCCCCAGATTATCAATGGTGTTTAAAATAGTGAGAGGACATCCAAATGGCTTCATAAAACGAATGTTGGGTTTATTGCCCATCAGCAATTCATAGGGTGTCTTCATATGTGGTTTGGTGACAGAAACTCTGTTAAGTACATAGCATGCAGTACTTACAGCTTCTGCCCAGAATTGAATAGGTAGATGGGAATCTGCTAGCATTGTCCTTGCTGCTTCAATCAAGGTCCTATTCTTCCACTCTGCAACACCATTTTGCTGTGGTGTTCTAGCAATACTAAACTCCCTCTTTATGCCTTTATTTGCACAAAAGTCATCCATAAGCTTGTTCTTGAACTCAGTTCCATTATCACATCTAATACCTCTAACCTTGAGTCTCAATTGATTTTCAAGAGCTATTATGAGAGTCTGAATAGCATCAAAAGTATCATCCTTAAAACCCAAAAAGAAAACCCAACTGAATCTACTGCAATCATCTGTAACAACCAAACAGTACTTCTTCTTATTTAAACTTGCCACAGAGACAGGTCCAAATAAATCCATATGTAACAGCTCCAATGGTTCTCTAATAGTTCTCTCCTCAAGCTTCTTGCAGGAAGCTTTGTGTTGTTTACCCTTCTTGCATGCCAAGCATGATTGATCATTCTTGTAAGTCTTTGAAGGTAAACCTCTAACTAAATTGCCTTTGACCAGTTTGTTGATATTCTTGAAATTAACATGGCCCAATCTTCTATGCCATTGATGTGCCTCTTCAGATGTTGCTTTAGCCACCAAACATGTGGCTCTTCCATAAGAATGTAGACTCTTCATGTCTAAACTATACACATCATTTGTCCTTGGTACTCTGAGTACCACCATGAGACATTCTGTGTCAGTGAATAACACAGGATGATTTTTATCACAAATTTGAGAGACTGATAGCAAGTTGAATTTAAGCTCCTTCACATATCTAACATTCTCAAAGTCGATAAGCCCTGCTTTGATAGTTCCTTTTCCAGTAATCTTTCCTCCATTGGGATCATTCCCAAATGCAACTCTTCCTCCACTAATATTTCTAAAATCAGACAGGATTTCTTTGTCTCCTGTCATACTTCCAGAGCAACCACTATCCACAATTAGATGATGTTTAAGCTCCTCTTCTGGGTTGCCCTGCACACAAAGAAAAAAGTTAGTGATTTTTAGGAACCCAAGCCATTACTGACTTGTGTTCCCCTTGTGGAGTTACAAACTCAAATTCTTTGAGTATGTAATTCCCACTATCTTTCAAATGATGATCCAGAATTATCTTTTGATCTTTAGCATGTGGATTTTCAAAACTTTCTAGTTTTTCAACATAAATTTCTTTTACAAGATTATTAGCTTTTTCTTGTGTCACAAAAACATCAGATTCACTTTTTGTGGAAAGTATTGTGTGTCCCTTAGCAGTACCTTCTCTCTTAACCCATTCTGGTTTAACACGTGGTTCCTGTGATCTAGATCCCCTATGTGAATTGTAATACCTTCTAGGTTGATAGTGAGATCTCCTAGGATTCCTATTCCAAATAGTGTGATCAGTACCTTGTTTTGGCTGAGCAGTACTTTGGAAAGTACTGTGAGATACTGAAGGTTTTGAAAAAGGTCTTCTCTGATGTGGGTATCTATGATCTGGTGTGAAGTTTCTGTGATTAATCCTATTTGAATTATTCCAACCTGGTTTATGCTCTCTAGGTGTGTGGTTGGCATTTCTGTTCTTTGGAAATTTGCTAAGGTATTCTGAGTGATGTTCACAATCCTTGATTAAATGAGTAGGACTAAAACACACAAAACACAGTTTTTGACCCATACTTCCAAAGTGATTTCTTCTATGTCTATGCCCAAAATTATTTTGCCTTCTTGGTGAATGATGAAAACTGTTTTGACCAAAGTTATCCCAAACAGGTTTAGCATTACTGTTGATTAAAGGTTTTGCAGAAGGTACTGCTTGTGTAGCAGTACTTTGATTTGAAGGTACTGCTAAATTTTGAACATTAATTTCAACAGCTTCTTTGGGTTTTTCAGACCTAGATTGAGCAACAAGCTTCTTCCTAAACTCTAGACTATCTATTCCAAAATGAGAAACATCAGGCCTAGAGGGTTGATGAACACCAGTGGGATGAGGAACAGCATGATAACCATTATCTTTCTTATACTCAGGAGGTGGTTCACTTATTGAGCCCTTATTACTAGATGTATCTACATAGTTAATGAGTTCATCATCACTAGTGGTTATGTCCTCAAAATCACCTACATTCTGATCACTAGGTTGGTTTTCATCTATGTTACTAAAGTCCATTCCAAATCCTAAACCAGTTCTAATGTAAGCCCTTCTCTGTTTTTCAACATAAGCAACATGGGACAAGCCAGATTCATTCCAGGCATCAAACTTAGCAAACAATTCATCTCTTTCCTTAGTCAATTTCTCAATTTCAGAAATTTTACAGTTTAATTTCCATTCACTTAGTTTTAATTGGTAATCATGTTGTTCATATTTTTCAGCCCAGGCTACTTCATTAGTTTCATGTGCTAAAATTTTGGCTTCCATAGATTCTAGGGTTATTTGATAACCAGCTACCTCAGACCTAGCCCTAACACAATTATCTCTTTCAATCACAACTGTTAAGTAATTTATGATAAAAATCATAACAGTTTGAGCATACCTCAGAGATAGGAGACTGAGTTGGTGAAGTAGCCACCATTGCAAGAAGAACAGGATCATCTTCACTTTCTTTGCTCCAATCAAAACCTCCAAAGCCATCATCAGATTCCAAAGCAGCATGTTCAGGTTCTTCATCAAAAACAATGCTCCAGTCCAATGCTTCCACTGTTTCTTCAACTACATCTTCCACTGCTACCATACAGTAAGTCACTGGTTCATCATCAAACTCTTCACTCCAGTCAACTTCTGATAACTTCTCTTGAGCAACCAAAGCCTTTGTTTCAGTAATTGGAATTTCTTTGAGCTCAAGTTTTGGCTTCTCAGATGTCCTGTTTGCTTGATACTTAGCAAATCTGCACTCCCTTGCAAAGTGACCAGTCTTTTGACAATTGAAGCATTCAATTTGGGATTTGTCAAAAGTTATTCCTTGTTTCGGTTTGAAATCAATGCTTTTGCCTGTCTTCTTTATGTACTTTTTGATCCTTGCAGTGATCATAGCAACTTGCCACCTGATATCAATTTCTTCAAGTGCATCTTCTTCAATCTGTGCTAGATCTTCTTCATAAGTGACAGGTAAACTGGCTTGTTGTGCAAAGAAGGAGCACACAACTTCATCTGAGTGCAAAGTGGTAGATGGAGGGGCATGCTGAACATATGAAGGGGGTTGTAAACAGCAGTACTTTGAGAAACAGTACTTTGAGGAGAAGCAGTACTTTTGACAGAAGTACTGCCCTTCTTTTCAGATGATAGAAAAGCTATACTGTGAGACTTAGAATTTGTTTGACCACTCATCTCATGCTCATACACCTTCAGTTGATGATAGAGATCATCAAAGTCCATGACATCCAAACCTTGTTGTCCTCTGATCATTGTAGCAATCACATGCCATGTAGATGGCAAACTCCTTAGAAACTTTAAATTAGCATCCTCAACTGACACTTCTGCCTTGTATAACTCCAACATGTTGAGGAGATTTTGAAACCTATCATATGCAGCATCAAGACTCTCTCTTTCACCAACTGTGAAAGTTTCAAACTGTTGCTTCAGCAAATTTCTGTGCATCTTCTTAGAGGCTTCATTCCCTCCAAATCTGGTCTTGAGAGCAGCCCAGGGCTGCTTAGCATCTTTAGCATCATGAAATTTGAGAAGATGACCATCTGGAATGGCAGATAAGAGAATGTTTAGTGCCTTTTCTTGATTCCTTAGGGTTGCTGCTGGTAAGACTGCCTTTGGTGCTATTGGTTGTCCAGGAATATTAATGGGATTTGGAACTACTTCATTCCCATTCACAATTACATTCCATAGAGCATGGTCTGTAATGGCAATATACTACCTCATCTTCATGCACCAGAGATCATATTCTCCCTTCTTGATTATTGGAATTCTGAGTGATGTGATTGAGGGTGGTGGAACAGCTTCAGTCGACATCTTGAATATTGTAGAAGTAGGGTTTCTTCCTAGTCAGAGTTTCCACACAAGCTCTGATACCACTTGTTGGATCGATATACTTTAATCAAACTAACTTTAACTAGCTTGTTAAGGTTTAATAACCTCGGATAAATCCTAAGTTATTAACAAAGAAACACTGAGCAATCTTTATCAAGTACGCGGAATTTACTTAACAAAGCTAAGAAGAATAACTTTTATTATAAACTCTAAATCTGCTTATTATACATATATTCTAAACAACTCTAAGATTATCGAACTTCTCTCTAAAACACTAAATAACTTGTGAATTCGTAAACTCTAAAACTCATAGACTCGTACCTCTAATGCCAATCTAGGAGTCCTTTTATAGGCTCAAGGATATCCTAGTTGGTTTACAATTTGTATCCTTGTACGACAAGTAATCTAAACATAGAATTACAATACTTTCCATAAACGAATATAACAGTTCTTTGTTCTTGCAGTACTTTGACTTCGTAGTGCAGTACTTTGACTTTGTCTTTAGCAGTACTTTGACTCTTTGACGTTTTCCAGTACTTTGCAGCTTACAGTACTTTCATATCTTCAGTACTTTCATATCTTCAGCACTTTCATATCCCAACAGGTAAGATAGGGTTTGGAACCCTAAAATACTGTACAAGACAGCCTTGGTTTGGATTAGGTTTTTACTCCAAAAGACTACACACTAAAACTGAAAAATTCGGATTCTATATATAAGATTACAATCGCGACGGCGTCACCTTATGATTTGTGACGCCGTCGGGTCGCCGTCATTAGGGTTTCGTCTTGGCCACGTTAGTCTTACGACGGCGTCACCTTATGTTTGTGACGCCGTCCCCTTCAGTCTCTGACGCCGTCTGGATCAAATCTAGGCCGTCTGAGTTGCGACGGCCTACTCTTTTAAAGCCTGACACCGTCACTTGAAAATAATAAATTTGGCTACTGAGCCATCACAGAAGTGCTCTGACGGCGTCGCAATTAACACCTGACGCCGTCCCCTTGTATTTCAGCAGCTTGAGTGTCTCGATTCTTGACTTTGGCCATTTTCTTCGTATATCCGCGCCTTTTCGTCCAAATAAGTGCCATTCCAGCAATTTGCCTTCAAGAGACCTAAAAGTGAAAAGGAACGATATTAAGTAATAACGGATACAAAAGTGATCAAATAAGGGCTTAAACGACCCCTCAAAAAGGTACATTTTAAAACCTTATCAGTAACTAATATATTTAATTACACCGTAACTATGTTGCAGCCTATAAATACAGCCCTAAATCTGCATTTTTTAGTATCACTCTTCACCCTTCTCCTAGGGGTCGATTAGGGCACCACTCCAGGGCATTTTCCAGCAGTCCGAAGCCAGTTTTGAAAGAAGAATTCACTCGCAATCATCACTATTTTTGGCTCTACATCAAGTAATTTGTATCAAACATTATGTTCAATTCAATTCATGATTTATTCATTCTTGTTGGTATGATTTACTATATGTTTGGCTAAGAACCCTGGTGTTGGCCTTGTTATGATTCCTTAATTGTTTTGTTTGCTTTTACATTACTTTCGTATAATTATTTCTAAGTGCATGCATGCATAGTTTATTGGTAGCTACCCTTGTTTCGGTAGTTCTGAATGGCGGTAGAGGCTAGTTGCTTAGGAGATATGATCAACTGACCCTAAGTGAGTAGACTAAGACGAGAAGGGTAAGATATGACCAACTGACGACCCTTTCTACTTGTGCGATTTGACCAACTGATCACCTACCGTTTGGATGAACTTAAGAATTAGGGGGTGAGTGTTTAAGTTGCTAATGCCCGGGCACTCACTATTATAAGTCTAGCATGTAGTGGTACTTAATGACTCGGCTTAGGGGACCAGGAAAAACTGGACTTATGAGGGGATACATGACTTCTGCAGTGGTGGCATCTTTGCTGATAGGTTAGGGCGAATTGACCAAATGTTGTCCTCTCGACTTTGACCCCACCTGAAGTAATTGGAAGTAATTAGACATAGACATTACTAGCTAGGATGAATAACTAGGTTAGCACCACTCTCCTCTATTGATCTCAACCCTCGCCTCTATTTGCTTTCTTTTATTTTCTTGTCTTTAGCAGTTAATTAGTAATTTCATCCTCAAAACCAATTAAAATCGTGAAATAGACTTAAGTAAATTTCTGATCCTCGTAGCTCTTGGGATGACCTCGGTTTTACGAAATACTACACTACACACGATTGGGTACACTGCCCGTTAGTACATTAGGGTAGACCATAGGTATAACGAGAATCATTAATATTAAAACCTGGTCAGTAAAACCTGCATCACACATCTACCTAATATTTTATGTTTCGGTTTCTTGACTTCAAAGCTTGAACTTTGGGCGAACGGTAAGTGGTGATGACTTGGTTATAGATTTAAACTACCTGCTTGATTTTTATTTTACACCATTTATATATCCCATGTCTTATCCTACCCTTTAGTCATGAAGCATTTCTAGGTGATGCAGCGAGCAATCTTTGGTGTCTTGGCCATAGATTTGGTCATGTATCATTGATTTTTTCCACTTCTCCGTGACATGTTAGTAATGACGAGTCACCCCTTAACCTTTGTCGTGTCTACCCATATTGCCTTCGAAGATTATTTAGCCCTTAACTCTAGTGGTGGAGATTTGTGTAACCGCCAAGCTTATGATAGAATACATGCTATGACTGTGCGATTGAGTGATCACCCCGAAATTGACACTTAGAATAGTTGAGAGATTTGAGTGTTTCGTTCCCATTTCGTGAGGTGTTCGGCTTTGTTTTATTCTAGCATAAGGGATTTGTAAACTTATATTTTCCAGGTTATGGTAGATATTTTTTTAGGAATCTTTCTAATAAGGTCTACTTGAGGGCAAGTAGAGTTCAAGTGGGGGGATATTTGATAACATCAAATAGTCCTGAATATTAAGTGTCAATTTCCCCCAATAATGCTTGTAATTTATATCATTTATATGGACTTACGCTTGTTTTTCATTGTTTTTCACTTTCAGGTAAATTACGAGCATTGGAGCTAAAGAGACGCGGAATTAGAGAATTATCACAGATTTATCAGAGTATGCTCACTTTGAAGAAGTTATGGCGTAACTCATCTCTCACATTACGCCGTAACTAAAGCGTGACTCAGAAAGCCAAATCATCAGAAGGTTACGGCGTAACTCTCACTAAAGACTACGACATAACCATATTAGGTCAAATGAGGTTCCACGCCGCTGATAACTACGCCGTAACTCTTGTTTTAACTAAGGCGTAACCAAGAAAAATTGAAGATACGGCGTAACCACTTATAAAGTTACGCCGTAACCAGCAGATCTTGTGCAAATTATGAAGAAATAGAAGATTATGGCGTAACTATTATATTCGTTACGCCGTAACCCAGATCTGGCATATAAATACCTCACGATTTCCAGCATTTGAAAGCATCCCATTCCACACACCACAACCAAAGAACGTGGGAAGAAGCCAAAGGCAGGTCTAGAGGAGCATACGGAAGTGTCTCCAACGGAGGAATCACTCCCCTACAATAAGCATTAGCTTTTTATCTTTTCTTTACTTTCGATTTATGTATTTCGTAACATTAAATATTGAATTGATTTGTATGGTTAATATGAGCGGCTAAGCACCTCTTGGTGCTGGCCTAGTTATGATTCCTTAATTGTTTTGTTTGCGTTTACATTACTTCCGTCTAAATATTTCTAACTGTATGCATGCATAGTTTATTGGTAGCTACCCTTGTTTCGGTAGTTTTGAATGGCGGTAGAGGCTAGTTGCTTAGGAGATATGACCAACTGACCCTAAGTAAGTAGACTGAGACGGGAAGGGTAAGATATGACCAACTGACGACCCTTTCTACTTGTTCGATTTGACCAACTGATCACCTACCGTTTGGATGAACTTAAGAATTAGGGGGTGATTGTTTAAGTTGCTAACGCCCAGGCACTCACTATTATAAGTATAGCATCTAGCGGTACTTAATGACTCGGCTTAGGGGACCAGGAACAACTGGACTTATGAGGGGACACCTGACTTCTCCAGTGGTGGCATCTTTGCTAATAGGTTAGGGCGAATTGACCAAATGTTGTCCTCTCGAATTTGACCCCACCTGAAGTAATTGGAAGTAATTAGACGTAGACTTTACTTGCTAGGATGATTAACTAGGTTAGCACCACTCTCCTCTATTAATTAAACCTTTGCCTTTTATTTGCTTTAGTAGTTAATTAATTAATTCCTTATCGAAATCATATTAAAAACTGTGACACCTAGACTTAGTAATAATCCAACACACACAGCTCTTGGGACGACCTAGGTTTTACCATTACTACACTACACACGACCGGGTACACTGCCCATTAGTGCATTAGGGTAGATGATAGGTATAATGATACATTATAAATATTAAAACCTGGTCAGTAAAACCTGCATCAAAACCTTTTAAAGAACTATCTGGGCTAGACAAAAATGAGAAAGAAGGGCTGGTATGGTTAAAGATTGGCGACGATAAAACGATTTTTAAAAAGCCACGGACTGTTACAAATTTTAAAAAATGGACAAAAAGGCAGTTAAGCCATGCTCAGCCACTACTCGACATTAGTGATGAAGATAAGGTCAATGGTATTGACAACCCTTACAAGAAGATCAAGAATTTTTACTCGGGATATTTAGAACTAGGGATGGACTACAAACGGGATGAGAATCTGATAAGTTGGATCCAACGTGGAGATTGCCATATCCACGAAATGACCAACAAGCACTGGTAGCCCCGAGGCTCTGAGTCTAACTTAAAGACTCGTAAATAAAGAAAAGTGCTCTTTCGGGAGACAGCCCGAATTATCCATTTCTTTTGTGTTATTTCCATTTCTGTTGGGTTTTGTGTTTTTAACCATTTTTGCAGGAAACAAGCAAAGTTGCTGCTGCAGCATGTTGATCTGACCAGAGTTACGGCGTAACTCATTCTCATGGTTACGCCGTAACAGGCCGCATGCAGCAAAACTTCATATGCACTACCAATTACGGCGTAATCTCATCTCAGTGGTTCCGCCGTAGCTACACTTTTGCAGCGTATGCCTGGTTTTGCCTAGTTACGACGTAAGTTTTGCCTAGTTACGACGTAACTCCTTATAGAGTTACGACGTAACTATCCTCTGCACTACTTCTTTTTCATTTTAAACACAATAACCTTGTATTAGTATTTTAAATGAACTTTTTTGGTGTGTTTCCTGTAAACCTCACGAGACTTCACTCGTCCACTTATGACACCAAGTGGTTTAAAAGGCTTGTTGCATTAGCTAAATGCAACCGTGATTCCTACGAAAGTGAGTTAGGTTTATTTTCATTTTTCATTTTTTGTTTTTTTAGAATTATGCTTGTCGGTAGTGTGATTTCAGGGATTGAAGTTTGCTTGTGGATGCTTATACGAAGGCACGACTCTTTTTCGTGGGCATTCTTTCATTTTGGAGCAAATTTCAGGGAAGTTCTCGCTCTAATTCTACTTTTCTCTTCACCTTTAGTTAACGCTTAGTACAAAATGGATTTTGTACAATTCAAGTGGGGGGACGGGAGTAGAATTGTCTCTTGAACTTTATTTTTCCCTCGTTTTTCTAGTTTATTTTGAAAAATTATGCCATTTTTAAAATTTTGACATGTTTTTCTTAACCTAACTACATTAGACCTTCGCCGAGCATATACAACCCTTGATATTATATGGTGAGATTAGCCTTATCCGTTTCCAAAACTTTACCCCAAATCCACCAAATTATGAGTGTGCCAGTAGCTTGTAAACTTTAGAACTTGGCCTTTGCATCATTTCGAGACCACAGACGAGGTATGTCGAGTTAGCTCGATGTTTTTGGAATTTTCAGTTTAAGAAGGCAGTATTATAGGATTATCACCCAAATAGACTACCATTGTGTGTCTATTGATTAGTCACCTTGACTTCTCGACCTCCATGTGAAACCCTTTTATTGCACTCACCTTTAGTGCAAGATACCCCTAGATATACCCATCTGAGCCATTCCTTTCATTTTGTTAATCAAATATATTGTTTCGTTACACCTATACACCTTAGCCTACCCTGTAGTCTTTATTTGTGATTGGAAACTCATCATTTGCCTAAGTTCAAGGTTCAAGTGGAAAGGTTCGGGAATCACGCTTTCGTCGACGACATATTCTTAAAGATCATTGAAGACCCTCCGAATTCCCATTGTTCATCTCAAGTGGGGGGATGTTATGTTTAGTTGTTATGTTTATGTTAAAAAAACAAACAAAACAAAAAAAAATAGTGATTCGGAAAAAAAAATAGTTATGTTATTCAGTTTATTGTAAAGTGCGATGTTATAAGCACTATGTTGTGAGCTTTATATAGATTTAGTATCGAGGAGGCCACCTCGGTCACATTTGAAGATTTGAGTTAGTAATTGCGCCAACAGTTGAAGAAAATGTAGTGTGCCCATCATGATGTCCTCTAATGACACATCTACCTAGTACATCATGATCCAGTTTCTTAACTTCAAAGCTTGAAATTTGAGTGGACGGTAGGTGGTGATGACTTGGTTATAGATTTAGACTATCTGCTTGATTTTTATTTTACACCATTTATATATCCCATGTCTTATCCTACCCTTTAGTCATGAAGCGTGTCTAGGTGATGCAGCGAGCAATCTTTGGTGTCTTGGCCATGATTTGGTCATGTATCATTGATTTTGTCCACTTCACCGTGACATGTTAGTAATGACAAATCAACCTTAACCTTTTTCGTGTCTACCCATATTGCCTTCGAAGAATGTTTAGCCCTTAACTCTAGTGGTGGAGATTTGTGTAACCGCCAAGCTTATAATAGAATACATGCTATGACTGTGCGATTGAGTGATCTCCCCGAAATTGACACTTAGAATAGTTGAGAGATTTGAGTGTTTCGTTCCCATTTCGTGAGGTGTTCGGCTTTGTTTTATTCTAGCATAAGGGATTTGTAAACTTATATTTTCCAGGTAATGGGAGATATCTTTTTAGGAATCTATCTAATAAGGTCTACTTGAGGGCAAGTAGAGTTCCAGTGGGGGGATATTTGATAACATCAAATTATCCTAAATATTTAGTGTCAATTTCCCCCATTAATGCTTGTAATTTATATCATTTATATGGATTTACGCTTGTTTTCCATTATATTCCACTTTCAGGTAAATTACGAGCATTGGAGCTAAAGAGACGCGGAATTAGAGAGTTTATTGAAGATTTATCATAGTATGCTCACTTTGAAGAAGTTATGGCGTAACTCCTCTCTCACATTACGCCGTAACTAAAGCGTGACTCAGAAAACCAACTTATCAGAAGATTACGACGTAACTCTCCCAAAGATTACCACGTAACCATATTAGGTCAAATGAGGTTCCGCGCCGCTGATAATTACGCCGTAACTCATGCATCAACTACGGCGTAACTAAGATTTATTGAAGATATGACGTAACCCCTTCTAAGGTTACGCCGTAACCAGCAGATCTAGTGCAATTTATGAAGAAGTTATATGTTACGGCGTAACTATTTTATCAGTTACGTCGTAACCAAGATCTGGCCTATAAATACCCCACGATTTCCAGCATTTGAAAGCATCCCATTTCACACACAAAAATCAGAGGACGTGAGGAGAAGCCAAGGGCAGATCTAGAGGAGCATACGGAGCTATCTCCAAGGAGAAATCACTCCCCTACGATAAGCAGTAGATTTTTATCTTTTCTTTACTTTCGATTCATTTATTTTGTAACATTAAACATTGAATTGATTTGTATGGTTAATATGAGCGGCTAAGCACCTCTTGGTGTTGGCCTAGTTATGATTCTTTAATTGTTTTGTTTGCGTTTACATTGCTTCCGTATAATTATTTCTAAGTGTATGCATGCATAGTTTATTGGTAGCTACCCTTGTTATGGTAGTTTTGAATGGCGGTAGAGGCTAGTTGCTTAGGAGATATGACCAACTGACCCTAGCTGAATAGACTTAGGAGGGAAGGGTAAGATATAACCAACTGACGACCCTTTCTACTTGTGCAATTTGACCAACTAATCACCTACTGTTTGGATGAACTTAAGAATTAGGGGGTGAGTGTCTAAGATGCTAGCGCCTGGGCACTCACTATTATAAGTCTAGCATGTAGCGGAACTTAATGATTTGGCTTAGGGGACCAGGAACAACTGGACTTATGAGGGGACACCTGACTTCTCCAATGGTGGCTCTTTGCTGATAGGTTAGGGCGAACTGACCAAATGTTGTCCTCTCGACTTTGACCCCACCTGAAGTAATTGGAACTAATTAGACGTAAACATTACTAGTTAGGATGAGTAACTAGGTTAGTACCACTCTCCTCTATTGATCACATATTTGCCCTTATTTGCTTTAGTAGTTTATTAGTTAATTCGATATCAAATCCATTTTAAAATCTGTGACACCTAGACTTAGTATTAATCCACACACATTGCTCTTGGGACGACCTCGGTTTTACCGAATACTACACTACACACGACCGGGTATACTGCCCGTTAGTGCATTAGGGTAGACCATAGGTATAACGAGACATTATAAATATTAAAACCTGGTCAGTAAAACCTGCATCAGTTGCGTTTGGTCGTATGATCGGGAAGACAAGAAAAAGTTAGTCCAAGTTTTACAAGTTCATTTCACAAGACACAAGTTAATTAGGCTAGGCAAGAGTTTAAGTGATGTTGGGCTATGGAAATTTTGGGTTAAGTGGTGTTGGGTCGAAGTGGTTATGAGCCCAAGAAAGAAAGATCAAAGGGCCCGTTTGGCGTTGGGTCGGGTAACCGGCCCAATGGCCTAAGATAATAAAAAAAATAAGTTAAATAGGTTAAAACAAATATTTGGTACTTGGTGTATGTTTTTGGGTCGATTCGGGATAACTTGAGTTTGATTTGTGAATTCGTAAAATGTTCCGTGTTGAATGTAAACTAGGTCAAATGAGAACGTGTCGAAATTTATATCACTATAAAGAAAAGATAACCCATAGTTATCGTTGAGTATAGTTTACATTGATAAATCATTTGAGAAATTTTTTGGGGTCTTACATCAGTGAACATTTTCCTAGATGACCAACAATCTTAAAAAATCTACCCGTCGGCATCCACCTAAGGCAAGATCTGGTTTCTCATGCACAGTGGAAGACTTGTTGAGAGAAAACCTTTGACCTATAGCAATCTGTCTACCAGGTTTCTGAGTATAACTCTTTCATTCTACGGGATTGTTGTAGTTTTTAGTTTTAGGGGGTTGAACCTTAGCACGAGCATTCACTTCTTTCAGGAATTTTGTAATACAATTATCATGATTTTCATTAAAAACACATTTCTGACAAGTCAAGCAAATAGATTGTTTGGATTCATAAAAAGATCTAGAATTCTTAGAGTGATCTGCTACGGGAATCGCTTTAATCGATACACAACTACTCTTGGAAACTAGCCAATTCCTATTTGTTTGTTGAGTGCTTCTAGGTTTTGGTTTGCTGCTACTAGCCGTGTTTCGCAATAAACTAGAAGGTATCATACAAGGTCGTGAACGTAATATTCCATCCTTTTGAAGTAATGCCCTTTTCCTAGCCATTTCTAGATCATAGTTCTTGTACGAGTCATTTATATCATATGAATTTTGAATTTTAATGCTCGGTTTCGACACTGTTTTTGAACTAATCCTAGAAGAGTTAGGAGTAGGTGTAGCTACTTGTTGAGGTTTAATAGAACTAGAAGCATTTTTCTTAGGAAAATAATGTGGAGTGACCGGTTTTGTTAGGAATTAGAAAATTCCATAGTGAAGAGTCGGTCACCCCAAATATTATCTAGCATAAGTTAGCTCGTAGACTTGTCGTTATTTACGTTATTATGTAGTTAATTAGTTAGTCAGTAGCGTAAAATAGTATAGTGCAACACCGTGGAGGAAGGACGGGTCTTTACCCACTGTATGCCTGATCCACAGGCCGATAGGAGGTCGTATTTCTTGTAACTATAAATACCCCTTCCATCCATGGAAGGGGTGGTGCTTTTCAATCTAATATTCCATACTTTTATGTAAACCTCTAGCAAGAACACCCTCTCTCTCTACTAACTCTCTAACTATGGCAAACATGTATTTTGATCATCCAAGACCACCCGAATCATCAACACAAAAATATTACAATCCTACAATTGGTATCAGAGCCAGGTTTTTGTGTTGTGTTGATTTAGTGTGGTTTTTGATATATGTTTATACTGTTTCTGTGCTACTGTTATGAGTCAAAAAAATTTCTTTTTTCTATCTTTGTGGTTAACAGTTTTACACATGTGTTACTTGGTCAATGTCCAATATAATATTTACATCTGATTTGTGTCAAGTGTGTGTCCAAAGAACAATCTTGTAACTCGTCATCTATTTGTTTTTGGTACAAAAGCTGTGTTATTATAATGGTCAGTTCTCTATGGTCAACTGGTAACTTTTCTTGGTCATATTCATGGGTCTAAAAAGCAGTCTGGGTCATTTTTTTTGGGTTTAAGTAAGAAATGGTTATAAAGCTTCTTCCTAGCGAGTTGCCATGTTCTTAATAGCGACTTGTCAAAACTGTCCAAATACATTGCATGTTCTGTAGCGACTTTTACCTGGTAGCGAGTTGTTGACTATTGAGTCAACAACTGAAGCGAGTTGGCTTAGCGAGTTAGCTTAGCGACTTGGCTTAGCAACTTGGCTTAGTGACTTGGCTTAGCGAGTTGCCATAGCGACTTGACTCATTTGACTTAGCGACTTGATAGAAAACATAATGAAGAAGAGGTACTACTAACTTTGACCACAACACATACCATATCAACTCAGTCAACCTCCGTCATAACATCATCAGTCCGAGTGATCCTAATCCAAAACCAAGCATTCAACCTACATCTAGACTCACCAATTAACCCTCACATATCACTCGCCAACTCTCAATCAACAAAGAAAATTCAAGACCTTTAAGGACTCAAACAAATCGAAAAGAATAAATTAATTACAAGATCTCATATTTTCTTTTTCGTGGGTTAAAGATTTCTTTCAGTTTTTTTTCGAATCCAAACTAACCCAAAAGATTTCATCATAGATCTAATACGTTGATAATATACGAAGATAAAGAAATGATAACAACAAGTATGTTATATCATTTCTTTGATTCGTGTTAATGTAAATCATATGCTAATCGACTAATTACATCTCACAAAACCTACCTTTGGCTCGTTCGTGAAGCCTTTGTCATATCTCTAGCCATCCATGTGGCTGTTACAAGTCGCTCAAGCCATCCCTGTGGCGAGCATGGGGACTATGAGGAGGAAAGTGATTTGTACGTTAATGGTTATGAGCAGATTCAGGGAAGAGGTGAATGAATTTAGGAGAGACTTTAAGGTTTGGTGTCTTCGTAATGTAGATTAAGTGTAAGATGAAGCGTATGTTGATTAGGAGTGGGAGGCAAACATATTTTGTTATCTGTGGTGAGAGAAGTCTTAGGAGGGGGGCGGATAAAAGTGGAGAGAAGTTTTAGGGTTGAAGTAAAATAGGATGTTTAGGGTTAATCTCTTTTATAACCGGATATAATGTGATTCTTATGGATTGGGTATTTTGATTTCTTGGAGATGGGCCGAAGGTTATTCAATAGATATGTTGAGCGTTTTTGGGCCGTGTGTTTTATGGAGTATGTGGGCCTATCTTGTTTAATTTTTTTCATTAGGTTTAAGTTACATTCGTGGACCATGTTATGGACTTTTGCTATATTGAAGTGATGGGCTCGGTGTAATGATTTTGGAATATTCGTGAGATGTGTGTTGGACCATGATGAGATCGGTTGTGACCATATAATATTTGTGAGACTTGTAATAGGCCATGTGATACCATGAAGAATGATATTGTTGAATTATAAAATATTCCACGGAGGATACAATTTCACGGATTGTGCTTAAATTTTTTAGAAAAGAAATTTATCATTACGGGTATATATGTGATTGGATTTGAATGACGGTCTGATGGGCTTCTTAATATGAGATCAGATTTATGTGATTTAATGATGAGATTGGTTGATGAGATTTATTGATATGGTTTGGAGTGATGATGAGATTTAATGGGCTATGTGGATTGATAGTTTGGTTTGGTTTATGCGTTTTCACGAAGTATATTCTGTCACGGTTTGAATTAATTGAACAAATTCGACTACGGGGTTGTTTGGACGGTATTTCTTATTTGGATTTGAAGTAAGGTTTTCCGGGCGCGTTTACTTATTTCGTCTTCTTTCTTTCTACCCTTTCGTGAAGATGACTTGTTTGGGCATTTATAGAGGGTGATTAAGACTTGGCAATTTAGTTGCGTTTGTGATTCTTTCTCGCTTAACCCACAACGTAGCTATCACTTCGGTGTCTCACGCAGTTGAGGATACGTCAAGAGGTTTTGTACATTGGGTACACCGTTTCTTTTTCACGAGGATATAGTACAAGTTTAAGTAACAAATCTGGGGAAGTTTACATCATGTTCGAGTTTGATATATTAGGTTTACTTCTCCTTGTGGTAACTACAATAGCCGACATAATGCGTGAATGATGTGCTTACCAAAGTGTTGATCGGATGGTTGATGATGTTGTTGATGTTGGATAATGAACCATTGATGAACCACTGCATGTTCCCCTAAAAAAGATACTCACTGAAACCAAAGTTGTCATAACACGTTCAAACTGACATTGTTTACGGTTTTGTCTTGATTTTGTAAAATCCCGCGAAAGAATCTATTTCTCGGTTTAAATCATAGACTTGTAAAATCCCATGATAATGGTAATATCCTGGTAATAGTAAAGTGCATTTTCGGATCTATCTTACGGTTTATTCTTGGTTTTGTAAAATCCCGCGAAAGAATCTATTTTTTGGTTTAAACCATAGAGTTGTAAAATCCCGTGATGATGGAATCATCTTGGAGAAAGGAAAGCTTATTTCGGGGTCTTCTGATGCTGGTGTTACGGGTTCTGTTTTGAAGAAAGGATAAAAGGGTGTACTTCATGAATTGGATGTGTGTTTGGATTTTTGTCATGGCAGTTTGGTTATTTTATGGTTTTGCGGGGTTACGTGCTTGTAACCATGGTCGGGATGAAACCATTATCAAAGTTCATTTAAATGTCAAAGAAGGCTAGATTTGAGCTTTTAATCAGAAGATGTGACAACGGGGTTAATTCACTATTATTTATTTGAGGTTGAAGTAAAATATCACGAGCAAGTGTACTTAGTATCTGAAGGTATCGGGGATGGATGGATGAAGATTCTTCATGATCCTTGTTCGAGCTTATTATCAAAAAACGAAGACTTGGAAATCTAGTTATTCTTGGGAGTCTCTTTTCTTTTACCACGAGGGGAAATTGGGCTCTTTTTGCCACAAAAATAACTATCGCTTTAAGGAGTTACGTTGTAGTGCTCAGTGTCACATTTAATTGTGGATTTTCAAGAGGTGATGTACGTCTTATACTTGATGGTTGGTTGGTTGAAGAGTATAGAGTACTTAGAGATTCAAATGGGCATGAAGTCTCGACACCGTTCTTTGTTACATATGTGCAAGTTTAAGTCACGAGTTCGGGTTAGTTTACTTCAGGGTCAAATTCATCATATTGGGTTTTCTCCATCAGCTGTCACGACAAAGAGCCTATTGAATGATAATGGGGTTGATTACATGTTTTGCTAAGAGAGCTGAAAAGAGAGAGATAATGACGTCTGTTCACATCAGTTCAGGCCTCGTACTTCAACATTATGACGTATGAACACAACAGTTCATGCCTCGTTCTCTAAAGAAAAGAAAAGTGTACGTCTCAGTGCGCTTTATCTTCTGAAGAAGAGAAATCTTCTTATTATGACCATACTCATCAACATGCGTCATACTTTTTCCATGCGCTTCTGTCATCAAGTGAACCGGGCTACCATTGATTGTTTTCTTATTCCACTTGCTCAACTTTAATGACGATGGTGACATCATGTGCTAATTTTGCGGGGGAGAAGTGTGAATAGAATACTTTTGGATGATTTCACTTATTTAGTCAAGAATGGCATCTCCGTATGCAATTCTTGAGGGGAAGAAGAAGTGTGAATTTTTTGCATTGTTGATTGATATTTAAGAATATAAATGGTCATACGGCTCTAAACTCATGTAAGAACCGAGCTTCTTCTTATCGGGTCATCTTCACATGGAGTTTTTCTCTTCTAAGAGCCGTTGGTTGACATCTTCACTCGGATTGATGAATTTATCGACAAAGTGCTTCCGGTTAATGCTTCACGTATACATCAATATGATGATTCCGAACAATCTCTCTGTTCTTGTTTGATGTGATTGGTAGTTTGGTGTTACCATCTTGTGTGTTCGTTGCGGCCTGATTGCTGATTTCCTTAATGAACATCTTTCTGTTCTTGTTTGATTGGGAGGGATTTTAGTTAAGGGGATTTGCAATATGTAAGTTAATTGGGATGCTTTTTGGTGGGATGCTTTTTTAGTGTGAGTTGAAGATGTTAACTATCTGTTCCCCAACTGGACAATCTAGAAGAAGGTCGAGTCTACAGTCGGTTCTACATTTTCTACTGTATGTTAGAAGACTAAAAGACGAGTTGCATGCGATTATCAAAAGACTTCTTCTTATTCTGGGCATTTATCAAACAGATTGTCAGTTTAGGGGAGAGCACTAATTGGGGGAGATTGAAATGCCAAATTTAATCCCTAATTAGACTTGCTCACGTTATTCTTTAGCATGTTGACTCTCACAGATACATCTGAGCTAATGATGTTCTTCTCAAAATATTTCTAGTATACGGACTTACAAAGAGTTGTTGATTCTGAAGTGTCAAAAACCAGCAAGGAGTAAGGAGATAAGCACCTAAACGCGAGTAAACTTGATGAACTTAATACTTCTAAGTAATTGAAGATACCCCGGGAAGACAAATGTTATTACCACAGAGAAACTCAAGGTTTGACTCATGACGAGTAAACCTGATGAACTTAATTCTTCTAAGTGATTGAAGATATCCCGGGAAAACAAATGTCATGACCGCAGAGAAACTCAAGGTTTTACTCATCAAGGCGTTTAGTGTTAGTATTTCATCTACGTGGGGGAAGTGATGTTAGAGAAAGTTTCTGAAGATAAAAGAGGTACACTAGTGTGTGGTGATTTCGATGGTATCGCAATGATCAGGGGAGAGAGATTGTGTACATTGGGGATGCTCAGCTGTTTCACTTGAGTGCTTAATCAGTGATTCAGAGATATAATCACTTATTCCGGAGTTGACATCGGCAGAGATTGTCATCCGCAGAGATAATCAGTGACTTGGCCAGCTTCTTCAATGTTTCGAGTTATTCTTTCCTTGTGTATTGGTATACTTCGGATACTTGAGCTTCATACACGATCATCAGGGAAGAAAAATGTGAACATGGGAAGGTGTTTTCATTCCCCTCATGATGTGTATTCGGGAGAGCTCTTGGATATTGGTGTACTTCGGGTTCTTGAGCTTCATACACGATCATCAGGGAAGAAAAATGTGAACATGGGGAGGTGTTTTCATTCCCCTCATGATGTGTATTTGGGAGAGTTCTTGAGCATTATACAAAGAGGCTGACTGCATCAATTCAACTACTTGGGGGAATTGTTCTCTAGACACCTTTTGGAATGGATCGCTTCAGAATTCAGTGAAAAAGAAATTTGAGAAGATTATTTATTTGTGAGATGATACGTTGCTGTTGTTAGTCTTGATGATATAACCCCGAACGGAGGATGTCGATTATCGTTCTTAAAAGGAGCAGCGGGATTTATGATAATGGTGTGCTTCTCTGTGCACCTGGCTAAGGCAAGCTTGAAAGAAAGCTTCGAATCTGCTCATCCAAAGGATTTTCGGTTTGGGGGAAGCTGCCAAAGTCTCACTTTCAGATGGTTCAATTTCTTTCTTCAATGCAAGAGCCTCGGAAGCTTTGGTGGTGAAAGTTTTAGGGATGATGACTTCTATCTTCTACAACGGGGCTGCTCGATATCCTTATCTCGGTACTCGTATCATCATCTTCTTAAACTATATCATCTATTCTATCTTTTGTATATATTTATCAGGAAAAACAAAATACAAAAATATAAAACCAACAAAAGAAAATAGAAAAATATAAAACCTTCAAAAACCCATAAAAATCAGAAAATTTCAAAAATACCAAAAATATGTTTTCCAAGACATGTCTTCTGGTATCGATAACATCTACGGTCATAGAAATGTCATTCAATAATGGCACGGGACCATAGATGAAGTTCGAGCAGGAGGTGTAAATATTTTTTTTTTTTCTAAACATGTCTCTAAATATGGCTTACAGTTACTTCAGACTGTAACCCGCGCTTCAACAAATGGCTTGCAGTTACTTCAGACTGTAACCCGTGCTTAAACCATGGCTTGCTATTATTTCTGATAGCAACCCGCTTTTCAAGAAGGAAAGTGCTACGCTTAAACGATTTTCACAAAATTCGTGCACTTTTCCTAAAAACAAAATGAGGAAAGTATGTCGAAGGACTGCTGTTCCTACTCAAATATTTTTCCGTCTAAAATTCTTCAGAAAAATATTTGTTTTAACTTAATGGTGGTAAATGAGTTGCTTTTAAATCAATCAGTATCAGAGTTTTCATATTAATTTGCAAACTCAATCAATGACTTCTGCGCTTAAAAAAAAAAAAAAAAAAAAAAAAAAAAAAAAAAAAAAAAAAAAAAAAAAAAACTTTTTAGAAAATGAGTCATTGATTGAGGGGATAATGTTATTCAAATTTACATCATCTAACGGACTTTCCTAATTATCCTACGTGCTTAATTATAATATATAATTGCCTATGTTGAAGGACTAGGTTTCTAGGATGTGATTGTTAGGTTTAGATGATTATAGTTTGATGAACACATTATTTCCATACCTTATATGAACTGATTGATATGTTGAATTGACTTGAATTAGTCGATTGCTGTTTGGGTGATGTCGACCACCATATATCTGTATGTGTGTTCACTAACGTATGCAGGTATATTGGTATATAAGAATGTTCCCAATCCGGATCCCACAATTGAAGATGATTGGATGCCGCAAGGAAAGGGTAACTATATCTTGGGTTGACAAATGAAGAAACGGAGCTTAATTGGACTTCTATGGAGAGTTGGCATAAATGCAACGTAAGAGGTCTCACTGCATCTGCAGATGGTTTTCTTCTAAGTGATTGAAGAAACGGAGCTTAATTTGACCTCAGTTGGCATTCAAAATGCAACGTAAGAAGAAGTCTCACTGCATCAGCAGATGGTTTTTCTTCCAAACCCTACAGCAGCAACATAAACGGAAGCTTCTCAACCACCTAACGTATCTTGTGCAGGAAAAAGTAATGAATGATACAATTTTTAAACAATTTTTGAAAATATTGTTTTGAAAATGGTAAAATATTGTTTTGAAAATAAATTGGTCTTATTTTTGAAAATCACCGGACTTCTTTTTATCAAAACCTATGTCACTCAATTATCGACTTCGGTCATCGATTGAGGGGGAGAGTGATTTAAAATATAATATTTTCAAACAATATTTCTTCATAAAAGTTCCGGTTTGTACGTTAAAATGTGGTGATCTAAAGATTTAATGTTATGTCATGGTATGATTTTTCTTTAGAATCAAGGTCTTTCAAAATGAAATTCTTTCTGTTCTTGTTTGATTGTGAAATTGTTTTGTTTTACTTAAAAGATCTCTTAAAAACTATCATACCTGACACTAACAATCTTTAATGTCTTAAAATGGTCCATATCTGTCATCTTTCAAAATTGAATCTTGCCACGTCTTTCCCCAAAATTTTCTAAATTATTTAAATCAGTTGGGATCACAAATCTCAAATGGTTTGAAATTTCTGATCGGGGTAGAGATCGTGATTTAAATCTCAAATCTATTTTAAATGGAATTGGTTTTAGTCCTTTATAGGCACTCCTGCCTCCATGTGCCAAACTATTTCAATATACATAATGCACATGTTGAGGGGGAGCATTTATCCAAAAAACTAGATGAGTTTTTAAATCAGGCACATTTTCTCCCATGTTTTATAAACCTTATTAAATCACTTGGGATCCAAAATCTCAAAGGGTTTGATATTTTTGATCGGGGGAGAATTTGTGATTTAATAATGAAATTTGGTAAAAGTTGATCGTTTTGATTCAGTTGTGCAAGCTGCTCTCTCATATGTGCTAAACGCTTTCGAACCTCGAAGCATATATTGAGGGGGAGCATTTTAAAAGAAAAGAAACTATCGAGGTGCAAATGCTTTTATGTTTTAATATAAAGTACCTTGATTGAGTTTTAAATGGTTTCTTAATGGCTTGTGTGATCGTAAATGTGCTTCAAAAGAACTCTTGCCTCTATGTGATAAAATGATTTCAAATATCCTACGCACATATTGAGGGGGAGAATTTACCAAGAAAATCAAATGGCTTTTTCTATGAAAATTGTGATCATGAAATTATTTCAAAGAAATTATTTCAAAGAACTCTTGCCTCCATGTGCTCAACAATTTCAAATCATATGCACATGTTGAGGGGGAGCATTTCTAAATGATCAAAACTATTAAGGTACAAAATGCTTTGATCTCGTATCACAAGTACCTTGATTGATTTTTCCAAATGATTTTTCAATTGGTTTCAAGGAAGAATGAACTGTACCAAAAGACCGACCATTTTACTTTATGCATGGAGTTATAAGGATGGTGAGGTTAGGTATTTGTTCCCACGATCCGCCAGAACCGGAGGGATCTACCCAGGGACAATCCACTAGATAGTGTAGAGTCCTTAGGTATATTGAAAAAAAGGGAGAAAAATGAGAAATGGGAAGAGTGCGGACTGAGATAGAGCTAGTACTGGAATAAACCCAACAAGGTTCTAGTTATGAAGTCTCGGTAAGCACTGAAGGGGTTGAAGAATGAAAAAGAAATGAAATGAGAAAAGGGTGAAAAGAAATAGCCCTCCAATAATTCAACCTTAAGGCAGAAACCGGGTTCAATACATATGCTACTGGTTGTTACCAAGGTAACACTGGTATTGAAGACAAGACGTCATGGACCCAGTGACGCACTGCACTACAACTTCCCAAACTACTCAAGTTCCTCTTAAAAGGGCTTGTTTCATTCTCACGGGGAACCGACATTATCTATCGACTTTCTCTTAGAGATTGTTGATATTGAAGAAGGAGACCCTCTCCCTAGTCTCCGGCACAGGAACCAAATATGCACGATTGAGTCTAGAGCCAAGAGATCATCCACAATATCTCATTAGGAAACTATATTAATGAAGACTTGCTATTTCACACAATGTGGAAAGTAAGTATATATTGAGAGTCCTACGCATTATCCTTGTGGTATTGCCAGAACATCTGAGTGATATGTAAAAATATTCACGATGAAGATGGAAATCCTTCTAGAGCCAACATCAAACAAGCTCTTGGTGGGTGACATGTGAAATCTTGCAAAAGATCAAGCTTGTGACAACTGGATAGAAACAATGGGGCGATTCAATCTGGAATCAACCTTGGTCCAGGAATGGAATTGACGAATACTTTTGGAAAAACCGTTCGGTGTGCAAATCTTCTTTTCTCTAGCACATCGAATGTGTATTCATTTTCAAATTCAAAAAGTATCTCTGATTGAAAAATACTTTTAGAAAAACCGTTCGATGTGCGAATCTCTTCTTTTCGCTAGCACGTCGAATGTGTACTCATTCTCTAATACAAAAAGTATTTTGATTGAAAATTGATCTTTCTCATAAAACCTTCGTCGTATTGCAAAACTCTTTCTTCAAGCAATACGCGATTGTTTTTCAAATCATTTTTCATCAATCAGTGAATCTCAATTTGCTGGTTCACTCACTCCGTGTTGTCTTCTTTGAGACATTCTGGTTTGAGAACAGCTAGAACAGCTGCGAAACCCTGTCAAGGAGATTCTTAGGAATCCTACCTGATCACAGGCAGTACTTGTACTGATCAACGGGGAACCGTGGGCCGTGTACCTCAATTCAACGAAAGTGATCAAAGACACTTTCGTGCGCTTTATTGCTAACTGTCGTATGCAGGTACACCCCGACGATTGCAGCTGATCAGAATTGAAGAGTCAATCCAAAGCCGCATGCTCACAGCATCCACACTTAATTTGAAGAAATCATGACTGGTTCATATCTACAGAACCTGGCTCAGATATTTCTTATACTATGTTCCTGCTGCGCTGCTGCAAATATCTTAAACCAGTAAAAGCTTCCGCTACTCTGATGGAAAGATGTCATGATTCTAAAGTGTGAGCATGTCGGTCCGAAAGTCACAACTTCACATGATGGCAATACAACTATGGATGATCCAGAGAGATTTACTGTGGTTGATGATCTCAATGAAAGCTCGAAGATCATCAAAGATGTGGATCAGTTAAAGGCCTCCACTAAAAGTACAAATCAGTGCGGACTTTGAAGAATCACTACTAAAGCACAAAGATTGTTGAAATGAAGAATTGAAGTCTACGAGCTCAAGAACAAAGTCAATAATAGAATGCTAGGATTCGAAATGTAAAACATGGGGTGACCTCCCTTAGGGGGAGATTGTTAGGAATTAGAAAATTCCATAGTGAAGAGTCGGTCACCCCAAATATTATCTAGCATAAGTTAGCTCGTAGACTTGTCGTTATTTACGTTATTATGTAGTTAATTAGTTAGTCAGTAGCGTAAAATAGTATAGTGCAACACCGTGGAGGAAGGACGGGTCTTTACCCACTGTATGCCTGATCCACAGGCCGATAGGAGGTCGTATTTCTTGTAACTATAAATACCCCTTCCATCCATGGAAGGGGTGGTGCTTTTCAATCTAATATTCCATACTTTTGTGTAAACCTCTAGCAAGAACACCCTTTCTCTCTACTAACTCTCTAACTATGGCAAACATGTATTTTGATCATCCAAGACCACCCGAATCATCAACACAAAAATATTACGATCCTACAGGTTTTATCAAAACTTGTTTTGCATCAACTTGGGAGGCAAACCGCGTTTTTGAAAATTTTGGTCGTTTAGATCTAAATGCAGTCGGTTGTCTAACAACTGATTGGTTTCTTAGTGGTTGTACAATTGGTTTCCCCAAGATTGATGGTTTTACAAACTTAGTGTTCACACTATTTCCTGTTAATTTTCTTACCTCATTTTTCAATGCTGCAATTGTAAAACCCTTTTCCTGAAGTTGAGCTTTGAATTCATCATTTTTGGCCATTAGAGAAGATGTTTTTTCTATAGTCTTAGTTCTTGTTTCTTTGATAGAATCATATAGGTCCTTTTAATTCTTTTTTAAAGTCACGTTTTCCTTAAGTAATTTAACCACATTAAGTTCCAATTCGATGTTTCTTGTTGCAATTGCATCAATATCATGTTTAACCTTGGCTTCATTACTTTTCTCATGCATATTAATTTGTTTTTTCAAATTGATGATCGTTGAGTTTTTGGCTTGTAGCTGAGCTTTCAAAGTGTTTATTTAAAAAAATTCACAAAATTCAGGAAATTCCGGATTCTTACATAGTTTGTTAGTTAGAAGACTTTCCTCCTTATGTTGTATTGCAATTTCAAGTAAAATGCAATGTTTTTCAAGTTGTGAGAATCTGTTTGAAAGTTCTTTATAAACTTCTTTTTCAACCATATCATTTGTTTTGAAAAGCTCAGCCTCAAACTCAGTCTCAAGCAAAGGACTTTTCTCTAGATCAAGTTCAACATCCTCATCAATTTCTCTTCTCTTATGATCCATATTTGTTGAATCAGGAGTGGTATTGTTATCAACCTTTTCCAACATATATGTGTCATAACTAGATTCAACTTGATCAGTATGTTGTTGCTCATTAGTAGGGACATTATGTTGAACAGTTAAATGTACCTCAGCAAATGGCACTTGGTCATTTGCTGGTCTGATATCTGCATCCACATCATGTGTGATATGAATCACTGAACTGCTCCTTGTATCATGCTTATCTGACTTTGTCCCACTGCATTCAGTGACAACCGATCTAGCATCCAATGCTTTACTCGACTCAACATTGATATCACTTGATTGCACTCGAGTTTCATTCATCTTGACGTCATACATAAGCTTGTGTTGTGCTCTTTCCCCAATGTACTTCCTAACATTACCCATGTGTTGGAGTAATGTTTCTTTGAAAATGTCAACTTCAATTCCAGTGTAATCGGTAAAACACTTTTCTGTCATTTGATAGTCATAATCGCAAGTGTATTGTGAATCGATGAACATTTGAAGTTTTTTGCTAATCACCCGAAGAGCAATCATGGATCCAATTTCATGAAATTATTATTTGACAAGTTTTTGTTCTAGTTGATCTAAGTACAGGAGCATTGTGCCTCTGAAAGTCTGTACATCTTGACCGAAGAGTGACGCAAATGCTCGTTCGAATCCACCCTTGGATCCAGGTCTTTCTAAGAGAACCTTGAGATGTGAGTAAAGTAGTCGAAAATGTTCCATGCAACTTTCCTTTACTATATCTTGCACTTGTAGTGGCTGGTGTAACTCTTTCTCTTGTGAATTCGAGCCTAAAGGTTCCATATTAGCGTTATCCGACTCAAAAATATTTGTCTGTTGTACTTTGTTGGGAATCTTATGTTCATCGATCATGTAGTACAATTTGAGTATCGCAGCTATGACTGAATCCGAAGTGTTTGACATGATATGAATGTGCACGGGATTTTACAAGTTTATGATTTAAACCGAGAAACAGAATCTTTCGCGGGATTTTACAAAATCAAGAAGAAACCGTGAGACAATGATTAATTGAATGTGTTATGATAATTGATGGATTGGTAAATTTCAGACAAATCTCAATAGGCAAAACGAAGCTACTTGAGACAAATCTCAATGGACAAAACGAAATATCTGAAAAACTCTTCTAGACAAAACGCAGTGAAGTCCAATAAGCAAACACAAGCCAACAGCCCAAAGTAAATTTCAACTGAGTTTAGTCCATAATAATCACGTACGTGTGTTGAAATCTAAATAAGCCCCGTAGTTAGATCCAGTAACCCCGAAAATAACTAGCAAACAAATAATAACCACGAACCTGAATAATCTCAACCCAAAAGAAATCTCAATTTCGGATTATTGAAGCTCAATCAAAACCACGGTCTAAATTAGAACTCAAAAATTCTACAGCCAAATTTATCCGTATAACACAAACAAATTAATTCGTCCCTTATTTGACCAAATGATTCACTCGACTAGTAATTCCAGCCCAATTTCGTCCACAAAAGATCAACACCAAATTCCAGCCCAACGGTAAATAATATTCGGCCCAACACAACTCTAATATTAATCACAGCCCAATTCAATAAATCTTGCCCTAAAATACACTTATGCAGCCCAACACACAATGATGTAAATCCGGCCCAAGATAAACTCTTAATCAGCCCAAGTAACACTTGCTCTAATTTTCGGGTATCTATTACCACTTAATCACACTTTACTAACCCTAATCACTTAAACATAACCATGGCAGTTACAACAAACTTGACGCCCCCTTTTTTCTTGATGCGTGGGTTCAGGGTCGAGAAAACCTCCTTTTCTATGAGCAAGCTTTTGAACCCTCTAAGCAGTGAACCTAATCGTTGTAGTGTAGTATGGGGTAAGCCTCGGGGATTGATTTCGTTCTCTAGGGGAATTGGAATGCTAGAAAGAGATTTATGACGAGAATATGGGGTTGAGCATGATTCTTTATCTTCTTTTTTATGTTTTTTAGAAAGCAAGGGTAAAATCTCGGGGTATATGATTGGGGGGTGGTACTTCTACCGATTTCACTACTTTAACTACTTATCTAATTTAACTACTTAACTATTGGATAGATTATGTTTATTGAGGTGTGCTCCTATGATGATTAAAGATGTGTTCACTTAGATACTATTACTCCCTAGTAATCTTTTATTGGTCGGTTGAATTGTCACTTCATTTATCTTAATTGGTGCGCTCCTATAGAATACACGGGATCGGAAAGTGCAATAGCATCTCCCCCGAATACACTATTATCATAAAGCACAACTCACGCAATAAACACAACGATGGCCTAGGTGCACTCCTATGGCTTTTTGCTATTTGGGACGTTCAAGCTCCTAAAAATGAAAGAATAAGCCAGTTTTCCTTACTCTAGTGTCTACCAATTAAGACAAAAGACAACCTAACAATAATCAACAACTAGGTTTCATCGATCTAAGCAAACATACAAGTAATTTAGCTAGACATATAAAACAAGCAAGCATACACACAATCAATTGAACATGGGGTAGACATAATGATAAATTGGATAAACAAACTTATCTTGATGTGTAAAATAAGGTATGAGACCCTAGAATACTATCCAAGTCGGACTACAACTGATTTAGGGTTTGCTCTCCAATATTATACCTCCTTAAAATACAGAAAAATCGAGTTCTATATATAGATTTACAATCGTGACGGCGTCACCTTTTGCTAGTGACGTTGTCAAGTCGCCTTCATTAGGGTTTCGTTTGGGCCAAGTCATCGTAGGGACGGCGTCATTTGAGAGTTGTGACGCCATCAGTCTTCATACAGGACGTCGTCTGAATCTTGGATCTTGGGCATCTGGTGTAATTTTTGTGAGTGACGCCTTCCAGAAATAAGGCGTGACGCCGTCAGGCTTTAGGACCAGAAATTCCGTTGAACCATCATGTGCACTTTTTATCAAGTCTTCTATATAGGGACGGCGTTGCCCTTTAGATGGGACGCCGTCAGGTTCTGCTGAGCAGCTTGGAGTGCCTTTGATCTTTACTTTGCTATTTTCTTTATGTTTTTGCTCAATTTTGTCCAAATATGCTTCATTCCAGCATTTTGCTTCCAAAAGACCTAAAAAGTGAAAAGGAACAATTTAACAGATATAAAATGTGCTGATTTAGGGCTTAAATGACCCCCTAAAAACGTATGTTTTAAATCCTTGTCAAATATCCCTGCACTTGGTATTTACTTGTCCTCAAGCAAATGTGCTTTTGGCAATCAGTTTATAAGTTAGGGGCATGAAGCATTGGTTTAAGATAGTCTACAACAAGTACAATCGCCACAATAATCATAACAAGCACGGAAATTATATACTAGCACCTCACAATTGGTGTTTGGATTCTCTCATCTCTCGGGTTTATATGAAATATAAAATGAATGGAAATGGAAGATAAACAATCATTACTTGGCATAGTACACAGATTACCATAGGCTCTAGAATAGATCAAACCTCCACCGCTTTGGCGTAAGCACCTATGAATAACTATCTAAGAGGTCCTTATAAAGGGTTGTAACGTTAGGCTTAGGGTAGGGAAGTAAAGGGTTTTTTTGGATAGGGGATATTTAGTGGTGGCAAGTCAAAAATCTTATGTTACAAGCATGTAAAGCGTGGCGTTGCTAGGCCAAGACTCAACTCACTAACACTAGATAACTTGAAACAAAATAAACATAAACTTAAAAATGTAATGATAAAGATAGATGTAGCATGGTAGCCCTTTTTTTGACAACTCTTTTCTTTCTTTCTTTTTTCTTTTTTTTTCATTTTTATCAGACTTTTTTACTCTATCATCCTCTATGATAACATCAAAATATAAGGGATTTATAGGAGCATCCCTACACTTGAGTTTTTTATTTCTCTAACACTAATTGACCCGATTTGAAAAGATCAAAACACTTGGAGTATTTAATTACATAGACAAAAGGAATTTGAATTTATCGTTCTTTCCCGTTACTCCATAAAATATTACTTTTACCCATGAGTCCCAATCGTTCCAAAACTGTATACAAAAGATATGACTCGACTTAGCAACTATGCACGTAAATAGATAATTGAACTAAAGGTTTGATAGTGATAACAATAATGCACTAAAGATGAGTGCATACAAGGTAGGCTAAGGAGATTTGGGTGTAAATTTGAGGGTGGATTGTAAACAATGCTCTTCATTGATATTCCGGAAAACCGGAACATCACGAAAACCGTGAAAAGGATAGGCTCTGAGGGGTTAACTAGGGGTATCGTGTACTAAAGATGAGTACATCGCAAGGGTGTGGGGCAATTACTCAACCAATGTGGAAGATGTAATTATAATACAGGTTTCAAACAAGGGTTATCCTAATGCCTCTTATCATTTAGTTACTCCTAACTACACAAGTGTAGTCTCACTAGCGATCTTGGAATGCATCACAAAACAAGTTCTAGAATCTAATATACTACCGGTACACTCACTAAGCATTAAAGATGAATGCTTTTATTCCTAAAGATCTAGGGGCGAACCTCACATTTTTGGGGTGGAATTTGAGTGGTATACGGTTTTTGTGCTAGTCATATAATTCCTATCCATGAGACGCTTTATTAAGACTAAAGTTTAGCTTATAAATGTCATAAAAAATTTTAAATTTGGTGCTAAAATTACCCTAACAAATATTTCTTATGGTTTATTACACAAATTACCAAGGATAAGACAAATAATCAAGTGAGTGAATAGTTTCTAAGTTCCCGTTTTATTCTCCCTCCCTATACTTAAACTGAACATTGTCCCCAATGTTCCCCGAAAGTATCAAAGTTATGATAAAGGAAGGTAAGTAAGGAAAAGAAACTAATACTCCCCTGATTAGCTCGGTTTGATATGTGTGAAGTTGCGGTTAACTCCTCTTCCAAGAAGAATGCATAGATAATAAGCTTCGTCCAATATGTGTTTGTTCTTCTTGTCCAATATAACCTGCACACATAAGAAAACAAACGAAACCTTCGCGTAAAATCGACGGTAAAACTATATATGACACACAACTACACTAGAAAGCAAGTAACATATAATGCTTGTGGAATAGATGTTTGTAGTTTTTCTGGAAAATTAAGAATTGGGAATTTCCAAAAATTATAAACTGCACAGAAAACAAAACTGATATTTTGTTTCTACATTGCCTGACACCGTCAGGTATTAATCCGGACACCGTTAGGTTGTCCTGACAAAATCTGGTCTGTTGCGTTTTTATGAAAAAAATCTAGAAAAATTGCCTCATTAAAACCTGGAAAAACTTCTGCAAAACATCCATCATGACTCGATACAAGCGTTTGACTCTAAAAAACACACATATATATCAATTTCAATTTTTGTAATTCTCATGTTCATGTTCTTAAAAACTTATATAATCTTCCCTACACTTATCTTTTTGTAAAATACCTTTATATGTAATTAAGACGAGGTTAAAAACAAAATAAAGCATTTTCATAAATTCTAACATAAACATGAGAATCAACTAATAATGAAAAAGATGTATAAAACACACAAATAAAGATGAAAAACAAATATGCAAACAAATGAACATAGGTTGCCTCCCAAGAAGCGCTTGTTTTTGTTCGAGTCACGAGCTTGACTCTACCCTTATTTAACGGATAAAGAGGAAGTTTTCCCTACACTTAAGATTAAGTGTGGGTGATAGTAGTAATACACACCCTTAGGGTGGAAATTTGCTACGTGAGGAGAGGGTGATGGGTGATTTAGATGCTCAAAGGGGTGTACTCGATTCATTATAACCTTGCCTAATTCTATTGGTGTAGCGGGTGATTCAAGTCTTTCTCCTAGAAATGGATCATCTTCTATCATATTCAAGAGATTCTTAGTTGAGGATCCATCTTAACCTAATAAACCCGGTTTAAACCCATAATGTTTTTGTTATCAACTATTAATGGGTGATGTAAGTGTGTAAGGTCATGAGTTACTCCTATATTAGCTTCCACTCTACATGGCTCAGAGTCTACTACTTTTATTGTAACATTACCCGGACTACATGGTTTGATGGGTGGGCCTAACTCAATTCCTAAATTCACATCTAAAGACGGAAAATTGGGTAAGGTTTTTGGTTGAGACTCCGGTTCATCGAAACTAGGAACTTCCATATAACTAAGAGAAAGGTCATCACTACAAGCGTTCAAACCTGCATCCTCTAATGGTGTTTATCAATCAGGGTTCCTATAGTCTCTTCTACTTCTTCCGGGTAAGTTATAGGCGGTGTGTGTTCCTCAAGTGACGGTAGGACTTGTGGGCTTGGAGTTTTCACCTCATTCTCCATTATATCTAGATCTCCTATATGTGCATCATGTGTTTTAATATGATCTAACTCAAATACACTCCTAAGTATCTCAAATCCTTCTTTAGCCATTTCAAATTCTTGGTTCGATTCATAAGAATCGTTCTCAAAAACTTGATTACTATGTTCTATTTGCCTAAAGGATTCCTCATGCGTGTCATATGTTTTGAAATCTATCCCACGCATGAAACTAGGTAGTTCAACTCTAACCATCTCACAATTTTGTTTGGATTTAGGTTCCATTTTCTTAAAATCTAGGTCTTTTTGTTCATGGTGCCTAAGGTTGGATAAATCCTCCTTATCTGTTTCCTCAAGTTGTGATGTAGACAAGCCTATGATTTTATTCAACTTATTGGTTACGCTTAGGAAGATTTTCCCAAAAACTTTCAAAATGGACTCACTAAAAGGAGTTGATCCTAACATTGATTTTTGAATAGAAGCCACACATGCACAAAATTCATTAAAGCCATCTAACTTTACACCCATCTTCTCTTGGATATCTCTAAGATCACTCACAAATTCATTAGAATAATAAGAAGCAATTCTATCTATGAAATACATTTGTTCCTCATTTGTTAGTGATTCAAATGCAACTTCACTTGCCATAGTGACAAATGGAAAGGGTTTTACGAACAAAGGCACAAAGAAAAAGATAGACTACAAGAAAGCTAATGAAAAAGAGAAAAAAGGCTCACTTGATATGAATCAAGCGAGTAGACCTAAACGAAATAGAAATATAACTACCTATTCTATTCCCCGACAGCGGCGCCAAAAACTTGATGCGTGGGTTCGGGGTCAAGAAAGCCTCCTTTCTACGAGCAAGCTTTTCAACCCTCTAGGCAGTGAACCTAATCGTTGTAGTGTAGTACGGGGTAATCCTCGGGGATTGATTTTGTTCTCTAGGGGAATAGGAATGCTAGAAAGAGATTTATGACGAGAAGGTGGGGTTGAGGATGACTCTTTCTATTCTTTTTTATGTTTTTTAGAAAGCAAGGGTAAAATCTCGGGGTATATGATTGGGGGGTGGTACTTCTACCGATTTCACTACTTTAACTACTTATCTAATTTAACTATTTAACTATTGGATAGATTATGTTTATTGAGGTGTGCTCGTATGATGATTAAAGATGTGTTCACTTAGATACTATTACTCCCTTGTTATCTTTTATTGGTCGGTTGAATTGTCACTTCCTTTATTTTAATTGGTGCGTTGTATTCCTATTAGTCGTAGGGGGTGCCTAATTCCCTAGCTCTATGAATTGTAACTCTCCTATAGAATACACGGGATCGGCAAGTGCAATAGCATCTCCCCCGAATACACTATTATCATAAAGCACAACTCACACAATAAACACAACGATAGCCTAGGTGCACTCCTATGGCTTTTTGCTATTTAGGACATTCAAGCTCGCAACAATGAAAGAAGAAGTCAGTTTTCTTTACTCTAGTGTCTACCAATTAAGACAAGAGACAACCTAACAACAATCAACAACTAGGTTTCATAGATCTAAGCAAACACACAAGTAATTTAGCTAGACATGTTAAACAAGCAAGCATACACACAATCAATTGAACATGGGGTAGACATAATGATAAATTAGATAAACAAACTTATCTTGATGTGTAAAATAGGGTATGAGACCCTAGAATACTCTCCAAGTCGGACTACAACTGAGTTAGGGTTTGCTTTCCAAAATTCTACCTCCTTAAAATACAGAAAAATCGAATTCTATATATAGATTTATAATCGTGTTGGCGTCACCTTTTGCTAGTGACGCCGTCAGGTCACCGTCATTAGGGTTTCGTTTGGGCCAAGTCAGAGTTGGGACAACGTCATTTGAGAGTTGTGACGTCGTCAGTTTTCATGCAGGACGTCGTCTGAATCCTGGATCTTGGGCGTTTGGTGTAATTTTTGTGAGTGACGCCTTCCAGAAATAAGGCGCGACGCCGTCAGGCTTTAGGACCAGAAATTCCGCTGAGCCATCGCGTGCACTTTTTATCAAGTCTTCTATATAGGGACGGCGTCGCTCTTTGGATGGGACTTCGTCAGGTTCTGCTGAGCAGCTTGGAGTGCATTTGATCTTGACCTTGCCATTTTCTTCATGTTTTTGCTTCTTTTCGTCAAAATATGCTTCATTCCAGCATTTTGCTTCCAAAAGACCTAAAAAGTGAAAAGGAACGATTTTAAGCAGTAACGGATATAAAATGTGTCAATTTAAGGCTTAAATGACCCCCTAAAAACGTATGTTTTAAATCCTTGTCATTTCTCCTCACAATACGCAGCCAACACAACACTTGATCTTAACAATCCGAAACACATAGCTACTAATCCTTTTCGAATCTTGTTGTTGTTTCAATGACGAACACCAAGCACACTTAAATCGAAAGAAGGTGAGTATGAAACTTATAAGGTTTTGTTCTTGCTTTAACTTTTCGGAAATTAATTGGAAGGTTTTCTTCTATATGGATCTATGATGTGTCAAGTTCACTTACAAAAATCGTTGAGGATTTGAAATACAAGTGTACTAAACTGAGATCTAATTTGATTTTACTTTTAATGGTCAAAACAAGGGTTTATAGCGGTCAAACCGCAACATTTTTAGTCAAAACGCAGAGACAAAATGCAATGTCTTCTAAGCAAATCGCAAGAGCAAAACGCAATCCCTTGAGTCAAAACGTAGGAGCAAAACGCAATAGCAAAACGCAATGACGTAGGAGTCAAACCACAACCTTCTTGGAGACAAAACACAGTGTCACATTCAATCAAGTACACAAGTCGCTTTCACCCAGTTTTGTCTTTATTCCCTTTTTGGCTACCAACCCAAACGCAACAGAGATCACTAGGAAAAAAGCAATGACTTTTTACCACTTTATGCTCAAATCGCAAACTAGAAATACTCAAATCGCAGCCAAGAGTAACCAAATCGCAACCAAGAAAAACCAAAACGCAACCAAGAATAAAAACTACAAAATCTTCGAATACACCTTCAAAATGACCAATAGCTTATGGAATAAGCTAACCAATCACCAAAGTAAGCTATAACAACTAACCTAAACACGAAAGTACAAGCTTTCAACAAATCTAACCACAAACCAAGCTTAACCTATGATATTTCTTGCACTTCTATTCGAACCAAGTAAAAACAAGAAAAACAAAACATAAACAAGCCACAAATCCAAGTACACACAATCTAGCTAATCAACCCATGGCTCTTGATACCAATTGTAAAATATTAGAAATCATAACACACACTTTGATTTGAGGTTTGGTCGAAATTTTAGAAAGAGAAACGGGAGTTCTAGTGATAGAAAGTGAAAGAGAAATAATTGTAAGATTAGAAGCTCCAACCCTTTCACTTGGAGTGAAAGGGTATTTAATTTTTTATAGTACTTGCATAAACGCCCATACTTAGGTTGTGGAGTGGGCTGACAGTGGGTAAAGACCCAACCCGACTCCACGGTGATACAATAACTTAATGTTTACTAATAAGACTACGACCTAACCAATGCTAGATGATACTCGGGGTGACCGGGTCTTTAATATGGATTTTCATAATCCTAACAATAAACTTCCTCAATACTTTTGAATGGAAACTGTAAATAGAACTCTACTGGTTGTCTTACAACTGTGTCTGTAGATAAAACTATCTTTGTATCCCCAAATGTAGCAATATAAAAACCTAGCAACCTGGTTTTAAAACAAAAACTTTTAGCACAATTGTTTAATCAAACTTACAAAATCTTAAAAATAATTATATTAATACAAAGGATTACTTCTTTTTGAATTCTTTAATATGTGAGTTTGATTTATCATTTGTCACCAACTTTGTGCCAGCAAAGCAATTAGAAACTTGTGATGCACCTGCATATAGAACACAAAATTTTAGTTCGCTTTCCGATATCTCGGTGAACAAACATTAGCAACCAAATTACTTATAGTTCCACATGCTTTGTTTTGCCATAACGATAAGCATGATTATATGATCTTTTGATGTGGCATTCGCCTTTATAAATTCATAAAGTTTAATAGCCAAGTCATTCCAAAGTGTGCATGGAACTCTTACACCAGTAAACAAAAAGATATAACATTATTGACAAGCCATTTGCCATTCTGAAGTATGCATTTAATAACATTATCAATATTTACAAAAATGATAACCATTGTAAATCACCTAAGATCTTGTAGCTTGAACTCTAAGAAATGTTTAGGTTTATCAAATGGGTCAATAATCGCCATGTTGTTGTTCTCGACTAGCTGAACAATGACATCTGAAAAAGATAAATCATACTAAATACTATATAAGAAACACATAATTCTGATACACAAACTAATATATGAGAAACACATAATTCTGATACGCAAACTAATATATGAGAAACACATAATTCTGATACGTAAACTAAAGCACAATCACAAAAAATAAAAACTTACCAAAGGATGTGCCTTAGAAAACTCTCAAAAGACACAAAGTTCAAAGACTCTTGTATATTAGCAAATTCAGAACGTCGTCGAACATTTGTTTTTTCGAGAAAGTGGATTTTGCATGGATGAGAAGTTATTTTAAGCATGTATGTATTACGTTTAACATTGAAGTTTGATATATAGTGACAATCATCTTGGCGAATGAGGAATTGGAAATCTAAAACCACTAAATTACCAATGGTTGCATGAATCTTGGTGCCCTGATAAATAAAACATATTATAAAGATAGATATTTACAGCATATGTTTCAAACAAAAACTTGTTTATAAACAAATAATTATACTTGTTCATCCATCAGAATCATATCAATACCAGCAACTTTAGACTTCTTACTAACCCCGAAATACCGATTCCATATAGAAACGACTTTTACCTTAATATTGCACTTACCATTCGTGTCATTGATATCTGAAAGCGCGATGATCTGCATGGTTTTACCTGCGATAAGAAAACGAAGGCACAAGGGTTAGAAGACCAATAAACGATAAGCAGCCACATTGGGCGAGTATATATAGGCACAAGATTAGGGTTTCACAATTGTGGCTCAATAGATAACGCAATTCAAATATAGAAAAGATATCGGTAAGGATAACCATCGTTCTTAAAACCTTCTAGAACATGATCTCATATTTGGAAACACGTCTCTGATACGCTCAAGAGTTTCACGACACCAAAGTTTCATAAAATGCACCCGGTTTCTCAAATGTTTTTTTATTCGCGTTTTCGACACATCTATGTTTGGGGAGCCTTTTAGAAAACACCTAAAACGGCCCGAGTTTTTCTCAATTAAAAACTCAATTAACCAATGAGAGGGCTCAATTGCAAAATCGAGCCCTCTCATTGGTTAATCGAATCCCTTAATTTGGCCTAAAGTGAGTTCTCTTATTATATAAAAGACACTTGTGACCATTTTAAGAGTGAGGTGTACGCTCATGCCAAAGGGTGGTGCCATGCTAACAGCCCACTTTAATAAGCGGCTCATCATACCATGTTTCGTGTCATTGGTGCTTGATAAGGTTTTAAAAGGTACCATTTTGAGGGGTCGTTTAAGTCCTTATTTGATCACTTTTGTATCCGTTATTGCTTAATATCGTTCCTTTTCACTTTTTAGGTCTCGTGAAGGCAAAATGCTGGAATGACACTTATTTGGACGAAATGGCGCGAATATATGAAGAAAATGGCCAGAGTCGAAATCGAGACACTCACAGTTGATAAAAGTAGAAGGCGACGGCGTCAGGTGCTATTGACGACGCCGTCCCAAAATTATTGTGACGGGCCAGAACCCAAAACTCGTATTTTCAAGAGACGGCGTCTAGTGGTGAAAAAGTAGGCCGTCGCTACTCAGACGGCCTAGATGCAATCCAGACGACGTCAGAAGCTGAAGAGGATGGCGTCACGGACATAAGGTGACGCCGTCGCAAGGTTAATGTGGCCAAGACGAAACCCTAATGGCGGCGACACGACGGCGTCACTAAACATAAGGTGACGCCGTCGCAATTGTAATCTTATATATAAAATCCGAATTTTTCAGTCTTTGTGTGGAGAGTCTTTGGAGTAAAAACCTAAAACCGAACCTAAGGTGTCTTGTATAGTATTTTAGGGTTTTAAACCCTATCTTACATCAAGATAAGTCTTTACTTCATTAATTCAATTATGTCTTTGATTATTTGTGTGTATGCTTGCATGTTCTCCATGTCCGGCTAATTTATTTGTGTGTTTGCTTAGGAAGTATGAAACTTAATTATTGAATATTGATTGGTTGTTTCTTATCTTAGTTGATTTATGATCTAGTAATGCGATAGGTCATCCGTTGTGCACTTAATGCTTGATTCATCTTTGTGAACCTTAGAGTATAATTACCTGAGTGATTGTAGGCTAAACCATCCAAAGAGCGCCTTAGAGTAGGAGTCTATAATCTCTAGTGGGTTTGTAGACAAGACCCTTTGGTAAGTTCAAAGAGTTAGGGAGAAACGCATACCCTACAACTTTAGACACACAACGCAACTAGGAATAAGACGTGACACTCAACCATCAATAGGAGATAATTAAGGAGTAATACAAACTAAGTAAACACATCTTTAAACTATCATACGAGCACACATTAATTAGACATAGACTCCCACAACCTTAGTTTAGATAATTAGATAATAGTAGAGTAATCGGTAGAAATACCAACCCCCCCCCCCCCCCAAATCCAATACCCGAAATTCGTACCTTTCCATTTTCATAAAATATAAAAAGATAAAAAATAATCTTCCTCAACCTTAACCTTAGCGTAGTAACTCCCTACTAGCATTCCTATTCCCCTAGAGAACGATATCAATACCCGTGGCTTACCCTAATTACTACACTACAACGATTAGGTTCACTGCCTAGGGTGTTATAAAACTTGCTCGAAGAAAAGGAAGTTCCTTTGACCCCGAACGACGCGTGTAGCGTTATCAAGTTTTTGGCGCCGCTGCCGGGGAATAGAATAGCTAGTTAGTAGTCCACCTCGTTTAGGTTTCTTTGCTTGATTCCTATCAAGTAAACTTTTTTTCTCATTTTTAGATTTCTCTTAGTCTATCCCCCTTCTTCGTGACCTTTGTTCGTAACCTCATCACTTCTCATCATGGAAGGTGATAACCCACTACCATTCATCAACCCACCACCAAATGACCCGCCAAGAGCCCGTACTCTTGGTGAATACTCGAGACCAAGCCACCTAGGCTATAGGAACACCATTGAGCTTCCCGACCAAGCCCAAACTACGGCCCTGCGATCCGACACCATCCGGTTGGTGCAAAACGGATGTGCATTCCATGGACTTCGTTCCGAAGATCCAAATCAGCATCTGAGGGATTTCCTCAAAATCGTCGATTCCATCGACCTTGATGCTACTACTCGGGAGACAACGTGCCTGCGTCTCTTCCAATTCTCTCTACGGGACCAAGCTAGTAATTGGCTTGAGCGACTTCCCGCCGGCTCCATCTCAAGTTGGGATGATCTTACGTCTCGCTTCCTTGCTCAATTTTTCCCACCGGGGAGAACCACTAAGCTTAGGAATGACATCTTGATGTTCCAACAACGTCAAGGTGAATCTCTCTACGAAGCATGGACCCGATTCAAGGACTTACTTCATAAAGTCCCTCATCACGGCATTGATCTTTGGCTCCAAGTCCAAATCTTTTATGATCATGTCAACTTTCCCACTAAGCGATCCATTGACCAAGCGGCCGGTGGAAAACTTAGTGATCTCACCGCAGAAGAATCATGGGAAATAATAGAGGACCTCGCCCTCTATGACAACGAAAGTTGGGATGACCCCCGTGAGCTGCCCAAAACCGTCAAGGCAATCTCCTTGCCTCCTCCCGACCGTAGGATGATCGAACTTGAAGATCAAGTTAAATTCCTCATGAGTTCCTACGAAAATCCTAAATCTTCACACCATGTGAACAAAGCTTCTTCCTCGTGCGAGCCGTTTTGTGATCCTCATAACATGCGCACTAGCACCCGATCTCCCGAACACGCTTCTGTTGACTACGCATCCTCGCGTATTAATGGAGCGGGAGGAAGATTCCCTACAACACCCGGACCTAGGAATTTCAATGAAACCCGAGAGGCATGGAAAGGCAAGCCCGATTTCTACTGGGGACAAACCAAAGAATTCACCTCTAATGATTTCTCATGGCCCCCACCTAACGATCCTAACCAACAAAACATCGAAGGGATGTTGCAAAACCTAGTTGCATCCCAAGAAACCCAAATGGCTAAGCTCTCGGACCGCTTTAATAATCAACAAGCCGAGATGGATAGGAAAATATACAACCTTTTGAAAGCCATAGCTAGTGATAAGAAGGTTAGTGCTATCTCAACTCCCGAGCCTTCAGGCATAGAGATTAAGGATCCAAGCAAGCTAAAATATGTCCAATTCGTCAATACCATCGCCTTAGTTGAACCTGATGAAACAAATGACGAAGAGGACTATACACTTGTGGATGAGGAAATACCCGAGGAAGTAGATGAAGTAGACATTGACTATTTCAACAAATTTCCTACGGAAGAAGAACTATCTCGCCACCCTCACTTAGTGCGTGACCTCCGTCACATGTATGTTAGGAAAAGTCCTCGAATTAAGTTTGGGAACCCTTGGAATCTTAACATACCATGTGTCATAGGACACCTTTTTGTGGCAAAAGCGTACATTGATCGCAAGTCCCCAATCAACATAATGACTAGCACCTACTACAATTGGATATTGAAGAAGCCTATTCCAACTAGGCAAGACCCCAATGATCCTAATGTTAGTTGCAACTTTCTTGGTAGAGTTAAGGGATTGCCCATTTATGTAGGTAGTTTCACGTTTCCTACGGACTTCATAATTGTGGATGATATTAGCACGGCCATAGACCCTAGCTTATCCCATGTTATTCTAGGAAAACCTTTCATAGAAAACACCGGGATGACCTATGACCCCTCGTTAGGAGTAGTGAGATTCAAGAATGAGACCGATGACATAGCTTACCAAATGCCGTTTAAGATTGAGAAGTTTTCATCACTCTCTAATGATGAAAAGGAACTTAAACTATCGGTCTATTATAGGAATGATGAGGATAGGGAGAAAGGTGTTGATTATGTTATGGCTAAGATTTTCGGATTCTACAAGGATTGCTTGAGCCTATGACCGGAATATAGGACCGATTGGGGAGAGGATGAACTCTTAGAGAAGCGCATGTTAGGGCACTTCTACAACATGGAATCCCCCATTAGAGACCGTCAAGAGGGCGGTAATGAGAAAACGTAGGAGCACGACTACGAGTCTAGCTACAAGACTCTTTAATAAAGAAAAGCGCTTCGTGGGAGGCAACCCATGCTTAATTGTTTGCTTGTTAGTGTCTTATATCTTTTATTAATTGTTTATCCTCATGTTTAAATTTGTGAAAATGCTTTATTTTGTTTTTAACCTCGTCTTAATTGCATATAAAGGTATTTTACATAAGGGATAAGTGTAGGGAGGATTACACACGTTTTCAAAAGAAACGTAAACATGAGAATAACAATTAATTAAAAGATATTTATGTTTGTTTGTTCGAGTCAAATGCTTGTATCGAGTCATAATGGGTGTTTTGCAGAAATTTTTCCAGATTCTAAAGATGTAAATTTTCCAGAATTTTTTCCAGAAAATCGCAGACCAGTTTTTGTCAGGATAACCTGACGGCGTCAGGATTGTAACCTGACGGCGTCAGGAAGGAGTAAAAACATCAGATTACTTTTTCTCGTTTTCTGAGCTACTTATAAATTTTTGGAATTTTCCAAGTCTTAATTTTCTTAGAAATTCTGTAAACATCCATTCCACAAGCATTATATCCTAGTTTAAATCGAGTCTTATATATTATTACCGCCGATTTTACGCGAAGGTTTCGTTTGTTTTCTTCAAGTGTGCAGGTTTAGTTTGTCAAGAAGAAGTTACATAAGATTGGAAGGAGCTTTTCACGCAATAATTCTTCTTGGAAAAGAGTTTAACCACCACTTTACACGGATCCTACCGAGCTAATCAGGGGAGTATTAGTTTCTTTCGTTTTTAATTACCTTCTTCTATCATAACTTTGATACTTTCGGGGAACATTGGGGACAATGTTCAGTTTAAGTGTAGGGAGGGAAAATAAAACGGGAACTTTAAAACTATGCTTATCCTTGATTATTTGTTTCGTCCAATTGTATTTGTGTAATAAACCATGAGAAAATGTCGGTTAGGGTAATTTTGGCACCAAATTTAAAAATTTTCATGACATATAGGAGTGGGCCATTAGTCTTAACAAAAGCGTCTCACGGATAGGAAGTTATATGACTAGCACAAAAACCCTTTACCACCCAAATTCCACAAAAATGTGAGGATCACCCTTAGATTAGTAGGAATTAAAGCATTCATCTTTAATGCTTAGAGTGTGAACCGGTAGTATAATAGATTCTAGAACTTGTTTTGTGATGCATTCCGAGATCGCAAGTGAGGCTACACTTGTGTAGTTAGGAATAACTAAATGATAAGAGGCATTAGGATAACCCTTGTTTGATACCTGTAATATAATTACTTCTTCCACATTGGTTGAGTAATTCCCCCATACCCTTTGCGTTGTACTCATTTTTAGTACACGATACCCCTAGTTAACCCCTCAGAGCCTATCCTTTTCGCGGTTCTCGTGATATTTCGATTTTTCCGGAATATCAATGAAGAGCATTGTTTACACCCCACCCCCAAATATACACCCAAATCGCCTTAGCCTACCCCTTATGCACTCACTTTTAGTGCAAATGTTTGTTATCACCCTAAACCCTTAGTTCAATTATCTAGTTGCTTGCATAAGTTGCTAAGTCGAGTCATATCCTTTGTATACAGTTTTGGGACGATTGGGATTCATGGGAAAAGTTAAAGTTTATGAAATGACGGGAAGGGAACGTAATTCAAATTCCCTTTGTTTGCGTAATAATGTACCCCAAGTGTTTTGATCTTTTCAAATCGGGTCAAATTAGTGTTAGAGTAATAAAAAACTCAAGTGTAGGGATATGCCTGTAAATCCCTAGTATTTTGATGTTATCTTAGAGGATGGTAGAGTAAAAGTGTATGGGAAAAAAAATCGAAAAAAAAATAGAAAAAAAGAGAAAAAAAAAATAGAGTGAAAAAAAAAAGAAAAAAAACATACGGGCTACCATCCTACATCTATCTTTAAATTTATGTTTATTTATTTCAGTTATCTAGAGTTTAGAGTGTCGAGTCTTGGCTTAGCAACGCCATTCTTCGTATGCATTTAACATAGAGATTTTTGACTTACCACCACTAAATAGCCTATCCCACCAAACCCTTATTTCCCTACCGTAAGCCTAACGTTACAACCCTTTTAAAGACCTCTTTGATAGTCTTTCTTAGGTGCTTACGCCAAAGCGATGGAGGTTTGATCTATTCTCAAGCCTATGGTAATCTATGTACTAGGACCGGTTAATGAGTGTTTATCTTCCATTTTCTATATTGTTATATTTCATATATACACCCGAGAGAGATGTGAGTATCCAAACACCCCATGTGAGGTGCTAGTATGTAATTTCCGTGCTTGTTATGACTTTTGCGGGGCTTATATGTGTTGTGGACCGTTTTGAATTAATGCTTCATGACCCCTAACTTATAAATTAATTGGCTAAAAGCACATTTGCTTGAGGACAAGCAAATAACAAGTGTAGGGATATTTGATAAGGTTTTAAAAGGTACCATTTTGAGGGGTCGTTTAAGTCCTTATTTGATCACTTTTGTATCCGTTATTGCTTAATATCGTTCCTTTTCACTTTTTAGGTCTCGTGAAGGCAAAATGCTGGAATGGCACTTATTTGGACGAAATGGCGCGAATATATGAAGAAAATGGCCAGAGTCGAAATCGAGACACTCACAGTTGCTGAAAGTAGAAGGCGACGGCGTCAGGTGCTATTGACGACGCCGTCCCAAAATTATTGTGACGGGCCAGAACCCAAAACTCGTATTTTCAAGAGACGGCGTCTAGTGGTGAAAGAGTAGGCCGTCGCTACTCAAACGGCCTAGATGCAATCCAGACGACGTCAGAAGCTGAAGAGGACGGCGTCACGGACATAAGGTGACGCCGTCGCAAGGTTAACGTGGCCAAGACGAAACCCTAATGGCGGCGACACGACGGCGTCACTAAACATAAGGTGACGCCGTCGCAATTGTAATCTTATATATATAATCCGAATTTTTCAGTCTTTGTGTGGAGAGTCTTTGGAGTAAAAACCTAAAACCGAACCTAAGGTGTCTTGTACAGTATTTTAGGGTTTTAAACCCTATCTTACATCAAGATAAGTCTTTACTTCATTAATTCAATTATGTCTTTGATTATTTGTGTGTATGCTTGCATGTTCTCCATGTCCGGCTAATTTATTTGTGTGTTTGCTTAGGAAGTATGAAACTTAATTATTGAATATTGATTGGTTGTTTCTTATCTTAGTTGATTTATGATCTAGTAATGCGATAGGTCATCCGTTGTGCACTTAATGCTTGATTCATCTTTGTGAACCTTAGAGTATAATTACCTGAGTTATTGTAGGCTAAACCATCCAAAGAGCGCCTTAGAGTAGGAGTCTATAATCTCTAGTGGGTTTGTAGACAAGACCCTTTGGTAAGGTCAAAGAGTTAGGGAGAAACGCATACCCTACAACTTTAGACACACAACGCAACTAGGAATAAGACGTGACACTCAACCATCAATAGGAGATAATTAAGGAGTAATACAAACTAAGTAAACACATCTTTAAACTATCATACGAGCACACATTAATTAGACATAGACTCCCACAACCTTAGTTTAGATAATTAGATAATAGTAGAGTAATCGGTAGAAATACCAACCCCTCCCCCCCAAATCCAATACCCGAAATTCGTACCTTTCCATTTTCATAAAATATAAAAAGATAAAAAATAATCTTCCTCAACCTTAACCTTAGCGTAGTAACTCCCTACTAGCATTCCTATTCCCCTAGAGAACGATATCAATACCCGTGGCTTACCCTAATTACTACACTACAACGATTAGGTTCACTGCCTAGGGTGTTATAAAACTTGCTCGAAGAAAAGGAAGTTCCTTTGACCCCGAACGACGCGTGTAGCTTTATCAGTGCTCGGCTGGTAAATACCAGCCCACGTGCTTGAGATTTTTTTTTTTTTTTTTTTTTTTTTGTGTTATATTTGTGTATTTAGTGGGGTATGTGTGGACCTATAACACCACTTTTACTTCAACGACACCATATTTTTTGGTGCCAACGGTAACGACACAAAATGTGGTGCCAAATAATTTCTGATGTCATAGAAGGTTTTGTTGACGTGTCAGCATTTTTGCCTATGACACCATCTCTATGGCACGAGGGCACCCACTGCTCTAACTCTTTCTACACTCACCTTCAACTGGTTGATGTTTGAATTAAACATAGGGATAAGAGCGTGAGGTATGGTGAAACAATTTGCTCTCCACTCCTAGGTGGCAGCCTCGCCACCACTCGCCACCACAGCACCTTGCTTCACCACTTTCCCACTCGCCACTCCCACAACACAAATAAGACAAAACACATTTTGAAAAAAACTATCCGTTTTAATGCAACGGTTACTTTTATTTTATTTTATTTTTTTCAAATTTAAATATTTACCTCACCCACAATATAAATAATACCCATATCTTACACAAAAATTCACACTTCTCTTTCAAAAATATATAATCTTCACCATCTCAATCCACAACCAAAATGTCTCAAGATCCAAACGAGATGTCGTTTATGAATCTTCTCAACTCGTCTTCGTCAAACCCGTCCACCCCATCGTCCCAAAGCTCAAACTCTTCTTCGCACGTCGGATTTCAAGCTTATCAATATCCAAGACAATCACAACCGCAATTCTATCAATCACAACAATCACAACCGCAATTCTATCCATCACAACCGCAAGTCTATCCATCACAACAATCACAACCGCAATTCTATCCGTCACAACAATCACAACCGCAATTCTACCCTTCACAACAACATTACTTTGAATCACAAAAAATGATGCCACAATTCAAAGTACCTCAACCACCACCAACCGAAACACGTGAACAACGTTGTCAAGGAAAAAAACCGGCCAAAGTGCCAAAGAAAAAAAACAAGACCGTGGTGAATTTGGACACGGACAACGAGGAGGAGGAGGAAGAAGAGTGTCGAACCACAATTCGTTGGTCAAACGACGAAGAAAAAATTTAGCCGAGTGTTGGGTCGGGGTTTCCCAAAATGCCGCTATCGGTAATGACCGACAAAACGATGCGTTTTGGACTCAGATTTGGGAGGACTTCAACGATCGGACAACAGGGCCTACTCGTACCAAAAATATGGTCACGGATAAATGGAGTCGGATAAACGGTGATTGTCAAAAGTTCAACGGTTTTTACAAGCATTTGGAGCGTAAATCCGGAGAAAATGATGCTGATCATATTGAGAATGCAAGACTCGCTTTTAAGGCTCAATCAGGGAGACAGTTTAATATGGTGTCGTCGTTGAAGGTTTTGAAACAATATCCCAAATGGTACGTGTCGAACGTGATCGATGAAGATAATCTCGCCGAACTATTCGGCCCTGATCCAAGAGCTCGTCCTGCAGGCAAGCCTCGACCAGCAAAAAAATCAAAATCGGTGGAGTCGTCAACGAGCACCGGGGGGAGTCAATCGGATGCTATAGTGGAAGCTTTGCGTCAAGATTATAAACGTAAAGTAGACAAATCCGAAGAAGTGTACGAGGCGAGGATAGCGAAAGAAAATGGACTTTTAGAGTGTCGAGAATTAGAGTTTCTCATGCTTGATACTGAGGAGTTGTCGGAGCCAAAAAATCAATTATCAAAAAGAAACAAAACCAAATAATAGCAAAATACAACATGTAAAAGGCGAAAAATGTTGTATTTTTTAAGTTTCATATGTTTTTTATTTATCGTATGTTTTTCCGTATTGTAGTTTTTTCCCGTATTGTAATTTTATTTAAATGAAATGAATTATATTGTGTTTGAAAAATATGGAAAAGAAATAAAATGAGGGTGAGTGGGGCCCAAGTGAAGAGGTTTTGGTTAGTTGTGAATTGAGTGTATTTTTAAGTGGGTGTGTTGAAGTGATGTGGCACATGTGGGACCCAAGTGAAGAGGTGTGGCTAAGCCACCACACCCATGCTCTAAAGACTCTCAAATCTACAAGTTGTACCATTTTTATGTTTTTTATAATTTTATTTATATTAAAAAATTTGCGAAATAAAAAAATATAAAATTTAACAAGTAAAAAGTATTAAACTGACAAAAAGTATGAAATAAAAACCGTTAAAAACTGTGTTGATTAGAGAGCAAAAACTACAAAACATTTGTATTTTTTGTTGACTAGGGGAGTAGGGGGTACCAAACCCTTAAACATATTATCAAACGGTTAAAAACTACAAATGTAAGGACCAAAATGCAATTGTCATGTTTGAATACAAGGGGCCAGGATTCTGCGGTTCAGTAAAAGTATGGTCCATGTCCACTGATGCATGAGAAGTTGCCATCCGTAGAGAGATATTTGTAGTTTATGTTTTTATTTTGAAAAAGATGTTTGCAGTTTGGTGATTAATCAGATCAGAGCAGTGTTGTGTAATGTGTGTGTGTCTGCGTTGTCGACTCACTTTTGTTACGACAAGCCACATCATTAACCGTACACGTAGTTGGATCGGCTGATTGGGACGACACTTCCTTATGTTTGTTTGTTTTTTAGTATGTTTTTTAAACAAACTTCCGTATATTTTGTTGGGACCTATGGTTCATTGGTTCCTGTAGTTGTTTCTTGGGTAATGTTGTCTCTTGGTTCTTTGGTATAATAAATTGAAATTTTTGTTCCGACAATTGTTTATTCGAAATAAATCTTTCCGTCTCAAAATTATTGTCAGTGAACAAGAATCATAAAACTAGAAAAAAAAGTGAGATCATTATAATTTTCAACCACTCAAATAGAATAATTTCTCACTAAATTTTCCTTTTTTTTACTAAAAATAAAAAATGAACAATTAATTTGATACATTCATTAAAAGAAATACGGACAATAAATATGATATGGAGGGAGCATGAATTAATATTGGAAACGACGCTCATTTAATTGCCAAAATGATAAACAAAAGTGTCGCCTTTATGCAGTGACGGAGACAGGAGAGGGCAGGGTGGGCACGTGACAGCGAAAAAAATTATAATATAAATTTTTTAAAGTATGTGGCTATTTTTGTAATTTGCTCTTTTACTGAATCAATTTGTAGTATAATTACTAAAAGTTATCAATGTTTGCCTTTTTAATCATAATTTTCTGACTCCGCCTCCAGCTTTTATTTCATCAGCATAGCATTGTTAAGTTATCCAAAAGTTGGTGTATTATTACTAAAGTATGAAAAGTATTAAGGGTGTGTTTCGTTCAAATTAAAGAAAAGGAAAGGTAATGATGATGGTGAAAAAAAAAAAAAAAAAAAAAAAAAAATCTCTCAATTTATTGGGTAATGACTCATTACTTATTATTGAGTAATGAGTCATTGCATTATCCTCTACCAAGCACTTTTTTCATTATTTTTTTCATTCTTTACCCATATAACCCCTTACCAAGCATGCCCTAAGTCTCGAATATGATTTGTGCAAAGAAACCATGCTCGAATATGATTGTTGCAAATAAACCTAATAGTCATGATAAGGTTTCTGAAAGAGAGTATCTTGAAAAGTTTGAGTTAGTGTGACAACAGGTTTTGTTACGTAACTAAGGCTGTGTTTGTTTTTAAAAAAAATGCTCTTAACAGCTTCTGAATCTGAACCGTTCAGATGCGATCAAACATTTTGGCCGTTCAGACAGTTTGTTTTTTTTCTCCGTTCAGACGCGGTCAGAGGCAGTAAGATCTTAATGATCTAGACTTGAGAGGGGGTGTCTTAACGCCTCTTGTTGCCTCTTGTTTACACAAAAATAACCAAAAAAAAATTAGTACGAGCAAGCAATTGTGTGGTTCAAACATTACTTTTTTTTCCCGTTAAGATGCGGTCAGATTCAGACATTTACGCCTCATATTCAGAATCAAATGTGCGGTTCATATTCAGATTCAGAACCTCTTAAAAATAAACACTACCTAAGGCGGTAAAAATATTGGACAACATGATTTATAACAAAAGTTACCTAGTGGCTTCAGAAAAAGAAAAAACTTTGGCACCAAATGACATTTGACTCGGCAGGTTTCACGATATAATCATTTTCGAAAAGGAAGATGATTTGTACATTATTTTTTTGTCATTCATCATTAAATTACACCAGTAATGCACACAATACAATACTATTATGCATGATGTAGTGATGAATAGAAAAAAAGGTGGTGTTACAAAATACCTCCCTTTCGAAAACAAGAGTTTGTGAGTTCAAATTATGTTAAAGACAATAATGGAATTGTTGTTATAATCACATGATAATGTGTATGTTATAATTAGGCGTGTAAGGTTGTCCTAATGACATGCATGGGAGAGGTTATAAAGATCTCCTTTTTTTCACATATGATAATCTCTTTTATTTTTTGTTTTTCTTTTTTATTTTTTTTTTCTATTTTTTTATATATAATTTTGTGTATATTATAAAATTATGAAACGAAACGTGCAGAAATTTTTTTAAAAAGTTTTAATAAGTCAAAAATATGAAACTGTCAAAAATTACGAAAAAAAAATGTGGAGGCTGGTGAAAAGTACAAAATATGTGAGGTACGAGTAACATACACCAATGTTTTGTTACTCCAAGAAAGTGGTATGCCATAATTGATCACTTGCAGGGTACCTGCGCGTTGCAGCGGCGGGCACAATACAATTAAAATATTCAGCGATTTTTTTTAGATCTATATTTTACAATACAATAAATATACAAACGACGATAATTTTAGTTTTGAATACTATTATGCAATAACAAAATTTTTCATATAAAAATTGTAGATTATCCACGTGATGTAGTGACAATAATGAGTTGGTAGTAGGTATATTGTAAAAGTATGAGATAAAAGTAGTTGACAATAGCCCGTAGTCATAAGTTAATCATTAAATAATAACACCATGGCGACTTTTAAAAATCACTTACGTTATACTAAGAAAATTTAGTTCTCAAAAATAATGTTTGTTAAATTTGTCCCACATAGATGGATGATACAAGTAAAAGATTACTTATAAAGATTAAGTAAAAATAAATATTCAATAAATCATGTGAATTACTTTAAAGAGTATAATTATTAATATTTAAATATATACATATATAATATATATAATCAGCACTTTGCACCTTTGCATCCTTTGCTTTGAAAAAATCGTCCGATTTTTATAAAACAAAGTTTTAGTTTTTACGGTAAGTTTTATTAAAAAAAATTCAAAAGACGCATATGTTGATTCTCGAGGCACTCTTGCGATTTAATAATATTTCTTGAACATTGTATTTTAGTATGCAATTTTAAACTAATATTAATTTAATAATATCATTTTCTGACGATTTTTATGGGCTAGCCGAACCGGTGGTGACTCCGGTTCCAGGTTGAACCCGTTGGCTCGGTCCGTTTTTTAAAACCATATGTACCATGAACTTGTTTACATATAAATTCATGAAGATTTGTATGTTTTATTAGTTTGTACAATATGTATAATAACAAGTACTTTTCATATTATGGGTGTTTTAAAAATAACATTTATTAGGTATTTATTATTTAGACGTTTTTTTTCTTATGTTAAATTACTTTGTATTTTTTATTATTTTTTTTAAAAACATGTCTTAAAAAAAAGTGTTTTAAAGTGTTGCAACAAATGCTATTATAGATGTACTTATTAAAATTTGTCATTATTAGCAAATGTTAATCTTAATTTTTTAAGTTTTCCTTTTTAAAAATGTCTCAAATGCTTTATAATGTAGTATAGATAAGATAATGCATTTTTTTTTCTTTTTTTTAATGAGAGTATATGCATTTAATGCTAAACTATCAAAATTTACACAAACGTTTTTTGAAAAGTATGCATGTACATACTCTCAATTTTAAGTAGGGGTGAGCATGGTTCGGTTTGGCTCGGTTTTTGTATAAAACCGAAACCGAACCGAAAAATTTCGGTTTTTGATTTTTAGAAACCATTCGGTTTCGGTTTTGTGTCGGTTTGGTTTTTCGGTTGTCGGGTTTTTTTCGGTTTGGTTTTTCGGGTTTTTCGGTTTCTATACGATTTATCGAGCTTTGCTTTTTCAAAGTAGATTTGACATATATCATAAAATAGAACCATATCTTAAACCGGTACCGGCCGGTACAACGGTACTAAAACGGGTAAAGAACTGTCTTAAATCAAGTGCCAACATTCTCAAAGTTGCCTCCAAGTTCCAAGGATTTGTTAGAGCTTGAAAGGTACACTGAAACAATTGAAGGGTGTGTAAACAAAAAAAAGAATGATGTTGGAACAAGATCTTCAATCTTTTGATGTAATTGCACCGTCTTCAATAGGAACAACCATTAACATTCAAACTTAATGTGTTCTTGTGACATTTGTGTACCCATTTGTTTTTTACCTTAAAACACATTTGTGTTATGTATATTGTTATGAAATAAAATATTAGCAGAGTTATCACGCATTTGAAATGCGTCATTGACAACTGTAATGTAAAAGGAAGATATCAAGATACAGTACTTATATTATTTATGAATAACAAGGCAAGATATATTATTTTGACTTTAAATGTCGGTTCGGTTTCTATTGGTCGGTTTTTAAAGCTAAAACCAAACCAAACCAAAAACTTCGGTTTTTTCAAAATATAAAAACCGAACCGTCGGTTTTTCAATCGGTTTCAGTTTTTTTTTGTTTCGGTTCTTCGGTTTTTTCCGGTTTAGGTTCGGTTTTTCGGTTTCTTGCACACCCCTAATTTTAAGTATGTCCGCCTCTGGTCTAAGAACTCATATGCAAAAATGTAGAATCTATTGGTTTATATACGAGTATTTTTATAACTTAGGTTGTAGTGTCACGTGTTTTGAAGCATTAAACGAACTCAAATTATTTTTTGAAGCACGATTAGAAGTTTCGAGAAAAGAAAATATTTGAATAGCGGAAAAATATTTTCATGAAATGCCCTCAAGTTAATCATGGGCAGTTATTATTTGTTTTAATTTAGGTAACACGAGTGTTGGAAAACCCGCGCGATGCAGCGAGATTGCTTAAAGGACTTACTTTGCAGCGACACTTAAACTTCAGGGGTTGTTTTTGCCAAGTTGCGAAAGATTATTAATGCTAAAGGACTTACTTTGCAACGACACTTGAACTTCAGGGGCTGTTTTCGCCAAGTTGGCAAACTTGGCATTAAATGCATGAATTTGCAAAACTCATTCCTGCCTTTTACTAGTATAAGTAGTAATAGTAATAATAGTAATTAAGTGTAAGTAGTACGAGTAATAATTTGGTTTAAAGACAATAAATGAAGTACATAAAAAGCTTTTTATATTCCAGGTAGAGAGCCAACATGTCCTAAACTATATATGTACCATATGATTGGTTTCATTACAAAAGAAAGACAATTTAGATAAATAGAAAGTGGACCCTTTATACAATTATTGTTGTTAACTTGTTAAGCAATTTGTCAAAGCGAAAAATACATCGAAGAAAATGTCCTCATCATGCCTCTTACAAAAGATCAACTTTTTATATTTTACACAATAGGATTAGTTGGTCGCGAATAAATTGGCGTGACCAAAAGACTCAACACGTGTCACAACTTGAAAGAAAGTAAAACCAAAGTTTAAAAAAAACGAAACCCTCACTCCTACTCATCAGTTCACGAATAACATAACGTGATTAAAATGATTTTCATATAACAAATAGTCAGGTCGCGATCAAATCAATAAAATTAGAAGAAATTATAAGAAAGTGCAACACATACCCTTAAACTTTTTGATATTTACAATTTTTGTATATAACAAACTTTATTCGTCAAATATCTAGCAATAATTTAGCGAATTCGCTAATAAAAAATAAACCGTTGGGAAGAGTTCTGAATTACAAACAAAACAAGCCCAATATCAATATATACTTTTGACGTACATATATCAAAAAGTTGTAAATATCAAAAAATTCAGGAGCAAGTTTTGCACTTCTTATATTTTCTTCAAATTCAATTGATTGGTCGCGACCTGATGACTATTTGCTATATGAAAATCATTTTGGTCACGCTATATTATTCGCTACCTGATGACTAGAAGTGAGGGTTTCGTTTTTTTTTAAACTTTGCTTCTACTTTGTTCAAGTCGTGACACGTGTTGAGTCTTCTGATCACGTCAATTTATTCACAACTAACTAATCTTTTTGTATAAAAATATAAAAAGTTAGTCATCTGCAAAAACATACCGAGGACAGTGTCATCCAATGCAAGCTTCGCTTTATCAAAAGAAAAACAACAAAACCAATGAAGTGCTTCTCGGAAATTTTAGCTGATTATGTAGGGTCCAATACGAAAAGTTCCATGTGACATCGTTATAAAAATCTACTCATACAACATAAAATATGGTAAAAGAAATTGATATAATAATACTCTTACCAAAACTTTGTTTGGGTTTTTGGCCTAGCAATGATTAAAATCTTAATATAATGTGTATGTTTGCGAGAAATATTAACATAAGCTACTAGAGTATTTTTAAATGTTACTTGTTTAAACCAATTTGTTTTAGCGGCAAAACCTTAAATTTGTTTTTGGTATGAACACTCTTATTTGCAGGATGAACATTGATTTTCTATCATTACCAAGCGGCAAAACTCCATGTATTTATGCTTGTTAAATGAATTGTACTAGACTAGTAGTTAACTAGTTATGGTGATCAAGGCTACAACCTTAACTCAACGTCATATCAGTTTTTCATTTCATCACAACTATACCACCAAACACATCAAATCCTCTATTAAGTAATATTTGTATTTATGTCTATGTTTCACAAGTCAAAACTCATTATGGCACGTGGTAGCGGTATAAGGGTAAGGCGTGTTGTGAGTGTGTGTTGGGGGTTGAGGGTGGGGTCCACCTTGCTACGCCCAATCTTAGGGTAGACGTAATAGAGAGTTGAACAACACGTCCTCCTCATTAAGCATCAATAGTTAAAACACCACAACTATCACAACGCGTTTTTGTAATCTAAAAGGTCATCATATTGTCTGAAATCGGTTTGATTGAATTGGATTTATACATGTACACGCTGTTGGATTTATACATGTACACGCTGGCCGGACACGTACGTGTGTGTGCATAAGAAATTCATAACTCCTAAGGCATCATGTCTGATTAAAAGATCGATTTTCCAGCATCCAAAGATAAAAATTCTCCAAAGAAATTCAACGGCAAATTAGAATTCAAAGCACATATGCAAAATAACACATGAATTCCACTGAGGTAATATCTTTTGAGTCATACTAAACACTTTACATTTCTAAATTATGAACACTTTATACATAAAGTAAAAAAACATAATCTAATAGGATTTCAAAATACAGAAAGAAAACATTTAACTACTTAGCTGTCCATCTTTTTGGTCTCAACATTACAACTTTTTTGGTGTTACAGTTTAAAATTATAGAACGCATGTAATTCTTAAGCTTCAAGTATGTAAAAGCGCATATATCCGTATTATATATGCTATCAACCATTTACATAATCAAAATATAAGATTCAAATGCAAACCGATATCCGAATCAAGATACACGCTTGTAACATGAACGTCATAAGGTCACAAAAAATTCAAGTAAAACTGGAGTCTCTGTGCCCTAATTAACTTGGTGTCGACTGAAAAACAACAAAAACGACAAAGCATCAACACAAGTAGAACCAAGATTCGATAAATCTTGGCATCAAAAACAGCATAAACAATAATGCATATTCATATACTAAACTAAGAACACAATCATCCCTAAAATGTCTGGTTCCTTATGTTCGTTTACTCAGAGGCAGAATTAAACATTACAACAGTAGTAAAACAACAAAAAAGGACTCCAAAACAAAGTGTTACACCACAATGCTCTTCAAGAATCCCTTCATATAGCACCTTTTTTTCGCATTCAGCATCTCCAAGCGGAAGCTGAGACGAGCTCCCGGTGCTGCCAGCAAAGAACAAGTGACGATTGCCTCCTTTCAACGTGAAATCCCCTAACTGGAGTCCTCTTGATCACACACAAAGCTTGACTTTCTGCAAAGTTGCTAAAAGTCAACGGAGTAAATCCGCATGATAAAAACTGTGATCTCCAATGCTGAGTCTTTTCCAGGAAAGAAAACCTCCCGTTTATGATCTTTTCGACACTTGGTTGGACCAAGAACCGTTCAATCTTCTGTAGCGTGTCTAGGTTCATGTTCACAGTATCAAGTGACTCAAGTAGGTTTGTACAAGACTGAATGGCGTGAACTATATGGTTAGGAAAGGGTAAATCAGTCCTTTCACACCCTCTATCTTTCGAAACCACAATCTTTGGAGACAGATTCTTCACAAAACGAAGAACCAACGGGAATGGGATTTGGTAACTCGAAAATGAGCTGATGGGCAGATTCACGGCAATAGCTTCATTATCAGATACACGAAATGGTAAAGACCAAGTAACCGAAGCAAGAACATCAATGTTGACTATCTCAAAGTCAAACCCAACATTCATTTCATTCGCGAAATTGACCAAATTCTCCCTAGTTAAGCTTAATTCTAGGTGATCGTTCGTGGGTGATGCAAAAGCTGTGATTTTTAACGAAGGGATGCGATTATTATTACTTCTTAAAGCAAGTTCTTGCATAAAAGAAGCCCATTGATCACCATACCCTATATCAAAGTCAACTATATGAACACGATCAAACCCATCTAAGGCTTCAAGTAACGCTTGATTACAAGTAAAGTTCGTAAACTGAACAAAAGGCGAAACCTCAGAAAACGACTTATAAGCACCTATCTTGAGAATCAAACTAAAAGGTGAACTAATAGGATTCATATTGTTAACAATTGAATGTATTAGCAACTGTAAAGCTTCCTTAAAATAAAAAGCAGCCCGTTCGAAAGGCTTACCAATTGGAGAAAGCTGATGATTGAGCCGCGCCAATATCGATTGCGCGAGTATAGGATTGTTCCCACATTGGATCATATCCGCAGCTTTATAAAGCTGATCAATAATCCCTTGATAATAATGATCATTACCATTACTACCAAATTCATTACCACCTATCATTTTCTTAATATTTTGTGGTGCATCAAGAAACGGGGTTTTAGGCACCGTTTGATAGTTGTACCCTATGCTTCCTGAGTTGTACCTTTTAGCTTGTGGCTGCATTAGGGTTTCATTTTCCAATGGCACAAAAAAGTTCCCATTTTTATTCAACTGAGGTTTAACATCATACTGGCAATGGTTTTCTTCAAACCCACCAGCTGGCGGCGCCGCCACGACCAGTGGCGGCGCCGCCGGCTGAAAACACACAATTTTATCATTAACAAATTTCTGAAAATTACCAAAATGCCCATCTGGGTTATTGTTATCATACCCTAAAAAGGCTTGATCTAGACCACCAAACGCCGCCGTGACCTCACTACCGTCATCCACAGTGCAACCACCATTACCACCACCATGAACCAGTTTTTGCAACCCCATTAATGGGTCTTCAACATCACCCATTAAAGGGTATTCAAATACACTCTCCCAATCCTCCATTTCGCCGGATTTTTCATCTCCGGTGACCATTTCTTGATTTTCCGGCGACTCCCATTTCACACTTTTTCCGCCGCCGCCACCGGTGGAAGTGGAAGTTGGACTATAGTCAACGTTATCCAGCACAGATATTGGTCCTTCTTCAAAACTTACTAAATCTTGAAAATGTACAACTTTATTAGCACAAGGAACAACTGTTTCAGCTTTTTCTCCAGCCACTATTTTGCTCTGAAATTTAAAGGGTTTGAGCATTCCCTTCATCTAAATACAACCAGTCACCGCCGTCCACCGTCGCCGGAGAACAGAAATCTCGTCGGAAAATCAAAAACATGAAACCCTCATTGAAAAAAGAAAAACTAAAAAAAAGAACTTTTTTTTCAGTGAAAATTTTCAAGAAATTGGTAAATGCATTTGGAAATGAAAACCCATTTCAAAAAAGTGGAAAATTTTAAAATTTGATCGAGATTTTTGTTTTTTGTTTTGTGTGTGTGTGATTGTTTGTGAAGTGTGTTTTTGTTTGTGTTAATTGTGGGATGGATGCGTGCAACATAAAAAAGTGGTAAAGTTACCTCTGGACAAACTGGACCCCTCCTTTCTGATTTTTTTGAAGTGAAGTTATAAATATGGTCCTTTGGGTATATGGGGATAGTTGGTTTTGAGTTTGTGTTGATAGTTCCTTTGAAACTCAGTTGACATTTATAAGTTTGATGTTTATGGGTTGTAGACCAATGTTTTTAAACCCGGGTCGATCCGGCCGGTTCAATCGGTTAGATCGGTGCCCAGTCACAAAAACGGGTAAAAAAACCCGGGTTTTTAAAACCGTGTTAACCGGTTAGACCCGTCGGGTTTTGAGTGACCTGGGTCAACTCGGGTTATGAAACCCGACCGGGTTTGGTTTTTTTCAAATTTTTTTTATAAAAACCGGGTTGACCCGGGTAGACCTGGCGGTCGAACCGGTTGACCCAGTCGGAAAAAATAAAATAATAATAAATGAAAAACTGGGTTTACCCGACGGTTGAACCGGTGCCCAATAACTCGACCGGATCGATTAAAATCCCAGTTTTTAAAACATTGTTGTAGACTTGTAGTAAAACGTGTGTGTGCTTGGATACAGATATTTCAACATCTCTTAAGAATGACCCATATACAAGTAATACATGTTACACGATGATGTATATGGGGGATTAAATACATTGGGTATGTTTGGCAAAACTAGTTGTAAGCTGTATGCTGTATGCTGTAAACTGTAAGCTGTAAGTTGTTAACTGCAAAACTGTTAACATGAGCTACAAGCTGTATCTTTTTTTCAATAAAAGTGTTTGGTAAGTTAGCTGTTAAATGTAATTATAAGATGTAAAATGACGTAAAAGGACATATACATAATTATAAACAAATGTTTAGAGGGTATATCAGTAATTTAAAGTTTTAACAGCTCCAAAATGTTTAAAATGCTTCATGAATCAGCTTTTCATTTAGGAGCTATTTATTTGAAATAAAAGCTTGAAGTAATGCATCCAAACGTATCCAAACGGAGCTATTTATTTTAGAAGAGATTATTTTATAACAAAAAGCTAACAGCTCCCAAATAAAGCTCTTGCCAAACAGGCCCATTAACAATCAAATATTACACATCCATATTAGCATTTCATCTTACAAAGTTATATATTTCATAGAGAAGAAATAATGAGATCTAAATGAGATTATGTCCGGTCGAGAGGTGAACATTTCTTATGAGACGGAAGGATGTATGAGAAGTTGACGCATTTTTGTCTTACCAACTAAATAGTCACAAAACAATATTTCCCAAAGTGATGTCATATTAATCATATTTGGATTGGCTATTGTCCTCTGCATGTCCGGTATAATAGGCTTTATCGATTGGAGCTTGATGAAGATTGTCTCATTATTGACAGAATTGAAAATGGGCAATGGAAATGGAACTGAAATAGGGCTAATATAGGCGTTCGTAATACTGCCTATTTGAGGGACCTGCTCTTTGAAATTAGCTTTGTTGATTTAAATGCGGAAGAGGATTCTTGTGTATGATCGTTAGCAAAAGATGGTATCTTCACGGTTAGAGAAACACATTGTATTATGGGTTTTATGACAGTTAGGTTACCCAACTTTGCGACTTTGTTCGCCTAAGTTACCCAACTATTTTTTTGTTCAATTGGGTTACTGGAGTTTACGGGTTTGACATTTAGGTTACTCGAAACCAGAAACGTGTTCATTCAGGTTACCCAAAAAACAGGCAACCGGGAGTTGGAGTTATCATGGTGTCCACGTAAGCTTTTTGTGGGCCCCATTGTCCAACTCAGATATCCACTTACCATTACTAAACAGATAGGTTACTCAACTTTGCGATTTTATTCGTCTAAGTTACTGAAGTTCTTTTTTTTGTTCAATTCGGTTACTAATATATATTTATTTACATGGCTAGCACTATCCTCTTTGCTTGATCACAAAACTCATAGAATAGTTTAATTTATCGTTTTAGTAGTTATAATTAAATCAAATCAAAACCCCTTTGAAACTTGTAAAAATCACAAGTTGTTGTACGTTTTCATCCGTTTTTATACGTTTTCATACATTTTAAAAGAATAAGCAGTTTTTAAAAACAAAATAACTATAATAAAATTAAAATTACTTTTTTTTTAGTTTTATTATAAATTTTTGATTTTTTATAAAATTTTAAAAAAAATAAAAAGTAGTTTTTTTAATTTATTACAATAAAATTAAAAATTTTTATTTTATTAAAAAACTCAAACTCCCAAATACAAGAATATGATTATTCAAGATTCAAAGGGGTTTTAGTTCTTCATGCTTAAAAAAGAAAAAGTAGCTCATAACATCACAAGATCTCAGGATTATTTAACTCATGGGAAATTATTAAAAATAAATGATACATGACTTATGGTTTTAGTGGCTGAATTCTCATTTTTATTTAAATGAATGAATACGGTTTATAGTTTATGAATGTTTAGGTTTTAATTTCATACGTTTACGTTTTTAATTATTTATGTAACATTTTTAATTTATGATGTGGCGTCGATGTGTTTAGTGAGTGAGGATGTTTTCAGGTGACTGATAAAGATAATCTAAATTAACAAAGTTGCATAGTTCAGTAACCTAATTGAACAAGAAAAACTTTAGTAACTTAGGTGAACAAATTCGCAAAGTTTAGTAACTTATTTGTATAAAAACCCTTTATATAAAGATTATTTTTAAATTAATAAAAATAAACGTCAGCTGCCAGCGTGGCTAGCAACTGGGTATCAAAGGTTAAAAATAGATCGGTCCCTAATTTGTCCGGTAACGATAGTCCAATACCCTGTTTGCACAAAAATAAAGTTTGGTAATTTAGGCGAATAAAGTTGGAAAGTTGGGTAACCTATCTGATATAAAACCCTTGTATTATTGACGCTCATCTCCTTCCTTCTTTGGTGCCCCCGATTTCTTAGGATTAAGTTCTCCCTCGCAAAGTTAACATTTTTTACATAGATTGGCCTTGGATCGTTTACCTCATAGATTGAATCTCTCGGCTAGGGGCATGGATATTCCAGCGATCTCGTGTCCTTCTTGCAATGGTAATGTGGAATCAGGTTCTCGTATTTTCTATGATTGTGACCTCGCTAAAGATGTTTGGAGACTGGTTCATAATTGGTATGATATCCATCTTCCTCCATTTACTTCGTATGAGCAATGGATTTCTTTGTTTGATTCTTGGCATGCTTTTAAAGAGAAGTCTCGTCGCTTATCTACTATTGTTGCAACTTCTCTTTGGTGGATTTGGAGATATCATAACAGTCACTTTTTGTTCACAACCGTTGAGGAAAAGAGACATGTTCGATATATTCGTTCAACTTCTTTTTCTTGCAGATGGGTAGATTGGCTCGTTTCTCCTTTGTCGCTAGTGAGTTCCGTTTGACTGATGGTTCTTCTTGTTTTCCTCTGCTGGAAGTTTCGAGCTTTTGCTATCTCATTCTTCTTGTTTTTCTCCCCGGGACTTGTTTGGCTCGACATCAAAACACCCCGGGGTGAAAACCGGTGGCTCGGCCTCTGCGAGTGAGGTTTTTCTCTTGTATTGGTTCGATGTAATTGACAAGATTTTTTTCATCTTTTTTGTTGGTTTAGCTGTTAAAGTCTCGGGTAGCACTAGTTTGGTTTTCCTTAGCTTCTAGTGCCTTACTAGAAGCTTTAATATATTTGTTTTTTGTCGTTAAAAAATATATGCAGATGTACCCAGATTTAGATTTCAATAACAAATGAGGCATATTTCTAAGTTTGTGTGAAATTGTGTTTTTCACAAACCCGTAGACTACACTTATTGCTAATAACATGATATAAAAATTGGTTACTCGCATGTCTTTTTATTCCAAAAACGTTATATTAGTATTTAATCAAATTGCTTAGAAGAATGTTTTTTGTCTGTGATTCTAAAATTTTAAATGTATACTCAACTTCTTTATCCGAGAGCGCAAAAAGTTGCTCTGCGAAGAAGATTTTGGACAGGATTCCTACCAAAGTTGCTCTGCGAAGACGAAAAATAATTAGTGGGGAGTGTTTGTGTACGTTCTGTGATGAGTTTGATGAAAGTGTTGAGCATATCTATACGGTTTGTAGAGTGGCGGATGGAGCTTGGAATGGTATTGCGCGCTGGGTGCATTTATGTGACAACTCGTACTTTCAGGTCATTTCTTAAATTTACTATTCATCTCGGGAATTTACTATTCATCGGTTACTATTCATCATTTTACTATTCATCGTTTTCGGAGTCGATATGATATTCTGAGAACGTATTTCAAAATTTTACTATTCACGAAACACTATTCATTCCCCAGAGAAAATCATTATTCATGCTTCACTATTCATCGTTTATCGTAAACTAGGTTTACGAGTATCAAATTCGCGTAACCTTAATGGTTTAGCTGCGAATTCATGAACACATCATCAAGGACATTTCATATAGACTAGGTTTAGTCTATATATCATTAGCATCATTATCATCATATTAGTTCATGCATGATTTTGCATTTTACATTAAACGCATAATTTCCAATTAAATCAACGCTATCGCGTAATCAATTATTTTGAACATTTGATCTGACACTTCCAAATATTATCCCGATATATTTTTATACTCATATTAAGATTATAAAAATAATATTATTAGTTTACCCGGTGTTTTAAATTTATTTTTAGCCAACGCTACCCTAAATACTTAAATAAATACACAAGTTACCAACTATGCTTAAACAATTACACATATATTAATACACTTATATATTTAGTTAATCAAAATATACAATTCTTTTATGTTTCATATGAATGTCGACCATTAGGATGACTCAACCAAATTTTGTAACAAATATCTTAGATACTTGTGTATATTATATTACCTATAAGGCAAAACATACATACATGACAATCAATGTGTAAGAAAGAAAAGCTATCCTCTCATCCTTTCTTCATTCATAACCGGTCCTCTCAAGAACCAAGCAAGAAGATCATATTTTTTTTCAAGTCAAGTTATTTTCATAACCTTAGCATATCTTAAGTTAGGTTTTGAAATAAAAACCTAGGGTATTTAGGATAAACCCTTGTTCATTAAACCTCATCAAGTAACTAGTAAGCATTTCATGATCATTTTTATTTTCATATTCATATCATGGTCATTTTATCATGCTTGAGAAAAACATGCAAGTTATATGGTTATCTATACCACTTTAATTGTTTTTAAGTGCTATAAATTAATATATGTCATCCTATAATTAATCCTTGAAACATATCACTTTTAGTTATGTCTAGGAACCCATAACACCCTAAGAAGGTGTATGGTAGGTTTAGAATAGCTTTGGCGTTGTTTGGAAGTGGTTAGAATAAGTTTTACGCGAGAAAAACTCATTTCGACAACTTTATTTAAAGGTCTGATCATATTTTTGAATTCTGGAATTTTCGACAGATTGTAAAAATTTTTTGGGCTATATATTTGGAAAATATACTTTAAAACGAAAACGTGGCCGTTTAAATGGGTTAAAACGGAGTTATAACGAAGAAGTTATGCTATTTTCAAGTTTGACGACGAAAACTATAAAAATCCAGAAAATTCAGCATGTTATTTTAACTTGTTATGAGTTAAAAATGAGTCTTAAGCGTTATGAAATGTGTCGAATTATCAAAAATATATTAGTATACTTTGAAACGAAGCTAAGGACATATAAAACGTAGAAAACGGACTTGTAACGATTAAATTACACGCGTTTAAATAAAGTTGCCGTAACTATATTATATAAGCAAAACTAATATATTTCTATTAGACAAACATTACGGCCGCAAATGACCATGTTGAGGGTCGTTTTTAACATTGATGTATTACTTTTTATAACATGATGTCTTCTAGTAAAAGTAAGTTCGCCTAGCATATTTTCCAAAATGTCCAACCGTTCGTCAAACGGAGTTGTAACGAATAAAATACGGTCATTCAAACTTTGCTGAAAACCACCCTTAAACAATATTTTGGATACAAGTACCATACTTTACCTATGTTTTTCTCCATGATCGAGACCTCTAGGACAAAAAAATTAAAAGCTAAAACTTTGAGATAATGATACAAGCTTTCCAAAACCGTTGAGTTCGTTTCCTAACACTCGATGTGCACCATTTTACGACTAGCTTTTCGATGCTATTTAGTCACTTTCATGAATTTTTCAAATGACATTATTTAACGACGAAAAGTTATAATTTCATAATAAATCATTAAATAACAATTGTAGGATGTCATTTCAACATAAATACTTGCAAAGTAATTTATAAATTGTTAAGACGTTATAAGATTATTTTTCGACGATAAGTGTTATTTTCAAAAATTCACAAGTGGTATAGATATCATACGAATTGCATGCATAACATTACATCATAACTTATTATATATCATATCATTCATAATAGGTCAAGTTTAGAGATTCACGCTACATTTCGGTGTACTCACTTTTGCCATCGCATCATTGTCCAAGTGAGTTTTCATAGCCCCACTTTCAATTGTTTTGTATTATTTTGGGGGAGATACATGCTCAACTATTTTCATTTACTTTCATAAGTACTATAAACATTTAAGGATTACTCTGAGTTCCATAGCCCCATTTTCAATTGTTTTAGTGCTTTTATTGAACTATTTTGGGGGAGATAAATGCTTAACTATTTTTCACAAGTACTTTGGATTTTTAAGGATAACTTCTATCATGATCACCATTGTTTCAAAACCGAATGTTGTACTATATCAATTGTTCTTGTTTGCGTGGTATAGTTCTACGTCGAATAAAGTGCTATGTCAGTTGACTACTGATACATTGAGTCATGTACTATTGGTTATGTGCTATGGTTCTACGTCGAGTTAGGTACTATTGTGAATTCATTTGACATCATGTGTTTGAACATAAACTATACAGATTTTGGCAGTGGGTTGTGAACACACAGGTTGCAAGTTTTGTATGGGCGGAACTTGGAACTGAGTGGATTTACAATGCCTTTGCTGCATAAACGATTTTGAAAGGCTTTACATTTCAACACAAACTCTATGAACTCACTCAACCTTTGTGTTGACACTTTTTAGCATGTTTTATCTCAGGTATCTAAGGCATTCACTTCATGGCATGCATATGGACACATCATAGAGTCGGGGTGACGACGCGTCTCACTTGGGTTTTATGAACTTTAAAAACATCGTTTGACTTGTAACAAACTTAATTCCGCATATGTTGACTTTCATTTGGGACCTATCTTTTGTAAACTCTGATTGTTTTATTAAATCAAACGATGTGTTTTCCAAACGACACTTTAGGTCGTTCAATATAACTGTGATTGTGATGCTATGACAGTCAACCCCCAGGAATTCCATTGCGCTGCAAAACAGGTAATTTGGGGGTGTGACAGATTGGTATCAGAGCTTCAGTTATAGAGAACTAGGTTGCATCATTGACCCTAGACTATAACTACATCATCATAGCATCTCATCATTTTATCGTAAGTGCATATTCACTTTACATGCGGTTTATACGTACATTTTTCGAGTTGTTTACTTTCATTTCAAGTCGATTGTCACATGGATGCCTTTAAATACCCATCCCATTATCCTTTCCTCATACTCTAATGTGGAGAATGCCTTGTCATTCCCTATCACGATTTTAATATCAGTTGACTCATCACCGATAACATCGAATGCCGAGATAAAACCTTTAAGTAGGGCAAAGTCACTCTCACTCCTTTGATCACCACCAACATGTCGAGTTACACGTTATTCACACATTAAGTCACTAAATCATCATACATTTGAAGCACTTACGACATCTCATAACCCACCTCCTAGGAATTCGTCAGTTATTTTGTAAAATAACCTCAAATTTATTATCTCATATCACATGTCTTTAGAGCGCTTATTTTTAACATAGGACTTTGCTACACCTCACCTTTCCTCTTATTTTGAAGAAGTTATGGCGCCGAAGAAAGCTCCACAAGTTTTGACTCAAGCGGCTATGCAAAAGTATGTGAGGGATAGTATAGCCGAGGCATTAAGGACTGAAAGAGCAACAGTGGCGGCTGCTGCTGAGGCTGCGGCTACTGCCGAAGCCACTAGACTTGCCGCTGCTGCTGAGGCTGCAGCAACTGCTGAAGCTGCCAGGCTCGCTAATGCTGCCGAGGCTGCGGCAATTGCTGAAGCTACTAGAATTGCGGCTGCTGCTGAAGCCGCCAGACTTGTTGCGGCTGCAGGAATTGCAGGAGGGTCTGGGGTTCGAAGTTGTTCATATAAGGATTTTAAAAGCGGAGATCCCACTAAATTCAAGGGCACCGAAGGAGCCACTGCTATGGTTCGATGGTTTGAGAAAATGGAGTCCGTGTTTCTGTTATGCAATTGCCCTGATGATAGCAAGGTTAAGTTCGCTACAAGTACACTACTAGATGGGGCAATGTCGTGGTGGAACTCGTATGTACAGCCTATGGGAATGGAAAATGCTTACAAGCTCACCTGGGAGCAATTCAAAAGGTTAGTGACTAAAAAGTATTGTCCGCGTACTAAAGTGAAAAGGTTGGAAACAGAATTTTATGAGCTAGTAACTGTTGGGTACGACATCGAGACCTATATTCGAAGGTTTCAAGAATTTGCTGCATTATGTCCATCTATGGTTTCGGACAACGAGAAACTAATGGAAGCTTTCATTGGAGGACTTCCACAGATTATCCAAGGTGATGTGATTTCCTTTGATCCGCAAACGATTGAAGAATCTATCCGAGTATCTCAAAAGCTCATGGAACAAGTTTTGAAAAAGGGAAACAATACCAACACCAACCGTAACAACAATACCAACAACCACACCAACTACAACAATAACTGAAACAACAACAACAACAACAGCAACAACAACGATAACCAAATTAACAACAACAAAAGGAAATGGGAAAATGACCAAGGAGGTTATAATAACGACAACCAAAACCGTAACACTAACCATCACCAACAACTGAATAGAAGACAAGAAGTCGCCAGGGTCTATGTTGCTGCACCAACAAAGGGAAGAGCTTATACTGGAAACTTACCACGATGCCACCAATGCACGCTACATCATAATGGTCCATGTGGTATATGCTTTAGCTGTCACAAAGTGGGACACCTTGCTAAGGACTGCAAGGGCAAGGCCATAGTTACATGTTTCGGATGTGGGGAGCAAGGACACTATCGGAACCAATGTCCCCAAAACCAAGGTCAACAAGTTAAGGATGCTCATAGGGAAGTATACATGTTAGAAGGAGGAGAAGCTCGCCATGGTCTCAACAACGCGACGGACTGATAAAGTTTAGAATGTAGGAGTCTTATTTCACTATGCTTATGTCGTGCTAACTTTATGTGTTCTATCGTATTCGGATCTTTAAAACTTAAGATTTTGTACTGTTTGATAAAACACTTGTTGTAAAATATTCTCATATATCGTACTTTCTTTTCTTTTCCGATTCATTACCACTTACAAAAGTTTTACTTCCTTCTACCTTAACTGTCATTTTAACGACATGGTTTGGATCTTTGTAAACATTGAGAGTTATAACAACTAAACCGAACGTCACATTATCGTTCCCTAATTATACATAGCCTAGCTAACTATGTCTAATTCTGGAGGGGTCATGTTATGTTGGGAGCAGTTATTTATAAATCTTAGTGCAAGCAGGATTTTCACATATTCCTAAAAGTCAAAGTTATGCTCATCGGAGACATTCATCCAATATTTTCTCTATTATGATGTTTTGTACGCTCTTAATCATCGATAACCGTAACGACATTTCCTCATGTTTTCTCTTCTCGTTATTCATCACAAACTCAAAATTCGATAGACTAACACGAACTGAATTCAGGGACTGAATTCCTTTTTGGATGGACGAATGTGAGAACTCGTACTTTCAGGTCATTTCTCAAATTTACTATTCATCTCGGGAATTTACTATTCATCGGTTACTATTCATCATTTTCGGAGTCGATATGATATTCTGAGAACGTATTTCAAAATTTTACTATTCACGAAACACTATTCATTCCCCGGAGAAAATCATTATTCATGCTTCACTATTCATCGTTTATCGTAAACTAGGTTTACGAGTATCAAATTCGCGTAACCTTAATGGTTTAGCTGTGAATTCATGAACACATCATCAAGGACATTTCATATAGACTAGGTTTAGTCTATATATCATTAGCATCATTATCATCATATTAGTTCATGCATGATTTTGCATTTTACATTAAATGCATAATTTCCTATTAAATCAACGCTATCGCGTAATCAATTATTTTGAACATTTGATCTGACACTTCCAAAAATTATCCCGATATATTTTTATACTCATATTAAGATTATAAAAATAATATTATTAGTTTACCCGGTGTTTTAAATTTATTTTTAGCCAACGCTACCCTAAATACTTAAATAAATACACAAGTTACCAACTATGCTTAAACAATTACACATATATTAATACACTTATATATTTAGTTAATCAAAATATACAATTCTTTTATGTTTCATATGAATGTCGACCATTAGGATGACTCAACCAAATTTTGTACCAAATATCTTAGATACTTGTGTATATTATATTACCTATAAGGCAAAACATACATACATGACAATCAATGTGTAAGAAAGAAAAGCTATCCTCTCATCCTTTCTTCATTCATAACCGGTCCTCTCAAGAACCAAGCAAGAAGATCATATTTTTTTTTCAAGTCAAGTTATTTTCATAACCTTAGCATACTCTTAAGTAAGGTTTTGAAATAAAAACCTAGGGTATTTAGGATAAACCCTTGTTCATTAAACCTCATCAAGTAACTAGTAAGCATTTCATGATCATTTTTATTTTTCATATTCATATCATGGTCATTTTATCATGCTTGAGAAAAACATGCAAGTTATATGGTTATCTATACCACTTTAATTGTTTTTAAGTGCTATAAATTAATATATGTCATCCTATAATTAATCCTTGAAACATATCACTTTTGGTGATGTCTAGGAACCCATGACACCCTAAGAAGGTGTATGGTAGGTTTAGAATAGCTTTGGCGTTGTTTGGAAGTGGTTAGAATAAGTTTTACGCGAGAAAAACTCATTTCGACAACTTTATTTAAAGGTCTGATCATATTTTTGAATTCTGGAATTTTCGACATATTGTAAAAATTTTTGGGCTAAATATTTGGAAAATATACTTTAAAACAGAAACGTGGCCGTTTGAATGGGTTAAAACGGAGTTATAACGAAGAAGTTATGCTATTTTCCAGTTTGACGACGAAAACTATAAAAATCCAGAAAATTCAGCATGTTATTTTAACTTGTTACGAGTTAAAAATGAGTCTTAAGCGTTATGAAATGTGTCGAATTATCAAAAATATATTAGTATACTTTGAAACGAAGCTAAGGACATATAAAACGTAGAAAACGGACTTGTAACGATTAAATTACACGCGTTTAAATAAAGTTGCCATAACTATATTATATAAGCAAAACTAATATATTTCTATTAGACAAACATTACGGCCGCAAATGACCATGTTGAGGGTCGTTTTTAACATTGATGTATTACTTTTTATAACATGATGTCTTCTAGTAAAAGTAAGTTCGCCTAGCATATTTTCCAAAATGTCCAACCGTTCGTCAAACGGAGTTGTAACGAATAAAATACGGTCATTCAAACTTTGCTGAAAACCACCCTTAAACAATATTTTGGATACAAGTACCATACTTTACCTATGTTTTTCTCCATGATCGAGACCTCTAGGACAAAAAAATTAAAAGCTAAAACTTTGAGATAATGATACAAGCTTTCCAAAACCGTTGAGTTCGTTTCCTAACACTCGATGTGCACCATTTTACGACTAGCTTTTCGATGCTATTTAGTCACTTTCATGAATTTTTCAAATGACATTATTTAACGACGAAAAGTTATAATTTCATAATAAATCATTAAATAACAATTGTAGGATGTCATTTCAACATAAATACTTGCAAAGTAATTTATAAATTGTTAAGACGTTATAAGATTATTTTTCGACGATAAGTGTTATTTTCAAAAATTCACAAGTGGTATAGATATCATACGAATTGCATGCATAACATTACATCATAACTTATTATATATCATATCATTCATAATAGGTCAAGTTTAGAGATTCACGCTACATTTCGGTGTACTCACTTTTGCCATCGCATCATTGTCCAAGTGAGTTTTCATAGCCCCACTTTCAATTGTTTTGTATTATTTTGGGGGAGATACATGCTCAACTATTTTCATTTACTTTCATAAGTACTATAAACATTTAAGGATTACTCTGAGTTCCATAGCCCCATTTTCAATTGTTTTAGTGCTTTTATTGAACTATTTTGGGGGAGATAAATGCTTAACTATTTTTCACAAGTACTTTGGATTTTTAAGGATAACTTCTATCATGATCACCATTTTTCAAAACCGAATGTTGTACTATATCAATTGTTCTTGTTTACGTGGTATAGTTCTACGTCGAATAAAGTGCTATGTCAGTTGACTACTGATACATTGAGTCATGTACTATTGATTATGTGCTATAGTTCTACGTCGAATAAAGTGCTATGTCAGTTGACTACTGATACATTGAGTTATGTACTATTGGTTATGTGGTATGGTTCTACGTCGAGTTAGGTACTATTGTGAATTCATTTGACATCATGTGTTTGAACATAAACTATACACATTTTGGCAGTGGGTTGTGAACACACAGGTTGCAAATTTTGTATGGGCGGAACTTGGAACTGAGTGGATTTACAATGCCTTTGCTGCATAAACGATTTTGAAAGGCTTTACATTTCAACACAAACTCTATGAACTCACTCAACCTTTGTGTTGACACTTTTTAGCATGTTTTATCTCAGGTATCTAAGGCATTCACTTCATGGCATGCATATGGACACATCATAGAGTCGCGGTGACGACGCGTCTCACTTGGGTTTTATGAACTTTAAAAACATCGTTTGACTTGTAACAAACTTAATTCCGCATATGTTGACTTTCATTTGGGACCTATCTTTTGTAAACTCTGATTGTTTTATTAAATCAAACGATGTGTTTTCCAAACGACACTTTAGGTCGTTCAATATAACTGTGATTGTGATGCTATGACAGTCAACCCCCAGGAATTCCATTCCGCTGCAAAACAGGTAATTTGGGGGTGTGACAATTTACCACCAATCTTTTTATTTTCGGTTAAAGATATTTTGGATGTGGCTACGAACTCAGGATGGTCGAAGGGTAAAAAGGATATTTTACACGGCCTCGTTATGTTGACTTGCTGGCGTCTTTGGAAGGCTAGAAACGAGAAGATGTTTAGGAATATTAGTAGGATGTTGTCGAGATTGTTTCAGATGTTAAAGTGTTGGGGTATCTCTGGTATACTAATAGGGGTAGAACTAGCGTAGTGGATTGGAAGGGTTGGCAGTCGTTTGATTTTGATGTGATGTAAGTGTATTGTGTGTGGGGTTTTCCGTCTTGGAGATTCCCGTTTTTGGTGTTTTTTGTAGTTTGCCTTTAAAAAAAAAACTAAAAAACTTATTTATGAATATGTTATTATATTTACAAATCTAGAAATAATCTATGTTCATTCAAATCAGATGTGCATGCAATACACTGAAACTGCTTTCACTTTATTGTCTTTTATTTTTTAGTTAAAGTAAAATCTATCTTAGAAAGTTTACTGGCCGAGGCCTGACACTCCACCAAATGCTATTTTACCTATATATATTTCTAGCGAAAATCACACACTTCGAGAAGTGTTTTATAAGAGAACTTTCAATAATAACGGTATAACGCCGTTATTAGGCAAATAACGCCGTTAACGCGCGTTATACCATTGGAGGGGGGGGCGTTATTTGCGCGTTATAGGGGAGGCGTTGGGAGGGTAACGCACGTTAAAAAAAATTCATTTCACCCCCCTAAACCATTTCAACTAAATTTTCACTTACACCCCCTCCACCTATTCAAATTTAAATTTAAATTATATTGGGCAGTTTTGGGCGGGATAAATTCAAATTCAAATTTGAAATTTAAAAATTAAATATGAGCGGGATATATTCAGTTTCAAAATCAACTCTGCCTATATAAACAACTCTACCAGAGTTGTTTAGAACACACAACACACACAAGTTACACACACAACTCACACACAAAAAATGTCTCGCAAAGATTTTTCTCAGCAATTCCCCAGCCCAGAAAAGTTGCAGGAAACCAGCTTTCCAAATCCAAATCACTTGCCGGAAACCAGCTTTCCAACACTACCAGAACCTGATGTTTACTCTACACCACCAGAAAATGTCTTTCCGGTCGGTTTTGAAAACATCCCGTACCTCCCAATTGTTCCAAGTTCACCTGTGAACAGTCCACAGGTGGATTTTCAAAACCACCCCAGCGGGTTAAGTGAGGCTTCCCTCCGGCAACTGGAACGAGATGAAGAAATCGTGAGGGAGATTATAGAAGAGCAGGCACGTGAAGAGGCTGCTCGCCGTGAGCAAGAAGCACGGGAAGCTCAGTACCTCCAAGACAACTTCTTCGACATAATGGAGCGTCGATACATGAACGGGGAGTTTTATTCTCCGCCAACAAGTGATGATGGTTGGGACTCGGATGACTCGTTTTTTTAAGTTTTTAGTAGTTTTATTTAACGTGTTTTTAAGTTTTAGTAGTTGTATCTTTAATTTTTAATGTAATCCGTGTTTAACGTTTAATGTACTTGGTGTTTTAATGTTAAATATGATATGTGTTTTAAAAAATGAAGTGTTTGTTTTAGTTTAGGGGTTGAAAGTGAAAATATGAAATGTTATTGGTGTTATTGATGTTATTGAGATGTTATTGTTATGGGTGTTTTTTGGGGATGTTAATGTTAAATGTTAAAGCTGATGTGGCGCTGACGTGGACAGTGTTATTGGTGTTATAGTGTTACGATTGTGAGTGCTCTAAAAAATGAGTTTTTACTTTTTAGTCGTTTTTATGCATTTCATGATCTCGAAAGGGGAAGGGTGAAGCACACTTGGATACACCTAGCTTGCGACACATGAATTTCGTGTCTCTTTTTTTGTGACAGACAACCATTTCGCAATATGATCCACCACCAAACCCTTTTAACCGGGCGAAATAATCTTTGGAAGGACCAATATCTTTTTGAATAAACATGACTAATCATGTTATTTCACATACAAAACAGTGAGATATATTGTTGGACCTAAATTTTCTTTTATTTGTTAAGGTCATGTTTATCTAAAAAGAATCTCAATCCTTGAAAAATAATTGACATGACCAAAAAATTTGCTTAAAACTACATATGTTATGTTTTTGTATTAAGGACTTACGAAGAGCCCATTTTTTCATAAACTAATACATTGATAACATGCGGAATTAAACACAAGTTAAATAGTTTAGTATGCCATTGATTACTCATATATTTTTAATAAGTTCGTTCTACGAGTTAAATAACGTTCTTCATTTATACAGATCGATAAGTTCATAACGACATTAATGGATTTAGGTCTCTCTATTAGGTGATAGGTCGGTTGGCCCAAGCATGGCTTATAAGTTTGACTCCATTAGTGTTTTTCTATTTATTGTATTCTATAAATAGTGCCTAATAATATATCACGATCTACGAGGAATTCTATAATTTAACATGGTATCAGAACAGGTTGATTTTGTGACCACGAGCCGCGTTGAATTTATCTAATTCATTCTTTTTGTTTGCACGTTTTGAAATCTGAAAAAAAAAAAAAAAAAAAAAAATGTGTAATCCATATTTACTCTTGTTTCCATTTTTTCTTTCTGAATCTCATTCTTTTCCAATCTCCTTTTTTCTTCTTTTATTAATGAACGCTCAACAAAAGAAAAAATAAATCAATGTTATCGTTTTGTCAGGACTTTTTATTCGCTTCTTCGTATGCTAATTTTTCGTTGTTAGATCTTGTAGACTCTGAAGACTATCTCCGTTTTGCTATCCTACATCTTCATCAACAAAATAGTTATAGCTTTATTGTTTTATGTTTTACACCGGTCTGAGTTTTCGTGCACTGATTGCATCGCTCGGACTGCTGAAGAGTATTGAGAGATAGGTTGGTTGACCCAAACATGACTTGTGGGTTTGGATCCATTAGGGTTTCTCTATTTATTGTATTTTATAAATAGTAGCTACATAATATATCACAACTTACGAGAAATTCTATAGTTTAACACTTTTAAAGGCATTTCGCCCTATTAAAAAGGTTTGTTGGTGAGCTATGGAGCGAAATAGTTGTCTGCCGTAAACTAAAAGTGATAAGAAATCCACGTGTCGCAAGTCGGGTGTGTCCAAGGGTGTTTCGCCCTTTTTTTTTGAGGACACGAAATACATGTCCAACAAGGAAAGCGTTTGGAAACTTGTCATCTTTTTACCTGAAGTGTCTAACTAGGTATTTCGATAATATCTAGCTACTGTGTACACAAAAAGAAGAAAACTATTGTCGTGAAGGACATGGACTGAAGGGTGTTCGACGAAGTACATGTGTTATTGGGTAGGGACTGAACTATGATGGGTCTTAGGAGGTCACAAGACACAAGTCACATATGCAGTGATTGGCATGCCTAATTTTATGCTTAAGAAATGTTAGGAATTAGATAATTCCAAGTGTTGAAAGAGTCGGTCACCCCAACTATTATCTAGCATAAGTTAGCTCGTAGACTAATCTTTAGTTGCTTATTTATGTTGTTATGTAGTTAGTCAGTAGCGTAATATAGTTTAGTGTAACACCGTGGAGGAAGGTCGGGTCTTTACCCACTGTATCCCTGATCCACAGGCCGTCAGGAGGTCGTTTAGTTTGTAACCCATAAATACCCTCTACCTTGCAAGGTAGAGGGTTGGATGTTCTTTGGATAATCTAATATTCCACAAGTTTCTCTCACTAGAATGTCCCACTCTTTCTCTCTCTAAAACCATCTATGTGCTCATTGTGTTGATGTTATGATGTGTATGTGAAAAGTTTATATTTTACAATTGGTATCAAGAGCCATGGTTAGATCATATCTTGCACATCTTTGGATTTATAGTGGTTTTTAGGTGGTTTTTGAGTTTGAAAAAGTTTAGTGGTTTTTGCATCATTTGGTTGATTTCTTGTGTTAAAGTTTGAATTTTGTTGGTACTTTTATGTTTAGAATCATCAAAAGTGTTTAGGTTTTCATTTGGTAAGCTTGAATCATCTTGGTTGGGTTGTTTTTGGATTGAAAAGTGATGTTTATATGGTTTTTTCAAGCTAGCGACTTAGCTCACGAAATAGTTTCTTGGTAGCGACTTGCTTCACATTTTTGTAGCGATTTACAGTGTTGAAACTAGCGAGTTAGATCTAGCGAGTTAAATTACAAGTAGTGGACTCTCCACTACGGGTAGCGACTTGTAGTAGCGACTTGGTCTGTAGCGAGTTGCTCTTTAGCGACTTGCATCGTTGGCGACTTGAGTAGCGAATTGCTACTGAATTTTTGCTAGCGACTTGAGTGCTAGCGAGTTACCACTTAGCGACTTACATCTGGCTAGCGACTTGGAAAGCTAGCGACTTAGCGTGGTGGCGAATTAGTGTTGGCGACTTGGTGTAGTTTAGTTGGTAGCGAATTGATTCTAAATCCTCTAGAGACTTGGGGAGTAATTCATAATAACACAATGTCTGTCATCACGGATTCTTTAATCACCAAAGTACTTGCTCTCTATGACACAGCACAGAATAGTGAAACAGAATGCTTATCTGAAGGCCACACACTGAATGACTCAGTATCAATCAATCAGAACAACTCAAATAAGTCACTCTTAATATCTTCAGATGATACTAAGAATGTGGAATGCACCTGTGAGCCGTTTCAACATCTCAGTCAGCTTCTCAAATTACTCTTATCCACAACCATGGATCGAACAAGTTGTGCCATCCTTCGTCAGGACTTTCCCACTTTAACAAGAACTGTTTTGCTTAACTTAGAACGACTGAGGTTTCAAATTACCAAAGAAAAGCTCTCAACTGATGATTCTCATGCTGCTCTCCAAACCATCTTCAACCAATTTCAGCCACTTACCCGGGAAGAATACTCCTCAGATTTTGATAATATCATGACTGGAATGTCTTTCAAGAAGCACACGGGAATGGAAATTCATGAGTTCAGAAACTCATTTATTCAACTCATGAGTAATATGGAAACATACATCGAGGAAGCTGCAAAAGAGAATAACAAGCTGAAGGAATTGAATGAGTGTAAAGAGTGTCCATGGAACAATGATGACGTGTCATGCTTCATTCCAGTTGAACCAGCAGAAGACACTGATTGCAGAATCTCAGTTGTGATGGAAAAGGATGAAGAAAACAACACTGATCTCAAATTCTCAGAGTCAGAAAAGGTATCAATCAACAAGGTACACTTATCTGATCACACTAATTCTCACAAAAAGGTACATGACTCTTACCCTGAACATAACAATGTGGAATCAATCTTTGTTTTGTCTGAATCTAATGCAAGTAACATGATTGAAAAAAGGGTATATGATGAGCTTTCAAACAAATTTTCAATTCTTGAAAAACACTGTATCTCTTTGCAAATTGAAATACAACATAAGGATGAAATGTTTTATGCAAAAAAACAGTGTAGTAATCTGGAACTTCCAGAATTTAGAGAATTTTTTGAAATTAATCAGTTAAAATCCCAGATTCAGGACAAAGATTCGACCATAAGAAATCTGAAATCTCTTCTGTCAGAAGCCCAGAATTATGACTGTCATGAGATAAGTGATACACTAGAATCTAGGAATTCTGAACTAGCTCTATGTATATCCAACCTTCTAAGAGAAAATGAGCATTTAAGAAAGAACCTTGAGGAAACAAACTCTAAATTAGTCAATCAATCTAATCTCTTGATGAAAGATATTGATGACCTCAAAGCACAAATTCAGGATAAGAGCTTCAATATTGTTGCCCTAAAAAATGAGCTCAGGAAGTATGCTGGAAATAGGATGAACACTAAGTTTGCAAAACCTTCAACTTTGGGAAAGTCAACGGTTCAGAACCACTTGAAACGAACAGGTATTAAACAACCTAATGCCTTTAGGTCTGAAAGAGCTAAACCATTGAAATCTAAGCTTACATCCCAAGTTGATAACAAGTCTGTTTTGTCAAAACCAGTCACTTCATTGCCTAGTTCAGATATGATGAATCCCATGCATAGGAATAATGAACATCACCCACAAATCGGAAATGCTACAAGCTTAACTAGGTATCATACAAAACATAGTCTGACAGATCAATCCCCTAAGAAATTCTCTGATCACAAAAAGACAAATAGTCAAAACAAGGGTGTGCACTCATTTAGTTCATCTCACTGTGGCTTCAAATGGATTCCCACTGGCAGATTATTTAAGTATACAGGACTTAAACGAACTTACATTCCTAAATCATGCCTCAAGTGGATTCCCACATGTAAACTTTTCAAGATTGTAGAACCTAATAGGATCCCCATTAATGATACGTCTAGACTATACTGTGTTGAATCTAACTGTGAGACTAAACATGTCACTAACCCTTCTATGTACAAGTCTACATGTGCTTCAAGTACAATGTGCTCTCAGTCTTTTTCAGGTACAATGCTCAACTCAATCAGGAACTTCATGACTTGGTTCCCCTCAGATATGAACATAGCTCATTCAGGAGCTATAGCTTGCCAGAGTTGATGTACTTCTTACTTTGACTTCTATTCATCTTGAATCAGGACTCGCCCTTCCATGTCTTCGTATAAATCATTTTATCTATTTAAAAAAAAGATATATATATATATATATATATATATATATATATATATATATATATATATTTATATTTATATATATACTCCTTTCAAAATTTTATCATTTTTCTCAATCTAATAATGAATATACTCCTTGTTATCGATAACATCTACGGTCCTAGAAATGTCATTCAATAATGGCACGGGATCATAGATGAAGTTCGAACAAAAGATATATTCTTGGTAATATAATGGGATTAGTTAATATCAATCAATGTTCTTTGATGACATTGATTGAGGGGGAGATTAGTTTTATATACCATTGGCTTCTGTGCTGGTCATGATGCTTGTTTATTTGTATGATGTGGTGGTTTCCTGCTTGTGTGACTAACTGGTTATACTCTTGAAATATCTGGGAATGGGTTTCTCCCTGTTATAGGCTGTGATTGTATCTTGCTCATGAGATTTTCAGTGTGTGCCTTCGTTGTAACTGCCTATGTGTTGAAATGTTGAATTGATTCATGATGATCAGTGTAATAATCAATGCTAGAGATGTTGTCTTATCCGTGTTAGCATATTATTACCACTCATTCGTTTATACCATAGGGACCAAAATTGTCATATAGTGCTAGTTATATTGCATTAGCGAATTACCTCACCTCAGTTTAGAACCACAAGGACCAATTGTGTCATTTTGCCTAAGTTAGTTTGCATACCCCTAGCGAGTTACCCATTAGCGAGTTACCAGTTTACCCAAAAAAAAGTTTTTTTTTCTTTTCTCTCTCTCGTTCCTTTGTTCCTTCTTCTCTTCGTCATTTTATTCTTACTAGCGACTTAGCATAAGGTTTGCTTCGATTCCCTCTTATCGTTACTATCTTATGCTTTAGTGTCCAGTTTCTAACTCATCTCTATATTCAGATCCTTTCGTGCTCGTGAGGTGTGATTAGTTGACTCTCTCGCTTAGGTTCGGATTTTTTTTGTAATCGTGTGTGTGTTACTTATAAAATGATTGAATGAGTTTAAATTGTTTGGAATATATTGTTTGGATCATATTGGTTGGAATACATTGATGTATGGTTATGTGGATTGGACTGATGGGATGATGTTAGAAGTGTTCTTGATGGCGAGTTAAAATGTTCTTGGTAGCGACTTAGTATGAATGTTCTTCATGGCGAGTTAGTGGTCTACTTAGCGAATACGTCTCCGTAGCGAATAAGTTCACTAAATTCCAGCGACTTGGTTAGCGAGTTAGTAGTTAGCGACTTGTATTTACAAGTTAGCGAATTAATAACCTAGCGACTTAGTTAACTGCTTTGTAGCGACTTAGCTCATTTACTGTTCATGGCGACTTGACTTTACTAGCTAGCGAATTAGCACAGTGACTTGGTTAGCGAGTTAGTAGTTAGCGACTTGTATTTACAAGTTAGCGAATTAATAACCTAGCGACTTAGTTAACTGCTTTGTAGCGACTTAGCTCATTTACTGTTCATGGCAACTTGGCCTTATATGCTAGCGAATTAGCTTAGCGACTTAGAGTGCTAATCCTTTAGCGACTTGTCTATGGCTCGAGATGACGACTTGTTTTTACAAGTTTGCAACAGTGTTCATTTTCATGTTGTGAATTAGTCTTAGGGTCAAGGATTATTAAAATGTTCAAAGTTTGTTGTGCTAAAGATGATCTCACTCTCACAACACTTAGGATCTCCCAAATTCGACTTGTTGAATCAACATACTCTATGTAAACTGTTATGACATCTCTGTTTAGGCAAAAGGTACTTGGCTTCTCTCACGACTGCCAAAATGTTACTTTTTGCCCCATACATATGTGTTATATCACTTTTACATGTGTATCTTGGCTCATGTCATGATCACGTTGTTATGCACTCTTTTGCCCTTTAAATCCCTTATAAGCTCGTCATGTAATCATTTTTATATATGAATGTTCTTCATTGATATATCTTAATTATGTATGTTATCATATAGTTGAAAGGTGTCATATAGTTGCAATCTTTGCCACTCTATCTGTCTCCGTATGTGTTGGGAACTTCTTCAGTGTTACTACTTCCTTGTCATAAGGGTGCTCTCAATGCTGTCTCATTTACTATGTATCATCTAACCTGTTCCCATCCATTACTGTTGATTGCATGATTACTCAGAACATCAATGGCAAGTTCAATCCCAGAAAAGAGCGCTACCCCGTCAGGATCATCCAGAGTTCTCTCAGACGAAGAAATCCTTCCCAAAAGTCAATGGGCTGCTATTGGTAAAAGCAACTGTTATGTGGACCTTCAAAGGCTTCAACAAAATCCGATACTCAAAGTTTCTATCGACATCCTCAAAAACACAAACTTCTTCGGAGCAATTACCAAGCAATGCTCAATTCCATCCATTTACATTCAACAATTCTGGAACACCATTCAATGGAACAAGATCACAGCTCAATACTCTTGCAAACTGGATAATAGGGAGTTCACAATTGATTCTGATACTCTGAGCAAGGCCCTTGGAATCACACCATGTAACCCTGACGTTCGTTCTGAATCTCCACCTGGTGCTGACGATCTGATTGTATTTCTAATTGGGTTGGGCTATCAGAATAGTATTTCAAGAGCATCTGACATCGTCACCGGACACATGTATCAACCCTGGAGAGCTATTACAACCATTCTGAACTTATGCTTATCTGGGAAAACTTCAGGGTTCGATAAAGTGAGAATACCTATCTTGCAAATCCTATGGGGAATCATTAATAGGGTTGATGTGAATGTCTCGGATCGTATTTGGGAAGAATTCTCGTTATCAATGAACACATTCATATCTGATAGAACCTATTTCCAGAACAATGCTCAAGGCCGAAAGAAACAGAACAAGCTTGTAATTCCCAGCATCAGATTCTCTAAGCTTGTTATCCAGTATTTGCAACAAATTCACAACTTCACTCCTAGGTCTGAATCAACTTTACACAAAGCAGAACATGAATTTGTTTTAGGAAACCTGAAATATGTTCCTAGAGGCTCGAATAAAGAAGTATTTGGATTGCCAATTCCTGATTGTCTTCTCACAGAAGATATCAAAAGGAAGGACTACTTCAAGCAATACATGAAAAGTGCAACCAAACTCTCTGCTGATGTCACACCCTCTCCTTTACAACCAAATGCTCCCGTGACCAAGTCAGCCTCACAAGCATCCTATGCCTCTCTTCCTAAAAAGAGACGTGAAAGTTCTCAGCAGTCTGACACCACCTCCAAGAAGCAGAAAGCAAAAAGGAAGAAAGTGGAAAAGGAGATTGGTGAGAACACTGAGACACCAAGGAATGTTTCCAGGATAACTGATGAAGATGATGCTGATCTGCAACTTGGAATTCAGCAAAGCCTTGAAAGTCAGAATGTGAAAGCTCCAGAAGGTGGAATTGTGTTAAGAGAACCCTCTCAACCACCTCGACAAACAACCCCAATTACACTTGACAAGGGTAAAGGAGTTGCAAGTGTTGAAACTGAACAAGCTGCTCACATGTTGTTAACTATCTCATCATCTCCATCAAGCACCACAAATCCATATGAGCTAAAGAGAAGAACAGATTCATCTCATGAAAAAGAACAATCTGGAGTGGTCAAGGAGCCTGAAACATTTAAGGAATCTCTTACACTTGGTGAGACTCAATCTGTCTTGAATGTTGACACTCTGTTACAAAAGGGCTCACAGGAGAACCTTGAGACAAGATCTGATGAGACCTTGAAGATGGATGAACCTAATCTGTCTACTAACTCTCTATCTTCACTTAAGAATCTTGATGAAGACTTCTCTTTTGGTGATCAATTCATTAATGACAAAACCTTAGATTCGGCTCAATCCATGTATAATGTCAGCATTCATCAAGATACATCTATAATTCCTCCAATGACTGCTTCTTCACTCTCAACTGCACTTCCACCACCCCCTTACCCTCTCATTCAACTGTACAAACACCACCAACTCCAGAACCCGTCTTCACAATTGCAGATGAAGTGGCTCCACCAGCTTCCCCTCCACAGATTCTCACTTCTGATCAACTACTGGATAAAGCCATTAAAAGGATAGAAGCACTGGAAAGGCAACTTCCTAAATCTGTTGATTCTCTGGTGGATCGTGTCTACAGATTGGAGCACCTCAACTTCAATGAAGCAGTTACTGATGCTATTGAAGGAGAAGTCAAGGATGCCGTGGAATGGGCAATGGAGGCTCCACTTCTCAGACGATTCAAGGACCTCCCCATCTCCGATATGAGAGCAGCTCTGTGTGAAAGGATGTATGAGGCTGAAGAGGACAAGCATGAGGTTCACAGTAAACTCTATGAGGCACTTGAAGAATCCATCAAGTTCGACAATTATGAGCAGTTTAAGATTGAAGTCGGAGAAAAGGAAGCTAAAAAGAAAAGGAGAACAAGTGTAATGGAAGCATTGATAAAGGATCGCAAAGATCCACCTCCTCCCCCACCACCAACGGGGGGAGCTGGAACTTCTGGATCTGGTAATCCTTCTTCAACAACCAACACACCTCCATCACAACCACCATCATCACCACCGAAATCTTCCAGTCAATCAGATCCAACTAAAGAGCAGAGTAATCAGAAAAAATCTGCTGCCTGGACGACGGTTGATTCAAGGTTCACATCCACGTCCACCTTCATTCCTGATGATCAAATGGTTAACGAAGAATCTCAGGTCATGGCTGACTCAGAACCAGATGAAGATGATGCTTCGACAAAGCATATTCCAAAGCCATCAGAAGACTGGTTTGACTCTTACATGGCTGGGAATCGCACTAGCACATCCAGAGTTGCACCTTCAAGAGACACTATTCAAAGCTGCATTATGGAAGATAAACCTCCTTCCCCGGAACCCACATGGACCATCCCAGAGTCTGACTCTATGATTCCTGACAACAATTGGGCATCAGTGATCACCAATAACTACGAAAGTCCAGCTGAAGACTCTCTTCTACACTACACTGGTGATATGGGAAGTTTCATAAGATGGTTTTGTGAACGGAAGAGCATCTCATTTATAACACCAAGAGATCTTGAAGGTCAAGCTTACGATATTGTCAAAGTCTTCCACTCAGATGCAAATCATCTTCAATACCAGATGGAAGAATGCCATAAGATGCTAAATGACCAAGTCAGTGATCAAATCAGTCGCTTCAATGTCAACAAATCTCTTCCTCTTGGTGGTGAACCGGGTCAGATGACCATTCAGGCAGAATTCTTCTTCAACCACGACTTGGACTATCTGTGTGCTCGCTCTGCTGAAAGAAGACCTGCTCTTTCGATATCATAAATGAAAGCTGCAACCTACTCTGATCAAGGGCTTGAGCAGATGGTTCCTGATCAATTCTGGGCGAATGAAGAACAAAAGTATGATATTGCAGCTTCTTATGGTATTTCCCACTGGTGGTTCAAAAAGAAGAAGTTCTACATTGAAAGACATGGTGCTGATATAAGACGCAATGATGTCAGATCAAAGCTGCAAATCTTAAGTGTTGTTAGTGTAGAGATCTTCCCTATCTATGGATATGAGTACTTGAAGAAGATTGTCCTTAAAAGAGCTGACTTCAAAGTGTATACTATTGAAGAGAACGACTTCAAACATCTTCTGCCAAATGATTTCGAAGATCTCTATCTCTTAAATCTTCAAGGACACCTTGAGCACTTACCTGTACGTGAGAAAAAGGCCCTCACTGCAGCTGTCACTCTTTGGATCAGGGGCTTAGTCATTCGGAAACGAGTTGAGGACTTTCAGCTTGGCATTGAAAGCTACCAAACCAGGGTCAACCTCACAAGTCCTCAATGGAATGCAGCTGGGCATGAATTTCATCGAGAATACAAGGTTCTTGACACCCCTAGAGCCGTCATCTTCACCGACAGATATGGATCGCGTATGCTTATGCGTCTATGTGAACTCTACAAGTTTAGTGATGGTACGCTCAAATTAGTCGAAGAAGAACTTGACACCAGAGTGAAAGAAGCCAAACTTGATATGAGATCTTGGGTTAAAACTACTTTCTGGACTGATGATGACGTGAAGAGATGTGAACATTTCATTGCTGCAATCAGACGAAGACTCAAGACACGAAGGATCTTCCGCAGTCTTGAAAGCTTTGTTGGTGGAAGGCTCCGTGATGGTCACTACAAACTACTTCAGAGAACTGAATGAAGAATTCTTCGGAATACCGTTTATGTTTTGTTAACTTTGTGTAATATGTGGTGTAATAAATATGAACAACTGTAATACATGTAATAGTGCTAGGATTTGTACTATGGTTTCCCCTTGTAAAAAGGGGGAAACATCAGTGTTGTCCATTTTTGATCATATAAAATCGGACACATTTTTCTCCTACAAATATTTTACCTCATACACATTTAAATCACTTGAGATCCAAAATCTCAAAGGATTTAAGATTTTTGATCGGGGGAGAAAATGTGATATAAATATGAAAGATGTTAAAAGATAAGATGACCAATTTTTGTGCAAACTTCTCTCTTATATGTGCTAAACAATTTTCGAATCTCGAAGCATATTTTAAGGGGGAGAACTCTCTTTGCAAATTCAAGTCATCAGGGTACCCAACACTTAAATCTTTGCAAAATTGTACCTTGATCATATGGCTTCTAATCCTTTGATGATAAAGGGTTCCCTCTAGTATGTGCAAAACTCTTTTCAAACCTCGAGGCACATATTGAGGGGGAGCAAATTTATGGAAACCTCATCCTTCCCGGAAATGCTATACCTAATTGATTTGATGTGGGAAGTGATGTTGATATCTTTTAGAAAATGGTAATCAAAGAAGTTAATTCTTTCTCTTGCCTCCGTGTGCAAAACATTTTCAAATATTTGATGCACATGTTGAGGGGGAGTTCTCGTTCTAAAAATATCAAAAACAATTCAGGTACAAAATGCTTTGATAATATATCACAAGTATCTGAATTGATTTTCAAATGGTTTTCAATTGGATCCAATGGCAGATGAACAATACCAAATTGACCGACCAACTTTACTTTATGTACGGTGATATAAGGATGATAAGGTTAGGTATTGGTTCCCATGATCCGCCAGAACCGGAGGGATCTACCCATGGACAATCCACTAGTTAGTGTAGAAGTCCTTAGGTATGAGGATAAAAGGAGAAAAATGAGATATGGGAAGAGTGCGGACTAAGACTGAGCTAGTACTGGAATAAACCCAACAAGGTTCTAGCTATGAAGTCTCGGTAAGCACTGAAGGGGTTGAAGAATTAAAAAGAATTGAATGAGAAAAGGGTGAAAACAAATAGCCCTCCATTTATTCAACCTTAGGGCAGAAACCGGGTTCACTTCATATGCTACTGATGGTAACATCGGTATTGAAGACAAGACATCATGGACCCAGTGACGCACTGCACTTCAACTTTCCAAACCACTCAAGTTCCTCTTAAAAGGACTTGTTTCATTCTCACGGGGAACCGACATTATCTATCGACTCTCTCTTAGAGATGGTTGATATTGAAGAAGGAGACCCTCTCCCTAGTCTCCGTCATAGGATCCAAATATGCACAAATTGAGTCTAGAGCCACGAGATCATCAATAAATCTCATTAGGACACTTTCAATGAAGACTCTCTGTTTCACACAATGTGGAAAGAGAGATTATATCTTGAGTCCTACGCATTATCCTTGTGGTATTGCCAGAACATCTGAGTGATGTGTTTACATATTCACAATGAAGATGGAAAGCCTTCTGGAGCCAACATCAAACAAGCTCCTGGTAGGTGGCATGTGAGATCTATTATATAGATCAACCATGTGACAACTGAACAGAAACAATGGGGCGATTCAATCTCTTGAATCAATCCTGGTTCAGGTTATGGATTGACGGATACCTTTGAAAACCGGTCTTTGTGCTTAAAAACTCTTTTCTTTAGCACATCGACTGTGTACTCATTTTTTCAAACCAAAAGGTATTTTTATGATTGATAATTGATTTTCAATAAAACCTTCGTTGTATTGCAAAAACAATCTCTATTGAGCAATACACGATTGTTTTTCAAATCTCTTTTCATCAATCAGTGGACTTAAAATTCGCTGGTTCACTCACTCCGTGTTGTCTTCTTTGAGATGTTCCGGTTTGAGAACAGCTAGAACAGCTGCGAAACCCTGTCAAGGAAATTCTTCGGAATTTTACCTGATCACAGGCAGTACTTGTACTGATCAACGGGGAACCGTGGGCCGTGTACCTCAATTCAACGAAAGTGATCAAAGACACTTTCGTGCAATTTATTGCTAATTGTTGTATGCAGGTACACCCGACGTTTGCAGCTGATCAGAATGAAGCGGTCAATCCATAGCCGCATGCTCACACTACACATTCAACTCAAAGAAATCATGATTAGTGCATCTATGACTCTGATATTTTCACAAATGCTTCTGCTACGCTGCTACGCTACTCTGATTCAACAAATCATGATTCAACAAATGCTTCCGCTACTCTGATGAGAAGAATTCATGATCCAGATTGTGAGCATGTCGGTCCTAAAGTCACAACACCACAAAGGATACCTCAGAGATTGATGATTACTGATGATCTCAAAAGATGGCTCCTTATCACTCTCTCATGGATCATTATTGACCTCCACTTAAAGTACAAATCTGTGCAGTCATTGAAGTTGTACTATTTATGCACAAAGATTGCAATGTTGAAGTTGTTCTATCTACGAGCTCAAGAACAAAGTCAAGACTAGAATGCTAGGATTTGAAATGTAAAATATGGGGTGACCTCCCTTAGGGGGAGATTGTTAGGAATTAGATAATTCCAAGTGTTGAAAGAGTCGGTCACCCCAACTATTATCTAGCATAAGTTAGCTCGTAGACTAATCTTTAGTTGCTTATTTATGTTGTTATGTAGTTAGTCAGTAGCGTAATATAGTTTAGTGTAACACCGTGGAGGAAGGTCGGGTCTTTACCCACTGTATCCCTGATCCACAGGCCGTCAGGAGGTCGTTTAGTTTGTAACCTATAAATACCCTCTACCTTGCAAGGTAGAGGGTTGGATGTTCTTTGGATAATCTAATATTCCACAAGTTTCTCTCACTAGAATGTCCCACTCTTTCTCTCTCTAAAACCATCTATGTGCTCATTGTGTTGATGTTATGATGTGTATGTGAAAAGTTTATATTTTACAATATCATCATACACTTTGCAAGATCAATGATAGTTTTGAAGAGAGAGAAATTATGGATTTCATGTGTCAATCAATGAATGCATTAGTCACAAAATTAAGCACATAAGTTAGGCATCTAAATTATTTCCCTATAAATTTTTGACATACAGTGCTAATTTTTGTAAAAAAGAACTTAAATTTTCCAATATTCATTTTGTTTAATAATATTTTATCTTCACTTATTTTTATTTTTTTTTCCTTTTAAATGCACTAGAATCAATTTTTTTTTGTTCTATCCTTGTTCGGAAGTAAAAGTTATTTGAGTCGGGATAACCAGATAATGTGACATAATTTACTTTTTCAAAGGTTTTATTTTCACTTTTTTTTTTCTTTTTAATTTATGTTACCTTTACGCCGTTTAATAAGTATAGACATAAAAATAATCTATCTTATTGATGGAGTAATCTTAAAAAGTACTAGGGTATACCTATCCTATCCCAATTAAATAGGGTAAATTACATGAAAAAATTATTTCGACTAAAATTATGACCGATAACCTATTTCGAAAAGTCAAAAAACCTAACATTGCATGTAGAATTACGTTTGATACCTTAAATTGAAAAAAAAAAAAAAAAAAAAAAAAAAACAGTTGAGTTTCTTAAATTTAAATCTACTTAAAGTAGAGTATCTTTTTATGCGATTTGGCCAATCAAATACATTTTTTTTTTAGCGGCATCATGTAGAAAATATCATCTGCAACCCGACCAAAGTTATTAATTCGGTTATGGGTAGGCGAGTAATGGTCGACTCAAATAAGAACTACATAGCGAAAATGATAAACAAAATAGACGATTTTGCCTAGGGGTGAGCACAAAAACCGAAAAACCGAATCGAACCGAAAAAACCGAAAAAGCCGAACCGAAAAAACCGTCCTATTTGACAAACCGATGGCGGTGGTTTTGAATTTTATATAAACCGAATGTTTGGGGCGGTTTTTGGTTTCATAAGAAAAACCGAACCGAGAAAACCGCCCCGCCCCACCTTTTTATATGTTTTTATATCATTTTATCTATATAAAAGAGATGCTATTTAATTTTAAAGATTTAAGTATAAAACTTTATCTATTAAAAAAATGTGTTGTGTACTGTCTATACACTAAAATTTGTTTTATTTATAGATATTATATCTTTGTTTTAGAACAATAGTGTTCTTTGAAAATTTTCCCTACAATTCTCGTAAGCGAACGAAAAGTGCAAAGCCGCAAAGACGTGCATTTTATATTTTATATTGATGTTTGGTTGTTTTGTACGTTTTTTCGACGCTTTGGATTGCTAGATAATATGCTATTATTGATATTTGTTTAAATATTTTTTCTTGAAAACTTAGAATTGTAAACTTCATATAAGATTAAAACTTGCTTGTTTCCAAGTAAGAAAAAACCGAATAAAAACCGAAACCGAACCGATTCAATGTTAAAAACCGAAAAACCGAAACCGAAAAAACGGAAACCAAACGGTTTGTAGTTTCCAAAAACCGAAATATACGGTTCGGTTTTTGGTTTTACCATAAAACCGCTCCACCCCGCCCCATGCTCACCCCTAATTTTGCCTCAAATAAAAAATATACCGTAAAAAAAACAAAAGTATTTTATTCGGGTTATTCTTCCTAACCCGATTAACGTAAGTATATATATGATTAAAACTATGTAACATGTATTAAACTGACTCACAATAAGTTTATTCAGGTTCAAATCAAGTCAGATGTCTCAAGTTTGAGTATTTTTACACCATTAGTAAAACCATTCTAATCGATTGGTTTTCTCCACGCTGATAAAAACTTTCGTTATTGCTAATTTTCCACACAACACCATCGATGTTATGTAAATTGATAATCGATGTCCAATGCTTTATTTATTTTTGAGTAAACTGCAAAATACATCCCTGTGGTTTACAGTTTTTGAGACCTTACATCCCTGTCATAAACTATTGGCTAGTTACATCCTTCGTTAGCCAAACGTTAGCCAAACGTTAGCCATTCCACATCCCTGGTCACTAACTCCGTTAGTTTGCTTCGTTAAGTGCTAACGGGAGGGCTGTTTTGGTCTTTTTACTCATACGAGGGATGTATTTTGCAGCTTACTCTTTTACATATAAGAAGGATGTATTTTGCAATATACTTTTATACTTCACTTTTTTTTTTTTTTTTTTTTTTTTTTTAATTCTTATTTTTATTATTATTAGAGTTAACTATTTATATAAAAAGACATTTTGTCGAAAATATTATAAAAATATCCAAAAATTTTATAAAAATTCCGAAAATTTTATAAAAAAAATTCCAAAATTTTTATAAAAATTCTATAAAAGATTCCGAAAATTTTATAAAAAAATTTATAAAAAATTCCGAAAATTTTATAAAATATTCCGATAAAATTTTTATAAAAAACAAATTCCGTAAAAAACTTCTTTTTTAAATTTTGTTTTTTAAATTCCTTTAAAAATTTTGTTTTTAAATTCCGTTAAAAATTTGTTTTTCAAACTTTTTTCTTTTTTACGGATATTTTTAAAAAAAAAATTCGACAAAAAAATTTCTTTTTTCTTATTTGAATACTTTTTCTCGGAATTTTTTATTAAAAATTTTCGACAAAAAAATTTCTTTTTTCTTTTTTGAATACTTTTTGACGGAATTTTTTATAAAAAATTTTCGAAAAAAAAAATTCTTTTTTCTTTTTTGAATACTTATTGACGGAATTTTTTATAAAAAAATTTCGACAAAAAAATTTCTTTTTTCTTTTTTGAATACTTATTGACGGAATTTTTTATAAAAAAATTTCGACAAAAAAATTTCTTTTTTCTTTTTTGAATACTTTTTGACGGAATTTTTTATGAAAATTTTTCGACAAAAAAATTTCCTTTTTCTTTTTTAAATACTTTTGGACGGAATTTTTTTATACAAAATTTTCGACAAAAAAATTTTCGACAAAAAGTTTTTTTATAAAAAAATTCAGTAAAAAGTATTCAAAAAAGAAAAAAGAAATTTTTTTGTCGAAAATTTTTTTAAAAAATTCCGTCAAAAAGTATTCAAAAAAGAAAAAAGAAATTTTTTTTGTCGAAAATTTTTAATAAAAAATTCCGACAAAATGTATTCAAATAAGAAAAAAGAAATTTTTTTGTCGAAATTTTTTTATAAAAATTTCCGTAAAAAAGAAAAAAGTTTAAAAAACAATTTTTTAACGGAATTTAAAAACAAAATTTTATCGGAATAATTTATAAAGACAAAATTTTTAACGGAATTTAAAAACAAATTTAAAAAACAAGTTTTTACGGAATTTGTTTTTTATATAAATTTTATCGGAATATTTTATAAAATTTTCGGAATTTTTTATAAAATTTTCGGAATTTTTTATAGAATTTTTATAAAATATTTTGAATTTTTTTTATAAAATTTTCGGAATTTTTATAAAATTTTTTGGAAATTTTTATAATATTTTCGACAAAATGTTTTTTTATATAAATAGTTAACTCTAATAATAATAATAATAATAATAATAATAATAATAATAATAATAATAATAATAATAATAATTAAAAAAAATTTAAGGTATAAAAGTATATTGCAAAATACATCCCTCTTATATGTAAAAGAGTAAGCTGCAAAATACATCCCTCGTATGAGTAAAAAGACCAAAACAGCCCTCCCGTTAGCACTTAACGAAGAAAACTAACGGAGTTAGTGACCAGGGATGTAGAATGGCTAACGTTTGGCTAACGAAGGATGTAACTAGCCAATAGTTTATGACAGGGATGTAAGGTCTCAAAAACTGTAAACCACAAGGATGTATTTTGCAATTTACTCTTTATTTTTTCTTTTTGCATAAAGATTATCCATGTGTGTTTGTGGCCCATTGCAACTTGAAACACAACTAGACAATCATTTTCTATAAAATATTATGAATGTTAATTAAAGGGATTTTATTTGTGGGTTCAATTGGTTCTAAGTATTGTCATTTTCTATGAACATGAAATAAATAAAATGAGATCATGACTATGACTACAAGAAACAAATGACATTATTGATGAAACCTGATTTTTGTCGTTTGAATAGTCAAATTTAACAATAGTCCAGTTACATATATTATTTGTACCAGTAACATTTAAACACTTTAACATGACATTAGAGCATGTTCAATCATAACAGGGTAACGCCCGTTAGAGACAAAATAACGCCGTTATCGGCGTTACACCCTTGGAGGATCGCTTTTTTCACGCCGTTGGTCCCTCCCCGTTAACCCCTTAACGCGCGTTATAGGCGTATTTAAAAAAAAAAATCAAAAAATTTTCAAAACAGCCCCTAAACGGCTACTTTTTATTAAAAAAAAATAATAAAAAAAATCAAAAACATTTTTTTACCACTATAAATACCCAATTAAAACACCATTTTTTTCACACTTCCACTACTAAATCCTCTCAATACTCTCAATCTTTCAACTTCAATTAACTGCAAAAAAAACAATGTCGGGAGGCAACTATGATACTTTCTTCAATCTTCTCGGTGGTGGGTGGAATCCCTCAAACCTGGGTTCATCATCTAACCCGAACGCGGGTTCATCTTCAAACCCCAACCCACTAGGCTTCTCGAGCCAAAAAATGTGGCAACAACATCAACAATTTCTCTTTCATCAACACCAACAAAGCACCTTAAACTCCAACTTTCAAAACCTACAATTCATACAACAATCACAACAATCACAAACTAGGTGAGATACCCACCTCTCTTCCAAAAAAAGGAAAAGGTCGTATTAAGCGAAATTTAAAAAAAATCCAAAGACCCCGAGCCTGAACCAATTGATTCTGATGAAGAGGAGGTTGTCGTTACTGCGCGTTGGACTTCACCAGAGGAAGCATTACTTGCAAGGTGTTACATAGCTGTTTCGGAGGATCCGAAAGTTGGAAAGTGCCAACCCAGAGATACGTTTTGGTATCGGGTCAGAAATGAGTTCAATAGAAACAACTTTCAACGGCGCACCAAGGACATGATGTCAAGCAAATGGAAAACGTTGAACGGCATATGCACAAAGTTCAACGCTTGTTACATACGTGCGCAACGGGATCAACGAAGCGGGGAAAGTGAGCTAGATGTGATGAAACGGGCAAAGCAATGGTATCGTGAGGAAAACAAAGGAGAACCGTTTGGTCTTGATGACGCTTGGGAGGTTTGGCGTCATTATAAGAAATGGGACACGCCGGAACCGGTTGATTTAACCGGCGATGTGCCAAGCCAAACAAACGAGGCTTTGTTTGGTAATGATGAACAACCACGCCCCATGGGAAAGATCCGAGAGCACAATAAGTACTGGGGGAGCAAGCACTGGAGGAACGAGCTCGTCAACTTATTTTACCGAAACTATGGCAAACGAGTATCGTTTGAAACGTGAAACCGCCGAAGCGGCGTATCGGGCCCAACAGGAAAAAGATCTCACAATAACAAGGTTGGAAGAGATAAAGTTTTTGATGACGCCTACTGAAGGGCAAGATCCAATGGTCGTGGATTGGATCAATGACGAAAATGATCGAATCATCAAAAAATATAACTTGAAACCTCGTCAGTAGATCGTATTCTCGTCATTTCCTTTAATTTGTTGTAACGTTTTATTTGCAGTGTGTTTTTTTATTTCGTTGTAATTTTTTTTTTAATCTCGTATTGTAATATGTTTTCAATTTTAATGAAGTGTTTGTTTTAGTTTAATAAATGAAGTGTTTGTTTTAGTTTAGGTGTTGAAATTGAAAATATGAAATGTTATTGATGTTATTGGGATGTTATTGTTGTGGGTGTTTTTTGGGGATGTTAAGGTGAAATGTTAAAGCTGATGTGGCACTGACGTGGACGGTTTTATTGGTGTTATGATTGAACATGCTCTTAGGTGCTACCGTGCTAAAAAGTTGATATACGTTAAATCAAACCGGTATACAATCGGATGGCTATATTTTTTTTTGAACGGCTGAAAGTTGTATATATAAACTAGCAAGAAGCTAGAAAAATACATAAAAGGATTACAAAGCCATTGAGACCAGTTATGGACTTTCCTCGTCTAAATTTAAGCCAAGTAAAAGAAACTAAACGAATAGAATCGAAAAGATCACATTTCCTCATGGGACATGAATGAAATGTGATGGAGTTTCTATACTTCCATAGAATCCAAAACGTAGAAGCAACTATAACAAACATCCGGTCCTTCTTGGCATTTGAACCCAGGACAACGTTAACCCACGAAGTATAATCTTCAAAAGAATGCAGCGCTTGATCCGATAAGTTGTACCAAATACGAATCAATCGGATGGCTATTGATAAGGGGAGTGATACTCAAATCAAATAAATTGATGTACACACCACACTTATTCATATATCATGTTGTAAAATATGCATTAGTGATATGGTAAACATTTATGATCCAATCAACAATTGTGATTATGAGGGTGCCTAAGGTCAAACCCTGAACCTTGTCACGATCCATGACCAACTGAACTACCCGCAAAAGAGTGATCGTTTATAATGTTAAGTTTTTTCATATAATAGCACTCTATTTATGCTAATTCAATGGGCGACTTAGTATCCATCATTTTTTCATGTTTAAGTTCCGTATCTCACTAAATATTTCTTGTAAATACGTTTTTTTTTCTGATTATTTAATCGGTTTAAAACAAACATCGGTGATTCAATATGCGATCCTTTTGATTGTGTTTTTTGAACGGCGGAATTTTATTAAAAACTAGCAAAAGCTAGGAACAATTACATAGAAGCAATACAAGCTAAAGGATTTTGAACCCAACCTACCCAACTAAACTTAAACTTAGGATTTCTAGATGAAATCCAAAGAAACGATTGAGAAACAATGAAATCCTATAGAACCGCCTTCTTAGGAGGAGGAATCAAGAAGATCAACCGATTTCGAAAACTCCAAATATACCATAAAAGAGTTCCCCCAACCCCTTCCAAAAAGTTCTTCGCCTTATTTGGTAAATGCGAGGAATTAAGCCACGCAACCTACTCCGAAAGATTGTCACAAACAGGAATGTCAAGCTCCCACCATCTAGCCAACAAAGCCCACAAATCTTTAGCCATCTCACAAGAGAAGAAGATGTGATTTGCAGATTCAACATCTTCGCAACAAATGGGACACAAGATTGAGCCAACATCAATACCTTTTCTATCCAAATTAACTCTTGTAGGAAGCTTATTAAGCATTAATCTCCACAAGTAGACATTGACTTTAATAGGAATACTACGGTTCCAACGAGTAGCATTAGAGTCGACATCTAGGGAATTGGCATCAATCAAAGAACGAACGGATGCAACAGAAAAACCGGAAGAAGAATCCAATGACCATAACCATGAATCATTATGATATGATATCGAAACAACCCCAATAGCAGATAATAAGGCAGTGAGTTGACTTGATTCTTCACCTCCTCTAGGAAGCCACCTGGGAACAAAGGACCAATCATTAACCTGAAGCAAGTTCGCAACATTGCAACCTCTATCATTGTTAATACTACCATCATTGTGGAACTGAAAAGAAACTTGTATAGTTTACTGGTTTGTAATGTCAATTGAACAAATGAAATTAAGGTTATGCAAGAAAACTAGTTACCAAAATTTCAAACTTTTGTGTTGAAAGTTATGAGTCCACCTTATGTTTTTCGAGTTCATCATTTCAAAAACTTAATCAGAGGCATCGAACAAAACTATCAATTGGAAGAACATTGTTTAAGGTCTCAGTGTGCTTAGTTCAATCGGTTTCAAGTTTGTAGGTGCCTCCCGCCAAAGATTAGGGACCTTTTTTCATGCTGTCTTCAATTACATTTTAACTATGAAGTTCTCATTGTTTATGTTTAGTTATCTATCCAGTAGTTTCAAGAAACTATATACTATCAACTTGACATTGAGCAAGAAAACTTCCCTAGTTATGAGTAACGGGGTATTTTTGTTCTTTAATAATAACAAGGTTTTATTTGTCTAATATGGACGTGTGCCGCTCGCGACTCATGTTGCTCCTGAAGGGACGAGACAGGTCCATTACACACTAAAGCATTATGGGTAAAATTTTAAACAATACAATCCAATAACCAAATAATAAATTGAGATATAAATAACAGAAAAAAAAAAATAATAAAAATAAAACTTCTAAATGAATAGTAATTTTAAGTAGTCTAATGAAGGATATACGCCCATGGCGAACTAGAAATGGGCTTAACCTTAGCACTTAACAAACAAAACGAAAAAAATAAAAATAAAAAATATTCCATTTTATTTACATAACAATGTAAAGATTTAATAGAATAGTTTTAACTTTATCAAGACAATGTGGATGCTTGTCTTCACAACCATTGACATATCCATACTACCCTTCCATCACTCTCCCACATACAAAAATGTCAAGGGTTATCTTGGTCAACTTATAATCACTAGACATGAAATAGTAAACAAAACAAAAACTATAAAATATTATGGTTCATTTCATACATACAAATGATTATGTACCTACTTATGAATAATTTATTTCTAAAATAGTTTGAAATGGGACAAAGTATTTAATTAGTTCTCTAGTATTTAATTAGTTCTCTAATCTAATACGGTGGCCTACCCAATTAATCACATGAGAAATCAATAATTTTAACCTTACGCGTTGAAGAACTTCTTAAATCATTGAATAAATATACAATATCGTATGAATCGGTGTTGATGAACTGACATGTAAACCGCGTACACCATAGTTACATGAAGCCTTGTAGTTGTATGTCACTAGCATTCCATAGTTACAGATTATATGGCTTGAACGGGTGATCTCAATAAGTTTGCAGTTAACGAGATTTGAACTTTAGACCTCTTATCGACACTCTCAAGTCTGACTTCAGTATTTTGAATAGAAAGATTTACGTTACGAAAAGGAGCGAGCGGAGAGAGCAGACAATTAAAAATATGTACCAACATCATTTGTACAAAAAACGTGTGTTATGAATGAAAACTAGACCGATAGAGACCAAATCGAAACGATTTCTTATAGGAGATATAATAACCGAGAATTGAGTTGCTGGTCTCACGATGTTGCCGGGTGATCAAGCCTAATAATCGACTAAACAACAAACTTGAAACCGATTTTTCCATCATATTGCCTTAGAATTAAACCCCACATAAACAGTTTAAATTGGACCATATAATATAGTTAATAGATTATTGGCGACATAAAACTAATATAATATGTAATACACTAATACTGAACTTATATTGATAATTAACATTGTATGACCAAATCTTTTTATGTTTCTCTACAAGATATGGTTTTGGACCACCTAAATTGTTAATGCTATTTGTGTCATACATACAATGTACCTGTATCTTTGGTGACGGTCAGCTTAAATTTGATCGAACAAATTAAGCTATATTTATATATGCATTTATAGTATGATAATTGGATATTTAGATGCATTTAACATTGGCTTCTAAATATAGACTTGGAATATGGGTGTTGTATCCATATTTTATGTTAATCATGGTTGTTAAAACAAGATGATCGCATATTTTGATAGAATAAATTGTGATGTAATTAATACACTATTTTAACTTAATCAAATGATACAAACATAACTTTTTTATTATTTGTGGCTGGTGTAGTTAAAATCAGGAAAAAATCATATTAAGGTAAAAGTTAAACATAAGGTTACAAGTTACAAGTAACAATTACATATTTCGTTCGAGGCTCGAGCGATTGGTTTTATGTATCATTCATGTAACATCGTCTAAAAGTGTATCAAAACGGTAAACGGTAGATATTTTTCTTTCTCAGGTTAGTCGGGGAGGATTATTAATTAGCAGACAAGTATGTGGTTTAACTGGGGTATCTCCATGACCGTTTAACACATTAGCTACCAACCATAACTTGTGTGTCTAATGAGATTTGAGCCTGAGACTTCTTGCGATAAAATAATGATGTGTTACCGCTATATTACATTGGTAGTCGTTCAAAACTGTTATATATATTTTTTTTATAATAATTCAATAATCATGAATTAAGAAAAAGATTAATTGTTAGTTTGATAGATTATAGATTGATCCAATGCACGAATGTCATTGAGTATGATTTCTAGCCATTCTAATGCATTTACTGTTGTTTAGTTTGGTTCTAAGAGCCAAGGGATCTATTGGTACATGAGTGGAGGGTATGCCCATTGAGGTTTTGGGAGGCTGGCAGAGTAGTGTTCCTGCAAGGTGTGTGTTTTTTGTGGTCCAAATTCGATCAACGAAATAAAAAAGCATAGCATGGGGAAAATCCTCCATCCGAGTACCTTTCATGTATGTCAGGTTTTTCTTTTTCAAGTTATTAGAAGACTAATCTTTGATTAAGATGTACGTGTTTAACTAAGGTATCTCAATAACCGTTTTTTAGCTTATCTCTGCCAGCCTCAAGTTATGCACCTAGTGAGATTTGAACATGATAATTATTGTGATGACATAAAGATGCCTTACTACTATACCAAACTGGTTAAGTGTTCCGTTTAACATTTATGCATAAAATATTTGTTAGATGTTTGACTGTTAGTCCTAAGGGTAGTTTAGTAATTTTGGTCTAAAAGATATTTACTAAGAATAATCTAGAAATAAGCTAGATACTTTGGTAGAATAATCTAGAATAAGCTAGATATTAGCTTATAGGAAAATCTAAGATATTTGTATCAGAATCTTCTAGAATCCAATAAGCCCTAGTATAAATAAGGGCTTATCCTCCCATTTGTAATTAATCTATTTTGTACACAACACTACTCATCTTGTATCCTTTGATTTGTAATACAAGAAACTTTTGTCTGATCTCCTTTTTGTTTTTGCTACTGATTATTCTTGAATATTCTCTCCTGATCCTAACAAATTGGTATCAGAGCTAACCGATCGTGTTTGAAGCAAGCTTCTGGTTGATTTTCAAGATTCAATATCTTGATATCATTTTGGATCTGTTCTTCGTTTTGGTGTTTGGTGTTTGCTGTTCGATCGGGTTTGAAGGTAGGAGAAATCAAGATCAGAATTTGTGTTGTGGAAGATCAGAATTTGTATCGTGGGAGGTTAGAGAACATTAGTAAACTTTAGAAAACCCCTTGTTGGATAAAAATGTCCTCTCAGCCATCATCATCGGTTAGTGTTGTTGAGAAGTTCAATGGCAAAAGCAACTTCAGTTTGTGGCGAGTTAAGGTTCGAGCCTTATTGAAGCAACAAGGTATTTGGGCACCTCTAGCCGGTCCCAAACCGGCTGATATGACCGATGCCAAATTCAACTCACTAGATGAAAAGGCGCATTCTACTATTTTGCTATCTTTATCGGATGAGGTTCTTTACGAGGTTGCGGATGAGGAAACGGCTGCGGGTGTGTGGAAGAAACTAGAAAAGCTTTACATGACCAAGTCGTTGACGAATAAGTTGTTACTGAAGCAACGGTTGTTTTCATTGCGGATGAAAGAGGGCTCGGCATTAAAAGATCATCTTGATGCTTTAAATTCCATCCTGATGGATTTGAAGAATGTTGATGTCAAGATTGATGATGAAGATGCTGCTCTTATTCTGCTTGTTTCGTTACCTCCCTCGTATGAGAACTTTGTAAATTCCTTTGTTGTTGGTAAAGAGACTATTACATTGGAAGATGTTCGATCCAGTTTGCATTCACGAGAGCTTCGCCATCAAGCATCAGGAATTTCGGAATCTCAACCCGTTGGCTTGTCAATTACGAGCCAGGATAGAGGCAGGCATCGAACAGAAAGAGGCAAAGGAAAAGGTAGATATAAAGATAGATCGAAGTCGAGATCTCGAGGGTCAAATCCTCGAGATACATGTTATTATTGCCATAAGGAAGGCCACTGGAAGAACCAATGTCCTAAGCTCAAGGAGAAAGGCCAGGTAGCCGCGGTTGCTAAAGATGACTCGGGTTCGGAACGCGAGTTGGTATTGTCAGTTGCTGACTATAAAGGTACACCACTTACTTGGATCATGGATTCTGCTTGTTCTTTTCATATGAGTCCCAATCGGGATTGGTTCGTGACATATGAAGAGTTTGATGGCGGGCATGTCTTTATGGGCAATGATTCACCATGCAAAGTTGTTGGAATCGGAACAATTCAGATTAGAATGCATGATGGAGTTGTTAGAACGCTCACCGATGTTCGTCATGTTCCAGATCTCAAGAAAAATCTGATCTCGCTAGGTGTGTTCGACTCGAAAGGTTTCAAATACACTAGTGAGAATGGTGTCCTTCGTGTTTCGAAAGGAGCTTTGGTGGTTATGAAAGCAACTAAAGGTACTTCTTCTCTTTACACTTTACAAGGTGAAACAATCACAAGTTCTGCTTCTGTTTCGTGTACAGAGAAGAGTAATTCAGATTTGACAAAGTTGTGGCATATGCGTCTTGGTCACATGAGTGAGAAAGGCATGGTCATTTTGAGTAAGCGAGGACTCCTTGACAACCACAAAGTTGCGAACTTGGAGTTTTGTGAGCATTGTGTTATGGGAAAACAAAAGCGGGTTAGTTTCTCGAAAGCAACTCGTCAAACAAAAGGTACTCTCGATTATCTTCATGCTGATTGTTGGGGGCCTTCTCGAGTACCTTCTCTCGGTGGTGCTCGGTATTTTCTCTCAATCATTGATGATTTCTCAAGAATGACGTGGGTGTTTATGATGAAACACAAGAGTGAGGCGTTTGAGAAATTCAAGCATTGGAAGATTCTGATTGAAAACCAAACTGGAAGGAAGATTAAGCGTCTTCGTACTGATAATGGTTTGGAATTTTGTTCGAGAGAATTTGAAGCCTTTTGTCGAGATGAAGGAATTGCTAGGCATTACACTGTTCGTTACACTCCTCAACAAAACGGGGTAGCTGAACGAATGAACAGAACACTGTTAGAAAAAACTCGGTGCTTACTGTTGAATGCCGGATTAGATAGAAGTTTTTGGGCTGAAGCACTTAATACAACTTGCTATCTAGTCAACAGGTCTCCTGCCACCGCTATTGATTGCAAGACTCCAATTGAAGTTTGGACCGGGAAAACTGCAGATTATTCAAAGCTTCGTGTTTTTGGATGCCCCGTGTATTATCATGTTAGTGACGGTAAGTTAAATCCGAGAGCCAATAAAGGCATTTTTATGGGATACGGTGACGGGGTTAAAGGCTATCGAATTTGGTCACCATCGGAAAGAAGAGTCATTCTTAGCCGAGATGTGACATTTGACGAGGATCACTTGTTTCGCTTAAAGCAAGATTCGGTTGAATCGAAGCTTGAAGAAGGTGCTTCCGAAAAGGTGGAGCATGTTGCTAAACAGGTGGACGTGGAGCATGAAGTTCCAGAAGATACGGACCACGATGTTACTCCACTAGATGATCCTCCAAATTCAGCACATTTGGAACATGAGCAATATAGGTCTATAGCCCTTGATAGACCTCGTAGAGATGCAAAAGCTCCTAGTCGTTTTGGCTTTCAGGACTATGCCGCATATGCATTGCAAGTAGCGGAAGAGGTAGAGTCTCTTGAACCGGCTACTTATCAAGAAGCTATTACTTCTAAGGATTCTGATATGTGGAGTGCGGCTATGAGTGAAGAGATTGAATCTCTTCATAAGAACAATACATGGGCATTGGTAAAACTTCCTGAAGGAAGAAAAGTTATTGGTTGTAAGTGGGTTTTCAAGAAGAAACCCAGTTTATCGAGCTCGGACAACATTCGATTCAAGGCACGTTTGGTCGCGAAGGGATTTAGCCAAAAGGAGGGAATAGATTACAATGAGATTTTCTCCCCAGTGGTACGTCATACATCTATTCGTGTGTTACTATCCTTAGTAGCACATCATGACTTGGAGTTGGAACAATTAGATGTAAAAACTGCATTTCTTCATGGTGACCTTGAAGAAGAAATTTATATAAGCCAACCCGAAGGCTTCGTTGTTCAGGGCAAAGAAGACTATGTTTGTAAGCTCCGAAAATCTCTCTATGGTTTGAAACAGTCGCCGAGACTATGGTACAAGAGATTTGACAGCTTTATGGTGAAGCATGGTTTTAGTAGAAGTGCTTATGACTGTTGTGTTTATCATAAAAGGGCATCGTCGGGATCACTTATCTACCTACTCTTGTACGTTGATGATATGCTCGTAGCGGCAAAAGATATGGAGGAGATTAAGAAGTTGAAGATCCTTCTCAATACGGAGTTTGATATGAAAGATTTGGGAGCAGCTCGAAAGATTTTGGGCATGGAAATAATTCGAGACAGAAAACATGGTAAGCTTTTCTTATCACAGAAAAGTTACATTGAGAAGATTATTTCTCGTTTTGGCATGAGTTCGGCAAAATCGGTAAATACTCCTTCCTCGGCCAATTTTCGTTTATCCACTGCTTGTGCACCTCAAAGCGAAGCAGAGATAGAGTATATGTCCCGAATACCCTATGCTAGTGCTGTTGGGAGTTTGATGTATGTTATGGTTTGTACGAGGCCGGATATAGCTCACGCAATGAGTGTTGTGTCACGGTATATGGCTCATCCTGGAAAAGAGCATTGGAATGCGGTGAAACGCATTTTTCGTTATTTAAAAGGGACATCTGATGTTGGCCTTATTTACGGTGGTGAACGTGAATATTTGGTTGCCGGATACTCAGATTCGGACTATGCTGCTGATCTTGATGCTAGAAGATCCTTAACAGGCTATGTATTCACTATTGGAAGTTCGGTTGTAAGTTGGAAAGCTACATTACAACCATCAGTCGCTTTATCTACTACCGAAGCGGAGTATATGGCTTTAACGGATGCAGCTAAGGAAGGAATTTGGCTGAAAGGTCTGATTGAAGATCTTGGTTTCCCTCAAGATCAAGCGATCGTGTTTTGTGATAGCATGAGTGCTATCTGTTTGGCTAAAGATCAAGTTTACCATGACCGGACTAAACACATTGATGTTCGTTATCACTTCATTCGTTCCGAAAGAAGAATCAAAGTGAAGAAGATTGGCACCAAAGACAATCCTGCGGATGTGTTTACTAAACCGGTTCCTTTGAGCAAGTTTCGTCACTGTCTGGATTTGCTCAATATTGATAATTGGAAATATGGCGCTACTTAGGAGCTAAAGTCAAGGTGGAGATTGTTAGATGTTTGACTGTTAGTCCTAAGGGTAGTTTAGTAATTTTGGTCTAAAAGATATTTACTAAGAATAATCTAGAAATAAGCTAGATACTTTGGTAGAATAATCTAGAATAAGCTAGATATTAGCTTATAGGAAAATCTAAGATATTTGTATCAGAATCTTCTAGAATCCAATAAGCCCTAGTATAAATAAGGGCTTATCCCCCCATTTGTAATTAATCTATTTTGTACACAACACTACTCATCTTGTATCCTTTGATTTGTAATACAAGAAACTTTTGTCTGATCTCCTTTTTGTTTTTGCTACTGATTATTCTTGAATATTCTCTCCTGATCCTAACAATATTAAATAACAAAAATTTAAAATCTAGTTATCATTAGATAAAGCTTTCATCTTATTCATATTTTTCACCAATTTTTTTTCTTCCTATTTTGTCTCGCAAATTGTGGATAGTTGAAATGTTTTGGTTATTTATACTTGAATATGTAAACTATATATGAAATCTAACTAAATGCGATTGTTTTCTCTCTATATGTAATATAAATATATGGATTTATCAAATGGACAAATGCCATTGCGCATGGTTTCAGTCATTCCATAAAACAAGTTCATTTTCCTATTCTTTAATTTGGTTCTAAGAGCCAGGGATCAATTGGTACATGGGCATATTAAAGGGTGTAAAGGTTACTCGATTATTCCATGAATATATATATACTAGCTTAAAGACCCGTGGATTCACGGGGTTTTAAAGAAATATAAAAATGAGATAATAAGAAAACAACGAATGTAAATATGTTCCATTAATATATGAAAAAAAACAATGAGATAATACGTAAATTATTAGATAATCAATTGAGTTTGCAACAATTAAAGTAATAAACGTCCATGCGTTGTCGTCTCCAAATTTGACGGTCTTGAATAGCAAATGACGTATGTGAGCGCTAATCAATTTAATATCAAATGTCCATTCCGTGCACACCTAATTGTCCATAGAAAATGTAAGTAAAAGTAAGTTGTGATTCATAATCTGTTATAATTTAAAATATGGTAAAAAAAACATGTGATATGTATGTCGTACATACTTATTGAACCTTGTTCATAGACCTTGAAGTACTTCTTTGTGGACGAAATTTGTATTAGTTTTAAAGATATTACCATCCTGGTCACAAACGACAACTTTCAAACCTCCTTTGCTTTTAACAGACAATTAATCGATTGTTGAGAATATGTGAGTAAATAATATATTAGATCAGTGTGGTTATTAGATACCTACATTATGTGCTCCTAACTCTTTATTACTCGATGCTTAAAGCACTTACGAAGAAAAAAAGAGGGAGTCAAAAACTAAAGTAAGTATTAAAAACATAGCTTATGAAGTGTAGATATTTAAAGTTTTGAAAAATGCTCATAACACTTTATTACTCGATACTATATAAACTTCGATTTATATAAATTAATTTCTTCGTATACTAATGGAGTGCAGACATTGAAAGTTTTGAAAAGTAAGTTTGATTGAAAAAAAATACTCCTTTCGTCTCAAAATATAAGTTCATTTTCAATTTGTATAAAGTTTAATAAATTGGCACTAACTAATCTATTCACCAATCACATATCTTATTTCTCCACTAAAGTGTCTTTTGATTGGTTGAAATAGAAAAAAAGACAAGTATTTTGGGACAACAAAAAATTAGAAAATGGACTTATAATTTTAAACGGAGAAAGTAATATAGTAGTCACATGAAGATCAAAAATTATTTTTGAAAAATTTACATGTCAAAGACTTTTAACTCATTTTAAGCCTTAGTGTTTGACTATGCTTCTTGCAGAATTATCCCATGAAAATGAAACGTTTAATTACTTGTGAAACATAATAAGCATAACTAAACTTGAAAAATAAACAGCACCACAAACTCGGTTTCAACACAGATCTTTGTGTTAGTAGTGACATACTTCAAGCGACTTTACCATGATCAAGTTGATCATTATTTCCTCTTTGGGAGTTCTCATAGAGTATCTGAGAGTGAACTTGACCATGAGTCACCAGAACTTAACCATACTAACACTTCAATCATATATATGTAAAATGCAACTGAAAGTGAACTTGCCCATGATTCAATAAAACTTAACCATGATCATTAACACTTTGATATAATATTACTCATTTTGAGCAGCATGCATAGTCATGCATTGGAACATGGTCAAACAGAAAATTTTAAAATATGTATTCATATAAAAAAGATCATTTACAATCTAATCTGCAAGTACTCACCTTGAGCGTGGTTAATTATTGAATGGTTCATAAGCACTTGCACCAACAACTATCGACTTTGGTGTAGAGTGTAGTCCTCCAACTGTAATTTAAAAAGCTGCTATCTGAAAGGTAAGCTTAAATGGTATATAATAGTCATTAACAACTCAATAGTCCAATTTAACAGCTAAAGAACACTATAATCTAAGTTAAAACTACATGGGTTAGTGGTCATGGTATAATACATGTCATCCATGCATAAGTCTCAGAAAATATATATGTAGAGTAAATCACAAGAAGTAAGAATGACTACTCCAACCATAAACTTAAAATATGATACTGTATTTATGATAGCAAAATTTGATAAACCACTTGTGTGAATGATTGCTTGTTTTTTAAATGTTCAGAAACTATTATTCATGTAAATCAAAACAGAAGCAAAAAGGCATAAATCAAATGAATTAACCATGCGATTAGCTCTTGAATCTCGATACCTTGTTCTTGATTTGTAAACACAGCTGTTTTTCAAATGCAATCCAAAGAACTTTCTAGATTATTGTTTATAAAAATGACTTACAATGTATGAAAGCAGTCCTCTAAGCCATGTCACTTTTCAACCAAATATTGTTTCTCTCAATGTAGTATTAGTCTGATTAACGAATACTGTGAGTATGTTACCCGAACATTGAAAACTTATAATTCATATAACCACCTTCAAAACGCACAACCAAACCCCCTAAAAGGCACCGTTCAAAATAACAGCTTATATTTCCACACTCACAGAAGTTTGCGGTCTTAGAACTGCATTTCATTAACTCAAAACATCAATAAAGGAAACCATTTTACCATCTATTTAAACTGAATGCAACATGCCATTAACATTCAAAGTCAGACTAAAATCACAACAAATTACACCCTAAAAAAGATTCAAGTATACGTAACATAACAGATCACAAGATCACTAAATTCAGACACAAAAAGTACCATATTGAGGACTACTGCCACTAATTCAACTCTCAAAAGGGCTAATAAAATATTCTAAATATGTTGTAACCCAATGATACACCAAACATAAAATTGGCGCATAGTATCCTTTTCCAGACATAATTTCAAGCATCTTATGCAATATCTTTGTAAGTAGTTGAATGTAAACGATATACTCATATATGGTTATGTACCTAAGCAAAGTGATTTTCTTTTATCATTAACATTTCATTTATAAAGAAATTTTGACCCGTTTGCTTTCAAAAGCTTATTCTAGATACTACTAAACCTTAAATTTTGATCCGTTTATTAACTACATGATCCACAATGATTAGATGATATGAGTAACTATTAAAAGTTTAAAAACTTGTTAAATAAGAGTAAGAATTAAATAATGAGTTGACAATGATTCACTTCATACATGTATTTGAGATCTTTTTGAAAAATTTGCCATCCATAAATGTGACCAATTGATCTAACCAAACAAATAAAACAAATCACTGAGCACTTCGAATAAACCGAAAAGTTTTTCAATAAGGATTTACGTTACCTGGTATGACCCGTGTACCCCTGTTTTGACTAACGTACCACATGCCAAAGCTATCAAGTCTACTTTATTTTCCTGAAATGAATATAATGTGTCAAGCAAAATATACATACATAGAAGGATAGTATGAGAACATGGTGAGCTAAAGTAAAACTTACATTATTGAGCACAAATAATCATCATGATAAGCAACTTATCGTCATCATAGAAACATTAATGACAATATTTCTATAACCTGATCAAGGAGGCGTGTAAAAAATCTCTTTTTAATATTAGTAGCAGAGTATGTCAAACATGGGTCTGGTGTGAGAACAAAATACAAAAAAAGAAAAAAAAAATGAAACATGGAAAAAAAATGTATAACAGGTAATTAACACTTAAAGATAGTAAACTAATACAAATTTCCTAACCATGGGCCATAATTACATATCGAAAAAATGAAACATGTTATTTTATGAAAAGAAACATAATAAGGAAAAAGTAAAATCTTGCACAATGATATCCTTCACATGAGTAAGGATTACTTCCAAACCCACTATGCATTACATAATTATCATGAATGAATATAAACTTAACTTGTCCCGTAATGATATCCTTATAATATAGATCGACCGAAGATATTTTTACAGCCATAATCAGGAATCCTAAACCACAATCTGCAGAGAAAAAAAAGATGAAGCCATATGAACAACATGATTAATCAAAACAAAGACTACTCCAAACTATCCCAAATGTTCAAGTGAAGAAGGGCTTAATATTTACCTTTCAAATTGGGGAAACCTGCGTTTATGTTTCTTTTGGTCTTTGTTTTGGCTGTCATGCACTTACGTTTACAATTAAAAAAAAAAAAAAAAAAAAAAAAAAAAAAAAAAAAAAAAAAAACTTTGAATTAAAACTGAAATGTAGAATAATTACATTGATTATAAATTGAATCCGCAAAACACATCTATTATAAAAAATCTATTCATGGATGTGATTTCCCCCAATTTTTTATTGGGTTTCGCAACACACAATTGAATTGAAACCCTAAAAAGAACTTGAATAGACGTAATAAAACAACGAATAACTTACAAATTATGCAGCAATATATAATTCATTTGAGAAGGAATACGCAGCAATATATAACCAAAAACATAGATCGAAACTCTTTTTTTCTTTTGAATCGGTGATATGGAATCATGCAGAAGAGATGTTGTATAATGGTTTTATAATCGGTGAATGGAGAAGATTGGTGTATTGAAGAAGACTGAATAATGGTTTTTTGTAGATGAGATCGAAACTGCCATATCATTTTGAATTGGTATTGAATCTAATTTAGAATGGTTAACATTTAATGTTAAATCGAAACTCCCTTTTGTGTTCATTATATGAAGATGCGTATCAAAGAAGAATTGTGGTGCATTGGGTAGCGGTACAATTTTCTCTAATTATGGAAGTCCACGTCACAACATTAATTGATTGAAGAATGAAGAAGTGTTGTACCTACCAAAAATATTGTCCAATAGTATAAGAGACATATCACAATATTAATTGCATTATGTGCTTTAGTGAGTGGTACAAAACTCTTGTTTATTATATTAAATAGATGAAAATCAAAACAAGAACATTTATGTGTTGGGTCCTATAGATGGGTCATCTGAGCCCAGTTAATATGTCACACCCTTACTTTAAGTTAAAGCCCATGGACTGTGTCTTAAGTTATTGAATTTCACGTATTCAGATGCAACTGATTAGATCCATTACAGGAAAACCAAGATCAACATGAAAATGCACCGTTATTAAATCAATTTATCATCGGATTAACCTCTTAGCAACACGAATAAGTTGTTATTGAACATTTTAGAAGTAATGTATAAATAATCCTTTTTAAAATCTACATTTAGTGAAAAAAATAGTCGAGATTAGACAAAACAACAAACCGGGTGGGTTAAGAGTGGCCACGCTCTTCTACCTTATAGATTTCTCAAAGAACCAAAAGCGGAAGTGAAAGACAAAATTCTAAAAAACAGTGCTCACTTTTATTAAGCTATTGTTAGAATATGGGTGTGTATGGGTAATAATGATCCTGATATATTCTCTGAATCGTGTTGAGATTATTTTCAGATTGAAGTATTTCGACCCTGTATGTCACGGGTATCATGAAATCCTCAATTGGATAATTTAGAGTACTACATTTTGTTTTTAATGCACGAGAAATCAAAGCAAACAGAAAGTTGTTGTGTGTGTTATGTTATGGAAGAGATCAATATATAATGAAAAACATAACCGGAAGTTAGTTAAAATCGGTTGGCAGGAAGGGTCATGATTGTTGCCTTGTTGGGGAAAATGTGTGACTTTTGGTGGGAAAAACCGTTTGGAAATGAAAACGGATAATACTCGAAACCCAAAATCCGTCTAGGTTATGGGGCGCTGCCCCAAACCCCGTGAGTGGCGTCCCCCCTCGACCCCCACCCGCTCACCTGGGAGCGGGACCCCAGCAAGGGGCGCTGCCCCTTGACCTTCGCTCTTTTTTCTTGGCGGCATCAAGCTAGCTAGAACAAGTGTGCACTCCGCACCTCCTAACTCGACTGTAAGCTAAACATGATTAAGCCGTTGATCTCAAGTAAATCACAATTACATAAAATATAAATGATGACACTAAAATCATCAACACTGTCCCATATTCTAGTGTAATCTTTGATCTACTAAAATAAACAAAACAAACCAAACTAATGCATAAATGAAAATGTCTTAGAGATTGAATTTCCACATAGTATATTATGCATTCCAAATATTCGAGAATCAGGGTGTCCCACGGATTGAACCCATCTACTCGTTTGAATACTCGAAGATAATATACACATAAGTTTCTACAAGTTTCTAATGTACATATACTTGTCACTATTACAAAGCCTTGTGTCCATATCCTTCATGAGCATATAAAAAGCCAAGTCCTAACTTTTTGAAGCAGCGACATTCCATGCTCACATAGGTAGTTACTTTTGTCTTGCACCTGCAATGCAATTTTTCAAAAGAACTATTAAGAAGATAAACTTCAACCTAACCCACTTGCACTCTGAACACATACCTTGGGATGAGATGTGTTCCAATCTTTAATTGTAAGCTTTCCGCATTGAATTAAGCTTCTAACGTTGTATTAGAAGGGAATTGGGTATCGCAAAGTTATAGATTTAAATGTACTCTAATCCCATATGATGCAGGTTTTACTAACCAGATTTTAATATTTATAAAGTCTCGTTATACCTATGGTCTACCCTAATGCACTAACGGGCAGTGTACCCGGTCGTGTGTAGTGTAGTATTCGGTAAAGCCGAGGTCATCCCAAGAGCTATGTGTGTTGGATTATTACTAAGTCTAGGTGTCACAAATATGATTTCGATAAGGAATTAATTATTAAACTACTAAAGCAAATAAAGGCAAAGGATAAATCAATAAAGGAGAGTGGTGCTAACCTAGTTATGTCTACGTCTACTTACTTCCAATTACTTCAGGTGGGGTCAAAGTCGAGAGGACAACATTTGGTCAATTCACCATAACCTATCAGCAAAGATGCCACCACAGGAGAAGTCAGGTGTCCCCTCATAAGTCCTGTTGTTCCTGGTCCCCTAAGCCAAGTCATTAAGTACCGTGTTGGAATCACTCCTAAACCTTATTCAAGTGTTAGTGATTCATATGTAATAGTTAGCTTAATATGGCCTTTATGTTAATTATTAAGCTTAGGCTTATGTAGAAGGCCCATAAGCCTAGGCCAAGCCCAATAAGGAAAAGGATGGGAACTTGGAGTGTTGCCCTAGTTCCCTCCTATAAATAGTCTTGTAACACCCTCACTTGAGGGTTGGTTGTTCACTTAATTACATTTCCTACGCCTAACTCTTCTCTATTATTCGTGTGTGTGTTTGTATTTGTTCAACCGATCTATTCTTCTTCTCTACTTCTTATATTGATGCTTGTGTTACTAATATGGTGACCTAACAGTGGTATCATTCGCCAAATAGTTGGGTGAACATCTTTTGTTTTTGAAGTTTTGGTCTTACGCGTAAGATCGTTCCAAACTTTGATTCGCTTAAAAACTCATTTTTTACACTTTTTAATCCAAGATTCTTGTACTTTCAACGTTTTAAGGTGTTAAAATATATGTTTTTGGCAAAAAGTTTCAAACTTTACGCGTAGATCATTGATTTTAAGCTTGGTTTTGTACGTGGTAGTAGTTCTACGCGTAACGTGTTTTTGAGCTTTGGATCATCAAGTTTCACACTTTTGTGTTATTTTGGTGATATTGAAGCTATTTCATCACAAAAATCTGGTTTAGAAACATCATTTGACAGAAATCACTTTTGGCTAATTTCTACGCGTAAGAGAAACCCAAATCTTACGCGTAACTTGTCCTTGGTTTAATCTTCAGTTTCGTTGCTTACTCAGTGATTTTCTTGCTTGGATAAGCCTGAAAACACTTCGAATTTGGATATCTTTTGCACTGTGATAGTGTAAAAGATCATTTGGGCAAAACCCTAAATTTACGCATAAGCTTAAGCTTACGCGTAGAATTGTTTTACGCATAAGATTCATGTTACGCCTAAGCTTTGTCTTTGGTATGTGCTAAAACACATACCTTTTCTATATCAAAACTAACCCAAAATAACCAAGAAAGAGCCGTTTATTGCTAATATTTGTGGTTTTCTTGAGTTTGTGCATGTGCAGGTACGGATATGTAAAAACACACAAAAAGAAGCCAAAACCGAAGAAAACCGAGCACGAGAGAAAGAAGAGTGCAAAAGCTGAGGCTGTGAAAGGAATTTTCAAGATTGGACAATCAATTCTCAAAATGACAGATTTAGTCCTTGAAGATTCAGAATTGTCATGTTTGGTCCCTCGGAGTTTCAGAATTTACAAATTCAGTCCTTGGTTTATTTGAAGATTGGCAAAGTTAGTCCTTGATTACATTTTCAGATTTACAACCTTGGTCCCTGAAGTTTCAGTTTATACATGAATGGTCCTTATTTATACATCTTGGTTCAATACATGTCCAAATCCAATATTAATCCTACCTTAGGCCCATTTTATTACCCAAGTCCAAACCCAAAATGCAATTACCCGGTCTAAATCCAAACTCAGCCAACCCGGGTTATTATCTCAACCCGGATACCACTTTACCCGTTTATTTACCCGAGTCAACCTCTTTAAACCGGTCAAATAATTATATTAAAAACCAAACCCGCCCAAATTTCACCCCCTTTTACCCAACCCAGATATTCACATGAACCCTAATTACCCAACACAGTCAATTGGTCAAAATTACCATCATTAAGGGCAATATTGTACTTTACTCTGACACACATTGACACACGGGTGCCATGTCAGCAATCCGTGTGTCATTCTCTCAAATCCTTGGCCTCTGATTGGTGTAAACTACGTGGAGATGTACATCCAAGGGATGAGATGAAATGGGATTGATCTAATGGTGGAAACGAGCTCAAGAGAAAGCACATGCTCAACTTCTGGATCCTTCTATTAGCTCAAGCAGTTGGCTATTTAAAGACCCCTGATCTCACAGTGAATGTGTGTAGATTAGGAGTAGAGTAGGATTATATTAGAGTGTATTTCTGATTAATTACTTGTTTTCAATGTTTTAGTTTTAATATCAGTCATTATAATTTCCTTTGTACTCAACCTTTATTAATACAAGCTTTCATTTTCATCAAAATTTACATCATTGTTTCATTGTCTTATTTCAGCTTATTACTGTTTTCAAACACTTATTTGAGCTTATTTTAAATCTAAAGTTAGTTTGTTAGTCAGATTCTACTCTCAATTTCTTTATGGTCAAATTAAGTCAAAAATGCAGTTTCATGAGTAACATGGTTCTGGATTAATGATATGGTATTGGATTGGAGTTGCTTATGATAGATTTTGGGTTGATATTAAGTTTAGAATGGTTATTTTGATCTCATGAGCAAGCCATTGTGGCTGGACTTATGTAAGTGCTATTTACTCGGATTTTACATTTCTGATTCATTACTGTGTTAATCTGCATAATTAGCTTAGTGTGTCATTGGTAGTTATAGTTTGAGTTATTGCATTATTTAGGAGTTAGATTGTATTCTGAATCTAGATATAGCATGATTATGGGTTAGTTCATTAGTTTAGAGTGTTAAGCTTCAAATCTGCTGCAAAACCAGTGTTTGGCATAAGTTGGAATTTGGAATTTAATAGCTTTTCAGTAGTTAAATTCAGTCAATATAGTTTCATTTAGGATAACTAAACTTAAATCAGTTTTTATTTTGAGTCTGCTTGCATTCATAGTCAAAATTCAGTTTTATCTGCCCTAAGTATTCATTACAGTTAACATTAGTTTGTCACCATTAGCATATTAGTTGATTAGTAGTTAAGCTAGCTTTTTCTAGGATCATTATAGCATTATACATCAGTTTTATGCCAATTCATATATTATAAATTTCATAAAAGTCAAATATCTTATCTGTCTTTAAAAGTCAGCTCATCAAAATAAGTTTTCATTGACTGTTCTGTGTACACACTCAGTGTGCACTTGGGATTTGCAGCTGCCATATCTTGTTCATATTAGCTTATTATTGGCTGAAATTTGGTACATATATTCTCTGATTGGTAGTCTTAAGTTCTCAACTTCTGGTTTTCAGTTTGGACCACTGGATTTGCTTATAAATAAGCTGCAAATAGGGTGTTTGGCTGGTTAATTTTCAAAAGCTCAAATTATTCAATCTTAGGTAGTTTGCACTTAAGAAGTTAGGAGTAGTGTTAATTAGTTGCTATTAGCTTATCTTAGCATAATATAGTTTCAGTCACTATTTGATAGCTTATTTCACTGTTTTGCTTATTATAAAGTGCTTATTTCATAGACTGTTACACTATAGCTCTTATTTCATCCACATAAGCCTATGTTTTTATATTTTTCATAGATTTAGATTAATATTTTAGAATTTCCCTGAGTTTTTCATAATTTTTGGTCACTGTTTAGTATTTTTCATTATTAAAATCAGTTTTAAGGCATTTTAAAATAGCTTTTGTTGCAAATAATTGAGAAAAAGTTCCAAAAAATAATTTTTCAATTTTAATAGATTAAGATAAATATAAAAAGCATAAAAAAGATTTTTCCTTATTTTTTTTCCCTTTTATTTGGTATTTGTCACAATTTAAATTAGATTTAAATAGATTTAAATTCATAGAAAATAGAAAATTAATCTGAAAAATAAAAAAATAGTTTTGAAAAGTCTCTTATGATATTTTAGAGTTTTGAAAAGTAATTCCATAATTTTCCTTCTCTTTTTCATAATTTTTAGATAATTAGTTTTATTTTTAAAGTTAAAAATTAGTTTTTTTATTAGAATAAAATCGAGAAAATTCCTAAAAAATAGTTTTAATTCTTAAATAGTTTTCTTATATCATTTTTAGTGTAAAAGTAATTTTAGGTTATTTTTAGGATTTAGAATAGACGCAATTGCATTTTATTCGCGTTTCGTTTAATTCCGTATTTGCGTTTTAGTATAGATTTGAGTAGTTTGCCTTTATTCTTAGGTTTTCCCCATAGATTTTAATCCTATATGCTTTCCTTATCCCGTAGTTTAGATATTATCATTTTATCCCCTTCTCTTATTCAAATCCCGATAATCGTGACGTGAGTTGGAAATTCCATTCAACCCTCGTTCGGAACGATCTCGGTGCTCAAACCTAACACGTTTGAGTTACCCACATACTACACAACTTCTCATCTATTATTGGTCAGTGTCTGAGCCGTTTTAAGTTTCTTACGGTTAGTCATTCACAAGTGGCTAGCTTGTGTGAGATAACTTGACGTGTTTTGGCATTGAATCAGTCTTACGCATAAGTTAATCCTACGCCTAAGTTTTCTACGCCTAACTTCTTGTTTACGCATAATTTTAGTGTTTTCTCCTTACTTACGCGTAAGCTAATCCTACACGTAACTATTGCTGTTACGCGTATCTTTGGTGTTTTTACGCATAAGTCGTACTTTGCTTTTCTGTGATTTCTACGCCTAAGGATACTTCATCAAAAACGGTTCATTCGACTACAAAGATCCATTTAACAACACAAGTTTTCAACATGTCACAACCACAATACTCTAACTATTTTCCTTACACTTATCATCAACAACAACAACAACTAAGTCCACAACATCAACAATTTAATCATCAACAACAAATTTATCAACAACAATTCAATCAACAACATACTCCACAACTTGGAGCAATTCCTCCACCACAAATGGTTCAACCTCCACCTAGTCTTCAAGTACAACCTTACACAAACTTCTACAGTCAACATCCATCCAGGAATACTATGAAGGAGCCGACATGGTTTGGCAAGATGTGTGAAGCCTTAAGTAGCCAACAATCAATTCATGAAGCTGGCTCACTTGATAGACCTCCAATGCTCACTCCTGGTAATTATGATCAATGGGTGATAAGGTTCTTTAGGTTTTGTGATCTAAAGAAGCCACCTGGAAAGTTCTTAAAGAAGGTCATTATGGAAGGTCCATTTCAGTTACCTACTGTTATTACACCCGCAGATCCAGATGCCAATCCACCAAGAGATGCTGTCACCAACATTGCAACTATCTCAGACCTCACTGGTGATGAACTTCTACACTTTGAAGCAAATGAACTAGCAATGCAATACATCCTTTTGGGACTACCTAATCCAATCCTTCGAAGTGTTGATGCTCAAAAGACAGCTAAAGCAATGTGGGAACATATTCATCTACTAATGGAAGGCACAACACTCAATCAGGAAGATATGGAATCCAAAATCTACTTGGCTTATGAACACTTCATGATTGAACCAGGAGAGACATTAGAGTCATATCATCATCACTTTTCAGACATCATTAATGATTTGGACAAACACAACATCATCATGCCTCAAATTGCTGTCAACACTAAGTTCCTAAGTAGTCTTGGTCCGGAATGGGATAAGTATGTCATTTTTCTCCGTCAAGCTAAGAATCTTCATCATGCTACATACGGATTGTTGTACGACTATTTGAAGCCTCACCAAAAAGAAGTTGACAAAGAAAGGACTATCCGTGGACTCCCGACTTCACAGTTAATTCCTGATAATCAACAACTTGCTTTGTGGGCTCAAACTAGTCTTCCTCCTCAAACAACTCCTCAACCCGCTCCTCAACCAACTGCAACCATCACACCATATGATCAGTCACAGCAACAACCTCAACAAAATCAATTGGTTCCATACAACAACAACAATGCTCAAGCACTTTACAGTGAAGCTGATGAGGACTCTGCTGCTTTTGATGAATTGCAACAAGGATTTGTTATGATTGCCAAAGCCTTCGGTCGGTACACAAACAAATCCAACAATCGCATTCGTTCCTCATCAAACACAAGGAATCAAGCTGTTGTGAACAATGGACGCGTTGAAGTTCAAAACCATGGTTATGGTCGTCAGATGGGAGGTGGTCAAGGGTTTACTGCTATTGGAAGGAATAACATGGGTGCTCCGCAACAACAACGGGGTCAAGTGGTTGAACAGGGGAATGCTCAGAATGGGGTTAATGGTCTTCGTTGTTATAACTGTAATGAGAAGGGTCACCTGGCTAATGCATGTCCTAAGCCGAGAACAAAAGGCAGTGCTTATCACAAAGAGGCGTTGCTCTTGGCTCTTAAGGATGAAGCTGGTGGATCTCTTACCAACAAGGAACAGAGCTTTATGGCAGATGCAGATTCTAATGATGATATAGAGGACTTGCAGGCTAATGCAACAGTAATGTTGATGGCACAAATGCAAGCTCTACACATGAGTGACACAAGCCCAGTGTATGACACTGATGGCTTGTCTCAGGTACCTGAACAAACAATTATCATTAATGATCTGATATCTCCGCCAACATCTGCATCTGACAAGGATCAGAGTGTTCAACATGAGCCTTCTACGTCTCATTCCGATGATCATCAACTAGACCCTGTAGTTATATTTGATGATCAAGATGACCTTATGGTTACCATTGATGATCAAGTTGACTCCGTGGTTATACTTGAAGATCTAAATAATGATCATGTTGAGACTCACGTTGAACAAAATGATTCTTTGTCTGATCCAGAACTTGAGCTCAGGACCTTAGTTAAAGACCAACAATCCCGAGTGGAACATTACCATAACATGAATACCAAATTAAAAGATCAAAATGCACTGTTAACCAGGGATAATGAATGCTTAATTCGACAAATCAATTTTTTCAAAACTCAAGAAAAACGTGAGGAAAGTTTTGAAGTCGCTTTTGCTAAATCTCATCAAAACGAAAAATCATTAGAACGACATATACGTGATCTAGCCGCTTCCAAGAATGCTTTGTTGTCTAAAATAGAACAACTGAAACATGAACATAAACAACAACTTAACGCTCTTACTTTGGCAACTCAAAAAGCCAAGGCTGAGTTGTTAACTTGTCAAAAACAGTTCTCTGAGTACAAACAGCATTCCACGAAATGAATAGATAACTATCTGGAAGAAATTGTCGACTTACAACACAAAATCAAAGAGTTTCGAAATGTTGTTTATAAACATGGTGAGTCAATCATAACTATTCAAAAGTTTACCTTTAAACCAAATCCAAATGGATATGGACCAATTCTTGCTGATTACAAACCTAAGTTTTCAAACAGAGCATTCAAACCAAATCCTAAAGTTTACAGTGCAGAACATAGAATTGATGATTCAATTATGACTGTTGTTGAATATAATCGTATGGAGGAATTAGATGCAGATGACGAGAGTCGGTCAAAAATGGAAAATTTCGTTTATAACAAACCATTTAACTATTCAAAAGCCGTTACTTTTGCCAAACAACAAGATACTTCTAACAAACCTTTTGTTATCACACCAGTTTCTGAAGTTAGTCCCAAACAAAATGGTGCACAAATTAATGGACCTTTACCTTCACTTAGTGAAGTTAAAACAAAAGCCGAAAGTTGTCGCGTCATAAAATACTTTGACACTTTCTTATCTGACCTCAAAATTCTGGAACGTGAGATTGAATTTCATTCTGAAAAAAAGGTGAACATTTTCAATCGCCAGTGGCACGAGAACATCGAGACATTCTTCAGAAAAGACTTTTACCCCATGTCAAAAATTTGAAAACTTGTGCACTATATTGGGAACGGGATTTTCACAAGGAACTTGGTCTCATGAAAACAGTTTTCGAGAAAACAGAAACATCGATTTCAAATACTAAACGTAAAAAGAAATTGTTGAGAAAAGATGTTGATCGACTCTTGGAAGATGTTATCTGTGCTGATATCAATAATCTTGTTGTATTACAATCTGTTGCATATGCATCTGATCATATCTCTGCTGATTCTGTTGACTCTGTTGATATTGTTGTATATACTGATAATGTGCATCAGATCAAGTCTTTAAAAGCCGAAAATGAACGACTGTTAAACGAACTTTCAAATTCAAAACGTCGTCTTCAATGGTGTCAAAAAGATTGTCAAAATCGTGAACTTGCTTTGCAAAACAAAATACACCAGTTGCAATCACAAACGTTTAATCCTAAAATTGAGCAACTGGATGATCAAAACGTGTCTTTGAAATGTCAAATCTCAAAATATGAACAAGAACTTGCAAACGTTAAAAAGGAATATGGTGTCATATTTGATTTACTCAAACAGACTCGAAATGAAGCATCAAACGAACTTGATCATTATCTTGCACACACTAAAGAAGTCATGAATTTTTCTGGAAATCTTCGTTCTGAAAATCAAGATTTGGTGCACACTATCATTAAATTAAGGGAAATAATAGGAAAGTATGAACAAGTTCAGCCTAGCATCATTAAGAAAATTGCACCTGTAACACTTAGCAAACGTGAACCCAGATTGCCCACTGACAATACACAAGATACTAATGTGCTTCCCTCTACTGAAACAGGAATAGTTGCCTCTTTTCCAAACGTCCGCACTTCACAGCCTAGGAGCAATACAAGGAAGAATAGGAAGTTGCGACCTAAGAAAAGATCAATAAAGAATGTTGAAGTAGAAGAACACCCTAGGATTTTGAATAAGACTCAAGTTGCACCCACTTTAGATATTGCGTCTGACAAATGTAATGGAAAAAGTGCTGTAACGAATGCTAAACCTTTAGGTACTTTTGATATTCAGTCTGATGCTTCTTGTGTTATTTGTCGTAAAAGTATGCTTTCTGATTGTCATGATAAATGTGTTGCTAGAGCTATCTTGTCTCGTTTAAGGAATCCTAAGAATCAGAATACCTCTAGGCCCACTACTGCTTCTAAGTCTGTGCTTGGTAAACCGCCCTCTTTAGATTCTAAGAAACACATTGATGTCACTGTAGTTCCAGTATCACCTCCAAGGAATGTCGTGCCACCTAGTGCATTCACTAAGACTAAAGCTAAGACTAGTTGAAGATGGCAGAAATGGTTACATAATATACTAGGATTTAAATGGATGCCTAAAATCATTGATGTGTGTATTTCTACTATAACTGCTTCGGAACCCTCTAACACTTCGGGTTCCACATCTACTTCTATTCCATCTGTGTCGTCTGTGTGTAATGCAGGTGATACAGATCATCCTTTGGATTGTTGATAGCGCATGTTCTCGACACATGACATGTAATCTTAAACTGTTATCAAACTTTATTGCAAAGTTCATTGGCACTGTTAGATTCGGGAATGATCACTTCGCAGCTATCATGGGCTACGGAGATTATATCAATGGCAATATCGAAATTAGCAGGGTTTATTATGTGGAAGGCCTCGGTCACAATCTTTTTTCAGTCGGACAATTCTGTGATGGAGACTTGGAAGTTGCTTTTCGGGAGAAAACTTGTTTCATTCGTGATCTACAAGGAAACGATCTTATGTCTGGCTCTCGCAATTCTAGTCTGTACACTATCTCAATGCAAGACATGGTTGCTTCATCTCCCATCTGTCTACTCTCAAAGGCTACATCAACAAAATCCTGGCTATGGCACCGTCGTCTCTCACATCTAAACTTTCAAACCATCACCAACCTTGCTCGACACAAACTTGTTGAAGGTCTCCCAAGATTCCGATATTCCAAAGATCACCTATGCTCAGCTTGTGAACAAGGGAAAAGCACTCGTGCTCATTTTCCTTCAAAGGTGGAACACAGCTCTCAGCATGTGCTTCATCTTCGTCACATGGACTTGTATGGCCCGATGCGCGTGCAAACGATTAATGGCAAATGCTACATCTTGGTAATTGTCGATGACTACTCACGATGGACTTGGGTCTACTTTCTTCGAAGTAAAGATCAAGCTCCTCAGATGATCATCACCTTTCTCACGAAAATTCAAGTTCAGCTCCGGAACACCGTCCGCCAAATCAGAACAGACAAAGGAACTGAATTTGTTAACCAAACTCTTCGAGAATTTTATGAGAAAGTGGGAATTGAGCATCAGACATCTATTGCACGTACACCAGAACAAAACGGAGTTGTTGAACGACGAAACCATACGTTAGTGGAAGCTGCAAGAACAATGTTAATCAATGCTAAACTTCCAGATTATTTGTGGGCAGAAGCTGTATCAACTGCATGCTATACTCAAAATCGTTCAATGATTACAAAACGCCACATTTTGAGCTTATCCACAACCATAAACCGAATCTCAAACACTTTCATGTATTTGGATCCCTTTGCTACCCAAATAATGATCGTGATGACTTTGGAAAGCTCAAAGCCAAAGCTGACATTGGAGTCTTTATAGGATATTGTGAAAATTCTAAGGGTTTCCGGATCTGGAATCTTCGTACAAAGCAGGTTATGGAAATGATTCATGCTAATTTTGATGAACTTACAGAAGTGGCTTCTGAGTATAACAGCTTGGAACCCGGTCACAACCGCTTAAACTTCCCTCAAACCCCATCATCAGCTGAACTAAGCCCCCAGCTTACTCGTCAACAAATGGAAACGCTATTTGCTCCGTTGTTTAGTGATGACATTGATGAACGTGTTCCAGGTGTATCCGCTGTTTCCGCTGCTCAACCTGATACTACTCTTATACCTGATACACCTGCTACAACAACTACTGTTGAAGAAGCACCACCAGTTGACTCTACAACAACAGTTGAACAAACTGCTTCCAATGACGCTGAACCAGCTGCTGATGTTCTTAATGAAGTACCCCCACCTGCAGATTTTGATCCAAATGCGTTCTTTAACCCGTTTGCCAATGAAACTGCTGCACCTGATGTCGCGGAATCATCAACAAACCATTTGAATCCTCAAAATCTGCACAATGTATACCAACATCAACCCTCTACACACCGTTGGACAAAAGACCATCCTCTTGAGAATATTATTGGCAACCCAAATCAACCAGTCGTTACGAGACAACGTCTTCACACAGATGGTGAACATTGCATTTATGCTCTCACTGTCTGCCAATCTGAGCCTAAAAACATTAAAGACGCAATGACAAAAGACAACTGGATTGAATCCATGCAAGAAGAACTCAACCAATTCAAACGTCTTGAAGTATGGGAACTGGTTGAACGACCAACAGGAGTCTACGTCATTGGTCTCAAATGGATTTGGAAAAACAAATTGGATGCTGAAGGAAACGTAATCAGAAATAAGTCACGTCTGGTGGCTAAGGGTTATAGACAGGAAGAGGGTATTGACTTTGAAGAATCATTTGCTCCGGTTGCTCGTCTTGAGGCTGTTCGGATCTTTCTCGCGTTCGCGGCTCATATGCACATAACGGTCTTTCAGATGGACGTCAAAACTGCTTTTCTAAATGGGCAACGAAAAGAAACGGTTTATGTCACCCAGCCAGAAGGATTCATTGATCCCGAGCTTCCGAACCATGTCTACAAACTAAACAAAGCTCTGTATGGTCTCAAACAAGCTCCTCGGGCGTGGTACGATAAGTTATCATCCTTCCTCATTGCCGATAAATTCACCAAAGGTTCGGTCGATCCTACACTTTTCATACAATATCACGGGGCTCACATCTTAATTGTTCAAATCTATGTGGATGACATAATTTTTGGGTCAACACATTTAAAATACTCAAATGCTTTTGCAAAATTAATGACAAAACATTTTGAAATGTCAATGATGGGTGAACTCACATTCTTTCTAGGAATGCAAGTTCATCAATCACCTCATGGTATTTTCTTAAGTCAGTCCAAATATGCTCTTGAACTGTTGATTGGTGCAAAACCGTCAAGTTTTCTCACGCAGGCTAGCCACTTGTGAATGACCAGCCGTAAGGAACTTAAAACAGCTCAAACACCAATTGCAATTTAGATCAGGAGAATACAGTGGATTCCCGGGTCGTTAAGTCCCACGGAGGATGACTGGTGTTTAACACAATCAGATGTCGAATAATCACTAAGGATAGTGATCAGTAAGGATTTTGAGTTTATTTTATAAATTACAGGGGCTTAAATGCAAATTAAAGGAAATTAAAAAGTTTAACTATATTAAATAAACGCTATCACTATTTTTAAACTGATGTTTTTGTTTTTTATGTTTTTATAAAACTTAATTTAAAACTACGTGACGTACAAATAAAAACGTGAAACTTATACAATATTAATCCTAAAAATATGAAAATGATATTTTTACAAACCTAATGATATAAGAAAATTTTAAGAAAAAGAAAATTATTTTTATAACTATTTATCTAATTATTATTAATTAAAAACTATTTTTAACTAATTAATAATAACCTAAATTACAAGAAAATAGGAAATAAAGCTAGAAAAATAAAATTATGACTTGGAAAAATCTAAAATAACAAAATGAATTTTCAAAACTATTTTTATATTTTTCTGATTATTTTTCTATTTTTTATGAATTTTAAACTATTAAAAACTAATTAAATTACTAAAAATTACAAAATAAACTATGAAAAATCTGGAAAATTACTTTTTTTACTTTGTATATTTATCTAAACCTAATAAAAATGAAAATTTATTTTTTTGGACTTTTTCTGATTTAATTGTATTAAAAGCTATTTAAAATTACCTAAAAACTGTTTTTAATTAAGAAAAATAGCAAACTGTTATGGAAAATTGTGAAAAATTCAGGAAAACTCTAAAATGATATTATAAATCTAGGAAAAATAGAAAAACATGGTGTTGTGTAGAGGAAATTAAAACTGCTATACTAGTGCTTATGAAATAAGCACTTGAATAAGCCAAATGATCACCACAAGCTACCAACTTAACACAGAAGCTATGAAATGCTAAAAGTACTAAAATTAAGCAAGAAACAATAAGCCTTAACCTCTGGATAGCCAACTGCAAAGATTTGACTTATTTGAGCTTATTGCTTAAAACAGTGTGAGGGTACTACTTTTGAGCTCAAGCACAAGTCTGACAATAAGCTGGAAATGAAAACAAGAAGTTGGAACTTATACTAGACCTGGCTAGCTTCCTTAAAACCAAAAAGCAGACCTATGAACAGGGCAGATAAGCCCTTTTTGACAGGCTTATTTGAAGCTTAAAGAAAATTTCCAAAAATCAGCAAAAATGACAATAAGCAAATAGATCTGTTGAACTTTTAAAATCCTAAGTTTCACTTGAATTGACCAAAAACTGAGTCAATGAAAAATCATCCTATTTAGGCTAAAAATGACTTTTGCAAGTTTTGACTTTTGACAAATTATGATATAATTGACTTTTATGAGTTTTGATCCAATTTATTGGACTGATGTTGATGTTTTAAACTGAAACAAACTTAATTCAAGCCAGTTCTATGTATTCTAAACACAAAACAGGATTTTGATTTCACAAAATCATAACAGGTTTGGAATTAAGACAGTAGAAACAAGATTTTGACTTAGAGCTTTTGCAGGTGTAATTTTAGGACAGGTATTAATACAAATGAACATAATAAGCATAAGACAACAAGCTTTGATCACTGTCTTAACCTCTAGCACAGATTGCTGCACAATCCAAACACCCTATTTGAAACTGTTTTGCAAATTTAAACTACACTAACCACTGATTTAACTCATTTTATTAATTAAACTAACTCTAATATGCTAATTACTACTAATTAAACATGTTTAAACTAGTTGTTGACCACAGAATTCAAATATGAGCACAACATGAAAACTGCATATAAAATGGAAAATGAGAACAGGAAGCTCACAAAGGTCCAGCTGGTATGCAGGCTACAACCAATCCCCAAGACCACTACACTAAGCTATATCCAACCCAATACCATCTCTGCAATACCCATTATCCAATTTCAAGCCTGCTTAACCAAATGTTCTTCTTTGTTGACTTTTGTTGACCTTCAATGGAACTTGATTGAAACTGATTTCCCAAGCTTACAAAAAGCTACATAGAGCTTAAATAAGCCTGTTTGAGTTTAAATGAAGCTATTTGAAGCTTTGAACATAAGAGTTGGAAATTAAATTTGCAACAGTGAACCATATATCATGAAATATTAATACCACTTGAATCACCACTTGAAAACAGTTTTAATATACTTCAATAACTTAATTTTATATCATGAAACACAAGATTACAACTTAAAGCTTAATTAAAGAGATAAAAATAAAATACGACATTCAAAAATTTAAAAACTAAAAGACTTCTTTCTTCTCTGCACTTCCTCTCTCTTTTATGCTCCAAATCACTTCCACGTGTCCTTATGAGAGAATCCCACCACTTTGTTTGGCCAATGGGTGAGTTTTGAGCCTTATCACATTTTGGCGGGAAAGACCTAAATTTGACTGTAGCTCTGAAACTAGCACTAGGGGGGGGGGTGGCATTTATTGTGGGGGGTTTGTGATGATGAGGGGGTGGTGGAAAGGTGAGGTGATGGGAGGAGGGAGCAGGCAAGTGGGTTGCAGAGGAGAGGTGGAAGAAGGTGTACAGGAAAGGTGTGGGCGGGTTTTGGTATTGTTTGACTTGGTTTGACCAAGGGTCCAAAATAGAAAAGACAGGGGTCCAAAGGCTAAGGCAGGGGTTCAATTTTAATTTTGACAAGTCTTGGCTTATTATGACAAGGACTAACATTGCAAATCTGCCAAATTAGAGGGACCAAACCTGTAATTTTCCAAACTTGTTACAAGGGACCAATATTGACAAGTTCCAATAGTACAAGGACTAGATTTGACAATTTCAATTTTCCAGGGACCAAACTTGACATTTTTGAAAGTTGAGGGACCTTTTCTGCCATTTAACAAAAGATTTATTCAAGGACCATTTTTGACAATTTAGAATATTTCAGGGACCTTGAATAACATTTTTCTTTATTTAGATTTACCAGGGACTGTTTTTGACAACTTTTGAAACTTGGGGGACTAAAACTGCCAATTATGCAAACTTGAAACGTTTTTCACCAGATTTTGATATTTTTGCATTTAAAACACATAAAACACTTATTTGTGATATTTTTATCATTTTGATGCATTTCTGAGTGTTTTCAGATGTTTTTGCAGTCTAATTTGTACAAAAATGATGAGTATTTACACACTCATCAATCCCCCACACTAAGATATTGCTAGTCCCTAGCAATGTTTTGAGAAAAATTAATGGATTTCATCTCTTTACCAGAATCCATTACTTCTGGAGTAGCCAAATGTTTCAGTTCAAGTAAGAACCTTGGTACACCGATAACCAAATGATTTTGAGCAAATCACCAGCTTCCAACGGGTTTGATTTGTCTTTACCAGAAGCCGTTTGCTTCTGGACTAGCCAACTCTTAGATAAAATATCTTTGGTGAGCTGATTACCAATTATGGTTTTCCAACTGCCTTTACCACAAGCCATAAACTTGCGGGCTAGCCAACTCTTCACTTTTAAGGATATGGTGAGCTGAATACCATACAATTTTGGGCAAATTGCAAGCCGTCAACGGATTTGAGATATCTTTACCAAGAGCCGTTTGCTCCTGGATTAGCCAATCCTTCTGTTTATTAGACAAGGCGGACTGATAACCATAAGATGAGTAAGTGCAGAACACTTACTTCAAAAACAATTTTTGGCCAAAAATGGGGGAATTAGGCGGTATAATTACATGATAAAATTCGTGAGAATTCCCCCCCACACTTAGAAATGAATATTGCCCTCAATATTCAAAGTACCGGCGGTTATGCCGAAATAGAGAACGTAAAAGGGAAATACTACGGCCATTATTAAGCATGATTTTTTTTTTTTTTTTTTTTTTTTTTTTTTTTTTTTTTTTTTCATGAAACTCTTATATATACACAACATGTGGGGCAACTCCCCCACACTAGGGTGGTAGAAAGTAGAAAGAAGAAGCTAAACTGTCAAGTTTTGTCACACTAGCTAGCCACTTGTGAATGGGTAACCGTAACAAACTTCAGACAGCTCAGAAATATGGGTGACAACCCATATGGCATGCTACTGTTTTTGATTCCCCGAGTCGCTAGCTTGACTCGATCCCCGCATTAATTGGTTCATGGGGAAAGTTTGTAGATCCGGGACAATCACAGGAGGAATGTCCTCTCCAAAGTAATGCTTCAACCGATGACCATTCACTTTAAAGTTTGGACCATCGGGTTGAGATAACTCAATGGTGCCATAAGGATAAACCTTAGTGATAGTAAATGGACCAGACCAACGGGATTTAAGCTTTCCCGAGAAAATCTTCAATCTTGAATTGAAAAGAAGGACTCGATCACCAACGTTGAAAACGCGGTTCTTGATTTTGGAGTCATGAATCTTCTTTGTCTTTTCTTTATAGATCAAAGAGTTCTCGTATGCTTGATCACGGAGTTCATTTAATTCATTCATTTGAACTTTCCGGTGATCACCAGCTGTCTGAATATCGAAGTTGGCATGCTTCAAGGCTGAGTATGCCTTGTGCTCAAGCTCAACCGGCAGATGACATGCCTTCCCGTATACAAGCTTGTATGGAGTACACCCGATGGGTGTTTTATAAGCTGTACGGAAAGCCCAGAGTGCGTCATCTAGCTTATCCGACCAAGAGGCACGGTTTTCGCCAACCGTCCTCTCAAGAATTCTTTTAATCCCCCGGTTGGAAACTTCCACTTGCCCACTAGTTTGGGGGTGATACGCAGTAGAGAGACGGTGAGTTACACCATACTTCTGCATGACTCTTTCAAACTGGTCATTGCAGAAATGCGTACCACGATCACTGATTATGGCTCGTGGAGTTCCAAACCTAGCAAAGAGAGATTTCAAGAATTTCACAACAACTCGGGCATCATTGGTATGCAAAGCCTTAGCTTCAACCCATTTTGACAAATAGTCAACGGCCACGAGTATGTATTTGTTACCGCGAGAAGAAGGAAATGGCCCCATAAAGTCAATGCCCCAGATGTCAAAAATCTCACACACTTGAATGGGGTTTTGTGGCATTTCATTTCTTTGTGAGATGTTCCCGTGACGTTGACAAGCGTCACAGGCTTTGACAAATTCGTGGGCATCCTTGTAGATTGTGGGCCAATAGAATCCGGAATCAAACACCTTCTTGGCGGTGTAGTTTGGACTATGATGGCCCCCAGTGGGTCCAGCATGGCAAGCTTTGAGAATGTCAAGAGCTTCTTGTCCATAAACACACCGCCTGATGACTTGATCCGCGCAAATTTTAAACAAGTAGGGGTCGTCCCAGAAGTAATGTTTAACATCCTTGAAGAATTTGTTCTTCTGTTGGGACGACATCCCTTTCACTATGAAGTTACCCGCATGGTAATTTGCAAAGTCAGCAAACCATGGGGTAGTAGAGTCTCCACGAAAAGAAACCGCATTGAGTGTCTCGAGAGGAAATGTTTCATTTATTTCCTTTTTCTCAAACACATCCTGGTGAGGGTTCTCTAATCGGGACAGATGATCAGCAGCCAGGTTCTCAGCTCCTTTTTTATCACGTATAATGATATCAAATTCTTGCAGGAGGAGAACCCAACGGAGCAATCTCGGCTTTGCATCTTGTTTTGCAAAGAGATATTTGAGAGCCGAGTGATCCGTATACACTACGCATTTGGTCAAGATGAGGTATGGCCGAAACTTTTCAAACGCATACACCACAGCTAATAGTTCTTTTTCTGTAGTGGTGTAATGGGTTTGAGCTTCAGTCATAGTCTTGCTCGCGTAGTGGATAGGCTGAAAATGCCTGGTTTTACGTTGCCCCAAGACTGCACCGATAGCAAAATCACTTGCATCGCACATGAGCTCAAAGGGTAAGTCCCAGTCGGGGGCAACTAGAATGGGTGCTTCCATAAGCTTCTTCTTAAGTGTTTCAAAAGCTTCGATGCACTCAGGAGAAAAGATAAAAGGAGCTTCTTTTTCAAGAAGATGGGTCATAGGCCGAGCGATTTTAGAAAAATCCTGTATGAATCTCCGATAAAACCCGACATGACCAAGGAAACTCCTAATACCTTTGACGGTAGCAGGATGAGGCAGTTTAGCAATAACATCAACTTTTGCTCTATCGACCTCAATCCCGTTTTTTGAAATCTTATGGCCAAGGACTATGCCTTCTTTGACCATAAAGTGGCTCTTCTCCCAATTTAGACAGAGATTGGTGTCTTCACACCGTTTTAGCATTTTGTCTAAATGGGAGAGACAAGTCTGAAATGAATCCCCAATGACTGAGAAGTCATCCATAAACACCTCCATTGTTTCCCCGATCATGTCGTGGAATATGGCCATCATACATCGTTGGAACGTGCCAGGAGCATTACATAAGCCAAAAGGCATACGTTTGTAGGCAAAAGTTCCGTATGGGCAGGTGAATGTGGTCTTCTCTTGATCCTGTGGATCAATGGGGATCTGAAAGTAACCCGAGAAACCATCAAGGAAACAATAGTATTCGTTTCCTGCTAATCTCTCAAGCATCTGGTCCATGAAGGGTAGAGGAAAATGGTCTTTACGGGTGGCGTCATTCAACTTACGATAGTCAATACACACACGCCATCCCGTAACCAATCGAGTTGGAATTAACTCGTTTTCTTCATTCGTGACAACAGTTATGCCACCCTTTTTTGGAACACAGTGAATCGGGCTAACCCAAGGACTATCTGAGATTGGGTAAATCAATCCTGCATCAAGAAGTTTGATAACCTCCTGTTTGATAACATCATGGATTTTTGGATTTACTCTTCTCTGATGTTGAACTGCTGGTTTGAAGTCATCCTCCATTAAGATTTTGTGAGTACAAAACTCAGGGTTGATACCCTTAATGTCGGAGAGTTTCCAAGCAATTGCTTGCTTGTGTGACTTCAAGACCTTTATGAGAGCAGTCTTTTCATCTTTACTCAAATCTCGAGCAATAATGACAGGCAATTTATCATCACCTTCAAGGAATGCATACTCGAGATGAGGCGGTAAGTCCTTAAGCTCGACTTCAGGAAATTCTTCAGTTTTCTCAACTGACTTGACTTCCTTGTTATGAAGTTTGACGGGAGGGAGTGGAGGAGAAGTGTCATGATTTAACAACTTCTCAAGAGTAAGAATATCTCCCTCCGAATTAATCTCATGGTGATTAATCTCTTCTGGAATTGCATCACTAGGGTGAGGGGTTGATGAGTGATCATCTTTAAGCATTTTCTCAATGAGAAGTATGTCCCCCTCGATGTCAATTGGAGCGTGATCAATTTCCCATGGAACAGAATCACTAGCCAAGTATGCTTCAATCTCTTCCAAGATGAAGTCGCTTCCCTCAAACGGAGTGAGAGAAGGAGTAGAATTGGCTATGATAGGTTGAGAAGATGTGATGGGATCCACACTCACAGAATTATGAGAATAACCAAGAACTTCTTGAGAGTACTCTTCAGAAGCAACATCAATGATATCTATTCGGTTAACCGACTCAGAATCATAGTTTGCGGAGTACCTCGAAGTTTGATCAAGGTTAAAGGTGACAGCTTCATTACCAACACGTAATGTGATTTCTTGCTCAAATACATCAATGAGAGCACGGCCCGTTCTCAGGAATCCTCTTCCAACAATGAGAGGAACCCGTGGATCAGCATCGAAATCAACAACTACAAAGTCAGCTGGAAAATGGAACTTTCCTACTTTCACAAATACGTCCTCGGCAATTCCAAGAGGACGGGATATTGTACGATCTGCAAGCTCGAGAGTCAAGCATGTAGGAGTAAGGTCCGGAAGAGAAAGTTTCTTCCATACTGAGTGAGGCATCAGGTTTATGCTTGCACCAAGATCGGCTAAGGCAAAGCATTCAACCATTCCTGGAAATACACAAGGTAAGAGGAACTTTCCAGGATCTCCAAGCTTCTCGGGAAGCTTCTTCAAGATAACTGCAGAGCAGTTCTCGTTCAGAGGAGTCTTAGCCATTTCAAACAGCTTTTCCTTGTTGCTTAACATGTGTTTGAGAGTTGATGCAAACTTGGGCATCAACATGATAGCATCCGCGAAGCTTATGTCAAAATGAAGTTCTTGGAAAATTTGAAAGAATTTTTCCATTTGTTGACTGGCTTTCTCGCGGAGCTTTTGCTCATGTAAACGTGATGGGTAAGGAATAGAAGATTTGGATTTGGTATTTTCAATGGGAGCTACAGGAGGTTCAAAAACAACTCCTGGATTGGATTTTGGTTTCTGGACAACCTGAGGATGGACATTGTTGGTACTTCCGTTATTAGTAGGAAGTTCCTTGTCCTTTGTCGCCTCAGGTTCACTTTCCACTACCTTCGGGAGAGAAGAAGAAGAGGTAGTAGGAATAGCGGGTCCATCATACGAAACACCACTTCTGGTTGTGATCGCCTTTGCATCGCCCCTCGGATTAGCGATCGTGTTGCTAGGTAAAGTACCTGAGCCCGAGGGTCGATCATTTAAAGACTTCTTTAATTCAGCGATCTGACTGACCAACACTGATTCGTTGTGAAGTGAGTGTGAGAAAAACACAAATATCAACAATACCAAATTAACCGTAAAATTAGACAAATCAACCCTTTAGGAAAAAGGTCAACGTGCCAAACCTCACGGGTGTGATAAAAGTGATACCGGGAAGTGATTTCCCCGGGTCGTGTCCCAACGAGGTGTGAATGGAAGGATTCGTTGAGTTTCGTGATTTGAACTTGAATTGGATTATAATGATTTGTTTGGTTTTGATTACTAATTCTACAAATTAATGAACGGGAAAGTAATTAAGGCAAGGGAACCCTAATAAACTAAAATTAAACTATCACTAATCCTAAGGAATGATAAAACTAAGTTACACTAAGTTCTAGGGTGCTAAAACGCAAAAACGTAAAAACGGTAAAACAACCCGAGCCATAAACGTAAAAGTTTTGAAATTTAAGGGCTACGGGTGTGAAACCAATTTTCCTACGATCTATTTGACTAAAAATGATTTTAGGAAAAAGCGGAATATTTTTTTGACTTTTAAATTAATTACTATGAATTAAAATCTATTTAACACTAATTAATTGATTAAAAATACTAAACTACTTTAGAAAAATCTGAAAAATTACAGAAAACTACTTAAAGTCTAACTGATTCTATAAAAAATGAAAAAAGTGATGGTTGCTTTGGAAATAAGCTGCCAAATAAGCTCAAAAGAGCTTAAACCACACACTGCCAAGAACCCCTATGTATTTAATGATGCAAAGTCTAACAGAAAAAGTCCCAAGGGCGCAATGGTTTGTGGTGTGATGTTAGTGTGTTGAGTGTGGAGACCAGGGTTCGAATCCCTTGGCTCCCACTTTTTTGAAAACTATTTTTTTTACTTTCTTTTTCTTTTTGAAACTTGTAAACAAGACCAAGCTAAGATTTTTTTGTAAAAACACTGTATGCAAAACCTTGAAATAAGCAGTTTTATAACTGCTTATTTTCTACAGTGGCCAAATCAAACAAACACTCCATTAGCAGTTTTAAACAAACATTAAACAAAACCGTTTTTTCTTTTGAAACTAACTTATAAGCACAACCAAAATGACAACTTTTTTTTTGTGAAAACTTGATGTATGAAACTTTGTCAAATAGCAGTTTGAAGTGAGTATTTCCAACAGTGGCTAATCAAAGCAAAACAAACACCCCTCTAGACAGATTCAAACCAAACACTCTTTATGGCAAACTTGGTTATCTAATAAGCACTCAATTAACAAACAACTTGTGAAATGAGCATCCTACTGACTACCGAGCTTCAAATTGACCATAATTATGTAATGTACTAGTCTAAAAAGGGATTGAGCAGTCTACTAAGAAAACACCCAAAATACTTGAGAAAACAAGCCGTTCTAGGATAAGGATAAAGGGAGCATGGATTGAGCAACTAAGGAAAATCAATACAACTAATGATGATCTACACTGAACTAAATTGCCTAATCAGTACTGAAGTTAAACTAATAAGCAGAGATTAAGCTAAAAAGAGTGAGAAAAACACAGGTGACCTGTTGGTACTGAGACTGCAGGCTGCAACAGTCAAGGGCCTTGTTTGAGCTTATTTTTTGAGCTGAGAATAGAGCTTCCAAGCAGGATATAAGCTGCAAAACAAAGGTAGGGTGGTGGAGATTCACAAAATAACAGATTGAGATGCCAACTTCACGCTATACAGCTTATAAATAAGCTATACACAGTTGCTTTTTGGGGTCTGTTTGCTGAGAAAACAAGAAGAAATTTGCAAATGGACAGCTTTGGAAATCACTATAGACTGAGCTAAAAAGATCCGAGATGCAAATAAATTGGACAGGAGCTAAGTTAAGCTTATGAAGATTAAGGAAAAACAAACTTTACAAGTTTTGAATACTCATTAAGCCATGTAATTCACACATGAACAGCAGCCTGCAACTACTGTTCTGTTTAGTTATAAAAAAAAAACAGAGACCAAATTTTTTATGTAAGCTTGTAAACACTTATGCAATCATTTCCAAGACCTAAACATGTTAAGAAAGGTTTGACTTGATAAGTCAAACGGGTGAAATTAGCTTTTTAGACCATTCTAAAGCATAAACCAAACATACTTTTACAAGGCATTTGACCCCCTTTTCTTTAAATTTAAAAGCTGATAACTATCAAATGAGATTACTACTATTTTAACTTAACACAAAGAGACATGAACTAAAAGAAACTTTTCATTGACTTGAAGAAATACATTACAATAGAGAAAATAATAAAACTAAAATTTTTTAAAACTAAAACTAGGGGTGCCCTCTAAGGCTTACAAGAGCTCCTATTTATACTACTAAAACTAGGTCTTCAAAACTCTTCAACCTTGTGCTTCTCCTGTGAGTGCAAACAGCTCAAGCTCCATATTTGTGCTTTCTTGAATTAATCTCGACCCTCCATCAAGTAGGTGTCACTTTGAAGCAATCTTGACCATCCACTGGGGCCTTTTGAAGCTGGGATTGCCAGCTTGGCAGTTGGGATGAGGGGGAAAAATTGGTAGTGGGTTTGGGAGTTGTGATGTTTCTGGGTAAAAGCTAGGGCTTCTGGGTATTGTGAAGTGGAGGGAACAAGGGCACAGGTAAAACATTTTTTTTTATTATTTTTTTCTTCTTGTGTTCTGTGTGTGTTTGTTTTGGGCGGGAAGAAAATGGAGAAGAAGAAAGACAGGGTGGGTGGTGTTATTCATTGACCGGGTGTGGGTTGGGCAGTTTGACCGGGTCAAAGGGTTTGGATCAGGATTGGGTTATTTTGGGCCTAAGTAGTTATATTGGACTTAGGATAAGTTTTGAATCCATGTAGCAACTTAGGGACTAATGGTGTAAATTCTGCAAACCCAGGGACCATTTATGAAATTCTGACAATGTAATCCAAGGACCAATCTTGTGAATCTTAAATAAACCAAGGGTCATTTTTGCCAAAACTGAAATTCCAAGGATTAAATTTGACAATTTTAAAAATCCAGGGATCAAAACTGTAATTTCTCAAACTTTTGAAATTTTTCACCAAAGGACTAATTATGACAACTTATGATTTCAAAAGGACCTTTGGTGACTTTTCTTTTTAAAATACGTGCTCAGGGACTATTTCTGTCAATTTTTGAAAGACGGGGGACTGAAACTGAAAATTATGCAAACTTTGTTCGTTTTTCATTTGTTTTGCATCTAAAACATATAAAACACAATTTTGAGATATTTTTAGTATTTTGATGCATTTCGGAGTGTTTTTAGATGTTTTGCAGCTCAGATTTGACCTAAAATGATGAGTGAATACGCACTCATCAAATCCCCCACACTAAAACATTGCTAGTCCCTAGCAATCTTTTGAGAAAACTTAATGGATTTGAATCTCTTTACCAAAAGCCATTACTTCTGGAGTAGCCAAATGTTTCAGTTCAAGTAAGAACCATGGTACACCGATAACCATGTGATTTTTAGCAAACCACCAGCTTTCAACGGTTTTGATTTGTCTTTACCAGAAGCCGTTTGCTCTGGACTAGCCAACTCTTAGATAAATTATCAATATTATCTTTGGTGAGTCGATTACCAATTATGGTTTTCCAACTGCCTTTACCACAAGCCATAAACTTGCGGGCTAGCCAACTCTTCACTAATTAAAGATATGGTGAGCTGAACACCATACAATTTTGGGCAAATTGCAAGCCGTCAACGGATTTGATAAATCTTTACCAAGAGCCGTTTGCTCCTGGATTAGCCAATCCTTTTGTTTATTAGACAAGGCGGACTGATAACCAAATGAGTAAGTGCAAAACACTTACTCCAAAAAAAAAAAAATTTTGGCCAAAAATGGGGGAATTGGGTGGATAATACATGATAAAATTCGCGAGAATTCCAAATCCCCCACACTAAAACATTGCTAGTCCCTAGCAATCTTTTGAGAAAACTTAATGGATTTGAATCTCTTTACCAAAAGCCATTACTTCTGGAGTAGCCAAATGTTTCATTTCAAGTAAGAACCATGGTACACCGATAACCATGTGATTTTTAGCAAACCACCAGCTTTCAACGGTTTTGATTTGTCTTTACCAGAAGCCGTTTGCTCTGGACTAGCCAACTCTTAGATAAATTATCAATATTATCTTTGGTGAGTCGATTACCAATTATGGTTTTCCAACTGCCTTTACCACAAGCCATAAACTTGCGGGCTAGCCAACTCTTCACTAATTAAAGATATGGTGAGCTGAACACCATACAATTTTGGGCAAATTGCAAGCCGTCAACGGATTTGATAAATCTTTACCAAGAGCCGTTTGCTCCTGGATTAGCCAATCCTTTTGTTTATTAGACAAGGCGGACTGATAACCAAATGAGTAAGTGCAAAACACTTACTCCAAAAAAAAAAAAATTTTGGCCAAAAATGGGGGAATTGGGTGGATAATACATGATAAAATTCGCGAGAATTCCCCCCCACACTAAGAAATGAATATTGCCCTCAATATTCAAAGTACCGGCGGTTATGCCGAAACTAAGAACGTAAAAGGGAAATACTACGGCCATTATTCGAAGAGGTTTTTTTTTTTTTTTTTTTTTTTTTTTTTTTTTTTTTTTTTTTTTTTTTTTGAGAACCTTTGTACATCAGTGGGGGGGCAACTCCCCCACACTAGGGTGGTAGAAAGTAGAAAGAAGTCAGAAATACGGGTGAAAACCCATATAGCGTGCTACTGTTTTTGTTAACCGAGTCGCTAGCTTGACTCGATCCCCGCATTCATTGGTCCATGGGGAAAGTTTGTAGATCCGGGACAACCAAGGATGGTATGTCCCCTCCAAAGTAATGTTTCAATCTATGTCCATTCACCTTGAAGTTTGGTCCGTCAGTTTGAGATAACTCGACGGTGCCATATGGAAAAACTTTGGCAATGGTGAATGGACCGGTCCAACGGGTCTTAAGTTTCCCCGAGAAGATTTTCAATCTAGAATTGAAAAGAAGGACTCGGTCACCAACGTTGAAAACACGGTTCTTAATCTTTGAGTCATGGATCTTCTTTGTCTTTTCCTTGTAAATCAACGAGTTCTCGTAGGCTTGATCACGGAGTTCATTTAATTCATTGAGTTGAACTTTCCGGTGATCACCCGCGGACTTAAGGTCAAAATTGGTATGCTTCAAGGCCCAATAGGCTTTGTGCTCGAGCTCGATCGGGAGATGACACGCCTTTCCATACACAAGCTTGTAAGGAGTACACCCGATGGGTGTTTTGAAAGCGGTACGGAAGGCCCAAAGTGCATCTTCAAGTTTGTCCGACCAAGAGGCACGGTTTTCACCTACGGTCCTCTCCAAGATTCTTTTCAAACCACGATTCGAGACTTCCACTTGCCCACTAGTTTGGGGGTGATACGCGGTAGAAAGACGGTGAGTGACACCGTACTTAAGCATGACTTTTGCGAATTGGTCGTTGCAAAAGTGCATACCGCGATCACTAATGATGGCACGGGGAGTTCCGAAACGGGTAAAGAGAGACTTTAGAAACTTCACAACTACTCGGGCGTCGTTGGTGGGGAGCGCTTTCGCTTCCACCCATTTAGACAAGTAATCGACCGCCACGAGTATATACTTGTTCCCTCGAGAAGACGGGAACGGGCCCATAAAATCGATGCCCCATACGTCAAAGATCTCGCACACTTGAATGGCATTTTGAGGCATTTCATCTCTTTTAGAGATGTTGCTATGACGTTGGCAAGAGTCGCAAGATTTGACGAGGTCATGGGCATCTTTGTAAATCGTGGGCCAATAGAAACCGGAGTCAAACACCTTTTTGGCGGTGTAGTTAGGGCCATGATGTCCCCCCGTGGGTCCATTATGACAAGCCTTGAGAATTTCATCGGCTTCTTGGCCGTGAACACACCGTCGGATGACTTGATCCGCACAAACCTTAAACAAGAAGGGGTCGTCCCAGAAATAATGCTTAACATCTTTGAAAAATTTGTTCTTTTGTTGGGACGACATCCCTTTCACAACAAAGTTACCCGCATGATAGTTTGCAAAGTCGGCAAACCATGGGGTACTCGAATTTTCATGATGAGATACCACATTAAGAGTCTCGAGAGGAAACGTTTCATTTATTTCCTTTTTCTCGAGCGCACCTTGATGTGGATTTTCAAGACGAGAGAGATGATCAGCCGCTAGGTTCTCTGCTCCTTTTTTATCACGGATAATGATATCAAATTCTTGTAGGAGGAGAACCCATCGGAGCAATCTCGGCTTTGCATCTTGCTTAGCAAAAAGATATTTGAGGGCCGAGTGATCCGTATACACTATGCTTTTGGACAAGATCAAGTATGGCCGAAATTTCTCGAAAGCATACACCACGGCTAGTAATTCTTTCTCCGTCGTAGTGTAATGTGCTTGAGCTTCGGTCAAAGTTTTGCTAGCATAATGTATAGGCTGGAAATGTTTTGACTTCCGTTGCCCCAAAACGGCACCTATGGCGAAATCGCTTGCGTCGCACATAAGCTCAAATGGTAATTCCCAATCGGGGGCAACTAGAATTGGTGCTTCCGTGAGCTTCTTCTTAAGAATTTGAAAAGCTTCAACGCACTCATTAGAGAAGATGAAAGGAGTGTCTTTTTCAAGAAGTCGGGTCATAGGCCGGGATATTTTTGAAAAGTCTTGAATGAAACGACGATAGAATCCGGCATGACCAAGGAAACTTCTAACTCCTTTGACGGTTGTGGGAGGAGGTAATTTTGAAATGACATCGACTTTAGCTTTGTCAACCTCAATCCCGCTCTTAGAAATCTTATGGCCAAGGACAATTCCTTCCTTAACCATAAAGTGACATTTCTCCCAATTTAGACTAAGATTCGTGTTTTCACAACGTTCAAGCATCTTGTCCAAATGGGAGAGACATGTTTGGAAAGAATCCCCAAAGACCGAAAAATCATCCATAAAGACTTCCATAGTCTTTTCGATCATGTCATGGAAAATGGCCATCATACACCTTTGGAACGTACCGGGAGCATTACACAAGCCGAAAGGCATGCGTCGGTAAGCAAATGTTCCATAAGGACACGTGAATGTGGTCTTTTCTTGATCTTGTGGGTCAATGGGTATTTGGAAGTAACCCGAGAAACCATCGAGAAAACAATAGTATTCGTTTCCCGCTAATCTCTCAAGCATTTGATCCATGAAAGGCAATGGAAAGTGGTCTTTACGGGTGGCTTCATTTAACTTTCGATAGTCAATGCAAACACGCCATCCCGTAACCAATCGAGTAGGAATCAACTCGTTTTCATCATTTTCAACAACGGTAATGCCACCTTTTTTAGGCACACAATGAACGGGGCTAACCCAAGGACTATCCGAGATAGGGTAAATCAATTCGGTATCGAGAAGTTTTATGACTTCCGCTTTGATAACCTCATGAATTTTAGGATTCACCCTTCTTTGGTGTTGAACAGCCGGTTTGAAGTCATCTTCCATGAGAATTTTGTGAGTACAAAATCTCGGGTCAATACCCTTGATGTCGGAAAGGTTCCAAGCGATGGCTCGCTTGTGTGACTTCAAAACTTTTATGAGAGCGGATTTTTCATCCTCACTCAAGTCTTTAGCAATGATGACGGGTGATTTATTGTCACCCTCCAAAAATGCATACTCGAGATGAGGTGGTAAGTCCTTAAGTTCGACCTCGGGAGGATCATTAGATTTTTCAATCGTTTTAATTTCCTCTTTATGAAGTTCTTGAGGAGGGAGAGATGAAGGATCTTCATTGAGTAACCTCTCGATGAGAAGAATATCTCCCTCAATATCGATGGGAGCGTGATCAATTTCCCATGGAACAGAATCACTAGCCAAGTATGCTTCAATCTCTTCCAAAATAAAGTCACTTCCCTCAAACGGAGTGAGGGGAGGGGAAGAGAGAGCAACAATAGGATCAACCGAAGTGGGATTGCCACTCGAGAATCCAAGAATTTCTTGAGAATACTCCTCCGACACAATGTCAAGGACATCAATTTTGTTGACGGAATTGTCTTCATAATTGGGGGAGTATTTCGTAACTTGATTGAGATTGAAAGTGACGGCTTCCTTGTTTACCCTCAAAGTGATTTCCCCTTCATCAACATCGATCAATGCACGACCCGTTTTTAAGAAGCACCTCCCAAGGATGAGGGGTACTCGTGGATCGGCATCAAATTCGACAACAACAAAGTCGGCGGGGAAATGAAACTTGCCTACTTTCACAAATACATCCTCGGCTATACCTAGCGGACGAGAACTTGTACGGTCCGCAAGCTCGAGGATCATACATGTAGGTGTAAGCGGAGGTAATGAAAGCTTTTTCCACATGGAGTGTGGCATCAAGTTAATGCTAGCGCCAAGATCGGCCAAGGCGGAGCATTGAACTATGCCTTGAAAATCACATGGGATGAGAAATTTCCCGGGGTCTCCTAACTTTTCGGGAAGCTTTTTGAGGATAACCGCCGAACAATTTTCATTCAAAGAAGTTTTAGCCATTTCGGAAATCTTTTCTTTGTTATTCAACAAATTTTTGATTGTCGGACCGAACTTTGGCATTAGAAGAAGAGCGTCCGCGAAACTAATCTCGAAGTGCAAATCTTGAAAGATTTGGACAAGCTTCTCCATTTGTTGACTAGTTTTATCACGGAGTTTTTGGTCATTAAGCCTTGAAGGATAAGGAAGTGAAGGCTTAGGAATGGTCATCGGAACAACGGGTTCCGGAATTGGAGGTAAGACCACCGGAGGTTGGACTTGTGCGGTACTTCGTGGGCTTGAGTTATGCACCTTGTCCTTTGATACCTCGGTTTCTTGACTCATTGCTCCTGGTGGAGGAGGCATTGGAGTCGAAGGTCCATCATAAGATTTACCACTTCGGGTAGCAATAGCATTCAATTCACCTTTTGGGTTGGGAATGGTATTACTCGGAAGAGCACCCGAAGTTGAAGCTTGATTCTTTTGGCTCATGAGACTAGCAATCATGCTTTCAATCTTGCTATGAGATTGATCAATCTTGTTACTAGTAGCTCTAAGCTCGGTAGTGAAATCATTCTTCAAAGTGGTAATTTGATTTTGCATGGACACCATCTTAGCTTCATTGCTTTTGATGTAATTAGCAATGTCAATGGAAGCTTGAGGAGGTTGGGCATGCACATTTTGCTGAGGAGCTTGGAATCGGTTTTGATTGAAATTTCCTTGATTTTGAAAACCTTGATTTTGATTTTGAAAATTCCGATTCTGACTCTGATTTTGATTGAACTGATTATTTCTATTTTGCACATTTTGATTGTTCTGATTTTGATTAAACCCGGGTGGTCCAAGGAAATTGTTAGAACGATAGCTGAGAAGGTTTCGGTCCCCTTGCGGTTGGTAGGAATTACCTCCCGTATTGTAGGAACCAGAAGCGGCATAAACGCTCTCTTGAGTGAAGCCACCGGAGGCTGGACACTCAAAATAAGGGTGTGGACCACCACAAGTTTCACAACTCTTGTTTACGACATTCACTTGTTGATTGTTATTATTGTGACTCAATTTAAGCACGGCAGTGGATATTTCTTCAATCTTTTTGGTTAGAGTCGTGAATTCCGAAGATGGAAGGGTGGTAGATCTCCTTGACTCACTCCTCTCGGCTAAGGAATCCCAATAATTGTGGTGGGCAGTCATGTTTTCAATGAGATCGTAGCACTCTTCAGGTCGCCTTTTCATAAAGGTACCACCGGCAGCAGCATTAATCGTGTCACGATGTCTCAATGTTAACCCGTTATAGAATGTATCTATTTGGGTGACAAGCAACATATTGTGGTTTGGACATCGATCAATCGAAAGCTTATAGCGTTCCCATGCCTCAAATAAGGACTCATCGGGATGCTGCCGAAAATTACTGATTTCATTCCGTAGTTTCGTCACCATCGACGGTGGAAAATATTTTGCCAAGAATTTGGACACCATTTCGTCGAAACTATGGATTGAGTTCTTGGGAAGACGATCAAACCATGCGGTGGCATGAAGCGTCAAGGAATATGGAAAGAGGTATAAGCGAAGGGCGTCATCGGTGACCCCATTTTGCTTCATACTTTGGGTGACGGTGAGAAATTTGTCGAGATGCTTGTTGGCATCGTCACCCGGTGATCCGTGAAATTGACAAAAACTTTGGACTTGTTGAATCATGTGATGCTTAAGTCCAAAATCCGTGGCCTCGATGTTGACCGGGGCAATTGGACCGCCTCGTCCATCCATCGTAGGTTGGCAAAGCTCCTCCATCGTTCGGAGATCGGGAGCTGGATTTTGTGGCCCAGGTTGTTGGACTTGAGGTCCGTTCCCTAGGTTGTGTGTCATTGTGATTTGTTCGACAGTACGTATCTCGGGTACGTTTGCTTGGTTACGGTTACGTCTACGAGCTTGCGAGCGAGTGCGCATGCACTTCCAAAAACAACACTTTCAATTAAAACAAGACCGAGGCAAAACAACAGTGAACTTAAACCAATAATCCCAAGTGAATAAATCACCTCTACAAGACAAACGCACAAGCGAGCGGAGAAGCTTTGTAGGTCAGCGCGAAGCTTATTAAAAATCCGCTTCTTTACAGCCGCAATTTAATGTCAGGCCGTCCTTATACCCACCACACAGTTTGTTTGTCCGATAGAAATAAATAAATCCACAAGTGACACAAAGGCAAGTTTTAAATCTTTGGTTCGGGGACTTAAAATGATAACACCTCAGTTAAGAATGTTATATTGATTGTGTCTTCTATTTATTTAAAACAACAAGGAAAATCTTTTTGTATTTTTAATCTTTTACATATATATACAAAGAAAAGAAAAATATTTTTGTATTTTTGTATTTTTATAAAAACAATAACTTCACGAGGAAGGTTCTTCAAGTCACTAATCGCAAAAACTTCACGATATTGTCGCAACACACCTCCCCGGCAGCGGCGCCAAAATTTGATTCGTTGTGAAGTGAGTGTGAGAAAAACACAAATATCAACAATACCAAATTAACCGTAAAATTAGACAAATCAACCCTTTAGGAAAAAGGTCAACGTGCCAAACCTCACGGGTGTGATAAAAGTGATACCGGGAAGTGATTTCCCCGGGTCGTGTCCCAACGAGGTGTGAATGGAAGGATTCGTTGAGTTTCGTGATTTGAACTTGAATTGGATTATAATGATTTGTTTGGTTTTGATTACTAATTCTACAAATTAATGAACGGGAAAGTAATTAAGGCAAGGGAACCCTAATAAACTAAAATTAAACTATCACTAATCCTAAGGAATGATAAAACTAAGTTACACTAAGTTCTAGGGTGCTAAAACGCAAAAACGTAAAAACGGTAAAACAACCCGAGCCATAAACGTAAAAGTTTTGAAATTTAAGGGCTACGGGTGTGAAACCAATTTTCCTACGATCTATTTGACTAAAAATGATTTTAGGAAAAAGCGGAATATTTTTTTGACTTTTAAATTAATTACTATAAATTAAAATCTATTTAACACTAATTAATTGATTAAAAATACTAAACTACTTTAGAAAAATCTGAAAAATTACAGAAAACTACTTAAAGTCTAACTGATTCTATAAAAAATGAAAAAAGTGATGGTTGCTTTGGAAATAAGCTGCCAAATAAGCTCAAAAGAGCATAAACCACACACTGCCAAGAACCCCTATGTATTTAATGATGCGAAGTCTAACAGAAAAAGTCCCAAGGGCGCAATGGTTTGTGGTGTGATGTTAGTGTGTTGAGTGTGGAGACCAGGGTTCGAATCCCTTGGCTCCCACTTTTTTGAAAACTATTTTTTTTACTTTCTTTTTCTTTTTGAAACTTGTAAACAAGACCAAGCTAAGATTTTTTTGTAAAAACACTGTATGCAAAACCTTGAAATAAGCAGTTTTATAACTGCTTATTTTCTACAGTGGCCAAATCAAACAAACACTCCATTAGCAGTTTTAAACAAACATTAAACAAAACCGTTTTTTCTTTTGAAACTAACTTATAAGCACAACCAAAATGACAACTTTTTTTTTTGTGAAAACTTGATGTATGAAACTTTGTCAAATAGCAGTTTGAAGTGAGTATTTCCAACAGTGGCTAATCAAAGCAAAACAAACACCCCTCTAGACAGATTCAAACCAAACACTCTTTATGGCAAACTTGGTTATCTAATAAGCACTCAATTAGCAAACAACTTGTGAAATGAGCATCCTACTGACTACCGAGCTTCAAATTGACCATAATTATATAATGTACTAGTCTAAAAAGGGATTGAGCAGTCTACTAAGAAAACACCCAAAATACTTGAGAAAACAAGCCGTTCTAGGATAAGGATAAAGGGAGCATGGATTGAGCAACTAAGGAAAATCAATACAACTAATGATGATCTACACTGAACTAAATTGCCTAATCAGTACTGAAGTTAAACTAATAAGCAGAGATTAAGCTAAAAAGAGTGAGAAAAACACAGGTGACCTGTTGGTACTGAGACTGCAGGCTGCAACAGTCAAGGGCCTTGTTTGAGCTTATTTTTTGAGCTGAGAATAGAGCTTCCAAGCAGGATATAAGCTGCAAAACAAAGGTAGGGTGGTGGAGATTCACAAAATAACAGATTGAGATGCCAACTTCACGCTATACAACTTATAAATAAGCTATACACAGTTGCTTTTTGGGGTCTGTTTGCTGAGAAAACAAGAAGAAATTTGCAAATGGACAGCTTTGGAAATCACTATAGACTGAGCTAAAAAGATCCGAGATGCAAATAAATTGGACAGGAGCTAAGTTAAGCTTATGAAGATTAAGGAAAAACAAACTTTACAAGTTTTGAATACTCATTAAGCCATGTAATTCACACATGAACAGCAGCCTGCAGCTACTGTTCTGTTTAGTTATAAAAAAAAACAGAGACCAAATTTTTTATGTAAGCTTGTAAACACTTATGCAATCATTTCCAAGACCTAAACATGTTAAGAAAGGTTTGACTTGATAAGTCAAACGGGTGAAATTAGCTTTTTAGACCATTCTAAAGCATAAACCAAACATACTTTTACAAGGCATTTGACCCCCTTTTCTTTAAATTTAAAAGCTGATAACTATCAAATGAGATTACTACTATTTTAACTTAACACAAAGAGACATGAACTAAAAGAAACTTTTCATTGACTTGAAGAAATACATTACAATAGAGAAAATAATAAAACTAAAATTTTTTAAAACTAAAACTAGGGGTGCCCTCTAAGGCTTACAAGAGCTCCTATTTATACTACTAAAACTAGGTCTTCAAAACTCTTCAACCTTGTGCTTCTCCTGTGAGTGCAAACAGCTCAAGCTCCATATTTGTGCTTTCTTGAATTAATCTCGACCCTCCATCAAGTAGGTGTCACTTTGAAGCAATCTTGACCATCCACTGGGGCCTTTTGAAGCTGGGATTGCCAGCTTGGCAGTTGGGATGAGGGGGAAAAATTGGTAGTGGGTTTGGGAGTTGTGATGTTTCTGGGTAAAAGCTAGGGCTTCTGGGTATTGTGAAGTGGAGGGAACAAGGGCACAGGTAAAACATTTTTTTTTATTATTTTTTTCTTCTTGTGTTCTGTGTGTGTTTGTTTTGGGCGGGAAGAAAATGGAGAAGAAGAAAGACAGGGTGGGTGGTGTTATTCATTGACCGGGTGTGGGTTGGGCAGTTTGACCGGGTCAAAGGGTTTGGATCAGGATTGGGTTATTTTGGGCCTAAGTAGTTATATTGGACTTAGGATAAGTTTTGAATCCATGTAGCAACTTAGGGACTAATGGTGTAAATTCTGCAAACCCAGGGACCATTTATGAAATTCTGACAATGTAATCCAAGGACCAATCTTGTGAATCTTAAATAAACCAAGGGTCATTTTTGCCAAAACTGAAATTCCAAGGATTAAATTTGACAATTTTAAAAATCCAGGGATCAAAACTGTAATTTCTCAAACTTTTGAAATTTTTCACCAAAGGACTAATTATGACAACTTATGATTTCAAAAGGACCTTTGGTGACTTTTCTTTTTAAAATACGTGCTCAGGGACTATTTCTGTCAATTTTTGAAAGACGGGGGACTGAAACTGAAAATTATGCAAACTTTGTTCGGTTTTCATTTGTTTTGCATCTAAAACATATAAAACACAATTTTGAGATATTTTTAGTATTTTGATGCATTTCGGAGTGTTTTTAGATGTTTTGCAGCTCAGATTTGACCTAAAATGATGAGTGAATACGCACTCATCAAACACCCTGTTTGTCTCCTCTTGAGTCTTTATGAATTGCTTTAAAAGCTCATCAGATGTTGATACAGGAGGAGGTGGAGGAATAATTTGAGGCCGTATGTTCTGATTATATCCAGAATTCCCTTGATTAGGATTCATATTCCCCTGAAATTGATTCCCTCGATTGTAAGTGTTTTGATTAAGATTTCCTTGATGTTGGAAACCTTGATTGGATCCGGAATAGAAATTACCTTGGTTTTGATAACCTTGGTTCATTCTTGGTTGGTTCTGATTCCGGTTAGGATTCTGGTTGAAACCGGGTGGTGCCTGATAAGTATTAGCTCGGTAGCTTGGTTCATTTTGAGGACGGTATTGATTACCTCCTTGATTTGAAGTACCGGCTATAGCATTAGCTTCAAACGGACTACCATCGGTGGCAGTACAGTTGTAGTATGCATGAGGACCACCACAAGTAACACAAACTTCAACTTTCTTCACTTCACCATATGATGGTGCTTGTGTGAAAGTAACTTTCTTTTGGTTAGCAAGAACCAAAGCCTGAACAATATCCGTGAGTTTGTCAATCTTAGCATCGGTGCTAGATGTACTCACGGGAGATGAAGTAGAAGGTCCAGCATTAGACTCAGTATGATATGTCTTTGTGCGGAAAGGACGGACCTGGGACTTGTTTTCAATGATTTGCAAGGCTTCTTTTGTGGTCTTGCTCAAGAAATTACCTCCCGCGGAGGCATTCAAAGAGTCTTGATTAGTCTGGTTCAGACCATTGTAGAAAGTATCCATTTGCATTAACTCGGAAAAACCATGATGCGGACACTTACGGAGCAATTCTTTGTAACGATCCCATGCCTCCCCGAATGATTCATCAAATCTTTGAGAAAATTTCATTATCTCATTCTTAAGACTTGTAGTTCGGGATGGAGGATAGAATTCGTTAACAAACTTTGTAACTAGATCTTCCCATGTCTCAATGGAACGAGGGGGTTGTTTCTCAAGCCAATTCCGGGCTTGTCCCTCTAGAGAAAATGGGAACAGAAGAAGCTTGATAGCTTCATGTGGGACATTCTTGTATTTGATGGTAGATGCAATCTTGTTAAACCATCGAATGTGTGCATGAGGATCATCCCGCTCAAAACCATAGAATTGGCTTTGGGTTACCAGATTAAGTAACCCGGTTTTGAGCTCAAAAGTATCAGCCACGATGGCTGGGACAACAATGGCATCTCCGTAACCCTCGATGGGTGCTTGGAGAAGCTCATTCATCGGCTTGTCTTCTGCCATTATGGCAGGTGGTGGTGGTGGTAGACGTTCCTCAGTCATGGCTGAAGGAGCAGAACGTCCTCTACGTCTACGAGGAATCTTTCCAAGTTCTGAAAGTGGACTTGTAGAACTGGAAGAACGAGTGCGCATGCACTAAGTATAAAAATCAGTTTTCAAAACAAATGCGAGGCAAAACGACAAGTGAACTTAACCAATAATCACAAATGAAATGGCTTCTTTGAAAAAGGTACACCAAATCACAAGGACACAAAGGCAAGTTTTAAATCTGATGTTCGGGAACTTATTATGGTCACACCCCCAGTTAGTAGGTGTACAGCCTTGATTTGCGGTGGTTGATTTTTATGTATATTAAGTATCACTGAAAAGACGTAGGTATAGATTTGTGCTGATGGGTTTAAAAACTATTGGAAAATATTTTTGGTATCGTCTCGTTTAACCAAATCATATTTCTTTAAGAATCACCTTAAAAGAAACACAAGCTAGAAAACGTTACGATTGTTTTGTTGTTTTATATATTTTTGGTGTTTTTAACACTTTAGGAAAAGTGTTAATGAACTTTTTGATTTTTTTATAACTTTACAGAAAACTGTTTTTACAAAAGGTGGTATATGTGCAAGTACGGGTCTGAAAAATGTTTAGAACACGCTTACAGCCTCCCCGGCAGTGGCGCCAAAATTTGATTGGTGCAAAACCGTCAAGTTTTCTCACGCAGGCTAGCCACTTGTGAATGACCAGCCGTAAGGAACTTAAAACAGCTCAAACACCAATTGCAATTTAGATCAGGAGAATACAGTGGATTCCCGGGTCGTTAAGTCCCACGGAGGATGACTGGTGTTTAACACAATCAGATGTCGAATAATCACTAAGGATAGTGATCAGTAAGGATTTTGAGTTTATTTTATAAATTACAGGGGCTTAAATGCAAATTAAAGGAAATTAAAAAGTTTAACTATATTAAATAAACGCTATCACTATTTTTAAACTGATGTTTTTGTTTTTTATGTTTTTATAAAACTTAATTTAAAACTACGTGACGTACAAATAAAAAAGTGAAACTTATACAATATTAATCCTAAAAATATGAAAATGATATTTTTACAAACCTAATGATATAAGAAAATTTTAAGAAAAAGAAAATTATTTTTATAACTATTTATCTAATTATTATTAATTAAAAACTATTTTTAACTAATTAATAATAACCTAAATTACAAGAAAATAGGAAATAAAGCTAGAAAAATAAAATTATGACTTGGAAAAATCTAAAATAACAAAATGAATTTTCAAAACTATTTTTATATTTTTCTGATTATTTTTCTATTTTTTATGAATTTTAAACTATTAAAAACTAATTAAATTACTAAAAATTACAAAATAAACTATGAAAAATCTGGAAAATTACTTTTTTTACTTTGTATATTTATCTAAACCTAATAAAAATGAAAATTTATTTTTTTGGACTTCTTCTGATTTAATTGTATTAAAAGCTATTTAAAATTACCTAAAAACTGTTTTTAATTAAGAAAAATAGCAAAATGTTATGGAAAATTGTGAAAAATTCAGGAAAACTCTAAAATGATATTATAAATCTAGGAAAAATAGAAAAACATGGTGTTGTGTAGAGGAAATTAAAACTGCTATACTAGTGCTTATGAAATAAGCACTTGAATAAGCCAAATGATCACCACAAGCTACCAACTTAACACAGAAGCTATGAAATGCTAAAAGTACTAAAATTAAGCAAGAAACAATAAGCCTTAACCTCTGGATAGCCAACTGCAAAGATTTGACTTATTTGAGCTTATTGCTTAAAACAGTGTGAGGGTACTACTTTTGAGCTCAAGCACAAGTCTAACAATAAGCTGGAAATGAAAACAAGAAGTTGGAACTTATACTAGACCTGGCTAGCTTCCTTAAAACCAAAAAGCAGACCTGGAGAAGCTCTGTGGAGCTTGGAACAAGCTCTGCAAGAACTGGATAAAACTCAGTATTCACTGAGTTCTATGAACAGGGCAGATAAGCCCTTTTTGACAGGCTTATTTGAAGCTTAAAGAAAATTTCCAAAAATCAGCAAAAATGACAATAAGCAAATAGATCTGTTGAACTTTTAAAATCCTAAGTTTCACTTGAATTGACCAAAAACTGAGTCAATGAAAAATCATCCTATTTAGGCTAAAAATGACTTTTGCAAGTTTTGACTTTTGACAAATTATGATATAATTGACTTTTATGAGTTTTGATCCAATTTATTAGACTGATGTTGATGTTTTAAACTGAAACAAACTTAATTCAAGCTAGTTCTATGTATTCTAAACACAAAACAGGATTTTGATTTCACAAAATCATAACAGGTTTGGAATTAAGACATTAGAAACAAGATTTTGACTTAGAGCTTTTGCAGGTGTAATTTTAGGACAGGTATTAATACAAATGAACATAATAAGCATAAGACAACAAGCTTTGATCACTGTCTTAACCTCTAGCACAGATTGCTGCACAATCCAAACACCCTATTTGAAACTGTTTTGCAAATTTAAACTACACTAACCACTGATTTAACTCATTTTATTAATTAAACTAACTCTAATATGCTAATTACTACTAATTAAACATGTTTAAACTAGTTGTTGACCACAGAATTCAAATATGAGCACAACATGAAAACTGCATATAAAATGGAAAATGAGAACAGGAAGCTCACAAAGGTCCAGCTGGTATGCAGGCTACAACCAATCCCCAAGACCACTACACTAAGCTATATCCAACCCAATACCATCTCTGCAATACCCATTATCCAATTTCAAGCCTGCTTAACCAAATGTTCTTCTTTGTTGACTTTTGTTGACCTTCAATGGAACTTGATTGAAACTGATTTCCCAAGCTTACAAAAAGCTACATAGAGCTTAAATAAGCCTGTTTGAGTTTAAATGAAGCTATTTGAAGCTTTGAACATAAGAGTTGGAAATTAAATTTGCAACAGTGAACCATATATCATGAAATATTAATACCACTTGAATCACCACTTGAAAACAGTTTTAATATACTTCAATAACTTAATTTTATATCATGAAACACAAGATTACAACTTAAAGCTTAATTAAAGAGATAAAAATAAAATACGACATTCAAAAATTTAAAAACTAAAAGACTTCTTTCTTCTCTGCACTTCCTCTCTCTTTTATGCTCCAAATCACTTCCACGTGTCCTTATGAGAGAATCCCACCACTTTGTTTGGCCAATGGGTGAGTTTTGAGCCTTATCACATTTTGGCGGGAAAGACCTAAATTTGACTGTAGCTCTGAAACTAGCACTAGGGGGGGGGGTGGCATTTATTGTGGGGGGTTTGTGATGATGAGGGGGTGGTGGAAAGGTGAGGTGATGGGAGGAGGGAGCAGGCAAGTGGGTTGCAGAGGAGAGGTGGAAGAAGGTGTACAGGACAGGTGTGGGCGGGTTTTGGTATTGTTTGACTTGGTTTGACCAAGGGTCCAAAATAGAAAAGACAGGGGTCCAAAGGCTAAGGCAGGGGTTCAATTTTAATTTTGACAAGTCTTGGCTTATTATGACAAGGACTAACATTGCAAATCTGCCAAATTAGAGGGACCAAACCTGTAATTTTCCAAACTTGTTACAAGGGACCAATATTGACAAGTTCCAATAGTACAAGGACTAGATTTGACAATTTCAATTTTCCAGGGACCAAACTTGACATTTTTGAAAGTTGAGGGACCTTTTCTGCCATTTAACAAAAGATTTATTCAAGGACCATTTTTGACAATTTAGAATATTTCAGGGACCTTGAATAACATTTTTCTTTATTTAGATTTACCAGGGACTGTTTTTGACAACTTTTGAAACTTGGGGGACTAAAACTGCCAATTATGCAAACTTGAAACGTTTTTCACCAGATTTTGATATTTTTGCATTTAAAACACATAAAACACTTATTTGTGATATTTTTATCATTTTGATGCATTTCTGAGTGTTTTCAGATGTTTTTGCAGTCTAATTTGTACAAAAATGATGAGTATTTACACACTCATCAACTGTTAAACAAATTTGGAATGCAAAACTGTGACACCTATGCCACACCAATGGCTCATACCAAGAAGCTAGACGCTGATTTACATGGGAAATTGGTGGACCCTACCAAATACCGTAGTATTATTGGGTCTCTCATGTATCTAATAGCTAGCAGGCCTGATATTGTTTTTGCTGTATATCTTTGCTCCCATTATCAGTCGAGACCAACTGAAACCCACTTCTCTGAGGCTAAAAGAATCCTCCGATACATCAAGAGAACCATTAACCTGGGGATCTGGTATCCGAAGGATTCTGGTTTTGAACTAATAGCATTTTTAGATGCTGATCACGCAGGATGCTTATATTCACGGAAAAGTACTTCAGGAGCATTACAATTTCTTGGTGATAAACTGGTGTCATGGCAATCGAAGAAGCAGGATTGTACATCGCTGTCATCAACCGAAGCTGAATATGTAGCCATGTCGGCGTGTTGTGCTCAATTCATTTGGATGAGAACACAACTCAAAGACTATGGTTATGTATTTGACAGAATCCCGATGTACTGCGACAATCGGAGTGCTATTGCGATCTCGTGCAACTCAGTTCAACACTCGAAGTCAAAGCACATCGATCTTCGCTATCATTTCATTAAGGACCACGTGGAACAGGGTACTGTTGAATGATACTTTGTGGGTACAGAATACCAATTGGCAGATCTTCTCACAAAAGCCTTAGCTCCTGGTAGGTTTAATGAGTTGGTCCACCGGATTGGTATGCGATGTTTGACTCAAGAGGAACTGGATGAACTCTTTAAACATTCTTAAAAACCAGTCAAACACCAAAACCTCTTTTGTAAATATTTTTCAAAAACAAAATATAAAAATATAAAATCAGATAAAACAACAAAAATATTCTTCTATCTATATTTCTTCAAACATGGCAAGTACAATTCTTCCGTCAATACTCAAATCTTTCAAAATTAAGTATTTTTCCGATCATGTGTTGAGGGGGAGAAATTATATACTTAACTGTTTCAAAATAACCGTGTACTTGCATGTTACCTTATCCCGATTGTTTTCTTTAATAATGGTGGTCACATTTCTGGTTTCTGACACTCCTCGGACTAAAATTTATAAACTTTTATTATTTCTTAAGTCGAGGGGGAGTGTCGTCATAATTCTTTCAAGATATCCTTCGTTTGGTAACCAAAATGGAAGTTAAAGGCATTGGATGTAAATGGTAAAGGTGGAGGGGCTAAAACTGTCAAAAGCTTAAACTTATTTTAACAAAACTACCCACCAACCTCATTAACTCTTCACATTTAATTTTCACCAAACAAATCCTACGCCTAAGAACCATTCTTCTAATCCGTGTTTTTGATCATCAAACTGTAAGTGTTTTTATGTTTCTAACATGATTTTAAACATTGGTTTTGATTTTTAAACGAATCCAACGGTTAGATTTGTGTATATGGAAGATTTTGTGTTCTACGCATATGCGTATGAACACATAATCAAGTTTGTGTGTTTATGGTTAAAATGATAGTGTCAAAACGTTTTTCTAACATCAATGATTACATTTTCATCACTAAAACATACCCAGATACACGAATTGATTGATATTGGGAATTAGGGTTTATGCGTGAAATTAGGTGTTTTCAAATGAGAATGTTGTTGGTTAAAAAGATTGTTATGTGTTGTTGTTTACAAGATGAATTGATCATATCCATGTTTAGAATCAACCCAGAAACACTAATTGATTGATAATTAGAAATTAGGGTTTAACGTTCTTGATATTTGGGTACTTTTGATTCACTGAGAATTTGATGTTAAAACTTGGTCATAACACTCACATGACTTCTTAGAACTACCATAAAAACTTTGATGCATTTTCCATGGCTAAATTTCTTAGGCGTAATTCATGAACTTTAGGGTTTAGTTTTACGCATAAGGGTTTTTTCGCATAACTGTTTGAATGAGTGTTTGTGATTAAATCTGTTATAGAATGAATGTGTGCGTCAATATTGATGCTATGATGAACTTATTTCAGGTTTGTTACAAGTGAAAATTCAGAATCAAGGTTATTAGCAATCTACGCATAAGGATCACCTTACGCGTAGAAGGTTATGCGTAAGAGTAATCTTACACGTAACTGTTACGCGTAAGGTTCTACATAAGAGACTACGCGTATCCTGTGAAGGATATGCGTAAACAGTGACCTCTACGCATAAGGTTGACTCTTACGAGTAAGCCTTACGTGTAAGGTTTATATACGCTTACGCGTAAGCTCTACGCATAAGGTCCCCTTTTCCTACGCGTAATATTTCTTACGCGTAAGTCAGGATCCTACGCATAAGCTTGCGTTTACGCGTATATCATTCCTGTTTACGCATAAGCTTGCCATTTCTACGCCTAAGCCTTGTTTAACCTTTATTATGAATTGTTACGCGTGCAAACTTGTAAATAAATAAATCATAATGCCACGAAACCAATAATGTCACTAATAAGCTTAAACATTTAATATGTTGTGAAAAAATAAGTGATAACGTGGACTTTAAAACTTAAAGTTAATTATCTCACGAAAATTATCACGACGTCATTGGACTATTGGACAAACAAGTGACTTTGGACTCGTAACAATCATCAACATAGCACATTCAATAATTAGACAATAAAACCATCTATTGACTAACATAATGTTTTTCGATATGTTGGTTCTTTTGGCTAAATATATTTCAGATCACGACATGGAGGCTCAAATGCAGAATGTGGATGCACCAAATGTTCTCACCATTGCTGATATCTTCCCTAATGGTTATCCGATGAAGATTGGAAAGAACAACCTTCGTGTTGACTTTGAAACTCTCACCTGCTCATAGTCTTCTTGCTTGATTGCTGTGGATATTTTGAAGAATCATCCTTATCAGAACATGCTCTCTAATTCTGCTACAGTGCCTGAGATCTACATTCATCAGTTCTGGACTACAATGCAAAAGATCCAAGGACAAAATGCTGTGACAGTGACTCTCAATGACAAACAAGTCACCATCACCCCTGCAGACTTAAGGGCTGTTCTCCTCATTCCGGTCATCAAGCCAACCGAACTCAATGCCACACCAACTGAAGAGACTGTTCTACAATTCATGCTCGACATTGGTTATGACGAAGCTTCAGGAGTAATCTCTAAGCATTCACATGTGGATCTTAAGAATATTCCTCAACCATGGAGAACTCTCTACATCATCATCACCAAATCTGTTTCTGGTCGTAACAGTGGCTATGAGCATCCCAAGCTCATGGAACTGCAAATCTTTTGGGCTTTGGTCAACATGAAGAACATCGAAGTCAAAGCTCTGATATGGGACGATATGATGACATTCCTCAAAAAGCTTGGCTCAAAGATCCCTTACATCAGATATACAAAACTGTTGATCCAAAGAGCACTTGGGTATAACCCTGATATCCCCAAGAGAATCAATGACCCCAACAATCACGACATGTTGTCTGAACCTACTCTAACAGTCAGATTCAAGGAATCAACAACAAAGAAACAAGGTGCTGTGTTACCGGATCACCTTCTGTCTGATGAAATCAAAAAGCTCTACACATACAAAAGGTATCTGGTAGCAGTTGAATAAAGCAAAGTCGGTTTTCTAGATGACAAGTCTTCTGGCACACCCACAAGGAAAACTAGAAGAGGAAGTGCAGGAAGTGCTGCAAGCACTGAGAGTAAAAGGAAGTTCCCTAAGAGGAAACCTGGCCACAGACGGAAAGTTCCCTCTAAGGAAGCTGTTCCTATTCCCATTCCCAAGCCTGAACCACCAAGAAAGCTAAAGGATGAAAGCTCTGAGGAAATTGAATCAGAAGAAGAGATAACTTACTATGAAACAGTCAAAGATGACCCTCAAACAGCCATAAAGCCTTCAAGTCCCAAAGGTCATAAAGGAAAGACTCCAGTGATTGAGCACGAAGAAGAAAGCTCTGATGAAGAGCCTCTGGATACTGATTACAGGAGGAAGTTCAAATTCATTAGACTCCAACACATTGCAAAAGAGTTTGCAAAGGATCAAATGGGTGGCCCCGGAGGGTCAAGTGGTGGAGTTCAACCTATACCAATTCCTGATGCGGTTAAGCAACCCGATAAGGGAACTGGTGCCACCACTCTTGAGCAACAACAACAGCAACTGGAGGATTCTATTGAGTATGACATTGAGAAACCAGAATCTGAGAAGTCAGAGAAGGAAAAAGCTGATAAAGAAGCTGCAGCTCAATCTAAAGTTGATGAAGATGCCGCAGCTCAAGCTAAAGCAGATGAAGATGCTAGGATTCAGGCTGAAGAAAAAGCTAAAAATGGTAAAGATGACGAAGTAAACTATGATGATTTTCTTCTCAACACCCCAACTCATTCCAAGGAGAAAACTTCTGAACCTCCTAAGGACCCTGAACCTCCTCATGACTCTTCATCATCAGATTCATCCTCTCACTCTTTACCACCACCATCCAAAAGATCAACCAGATCAACATCCAAATCAGTGAAGAAGCCAACGGCATCTTGGATCTCTCAAGCTAAGACAAGAATCGTTAAAGATGTCAAACAGGTAAGGAAGAAAGACGTGCTTTACAAAAAGCTGAACTTTCTCGCTGACCAGGTACAGTACCTTCATGACGAGAATGACAAGATGTCAGCTGCAAGGGAGTACATCCAGAAGTTCATGGAACATGATCCTCAAGGGGAAATGAACGAGATGATCAAAGGTTACACTCACAAGTTCCTTCTTGACATCGTTCCTGGAGTTACAAAGGAGATGTTTACCAAACAACTCTATCCGAATCTATTGCATTTGGCCAAGCAAACTATGAGATCAACACCTATGCATGTGAACATCAATCCAGTTGATCCCATAATATTCTCAGATGCTGAATTGGTTTCCAGGCTCGTAGCTCAAATGTCTAAACGATCTGCAACATTTGCCTCTTACGAAGGTAAATTGTTTGAAGCATTGCTAGAATACCAACTTAAATCAGCATGCAGAGAAGAAGCTGAGAGGCCCAAGCGTCCAAGAGACGATGAAGATAAGGATAAAGATAAAGAGCCTAAACGCCCAAAGAAAACTGGTGAATCATCCTCTATGCAACCTCCACCCCAAAGGACTCTAGCTCAACAACGATCTCCTCCACGTTCTTCTACTGAAAAACCTCAGGACTCTGAGTTACCACCTCAAACTACGAAAACCGGTGATCACTTCGAGTACACTGGTGGTGACGATGAGTGATGAGTGTGTAAATACTCATCATTTTTGTTCCTTCTGCACTGCAAAAACAGTCAAAAACACTTTAAAAAGTCTCAAAAAGACAGAAAAATATTTAGACTATATTTTATGCAATAATTGTCAAAATCTAGTCCCTGGGTATTCAAAACATGTAATTTTTCATAAAAGGCCCTCAGGAATTTTTAAGTTGTCAAAATTAGCCTTATAAAGCTCAGTTTTTCAAAATGGCAACTTTAGTCCCTGAAATTTCAAAGATTGACAGAAATTACCCCGGGACATTTTTAATTTGAAAACTATTATTTTTGGTCCTTGGGAAAATCAAACTTGTCATAATTGGTCCCTATGATGAATATTGGATAATTACAGTTTCGGTCCCTTGGTTTTTGGTGGAATTGCAAGAATGGTCCTTGTGTTAATAGCTACAAACCAAACCAAGCCCATTACAAACCAAACAAAACCCTTTTACACTTCTTTTTAATAAACCTTTCTACCCTTTTTCCTCCTCCTTCTTTAATCCCAGAAACCAAACAAAAAAATAAAAAAACCCAAAAGCTTATGGCGCCAATTTTCCCTCCTTCCCTCCAATACCACCATCTCATTCAACACTTGCCTGCAAAAACTCACCAAACACTCAACCCACTCCTTGTTCCCTCTCACTGTCAGTCTTCCCCATCACTTTCATCTTGGAAGATGCAAAAGAGAGTCAAAAGAAAGCACAAAATGTTGGTCTTGGCTGTTTTGCCTGACAAAAGGAAGCACACAAGCAAGAGAGACGACCCATCTTCTTAGTATAAATAGTTCATTGTATGCCATGTATAAGGCACCCCCTAGTTTTAATTTAAATTCAGTTTTCTTGTATTTTAGTTCTATTGTAATTTCTTTTTAAAAGAAATGAAAGTACTTTTTCCTTCAATTTCATGTTTTGTTATCTAAGCTCATTGAAAGGTTGTTAAAGATTTTTAGTTCAATTCATTTTCAGAAAAGTAGTCAGTTTAAGCTTTTATGACAGTTAAAGGGGTGTTTGTTTAATGCTAAAAATGGTCAAAAGCCACATTTTACCCGTTTGACTTATGTAGTCAAAGTTCTTTTTACAAGATAAGTGAGTTTAGCATATTAGAATCTGTTTTACCAAGTTGTTTACAAATTTAGTAAAGAAAAAAAAAAGTTCTTTGTGATTTCAGGTCTGAACAGGACATCAGCAACAGCTGCTGTTCTTGGCTTTTTTTTACAGCTTATTTAAGGTTCAAAGTTGGCAAAACTTATGTTTCTTAGGTCCTTATATCCCCAACTCCGTTTGCTCCCATTTTATTGCATCAAACTAGCAATTAACTTGTTTAAAATTGAAGTTCAAAACTGTCCCTCACCCATTTTTTTAAAACTGCACCAGTTGGGGATGTGGCCCAAATAAGCTGATACAAGCTTACTCTTAGGCTGTTAATAGCCTTTTCTCGGTCCCAAATCAGTACTTTATGATAGTCAATTATGCTAACTTTTATTGTGTAGCTTGTGGTACCACTGGAAGCCTTAATTTCAGCTTATAAATAAGCTCAAAAAACCCACCCCTGAGGGCTGTTTCGGACTGCAAACAACAGCAACAGGTACACATCAGATCAGTTTTTTTAGTGCTTATTTAGGTTTGGTTAGTGCTTATTTAGAACCTTTAGGACCTCTTAGAATATAGTAGATTAGTTTAATCACTTTAGCTTGCATTGTGCTTATTGTAGCTTTCTAGAGCTTTTTGTTAAATTTTGGTTTGCTTATTTTATTTAGCTTAGGATTCCCAAAATTGCTTAGGCCAACTGATTTTCATTTCATTAGTTTAGCTTATGTTAATTGTTCATTTCATATTTTATCTTCATGGTTCATTTCCTCTGTTGATGCAACTGCTTATTATGCCTACCTAGTGCCGGTTCAGCTTAATTTGTGCTTATGAGTGCCTTCAGGGGTGTTTGGATGTGCTTTTAGAATAATGCAGTTTACTTTTATAGTAGTTATGTGTTCATTTCAGCCTTCAGTCTAGTTTAGTTTAAGATTAAAATGGCTTGTTTGTGGTTTATTAAAGTAGTTCATGCTTCTTTTCAAATCTGTTGTGGAGATTAAGTTGTTTTCAGCTGATTTTGAAGCCTAGAAAATATGTTTTTGTTAGAAAAGCTTTGCACTTAGGTAGCCTTTCAAGTATCCAAAGAAAATAAAAGAGCCAAAAAGGTACTGCCTGGGATTCGAACCCAGGTCAGCCTCCTGCACAAAGCCCACGCACCACAGCTAGACCAACTGAGCTAGGGAGCATTTTTGTTATAAATACGTTTAATTAATGTTTTAAAGGAAGTTGAACACACAGTTAGCTCAAAATAGCAAAAAGGGTGGGAGGCAGGTTCGAACCTGAGACCTCCCACATTTATGAGAGTGATAGTGCGTACCTGTAAGCCAATTGCCCTTGGGTCTTTCTTGTGTTTTAACTTGCAACATTAATTATCTAACCACGTTTGCAGTTGTAAGCTAAAGCCTTTTTCTAGCTTATTTCGTGGCTTATTTCCAAAACAAGCACATGTTTTCTTATTTTTCTTAGGCTTAGTATACAACATAGTAGTTTTTGTGAAATTTTCAGATTTTTCCAAAATCATTTAGTATTTTTAATTAATTAATTAGTTAAATCTAGTTTATAATTCATAATAAATAAATAAAAAGTCAAAAAAATACCCGGCTTTTTCCTAAAATTATTTTTGGTCATTTAGAATGTAGGAAAATTGATTTCACACCCGTAGCCCTTAAATTGCATCTTTTTACTTTCGAGGCTCGGGATTAGCTCGGGTTTTCGCGTTTTTACGTTTTAGCACCCTAGGACTTAGTTTAGCTTCGTTTTATCATTCCTTAGGCTTAGTAATAGTTAATTTGTAGTTTATTAGGGTTCCCTTGCCTTAATTACATTCCCGTTCCTTAATTTGTAGAATAGCATAATCAAATATCCACAATTTCGTTTAACCAATTCAAATCTCTCTCCTTTCCTGTTCAATATTCACCCGATCACAGATTCGTTGTATTACAGTGTTCACACCTCGTTGGGACTTAACGACCCGGGGATACACTAAACTCCTCTGGATTTAATTGCATTGCGTTCTCAAGCTGTCTGACTTTTATTACGGTTGACCATTCACAAGTGGTTGACTTGTGTAATAAACCTGACCGTTTGGGAGCCAATCAAAATTTGGCGCCGCTGCCGGGGAGGTGTGCTGCGTACTACGAATTTGAAGCATCAGTGTTGTTGAATATACATCCATTGTATATTTACCATCCTTGTTCATGTTTTCTTATTATTATCATATAAAAACAAAACGGTTCCCGAAAACATTTTAAAATCAGTTTTCAACAAACACAAAAAACCCAAAAAGATTTTCTTTCTTATATTTACAACATATTTTTCAAAAATACCAAAAATATTCCTCTTTACCCTCTTTCCCTTTTGATTCTTCAATTCTTACCCTCTGGAACCCTTTGATTCTTTCTATGTCTTATCCTCACCTTCTTGGTTGTCAATGGTGTGGTGGCCCTCGTAATGATGATAATTGTCTCAGTTTTGGCATGGTAGAGTCAGGAAATGGGTCTGTCTATAACCAAGATCCCTATTCTTACCATGACACGACTAATTTATTTCATCAGCTACCACATCATGAGATTCAGACATACTTGTGTGAATTTTGTGGAGGTCCTCACCAAGGATTTGAGTGTCAGACCAGAGACACGTTTTTCTATGAACAAATCTCTAATAACACTCTGAACTTTGGAAATGATCAATATCCATGTTATTCACCAAATCAGTCACAACAATCATTTTGTTGTGAGAACTGTGGAGGTCCCTATTTCAGCTCTGATTGTCAAACAGGGAATCCATTTCCTTGTAACAATTACGACTATCCATATCACGACCAACCTCCACAGTGCCAAATAACTCAAACTCCTTAGCAAACCCAACAAGACACTTATCTAGAGCTTCTGGAGTTAGTGAAAAGAACTGAGGAGTTGAGTAAAACAGCATTTTGAAATGCTCCCAGTTTTTCTTGTGTATATTGTGGGGGTCCTCATGATGATTATCAATGTCAACCTTCCGGTTTTGACAAATCTCCACTCCCACAATGTCCCGTCATTCAAAATTCACATGAGAAATCCATGGAAGAATTGCTAGCTGAAGAGCAGGCTGCTAAAATAAATTCCCAAATTGCGTTTGAAAAATCTATTAGGGAATCTATTGCAAAAGAAAAAGCAGCCAGATCTAGCTCTCAATTTCGTTTTATTCCTGATGACAGTGATGATGAGGATACACTTGATATCCTTCAATTCTATAAAGATTCATCAAGTTCATCAGTTGATATCCCAGCAGTTGAGATTCATTCTCAAACAACTGCTATCACACCCGAAGCTCCCACTCACTCTCTAAACATGGGGGACGAGCATCTTGACACTGTTCCTGAAAAGGAATCGGACGAATTCATAAAGTCTAGTGTTGAGAACCTTGTCCCAATCCCGAGAGAGTCACAGGGAACTTTTGACCATATGTGTGATATCTTTCCCCTCTTGAGTCTTCTCTAGATCATTTTGAAACTTTCTCCGATTATAGCGACGATTATGCTTTTTATGGAAACATCGAGTATGTTGAGGCATCACTCCCACAGTCTGATCCTCTTCTTGAGGAGTTCACTGATGAACTCGCTCACATCAATCCACTTTCATCGGAAAGTGATGATGATCTCTTTGATTTCGAAGCCGACCTAGGAGAAATTGAAAGTCTCCTTTATAATGATCGTTCACTCACTTCTCACCCTAACAGTCCAATAGAGAATGTTGATCACTTTGTTCCCGAAACATTCAAAGCTACTTTCACCAATCCTCTATTTGAATTCGAATCTGAATTCACTTGGATTTCTAACAATCCAATCTTTGACGAGGATAGTGATGAGCCCACAATGGAACAAGAGTTCACAATTTCACTTCATGTGAATGATTCTCTTCATGAAGAGTTCTCCGGTGAACTCTCTCATGACATATCTCCTCCGGAATATGATCATTTCTATTTTGATCTTGAGGATGATATTGGCTCAGAGGAAGGTGTACTCTATCATAAGAGTTTGTTTATTGATGATACTACCCTCACCCTTCCTCCCGATATGTCTACATTTGAGGATGAAGAATGGATCTTGATTGTTATCAAAATCATTCTTCCTTTCCTCAAATATCTTGTGATTTCTCTTCATCTTCACTCCTTCGGGAATGGAGACACTATCTTTGACCCCGGCATTTTCATTTATTATTTGTGAGCCGGATCTCTCTATATCTCATCGGTGTGGAACTTTCACGTACTTCAATGTTTATCCAAACATCTTGAATGAAAGTCCGATGGAGATTGTCTTTTCCACTTACTTCCCCATGAACAAATTAATTCGGGGTCGAGTCAAGCTAGCGACTCGGTAATAAAAAACAGTAGTTAAACATGGGTTTTCACCCGTGTGTAACACCCTAGTGTGGGGGAGTTGCCCCCCGCTGTTGTATATAAGTTTTCATCCAAAAAAAAAAAAAATCACAAAAATAATGGCCGTAGTATTTCCCTTTTACGTTCTATGTTTCGGCATAACAGCCGGTACTTTGAATATTGAGGGCAATATTCATTTCTAGTGTGGGGGGGAATTCTCACGAATTTTATCATGTAATTATACCACCCAATTCCCTCATTTTTGGCCAAAAATTTTTTTTTGGAGCAAGTGTTTTGCACTTACTCAGCTTACGGTTATCAGTCCGCCATGTCTAATAAACAAAAGGATTGGCTAATCCAGGAGCAAACGGCTCTTGGTAAAGATATCTCAAATCCGTTGACGGCTTGCAATTTGCCCAAAATTGTATGGTGTTCAGCTCACCATATCTTTAATTAGTGAAGAGTTGGCTAGCCCGCAAGTTTATGGCTTGTGGTAAAGGCAGTTGGAAAACCACAATTGGTAATCGACTCACCAAAGATATTTTATCTAAGAGTTGGCTAGTCCAGAAGCAAACGGCTTCTGGTAAAGACAAATCAAAACCGTTGGAAGCTGGTGATTTGGTCAAAATCATTTGGTTATCATTGTACCAAGGTTCTTACTTGAACTGAAACAATTGCTACTCTAGAAGTAATGGCTTTTGGTAAAGAGATGAAATCCATTAATTTTTCATAAAAGATTGCTAGGGACTAGCAATAGTTTAGTGTGGGGGATTGATGAGTGTGTAAATACTCAACATTTTTGTTCCTTCTGCACTGCAAAAACAGTCAAAAATACTTTAAAAAGTCTCAAAAAGACAGAAAAAATATTTAGACTGTATTTTATGCAATAATTGTCAAAATCTAGTCCCTGGGTATTCAAAACATGTAATTTTTCATAAAAGGCCCTCAGGAATTTTTAAGTTGTCAAAATTAGCCTTATAAAGCTCAGTTTTGCAAAATGGCAACTTTAGTCCCTGAAATTTCAAAGATTGACAGAAATTACCCCGGGACATTTTTAATTTGAAAACTATTATTTTTGGTCCTTGGGAAAATCAAACTTGTCATAATTGGTCCCTATGATGAATATTGGATAATTACAGTTTCGGTCCCTTGGTTTTTGGTGGAATTGCAAGAATCGTCCTTGTGTTAATAGCTACAAACCAAACCAAGCCCATTACAAACCAAACAAAACCCTTTTACACTTCTTTTTAATAAACCTTTCTACCCTTTTTCCTCCTCCTTCTTTAATCCCAGAAACCAAACAAAAAAATAAAAAACCCAAAAGCTTATGGCGCCAATTTTCCCTCCTTCCCTCCAATACCACCATCTCATTCAACCACTTGCCTGAAAAAACTCACCAAACACTCAACCCACTCCTTGTTCCCTCTCACTGTCAGTCTTCCCCATCACTTTCATCTTGGAAGATGCAAAAGAGAGTCAAAAGAAAGCACAAAATGTTGGTCTTGGCTGTTTTGCCTGACAAAAGGAAGCACGCAAGCAAGAGAGACGACCCATCTTCTTAGTATAAATAGTTCATTGTATGCCATGTATAAGGCACCCCCTAGTTTTAATTTAAATTCAGTTTTCTTGTATTTTAGTTCTATTGTAATTTCTTTTTTAAAAGCAATGAAAGTACTTTTTCCTTCAATTTCATGTTTTGTTATCTAAGCTCATTGAAAGGTTGTTAAAGATTTTTAGTTCAATTCATTTTCAGAAAAGTAGTCAGTTTAAGCTTTTATGACAGTTAAAGGGGTGTTTGTTTAATGCTAAAAATGGTCAAAAGCCACATTTTACCCGTTTGACTTATGTAGTCAAAGTTCTTTTTACAAGATAAGTGAGTTTAGCATATTAGAATCTGTTTTACCAAGTTGTTTACAAATTTAGTAAAGAAAAAAAAGTTCTTTGTGATTTCAGGTCTGAACAGGACAGCAGCAACAGCTGCTGTTCTTGGCTTTTTTTTACAGCTTATTTAAGGTTCAAAGTTGGAAAAACTTATGTTTCTTAGGTCCTTATATCCCCAACTCAGTTTGCTCCCATTTTAGTGCATCAAACTAGCAATTAACTTGTTTAAAATTGAAGTTCAAAACTGTCCCTCACCCATTTTTTTAAAACTGCACCAGTTGGGGATGTGGCCAAAATAAGCTGATACAAGCTTACTCTTAGGCTGTTAATAGCCTTTTCTCGGTCCCAAATCAGTACTTTATGATAGTCAATTATGCTAAATTTTATTGTGTAGCTTGTGGTACCACTGGAAGCCTTAATTTCAGCTTATAAATAAGCTCAAAAAACCCGCCCCTGAGGGCTGTTTCGGACTGCAAACAACAGCAACAGGTACACATCAGATCAGTTTTTTTAGTGCTTATTTAGGTTTGGTTAGTGCTTATTTAGAACCTTTAGGACCTCTTAGAATATAGTAGATTAGTTTAATCACTTTAGCTTGCATTGTGCTTATTGTAGCTTTCTAGAGCTTTTTGTTAAATTTTGATTTGCTTATTTTATTTAGCTTAGGATTCCCAAAATTGCTTAGGCCAACTGATTTTCCTTACATTAGTTTAGCTTATGTTAATTGTTCATTTCATATTTTATCTTCATGGTTCATTTCCTCTGTTGATGCAACTGCTTATTATGCCTACCTAGTGCCGGTTCAGCTTAATTTGTGCTTATGAGTGCCTTCAGGGGTGTTTGGATGTGCTTTTAGAATAATGCAGTTTACTTTTATAGTAGTTATGTGTTCATTTCAGCCTTCAGTCTAGTTTAGTTTAAGATTAAAATGGCTTGTTTGTGGTTTATTAAAGTAGTTCATGCTTCTTTTCAAATCTGTTGTGGAGATTAAGTTGTTTTCAGCTGATTTTGAAGCCTAGAAAATATGTTTTTGTTAGAAAAGCTTTGCACTTAGGTAGCCTTTCAAGTATCCAAAGAAAATAAAAGAGCCAAAAAGGTACTGCCTGGGATTCGAACCCAGGTCAGCCTCCTGCACAAAGCCCACGCACCACAGCTAGACCAACTGAGCTAGGGAGCATTTTTGTTATAAATACGTTTAATTAATGTTTTAAAGGAAGTTGAACGCACAGTTAGCTCAAAATAGCAAAAAGGGTGGGAGGCAGGTTCGAACCTGAGACCTCCCACATTTATGAGAGTGATAGTGCGTACCTGTAAGCCAATTGCCCTTGGGTCTTTCTTGTGTTTTAACTTGCAACATTAATTATCTAACCACGTTTGCAGTTGTAAGCTAAAGCCTTTTTCTAGCTTATTTCGTGGCTTATTTCCAAAACAAGCACATGTTTTCTTATTTTTCTTAGGCTTAGTATACAACATAGTAGTTTTTGTGAAATTTTCAGATTTTTCCAAAATCATTTAGTATTTTTAATTAATTAATTAGTTAAATCTAGTTTATAATTCATAATAAATAAATAAAAAGTCAAAAAAATACCCGGCTTTTTCCTAAAATTATTTTTGGTCATTTAGAATGTAGGAAAATTGATTTCACACCCGTAGCCCTTAAATTGCATCTTTTTACTTTCGAGGCTCGGGATTAGCTCGGGTTTTCGCGTTTTTACGTTTTAGCACCCTATGACTTAGTTTAGCTTCATTTTATCATTCCTTAGGCTTAGTAATAGTTAATTTTTAGTTTATTAGGGTTCCCTTGCCTTAATTACATTCCCGTTCCTTAATTTGTAGAATAGCATAATCAAATATCCACAATTTCGTTTAACCAATTCAAATCTCTCTCCTTTCCTGTTCAATATTCACCCGATCACAAATTCGTTGTATTACAGTGTTCACACCTCGTTGGGACTTAACGACCCGGGGATACACTAAACTCCCCTGGATTTAATTGCATTGCGTTCTCAAGCTGTCTGACTTTTATTACGGTTGACCATTCACAAGTGGTTGACTTGTGTAATAAACCTGACCGTTTGGGAGCCAATCAATGAGGAAGTCTCTGAGCCCCAACAACAACCCACCTCTCCTGCTCCAACAACAAAGAAACCATCATCCTCATCAAAGACTAAGAAAAAGAAGAAGACTCCCAAGGCTGATGTCGTCTCATGGCTTGACGATGACGACACCGAGTATGATTGGTTCTCCACACTTGTTGTTGCTATACCCGCCTTAACTGATGACCAAGATATGGTAGACGGTAGTACATTGGAGCACGCAAAGTTACTGCAAGAAAAGTTCCGAGTGAAGAAGATGACGAAATCAGAGTTGAAACGAATCAAGAATGAAGCTTTTCAAATACTCAAAGACAACTCGGAAAGTGCTATTGAAGTTGAATATCACCTTGAAAACATAGCACGAGCCATGTCTAACAACATTGATTGGCTCAACCCTGAAGCAAACATCGACTACACCAGAAAAGACAATGCTCCATACTACACAGATTGGACCAAACCTCTACCTACCATTGGTCGACCAGATCAACCTCAGATTCCATTTCGATACTTCTTCAACAACGATCTGGAATTTCTTCTACATGGTAGCGATGTGTCAAAGAAATACGCTACATCACTTGCACTTCCGTTCCCGGCAGCCATATACTCTAACTGCATAGCCGTCGAGGAAAAGGCTACCCACATGTTCAACAACAGAGTGGAAGAGTATGACATCGATGCAATGTACGGGATTCACTATTGGCCGGAACGCCGACGAATCTACTACAGAAGCTGCCAGGTTCGAAGGTCTCAACATGAAGTGTATAGTACACAAGGGATCGTTGCTGTTAAGCATGTAGCTCTTTCGTCTAAATGGGATTACACCTTCCTCAAGAATATTGTGGTCAAAAGACAAGACGAAAGGGACTATGCATTCTGTGAAGCGGACTTTCAGAATTTGTCTCTCAACGAAATTGAAGATCTGTATCTTGCCAAGGTACAGGGAAGAATGAGACAATTCTCAACTGAAATTCAACGTGAATACATCAAGTCCTTGCTCATATTCATCAGAAGCATAGTGATCCAGGAACGTGTAGAAGATTTACAACTTGCTGTTGAGTCGTATCAGACTCGTGTCAACTTCACCAGACCTCAGCTAGAACTTCCTGACATCAACCATCTTCCTCAATTCACTCTCATCAGCAAACCGTTTGGAGTAGTCTACCGCAGTGAACTACACCGCAATTGCTTGATGGCGTATATAGAGTTTCATAAGTTTGGTGATTCAACATTGAAGCATGTCAGGGATGGGCTAGCTTATCGGTTAAAGGCGATTCAACAAGGCATTGGGTCACAAAAGATATGGGACTCTCTGGAAAGACGGGATGTAAAGAGAATCATCAAGCACATTGATGAAAGGTTTTTTTCGAAGGGACCAGTTCAGAACATTGGAAAGCTTTGTAGGTGGTCGTCCTCGCATTAATCTCACAGGATATCAACGCCCAGTTCGCATTCCTGGAGTTCTTGCTGACCTACCTGAAATTCCTGGTATCCCTTAAACTGCTACTATTTCATATTATTTTGGATGTGTGATTTTATATTGACATTGGCTTGTGCACACATTACAGTGTACAACCCGTTCTTGTAATGAAAGGACCCTGTGGTACGCTTCAGTGCAACAATCCTTATAAAAGGAGCGAAAGCTTCTTACTTTTGAGTAAAACCTATCACACCTTTCATTTTTCAAGGTTTTGCTCAAAAGAACAAGTACTTCCCCCTACGTTTTCAAAACCTCAAAAGTTAGTATTACTTGTTGAGGGGGAGTATTTACTAAAAAACTTTGTTCACAAAATTGTTCTTCATGATAATCTTCTCACAAAACTCGAAATGGTCATATTTATTATCAAAGCATTATCAAAAATAACATTTATATATGCATTTTTGAGGGGGAGAAAAGTTATGTGATAAGAAATATGTTGTGTTTTGCTATTGAATCCTCGTGACTTCAACCCATGAATTGACGGGTACTGAACAGTCATACATTGAAAAGATTTGTCTCCCAAGACTTATCCAAGTAAATTGTACCTATTCGAGAAACTCCTGATAGACATGAACTTTGACGGGTTTGACAACCTTTCGGGGTTATCCACATCTTCAAGGTAGTTATTAGAGTTAGTTGTCACCTAAAAGCTGACAATGTACCTCTTTAACTATGCAATGTAATCGTGTCTCACAAGGAATTGTCTATCTTGAGTCAATCAATTCAAAAAGTGCGCGCTCTTTCCTCTCTGTGCAGATTTATGTCAAAACTCTTAAGCACATGTGGAGGGGGAGTATTTCTGAAAATCTAAAACTCTTGAAGTGTTCAAACATGTTTTTCATTCACAAATACTTCGAGAGATTTTCATGAAAATGGTTTTATGGCAATGGAGTTATAAGGTGATTAAGGTTAGGAATAACCGTTCTATGATCCACCAGAGCCGGAGGGATCTACCCAAGGACACTACCAATAATTAGAATTAGAAGTCCTTAGGTATAATTATAAAAAGGAGAAAATGAGAATTGGAGAAAGAAGGAGTTGAAGAATAAAAAAGAAATGCAAAGAAAAGAGTGAAAAGAAATAGCCCTCCAGATTATTCAACTTAGGGCAGACACCGGGTACAATTCATATGCTACTGATTGTCACTTGATGACGCCGGTATTGAAGATTAAAAGTCGTCATGGACCCAGTGACGCATGCACTAAACCTTCTTAGCCACTCAAGTTTTTCTCAACAGAAGCTTGTTTCATTCTCACAGGGAACCTTACGTAAACTATCGGTTTTTATCTTAGAGATTGCTGGTATTGAAGAAGGAGACCCTCTCCCTAGTCTCCGCTCAGGAAAACCAAAACGCACTATTGAGTCTAGAGCCACGAGATTCATCATAAGATCTCTTAGGTACACTTGACATTTCATCACTTGTTGTTCAACAATAAGAACAACAGTGGTACGTTATCGAGTCCTACACAGATCCTAGCAATCTGTCGAGAACATTTATGAGAGGTTCACTATTGTAATCCTCAGTGATTGAATGGAAACTCCTTCCAGGGTCAACATCAAACAGCCCTGACAGCAGGTCACTTCGGTAACTCCCCGTGGATTACGCTTAGTGTGTCTCAAACGGTCTACAGTTGTGAGGTGATGCTTCGGTGTACCTCAGCGACTCATCTGAACTGTAGGTGTACTTTGGTACATCGCGTTATCTCACTTGTGGGACTCCAGTTCAGGAACGGCCTTTGTGAGAATTAGAGTTGTGTTTTCACACTATGCTGTTAACACTCTCGAAGTTCAAACTTGTAAGTGCCGGAATCCACTTATTACTAACCTTTCTTATGTTTTCTTCTTATGGAAGCTCTGGAGCGGACTGATCGTGCGGATTCTTCACATGTTCATACCAACAACATCACTAATGGAAGTTCCATCAAAAGGCAACACAAAAGTCTGAAAGATTCTTCATCAAGTCAAAGAATCTACAAAGTTAAAGACTAAGAGAACTTCATCAGTACTATAATCCAACATTAAAGAGCGTGTGAGCATGTTGAAGAATGACGTGGAGACACTGAAGCAACAAAGCTGACCTGATGCAGACAACAACAACATACTCTCACCACCATCACAAAGAACAAAGATCGAAGAACAAAAAAGACGTCAAAGCAGAATACTTCAAAGGAAACAATTTCTCTACACTGGGGAGATTGTTCAAATCAAGACACTTCTTCTCACAAGAAAGAAGAATGTCAGAAGACGTCAAAGCTACTATTACATCAGCACCTACAACGTTTATTACTCATTCATTCATCACTAACACTTAGGGGGAGATTGTTGGAATCACTCCTAAAACTTATTCAAGTGTTAGTGATTCATATGTAATAGTTAGCTTAATATGGCCTTTATGTTAGTTATTAAGCTTAGGCTTATGTAGAAGGCCCATAAGCCTAGGCCAAGCCCAATAAGGAAAAGGATGGGAACTTGGAGTGTTTCCCTAGTTCCCTCCTATAAATAGTCTTGTAATACCCTCACTTGAGGGTTGGTTGTTCACTTACTCACATTTCCCACGCCTAACTCTTCTCTATTATTCGTGTGTGTGTTTGTATTTGTTCAACCGATCTATTCTTCTTCTCTACTTCTTATATTGATGCTTGTGTTACTAATATGGTGACCTAACATACCGCTACATTCTAGATCTATAATAGTGAGTGCCCGGGTGTTAGAAACTTAAACACTCACCCCCTAATTCTTAAGTTCATCCAAACGGTAGGTGATCAGTTGGTCAAATCGCATAAGTAGAAAGGGTCGTCAGTTGGTCATATCTTACCCTTCCCGTCTCAGTCCACTCACCTAGGGTCAGTTGGTCATATCTCCTAGGCAATTGGCCTCTACCGCCATTCAAAACTACCAAAACAAGGGTAGCTACCAATAAACTATGCATGCATACACTTAGAAATAATTATGCGGAAGTAATGTAAACGCAAATAAAACAATTAAGGAATCATAACTAGGCCAGCACCAAGAGGTGCTTAGCTGCTCATATTAACCATACAAATCAATTCAATATTCAAAGTTACGAAATACATGAATTGAAAGTAAAGAAAAGATAAAATGCTAATGCTTATCGTAGGGGAGTGATTTCTCCCTTGGAGACAGCTCCGTATGCTCCTCTAGACCTGCCTTTGGCTTTTTCCCACGTTCTCTGGTTGTTGTGTGTAGAATGGGATGATTAGAAATGCTGGAATTCGTAAGGTATTTATAGGCCAGATCTGGGTTATGGCGTAACTAATATAAGAGTTACGCCGTAACCGTCAATTCCTTCGTATATTGCACTAGATCTGCTGGTTACGCCGTAACCTTATTAGTGGTTACGCCGTAGTCTTCAATATTACTTGGTTACGCCGTAGTTGATGAAATAGTTATGGCGTAGTTATCAACAGCGTGGAACCTCATTTGACCTAATATAGTTACGTCATAGCCTTTGGGGAGAGTTACGCCGTAACCTTCTGATGAGTTGGTTTTCTGAGTCACGCTTTAGTTAAGGCGTAATGTGAGAGATGAGTTACGCCGTAACTTCTTCAAAGTCAGCATACTATGATAAATCTTTTGATATTTCTCCAGTTCCACTTCTCTTTAGCTACAATGCTCGTAATTTACCTAAAAGTGGAAAACAATGGAAAAAAGCGTAAATCCATATAAATGATATAAATTACAAGCATTATCGGGGGAAATTGACACTTAATATTCAGGACTATTTGATGTTATCAATTACCCCCCCACTTGAACTCTACTTGCCCTCAAGTAGACCTTATTAGAAAGATTCCTAAAAAGATATCTCCCAAAACCTAGAAAATATAAGTTTACAAATCCCTTATGCTAGAATAAAACAAAGCCGAACATCTCATGAAATGGGAACGAAACACTCAAATCTCTCAACTATTCTAAGTGTCAATTTTGGGGTGATCACTCAATCGCACAGTCATAGCATGTATTCTATCATAAGCTTAGCGGTTACACAAATCTCCACCACTATAGTTAAGGGCTAAACAAATTCTCGAAGGCAATATGGGTAGACATGACAAAGGTTAAGGGGTGACTCGTCATTACTAACATGTCGTGGCGAAGTGGACAAAATCAATGATACATGAACAAATCCATGGCCAAGACAAGAAAGATTGCTCGCTGCATCACCTAGACACGCTTCATGACTAAAGGGTAGGATAAGACATGGGATATATAAATGGTGTAAAAAAATAAAAACAAGCAGGTAGTCTAAATCTATAACCAAGTCATCACCACTTACCGTCCGCCCAAAGTTCAAGCTTTGAAGTCAAGAAACCGGATCATGAAATACTAGGTAGATGTGTCATTAGAGGACGTCGTGATGGGCACACTACCTTTTCTTCAACTGTTGGCATAATTACCAACTCCAATCTTCAAATGTGACTGAGGTAGCCTCCTCGATACTAAATCTATAAAGCTCATAACATAGTGCTTATAACATCGCACTTTACAATAACATAACAACTATTTTTTTTAATCACATTTTTTTTCCAACATAACAATGATAACTAAACATAATATCCCCCCACTTGAGATGAACAATGGGAATTTGGGGGGTCTTCAATGATCTTCAGGAATATGTCGTCGACGAAAGTGTGATTTCCGAACCTTTCCACTTGAACCTTGAACTTAGGCAAATGATGACTTCCCAATCACAAATAAAGACTACAGGGTAGGCTAAGGTGTATAGGTGTATCTAAACAATATATTGGGTTAACAAAATGAAAGGAATGCTCAAATGGGTGTATCTAGGGGTATCTTGCACTAAAGGTGAGTACAACAAAAGGGTTTCACATGGGGGTCGAGAAGTCGAGGTGACTAATCGATAGACACACAATGGTAGGCTATTTGGGTGATAATCCTATAATATTGCCTTTTAAAATTGAAAAGTCCAAATACATCGAGCTAACTCAACATACCTCGTCTATGGTCTCGAAATGATGCAAAGGCCAAGTTCTAAAGTTTACAAGCTACCGGCACACTCATAATTTGGTGAATTTGGGGTAAAATATTGGAAACAGATAAGGCTAATCTCACCATAAAATATCAAGGGTTGTATGTGCTCGGCTAAGGTCTAATCTAGTTAGGTTAAGAAAAACATGTCAAAATTTTAAAAATGGCATAATTTTTCAAAATAAACTAGAAAAACAAGAGCAAAATAATGTTCAAGAGATAATTCTACTCCCGTCCCCCCACTTGAATTGTAAAAAGTCCCTTTTGTAAGCATTAGATAAAGTTGAAGAGAAAAGTAGAATTAGAGCGAGAACTTCCCTGAAATTTACTCCATAAAGAAAGAAGGCCCACGAAACAGAGACGTGCCTTCGTATAAGCATCATGAACAAACTTCAATCCCTGAAATCACACTATCGACAAGCATAATTCTAAAAAGAAAAAATGAAAAATGAAAAACAAACCTAACTGACTTTCGTAGGAATCACGGTTGCATTTAGCATATGCAACAAGCCTTTTAAACCACTTGGTGTCCCAAGTGGACGAGTGAAGTCTCGTGAGGGTTTACAGGGAACACACCCACAAAGTTCATTTAAAATACTAATACAAGGTTATTGTGTTTTAAAATGAAAGAATTAAAGCAGAGGAAGGTTACGCCGTAACTCTTTGAGTGAGTTACGCCGTAACTGGCAAAGCCTGACATAAGTTGCAAAGCGAGTGGTTACGGCGTAACCACAGAGATGGTATTACGCCGTAATTGGTAATGCGTCAATAATTCTGCAGCAAATGGTTGGTTACGGCGTAATCACATAGATGAGTTACGCCGTAACTATGGTCAGATCAGCAAACTGCAACAGCAATTATTTTCTCGTTTCCTACAAAAAGGTTAGAAAACACAAAACCCTACAGAAATGGAAATAAAACAAAAGAAAGGGATAATTCGGGTTGTCTCTCGAAAGAGCACTTTTCTTTATTTACGAGTCTTTAAGTTAGACTTAGGGCCGCGGGGCTCTATGGGGGCCTATGGACCTGGCCGACTTCCACCACTCATTGGCACTCATTCATCCATTTGTTAAATCTTTTTTTTTCTTGCAGTATTACGGATGCCATCTGTTCCAAATTTTTGTGAAAGCCATTCATCACATGATTTTCCCCGGTCATTATCTTCAACAGTAAGACTACTAGTTATACTTATGCTAGATCTTTCACCATTTATTGTGTCAGCGAGATGATTGTACTTATATTGCTTAACCAGTCCGTTATGGATTTTTGAGTTCCCAAATCTTATTTTGTACCAATCTTCTAATGCTAATTCAATATCATGTCTCTCGCCCTTATGAGGGTATATCCATTCATTCGCCTTTCTTTCACATTCTTGAAAATGATTATACGGGGGCCACGTTGTCACCGATTCGTTATCCTTGGTTAATATCGGGTTGCAGAAATGTTTGTTTGGAATTGGAGTTTCCTTAATGCCTTGGACAATCTTTCCCTATTTCTACTCGTAATTATCAATGTTCTCTCTACTATCATCAGTAGTAGGATTAAAATGTAGAGGGGGATCTAGTGATTGAACATTAACAACATCAACATTATTTGAAATTTCAACTTTTAGTTTTAAATGCTCTTTCATACTAAAAGTTATTTGTTCATTTTCAGTTCCTAAAGAAATTTGTCTTTCAAAAACCTTAATTTGAGCCCTACAAGTGGCCAGAAAAGGTCTTCCAACAATTAAGTTGTAAGCCTCCCGCTTCCCCATGTCAATAACCACAAAATCAGTCGAGAAAAAGAATTTTCCAATTTTTAAAAGCACATTATTCACAATTCCCCTCGGTACAGCTTTAGAGGAATCAGCCATTTCTATCATAATTGTTGTTTCTTTTAAATTGGTAAGTTTTATTTTATCAAATAAAGCGGTAGAGATAAGGTTTACCCCGGGCCCTAAATCAGTTAATGCAGGAATCTTAATATTACCAATAGTTCATGGAAGAAGAAAACTTTCCTGGTATTGCTGCTTCTCAGGAAGTTGGCTTGGCAGGATCTCTTCATCTTCCGATTTATCATCTTCTTTCAGGTAGTTAATTCCAGATAGATCATTGGTGATACAGGATGTGCATTGATCTTTCTTATCCCTATCTTGCGCAAAAATGGCTTTGCAGGCAGTAGCTTTAGCATTACTTGTCTCAAGGTTTTTAGCTAATTGCCCAATTTGTGTTTCGAGGTTTTTAATTGCAGCATCTTGGTTTCGTAGGTTCATGTTGGTGTCTTCTTTCACCTTGACCATCCATTCCTTGAGTTTATCTCCTTTTTTTGTAGTTTCTTCGATGTGCCTATGCATTATTTCTTCAAGTCTAGGTTTAGGAGGATTGTTGTTGATTCTTGTGTAGAATCCTGGGGATTTTTCTCGATATCTGGGCCCGTTATTATTGTAATTGTTGAAAGGGTTCTCTCTTCCATATTTAACTTCTCCGATCCTTTTAACTTCCTTGTTGGAGGAACATTCTTTAGTAGGTGGAGTTCCTTTTCGCTCTACTTGAATGGAATGCACATTTTCCTTGAGCTTCTTCATGTCTCTTCCTAGACTTTCTAATTTGTTGTTTATTGCTGCAAGGCCTTCCTTATCTCCATTCTTACTTCGGTTTCTCCCTCCATTGTGCCATTTGTGAGAGTGGTCTGCCATCTTTCGAATAGTTTCTAAAGCCAAAGTGGGTGTCATTCCAGGAATCGGTCCCTGAGAATCAACCATTTGTCTTGAGGAGATATTCAGACCTTTGTAGAAGACGTTCACCTTTTGTTGGCTGTTGAGGTAATGAGTAGGGCATTTGTATAATAATTCGTTATACCTTTCCCAAGCTTGGTATAGCGTTTCATCACCCTCTTGCTTGAAGTTATGGATTTCTTCTAATTGCTTAGCCGTCATTGATGGATGACAGTATCTCTGAATGAAACACTTTTTTAAGATAGGCCAGGTGTTGACAGTCCCTGCAGGTAATCGATCAACCCATCTTTTAGCAGCACCCGTAAGAGAAATAGGGAATACTCGTAACATGATAGCATCGTGTGAGACTCTGGGAATTTTGAATAGGTTGACAATGTATTCGACGTTTTCTATATGTTCATGGGCATAATCGGTGATGCTTCCAGAGAAGGAATTTGCACGTAATTCCCTCATAAATTGAGGTTTGATTTCGAATTGAGCATCATCTGCGATAGCCGGCCTAACAATTCCTGGTCCTTGCTCTTCTCTTGTTAATGCCAAATATTCCTCAAGAGTGAGGTTATCTATGTTGACAACTTCCGTGGTACCTGAAAACTCGAATAATGATCGCGAGAATAATAGAAAAGTTTAAAACAAAAATGAAAGACTTAATAGCAATCCTAATATAACTCCCCGGCAGCGGCGCCAAAAACTTGATGCATGTTTTACTGACCAAGTTTTAATATTTATAAAGTCTCGTTATACCTATGGTCTACCCTAATGCACTAACGGGCAGTGTACCCGGTCGTGTGTAGTGTAGTATTCAGTAAAGCCGAGGTCGTCCCAAGAGCTATGTGTGTTGGATTATTACTAAGTCTAGGTGTCACAAATATGATTTCGATATGGAATTAATTATTAAACTACTAAATAAATAAAGGCAAAGGATAAATCAATAGAGTAGAGTGGTGCTAACCTAGTTATTCCTGCTAGCTAGTTATGTCTACGTCTACTTACTTCCAATTACTTCAGGTGGGGTCAAAGTCGAGAGGACAACATTTGGTCAATTCGCCCTAACCTATCAGCAAAGATGCCACCACAGGAGAAGTCAGGTGTCCCCTCATAAGTCATGTTGTTCCTGGTCCCCTAAGCCAAGTCATTAAGTACCGCTACATGCTAGATCTATAATAGTGAGTGCCCGGGCGTTAGCAACTTAAACACTCACCCCCTAATTCTTAAGTTCATCCAAATGGTAGGTGATTAGTTGGTCAAATCACACAAGTAGAAAGGGTCGTCAGTTGGTCATATCTTACCCGTCTCGTCTCAGTCCGCTCACCTAGGGTCAGTTGGTCATATCTCCTAGGCAATTGGCCTCTACCGCCATTCAAAACTACCGAAACAAGGGTAGCTACCAATAAACTATGCATCCATACACTTAGAAATAATTATACGGAAGTAATGTAAATGCAAACAAAACAATTAAAGAATCATAACTAGGCCAACACCAAGAGGTGCTTAGCCGCTCATATTAACCATACAAATCAATTCAATATTCAATGTTACGAAATACATGAATTGAAAGTAAAGAAAAAATAAAATGCTAATGCTTATCGTAGGGGAGTGATTTCTCCCTTGGAGCCAACTCTGTATGCTCCTCTAGACCTGCCTTTGGCTTTTTCCCACATTATCTGGTTGTTGTGTGTGGAATGGGATGATTAGAAATGCTGGAATTCGTGGGGTATTTATAGGCCAGATCTGGGTTACGGCGTAACTAATATAAGAGTTACGCCGTAACCATCAATTCCTTCGTATATTGCACTAGATCTACTGGTTACGGCGTAACCTTATTAGTGGTTACGCCATAGTCTTCAATATTACTTGGTTACGCCGTAGTTGATGAAATAGTTATGGCGTAGTTATCAGCGGCGTGGAACCTCATTTGACCTAATATAGTTACGTCGTAGCCTTTGGGGAGAGTTACGCCATAACCTTCTGATGAGTTGGTTTTCTGAGTCACGCTTTAGTTACGGCGTAATGTGAGAGATGAGTTACGCCGTAACTTCTTCAAAGTCAGCATACTATGATAAATCTTTTGATATTTCTCCAGTTCCGCATCTCTTTAGCTCCAATGCTCGTAATTTACCTGAAAGTGGAAAACAATGGAAAACAAGCGTAAATCCATATGAATGATATAAATTACAAGCATTATCGGGGGGAATTGACACTTAATATTCAGGACTATTTGATGTTATCACCATCCCGATAGCTGACTTGTGTACCAAGTCTCTGGCTAATCCCTTAGTCAAGTGATCCACCAAGTTCTATTGAGAACGGACAAAATCCATGGAAATCACTCCATTCGTAATTAACTCACGAACCTTTTTGTGTCTAACACCTAAGTGTATAGACTTTTCATTGTAAATTTGGCTATAGCTTTAGCCAAAGTGGCAACACTATCACAATGTATATAAATAGGAGATATTGGTTTCGGACTCATAGATGAGGTTCTTGAACCATTCTACCTCCTTTCCAGCAGCAACTAAAGCTACAAATTCACTTTCCATTGTCGAATCAGTAATGCAAGTTTGCTTCTTAGAAGCCCATGAAATGGCACCTCCACCTAGCAAGAATACCCAACCACAGTAGAAGTATGATCTTCACTATTGGTTATCCAACTTGCATCAAAATAACCTTCAATTACCGAAGGAAACTGACATTAGACAAACCATAGTTCATTGTCTTCTTTAAGTACCCGGATACTCTAATTATTGCTTCCAAATGATGATTACTAGGGTTACTAGTAAATCTACTCAGTTTACCAACCGCATAAGCAATATCCGGCCTTGTGCTTGTCATAGCATACATCAAGCTTCCAATAGCCTTAGAATATTCAAGTTGATTCACAGGTTTACCCACGTAGGTATTAGTTTAATACATGCTTCCATAAGAGTGTTAACCAGACCACAACCTTCACAATTAAACTTCTTGAGAATTTTCTCAATGTAATGAGATTGTGTAATCGATAAGACCATTGTTCTCACCTTTAACTATTATTCCAAGAATCACGTCTGCCTCCCCAATACCTTTCATAGAGAAATTTGATGATAAAGACTCTTTAGTTTTATCAACTTGGTTTTGATCAATACCAAATATCAACATGTCATCAACATATAAGCAAATAATGACTCCTTTATCAGATTCATCAAATTTGTAGTATACACACTTGTCCGATTGATTTAGCACAAATGCATTAGATAAAACAACCTAATCAAACTTATGATGCCACTGCTTAGGAGCTTGTTTGAGTACATACAACGATTTAATTAACTTACATACTTTATGCTAATTAATTGGTATAACAAATCCTTCAGGTTGCATCATGTATACCTCCTCTTCCTAATCGCCATTTAAAAATGTTTTTTTAACATCCTTTTGATGGGTCACTAGATTTTGAGTAGCTGCTAAAGCTATCAACAATCTGATAGTGAAGATACGAGCAACTGGTGCATACGTATCAAAGTAATCGATCCCATCCTTTTGTCTAAAGCCTTGGATTACCAATCGAGCTTTAAACTTATCAATCGTTCCATCAACTTTCATCTTCTTTTTAAAGATCCATTTGCACCCTAACGGTTTACAAGCAGGTAGTAGGTCAGATAAGACCCATGTATTATTTTCCATTATTGATCCTATCTCATCATCAATTGTTTCTTTCTAAAAAGCAACATCCCAGAATTTCATTTCTTCATCAAAGGTCTTTAGATCCTCTTCTATACTGTAACAGTAAGAATATTGAGTTCCAATCTCATCTCTTGATCCTTCAACAAAATATAGTTGAAATTCATAGCCATATGATTTAGCTACCCGAGCTCTGTTACTTCTCCGAGGTTCAGGAATCTCATTTGGAGTTTCACCTAATAGGTCTTCACCTTGAGTTCCACTTGAGTTAGATGCTAGGTCATTGAAGAGAAATGATTCTCATCAAATATTGCATTTCTTGATTCTGTAACTGAATTAGCTGATACAAAATCATTGGGTTCTTGAAGTCTAACAATCACCCTACAACCCCAAACTCGCAAATAAGACAAGTTGGGTCATTTTTTATACCAAAGTTCATATGGGGTAATCTTGTTATTTTTGTTAGGAACCCTATTTAGCAAATAACAAGTCGTTAAAATGGCATCTCCCCAAAACCCTTCACTGGATCCCGAGTAGGATAAAATGGAATTAACCATTTCCTTTAAAGCTCTATTTTTCCTTTCGGAAACACTATTTTATTGTGGTGTATATGGAGCTGTTTTTTGAGGAATGAATCCTACAGATTGGAAATTTTAGGTCAAGTTCCCATCGTTACTACATGAATAGTATATGTATTTTTTAGAGAGAGAAAGACTTAGAGAGAGAGAAAGTGAAAGGAACTTATATTAGGATTAATGAAAGTGAAAAATAAACAAAGAACCAACACCCTTCTCATCAAGAGAAGGGGGATTTGTAGTTTACATAAGATGTAAGGGATGTTACCCTAATGTAGCATAATGGGCCGCTCATATACTGATTACACGTAATCCCAACAATCTCCCCTAAGGGTTAGTCATCATAGTATCTAGAGATAGGTCGTTTGACGTCTTTATCTCTTCACTAGATCTTTTGATTTTATTTGCTTGAGACGTCTTTGAATTCTTTACTTCTTTGTTCTTTGTTCTTGTGCTTGTGATCATGTAGTGGTGTTATCTGCCTTTCATCAATGTCTTTGTTGCTCATGTAGTTACATCTTTTCTAGCATGCTCATACTTCTTGATGACTTTTGGATCTTCATACTTACGTAGTTCTCATTCCTATGCTTTGATCTTTGTCTTTAAACTTTGTAGATTATTTGGTTTGACGTATAATCCTTATGAACTTTACTTTGCTTTGATTTTTGGTGAGAACTTCCTTTGAATATTACTGATCTTTATCTTTTGTTGTGATGTTGGTATGAGCATGTGGAGGTGGATGAATACTGATGAATATGGCAACGGTCTCCCTCTAAGATGCATTCGCCATTAGCTGAATGATAAAGGTTAGTAATAATCTTCAATCGATCACGGTGAACTTTTCTTAGAGATTTCTTCACTACGATTATTTTACTGATGAATGTCTTGATTTCATTCACCTTGGTCGGGCACATCAGCCGTCCGAATCCCGTTGAGGGACAGTTATCAATATTTAGAGTGGTTTCTAAGTAAAAACCCACGTCTTCAGGACTCGATTCGTGAAAGGAATCTCCTTAGCGGGATTTCCAGCTCTTATAGGTTTGGATTGTAGATAATCCTCACAATGGCTGTTCCTGAATTGGAGGCCCTCAAGAAGGCTAACAAGATACACTGACTTGTATCAACAATTCAAGTGAGTCGCTGAAGTATATCGAAGCATCACTTCACGACTGTAAACCGTTTAAAACAACCACCATGAAGGATGTTACGTTGATGCTGATCATGTATCCATAAATCTTTTTGTAAAATCTCTCAAAGTGTTTATATCATGAAAACATATTTTGTTAATACTTTTAGAGTTTTCATCATTTGAGAAATACTCCCCTCCACATGTTTTTGGGATTACGTGCAATTATTATAAAATGTCGGTCATTCATTTATGTAATGGCTTGTCATATTAAGGCTTATATGTTAGTTATTAATCGATTAGCCTATGTAGTAAGCCCATGGGCTTTGGATACTTTCTAGAAACACCACATAAGGATGTTGCCCTAGCTTAGCACTATATAAACAATGTAAACCCTCCTTAGCGGGTGTTGGTTCATTTTATGCAAATTTACGTTTCCTTATTATCATAAGAATGATTTCTTCCATTATCTCTCTCTCTCTCTCTCTCTCTCTCTCTAACTTGCTCTCTCTAGAACCATGTGTTAGTTTACCATTATTGGGAACATACAAGTGGTATCAATCGCTAGAAGTCGGTTTTGAAGTGTGTGTGTTGTTATTCGAAGTTTGTGGTTTGATCTCTTAGATATACCTCAACTTCTAATGTTCTAATTTTCTCACACAAAATAAGTTCATTAGATTTGAAGAATTCTAACCTAGCCTCAACAGATTTTAAACCCTCTTTATAGCCCAAAAGCAATAATCTATTATCTTCAAGTTCTTTAAACACTCTATTGTATTCAGATTTATAAAAACAAGGATCTGAACAACATGACTCAAGATATACCACAGAGTCTAATCCTGAAGAGCTTGAGCTTGATGAGAATGCCATGAATGCATAATTAGTAGGACCCTCAGCAGCTTGGTCACTCCAGTCATATCCTCCCAATCCATCATAAGACACCAAAGCAGTTTTAGTGGAAATGTCCTGCACTGGCACAATCTTTCTCTCCACTTCCCTTGACCTGTTGTCCTGTGACCTTGGGAATCTGCACTCCCTTGCAAAGCGACCATTCTTTTTGTAGTTGTAGCACTCAACCTTGGACTTGTCAAATCCCACTCTGTCAATTCCATTCATCTGCAAGCTTCTCCCAGTCCTTTGCAAAAACCTTCTTGCCCTCATTGTTAGCATAGCCATCTGCCACCTAAGATCCATCTCCTCCATATCATCAGAATGAGTCTGTTGAAGATCCTCATTTTCCAGTTGAGTAGTAGTGCTTTGACTGGCAAAGAAAGAATATACATCAGCATCATTCAAGTTATCACTTCCAGAAGTAGTAACGGGTGTGCTAGCAACACTAACTTCCTTAGCAGTAGGAACTTCAACCATTGTGCTGCCAGTGTTGTTGGATGAAACAAATGCCATATTTGTTGAACTGGAACTAGAACTAGAACTTGACATTTGTTTAACTTCATCTTCATAATTTTTGAGATTGTTGCGAAGATCATCCAAGGTTGACTTTTTCAACTCAGGCTTGCTTCTCCACACAATTGCATGTGTGTTCCATCCAGATGGAAGACATCCCAACAGCTTTTAATTCAAATCTTGTTCAATTATCGCTCCAAAAGCTCTAGTTGGCTCACAATCTTCTGTAACTATTGAAGATCTCATCAATAGTCTCAGTACTTGAGACAAAAAAGTTTGCATATTGTTGTTTGAGGTGATTCTTCTTGCTCTTTTTGGTAGCCTCATTCCCACCAAACTTCTTCTCCAAAGCCTCCAACAAAAGTTTGGCATCCTTGATGGTGTTGAAAGTCAACTGATATTCATCTGAATTGGCCATCATTAGAATGGATATGACCTTGATTTCCAACCTCCTTAGGGCTTTGTCTTCTGCAACAGTGAGTGGAATTACTTTTTCATCTGCTCCTACTTTCACAGCAGTATTACCACTTTCAATGACCTCCCAGAGACCAATGTCTATCATCTGTATGTGTTGCTCAATCCTTAATCGCACCATCTCATACTCATTAGGCTTGAGCATGGGAACCTTGTTTGTTGACAAAGTTTGTGTAGAGTCTATCTTTCACAGTAGGTGTTCTTCTTGGTATAACAACTTCTAAATCACCAAAGCTCTAATACCACTTGTTGATCCCAGTTTACACTTGTAAATATAGATCGTTTATATAGCTTCTGTTAAGAAACTGTTTGATTCACTAATATTACGCGGAATTTAACACTTAATGATTAAGAAGAACACAATGAATAACAAACCAACCGCTTCAATATTATTAATATAATACGAATACTTTTAATAGTATTAGGGTTTAAAACCTTGAAGCTCTAAAAAAAATCCTATTCTAAACAATGACCTAGGACCTCATTTTATAGATTAAGGAGTCCTAGTCGATTTACAATTACTTTCTATTCAATGTATATCTCTATAGAATCTTTTCTATGTTTATCTATACTAAACTTTAGGTACAAGACATTCTATAAATACAAACTGAAACTAATACTCCAGCAGTAGTTAAAATACTTCAGCAGTAGAAACCTTTACTCTGGCAGTAGTTAGTCTTCAGTAGCAGAAACTTAACACTAGCAGTAGAAACTCTAAGTCTAGCAGTAGTTACCACTTGGTGTATTTTCTTGACCATCTTCAGGAACATCAAAAGTAGTTTAAACTATTCCAACAACAATTCTGACTTAGAGCATTCTTCAATGAAATCTAAGAGCAGCAATATTAGCAGTAGTATCTCAAAACCCGACACCGTGAAATGAAATCACATAAATCTCAAACACACAAACACCTAAACACACAAGAAATCGAAAGTTCGGTCAAAATTCAAAGGTTGATTGTCCTGAAAGGTGGCGGTTGTTACACCGAGCATCACATCAAAAGAATCTATTGCCTAAAAAATCCAGGCCAGAAAAAACACAAGTCAGCCTCCCTAGATCCAGGATAAAACATCCCAAGAAACCCATAGGACCTCATCTCTTTAGCATGAGTCTATCATTGCATTTTCCTAAAACCAATCAGATACACTAATTGACTAGGAGGTCTTGATAGCTTATATGGCCTTCAGCTCAGTAAGGCCGGATCCTGACAAGAGACATGGGAAATACTTCCCCATGTAACACTAAGGCAAAATGGTACGCTTAGAAAACGCGTTAGGATGAGCACCATGTGCTCTCCTCACTTCATCACTCGATGGTGACAACGTGGACCATCAAATTTTCTTTACGGGTTATAACAACCCTAAAGGACTCCTTATAAATACTAGACCATTTCCTCGATATGGTCCAAGCTAATCACTGGCCACACTTCCTAGGTATGCCCTATGTTAGGATCTAATATTTATTGTCTTGATGATTCGGGTGGTCATGGATGATCAAAATACATGTTTGCCATAGTTAGAGAGTTAGTAGAGAGAGAGGGTGTTCTTGCTAGAGGTTTACACAAAGTATGAAATATTAGATTGAATGAGAAGCACCACCCCTTCCATGGATGGAAGGGGTATTTATACTTACAGACTCAACGACCTCCTATCGGCCTGTGGATCAGGGATACAGTGGGTAAAGACCCGTCCTTCCTCCACGGTTATGCACCAAACTATTTTACGCTACTGACTAACTAATAAAACAATAAATAACGTAACTAATGACAAATCTACGAGCTAACATATGCTAGACCATTATTGGGGTGACCGACTCTTTAACATGGAAATTTCTAATTCCTAACAATCTCCCCCTAAGGGAGGTCACCCCATGAAATACATTTTTGCTTCCTAGCATTCTATCTTTGACTTCGTTCTGGAGCTCGTAGACTTGAATTCTTCAATTTCTGCAATCTTTGTGCTTTTGTAGCGATTCTTCAAAGTCCGCATTGATTTGTACTTTAAGTGGAAGTCTTTGAACTGATCCACATCTTTGATGATCTTCGAGCTTTCATTGAGATCATCAGCCATAGTAAATCTCTGGATCACCCTTTATTGTGTTGCCATCATGTGAAGTTGTGACTTTCGGACCGACATGCTCACACTTTTGAATCATGACATCTTTCCATCAGAGTAGCGGAAGCCTTACTGGTTCATGATATTTGCAGCAGCGAAGCATAAGCATAGTATGAAATATCAGAGCCAGGTTATGTAGATATGCACCAGTCATGATTTCTTCAAATTAAGTGTGGATGCTGTGAGCATGCGGCTTTGGATTGACTCTTCAATTCTGATCAGCTGCAATCGTCGGGGTGTACCTGCATACGACAGTTAGCAATAAAGCGCACGAAAGTGTCTTTGATCACTTTTGTTGAATTGAGGTACACGGCCCACGGTTCCCCGTTGATCAGTACAAGTACTGCCTGTGAACAGGTAGGATTCCTATGAATCTCCTTGACAGGGTTTCGCAGCTGTTCTAGCTGTTCTCAAACCGGAACGTCTCAAAGAAGACAACACGGAGTGAGTGAACCAGCGAATTGAGATTCACTGATTGATGAAAAATGATTTGAAAAACAATCGCGTATTGCTTAGAAGAAAGAGTTTTGCAATACGACGAAGGTTTCATGAGAAAGATCAATTTTCAAACAAAATACTTTTTGTATTAGAGAATGAGTACACATTCGATGTGCTAGCGAAAAGAAGAGATTTGCACATCGAACGGTTTTTATAAAAGTATTTTTTCAATCAGAGATACTTTTTGAGTTTGAAAACATAAGTACACATTCGACGTGCTAGAGAAAAGAAGTTTTGCACATCGAATGGTTTTTCCAAAAGTATTCGTCAATTCCAATCCTGGACCAAGGTTGATTCAAGATTGAATCGCCCCATCGTTTCTATCCAGTTGTCACAAGTTTGATCTTACGAGAAGATCTCACATGTCACCTACCAAGAGCTTGTTTGATGTTGGCTCTAGAAGGATTTCCATCTTCATTGTGAATATTTAACATATCACTCGGATGTTCTGGCAATACCACAAGGATAATGCGTAGGACTCTTAATATATATTTACTTTCCACATTGTGTGAAACAGCAAGTCTTCAAGAATTTAGTGTCCTAGCGAGATATTGTGGATGATCTCTTGGCTCTAGACTCAATAGTGCATTTTTGGTTCCTTTGCCGGAGACTAGGGAGAGGGTCTCCTTCTTCAATATCAACAATCTCTAAGAGAAAGTCGATAGATTATGTAGGTTCCCCGTGAGAATGAAACAAGCCCTTTAAAGAGGAACTTGAGTGGTTTGGGAAGTTTAGTGCAGTGCATCACTGGGTCCATGATGTCTTGTCTTCAATACCAGTGTTACCTTAGTAAACACCAGTAGCATATGAATTGAACCCGGTTTCTGCCCTAAGGTTGAATTGATGGAGGGCTATTTCTTTTCACCCTTTTATCATTCATTTCTTTTTCATTCTTCAACCCCTTCAGTGCTTACCGAGACTTCATTACTAGAACCTTGTTGGGTTTATTCCAGTACTAGCTCTGTCTCAATCCGCACTCTTCCCATATTCTCATTTTTCTCCTTTTTTCAATATACCTAAGGACTCTACACTATCTAGTGGATTGTCCCTGGGTAGATCCCTCCGGTTCTGGCAGATCGTGGGAACAAATACCTAACCTAACCATCCTTATAACACCATGCATAAAGTAAATTGGTCGGTCTTTTGGTATTATTCTTTCCTTCATGAAACCAATTGAAAAATCATTTGGAAAACCAATCAAGGTACTTGTGATACGAGATCAAAGCATTTTGTACCTTAATAGTTTTGATCATTTAGAAAGAAAAAAAAAACTCCCCCTCAACATGTGCGTGTGATTTAGAAATTGTTTGGCACATGGAGGCAAGAGGACTTTGAAATATTTTCTTTGATCACAATTTTCAAACGAAAACGCCATTTGATTTTCTTGGTAAAATTCTCCCCCTCAATATGTGCATAGGATATTTTAAAACATTTTATCACATAGAGGCAAGAGTTCTTTTGAAGCGCATCCACAATCACAAAATCCATTAAGAAAACCATTTGAAAACACAATCAAGGTACTTTATAATCTCTTTTAAAAAACTTTTGTACCTCGATGGTTTTGCTCCCCCTCAATATGTGCTTCGAGATTCGAAAGCGTTTAGCACATATGAGAGAGCAGCCTGCACAACTGAATCAAAACGATCAACTTTTATCAAATTTCATTATTAAATCACAAATTCTCCCCCGATCAAAAATATCAAATCCTTTGAGATTTTGGATCCCAAGTGATTTAATTAGGTTTAGAAAAACATGGGAGAAAATGTGGCCTTGTTTAAATACTCATCTGGTTTTTGGATAAATCCTCCTCCTCAACATGTGCATTGTGTATTTGAAATCGTTTGGCACATGGAGGCAGGAGTGCCTTTGAAGGACTAAAACCAATTCCATTAAAACAGATTTGAGATTTAAATCACGATCTCTCCCGCGATCAAAAATTTCAAACCATTTGAGATTTGTAATCCCAAAAGATTTAAATTATTTAGAAAATTTTAGGGGAAAGACGTGGCAAGATTTAATTCTGAAAGATGACAGATAGGAACAGATTTAAACATTAAAGATTGTTAGTGTCAGGTATGATTTGTTTTAAGAGACCTTTAAGTAAAATAAAACAATTTCACAATCAAACAAGAACAGAAAAAATTTCATTTTGACAGATCTTTGAGTTTTAAAGAAAACCATACCATGACATAACATTAAATCTTTAGATCACCACATAATTTCGTACAAGCGGACTTCTGATGAAATATTGTTTGAAAATATTTTATTTTAAAATCACACTCCCCCTCAATCAATGACAGAAGTCAATAATTGAGTGACTTAAGTTTTGATAAAATGAAGTCCGGTGATTTTCAAAATTAAGTCCAATTAATTTTCAAAACAATATTTTCCATTTTCAAAACAATTTAATCAAATTAATTCAAAATTGTTTAAAAATGGTATCCTGCACAAAGATACGTTAGTGGTTGAGAAGCTTCCATTGTTGTTGCTGTAGGGTTGGAAGAAAAACCGTCTGCAAATGCAGTGAGACTTCTTCTTACGTTGCATTTAGAATGCCAACTGAGGTCCAATTAAGCTCCGTTTCTTCACTTGCTGAAGAAAACCATCTGCTGATGCAGTAAGACCTCTTACGTTGCATTTCATGCCAACTCTCCATTGAAGTCCAGTTAAGCTCCGTTTCTTCATTTGTCAACCCAAGATATAGTTACCCTTTCCTTTCGGCATCCAATCATCTTCAATTGTGGGATCCGGATCGGGAACATTCTTATAACCAATATACCTGCATACGTTACTGAACACACATACAAATATATGGTGGTCGACATCACCCATAACATCAATCGACTAATTAAAGTCAATTCAACATAACAATCAGATCATATAAGGCATGGAATTATGTGTTCATCAAACTTTAATCATCTAAACCTAACAATCATATCCTAGAAACCTAGTCCTTCAACATAGGCAATTATATTTTTTCAGATAAACACGTAGGATAATTAAGAAAGTCAGTTAGATGATATAAATTTGAAAAATATTCTTCCCCTCAATCAATGATTCTTTTTCTTGAAAAGTTTTAAAAGTGCTAAAGTCATCGATTGAGTTTTTACGAATTAATACGAAAACTCTGATTCTGATTGATTTTTCAAGCAACTCATTTACCACCATTTTTGGAAAACAACAAATATTTTTCTGAAGAATTTTAGACGGAAAAACATTTGTGTAGGAACAGCAGTCCTTCGACATACTTTCCTCAAATAGTTTTAGGATAAGTGCACGAAATATTTTTGAAAATTTGTATAGCGCAGCACTTTCCTTTCTTTGAAAAACGGGTTGCTATCGGAAATAATAGCAAGCCATAGTTTTAAGCACGGGTTGCAGTCAGAAATAACTGCAAGCCATTATTTGAAGCGCGGGTTACAGTCTGAAATAACTGTAAGCCATTTGATTTGTGACATGTTTAGAAAGAAATATTTACACCTCCTGTTCAAACTTCATCTATGGTCCCGTGCCATTATTGAATGACATTTCTAAGACCGTAGATGTTATCGATACCAGAAGACATGTCATGAGAAAACATATTTTTGGAATTTTTGAAATTTTCTGATTTTTATGGGTTTTTGAAGGTTTTATATTTTTCTATTTTCTTTTGTTGGTTTTATATTTTTGTATTTTGTTTTGCTGGTTTTATAATTTTGTATTTTGTTTTTCTGATAAATATATACAAAGATAGAGTAGATGATATAGTAAAAGAAGATGATGATACGAGTACCGAGATAAGGATATCGAGCAGCCCCGTTGTAGAAGATAGAAGTCATCATCCCTTAAACATTCACCACCAAAGCTTCCAGGGCTTTTGAATGGAAGAAAGAAATTGAACCAACTGAAAGTGAGACTCTGGCAGCTTCCCCCCAAACCGAAAATCCTTAAGATGAGCAGATTCGAAGCTCTATTTCAAGCTTGCTTTAGCCAGGTGCACAAGTAAGCACACCATTATCATAAATCCCGCTGCTCCAATTAAGAACGATAATCGAGGATCTCCATTCGGGGTTATATCATCCAATAGAAGAACAACAATGTTTCATCCCACACTAAAATAATCTTCTCAAATTTCCTTTTCCACTGAAGTCTGAAGCGATCCATTCCAAAAGGTGTCAAGAGAACACTTCCCCCAAGTAGTTGAATTTATGCAGTCAGCCTCTTAGTATAATGCTCAAGAACTCTCCCTAATACACTTCATGAGGGGAATGAAGAACACCTTCCCATGTTCACATTTTTCTTCCCTGATGAACGTGTATGAAGCTCAAGAACCCGAAGTACACCAATATCCAAGAACTCTCCCGAATACACATCATGAGGGTAATGAAGAACACCTCCCCTATGTTCACATCTTTCGTCCCTGATGAATGTGTATGAAGCTCAAGGACCCGAAGTACACACATTCCCCAAAGAGAGAACAACCGATAACATTGAAGAAGCAGGCCGAATCACTGATTATCTCTGCGGGTGACAATCTATGCGGATGTCAACACCGGAATAAGTGATTATATCTCTGAATCACAGATTAAGCCCTCAAGTAAAACAGCTGAGCATCCCCAACGTACACAATTCTCTCTCCCCTGATGATTGCGATAACATCGAGATCATCACACACCAGTGTACCTCTTATATCATCAGAAACTAACTCTTACATCTCTTCCCCCACGTAGTTGGAATAAGAACACTAAACGCCTTGATGAGTAAACCTTGAGTTTCTCTGCGGTCATGACACATGCTTTCCCGGGATATCTTCAATCACTTAGAAGAATTAAGTTCATCAAGTTTACTCGCCATGAGTCAAACCTTGAGTTTCTCTGCGGTAATAACATTTGTCTTCCCGGGATATCTTCAATTACTTAGAAGTATTAAGTTCATCAAGTTTACTCGCGTTTAGATACGTGTCTCCTTCCCCCTTGTTGGTTTTGATACTTCAGAATCAGCAACACTTTGAAAGCCCAAATACAAGAAATCTTTTGAGAAGAACCTTAGAAGTCTTTGTGAGAATCAACTTGCTGAAGAATATGAGCAAGTCTAATTGGGGATTAAATTCGACATATCACTCTCTCCCAATTAGTGCTCTCCCCTAAACCGACAATCTGTTTGATAAATGCCATGAATTAAGAAGAAGTCTTTAGATCGTTAAATGCAACTCGTCTTTAGTCTTCTAACATGCAGCAGAATATGTAGAACCGACTGTAGACTCGACCTTCTTCAAGATGTCCAGTTGGGGAATAGAAAGTTAACATCTTCAACTCACCAAAAACAAGAACATCACCAAAAAGCATCCCAATCAACTTACATCTTGCAAATCCCCTTAACTAAAATCCCTCCCAATCAAACAAGAACAGAAAGATGTTCATCAAGGAAATCAGCAATCAGGCCGCAACGAACACACGAAATGGTAATACCAAGCAAACAATCACATCAAACAAGAACAGAAGGTTGTTCGGAATCATCATGTTGATGTGCACGTGAAGCATTAACCGGAGGCACTTTGTCAATAAACTCATATCAGCTTGTGAAGATGTCAACTAACGGCTCATAGAAGAAACTCCATGTGAAGATTACCCGATAAGAAGAAGCTCGGTTCTTACATGAGTTTAGAGCCGTATGACCATTTAAATTCACAAATAATAATCAACCATGCAGTAATTTCACACTTCTTCTCCCCCTCAAGAATTGCATACGGAGTTGCCATTCTTGATTAAATAAGTGAAAATCATCTGAATGTTCTATTCACACTTCTCTCCCGCAAAATAAGCACATGATGTCGCCATCTTCATTATAATCGAGCAAGTGGAATGAGAAAACAATCAGTGGTAGCCCGGTTCACTTTATGACTGAAGCGCATGGAAAAAGAATGAAGCATGTTGATGAGAATGGTCATAATAGAGAAGATTTCTCTTCTTCAGAAGATAAAGCGCACTGACACGTACACTTTTCTTTTCTTTGGAGAATGAGGCCTGAACTGATGTGAGCAGACGTCATAATCTCTCTCTTTTCAGCTCTCTTAGCAAAACATGTAATCAACCCCATTATCATTCAGTAGGCTCTTTGTCGTGACAGCTGATGGAGAAAACCCAATATGATGAATTTGACCCTGACGTAAACTAACCCGAACTCGTGACTTAAACTTGCACATGTGTAACAAAGAGCGGTGCCGAGAATTCATGCTCCATTGAATCTCTTAAGTACTCTATATTCTTCAACCAACCAACCATCAAGTAATAGACGTACATTACCTCTTGAAAATCCACAATTGAATGTGACACTGAGCACTACAACGTAACTCCTTTAAGTGATAGTTATTTTGTAGTGGTAAGAGCCCAATTCCCCCAAGTGGTAAAAGAAAAGGTAAAAGACACCCAACAATAACTAGATTTTCAAGTCTTCGTTTTTAATGATAAGCTTGAACAAGGATCTTGAAGAATCTTCATCCATCCATCCCCGATACCTTCAGATACTAAGTACACTCGCCCGTGATATTTCACTTCAGCCTCAAATAAATAATACTGAATTAACGCCGTTGTCACATCTTCTGAACTGCTCAAATCTAGCCTTCTTTGACATTTAAACGAACTTTGATAATGGTTTCATCCCGACCTTGGTAAAGTGAGCATACCCCCGTAAAACATTGAAGTAACCAAACCGCCATGACGAATATCTAAACACACATCCAATTCATGAAGTACACCCTTTTATCCCTTCTTCGAAGCAGAAACCGTAGCACCAGCATCAAATGAGATCCCGAAATACACTTTCCTTTCTCCAGGATGGTTCCATCAATACAGGATTTTACAACTCTATGGTTTAAACCGAGAAATAGTTTCTTTCGCGGGCTTTTACAAAATCAAGAATAAACCGTAAGATAGATCCGGAAATGCACCTTATTATTACTAGGATGTTTCCATTGTCACGGGATTTTACAGGTCTATGATTTAAACCGAGAAATAGGTTCTTTCGCGGGATTTTACAAAATCAAGACAAAACCGTAAACAATGTCGTCTTGAATGTGTTATGACAATTTGGGTTTCGGTGAATATCTGTTTTAGGGGAACATGCAGTGGTTCATCAACAAATCCTTATCCAACATCATCAACCATCCAATTAACATTTTGGTAAACACATCATTCACGCATTCTGTCAGCTATTGTAGTGCCCACAAGGATAAGTAACCCGATATATCAAACTCGAACATGACGTAAAATTCCCCAGATTTGTTACTTAAACTTGTACTAATTCTTGTGAAAAAGAAACGGTGTACCCAAAGTACAAAACCTCTTGACATATCCTCAACTGCGTGAGACACCGAAGTGATAGCTACGTTGTGGGTTAATCGAGAAAGAATCACAACCGTAACTAAATAGCCAAGTCTTTATCACCCTCTATAAAAGCCCAAACAAGTCATCTTCGCGGAAGGGTAGAAAGAAAGAAGACGAAAATAAGTAAACGCCCCCCGAAAACCTCACTTCAAATCCAAATACGAAATACCGACCAAACAACCCCGTAGTCAACATTTTCAATCAATTCAAGCCAAGACAAAATATTCTTTGTGAAAATGCATAAACCAAAGTACCCAATCACGAAAAATAATGAGTCATATTATCCTACCAAATCTCATCATCAAATTGCATCATCATCAAGACACATCAACAAATCTCATTTTTAACCAAGTCTCATATAAACCAAATCATGAAAAACCTATCCGACCCAATTATGTGTACGGCCTAAACTTGGTTACTTGAGATAAACGAGGCCTGATCAATGAGAATCAATCCAATCATCCAAGTCAAAGCTCATGATAAACCAAGTCCAAACATCCCACATACAATTCCAAGTACGGTCCAATTAATTTTATTTAACCCATAAGATAATATCACTTCAGGCCAATAAAATCCTTATCACATGACACACAATTACCTTGTAGCCGTTAAACGTACGAATTCAAAATGAGACAGGCATGATATATCAAATAATACTCAACACTTCCGGGTCATGAAGATGTGCAAAGAGTGATAATACCCACGAATATGTGATATCTTTTAAAATATGTGATGTATTAAAATCTGTGGCCCATTTAGTTAAGTAAATACCAACGAGCTCACTATCATAGCCCATCTACAGTAGTACACACTTGATCCAACATATCATCCAATGCATCCAGCCTATGAACTTAGCAATTATCTACGAATGTGATATATATCCAAACGAGCTCAATGAGCATACCATATCATACAATAGCCCATGAACTTAACATATCTGATCCACAACTAACTCCTCTTAACCCTAATATTTCGGATATAAATCACAACTCACCACACATTTTAACCCTAAAAAATCTCACACATTATTCGCCCCCATCTCCACAAGCACCACATAACACAAACCCTAATCACATCTCACATAATCCATCTGCCTCTCACTCGCATCAGTGTTATAACTCTCACCCCACCCAAAGTATCATCAAATACAAATACGCCTCTCATATCATCTGATAAACCTCTTGCTTTTCTTAATCACATTATCAAAGACCAAACTGATTCAAACAACAAGTATCAAAACAAACCATGTGCATACCATGACCTCGCCACAGGGATGGTTCGAAGGTCTTTGGACGCACCAAGGACGTATGCCACAGGGATGGTTAAGTTAATGACCGGCTTCAAGATGTTTAGAGGGTCTAAGGTAGGTACAAATATGTGAAGTTGTTTTGTGTATTGGTAATTGATGTTCTAGTCCATGTGTCTTTTACTGAATTAAGAAGAGGGTATAACAAGATTGTTATAAACCTCTTCTTTGTATTCGAATACAATAAATGAAGCGAGTCTTCAAAAAATTGATCAATGATGAGAAAGGTTAATAAAAATCTGTAAAAGATAGACAGTTAACCCTTCTGAGATCTCTTGTGATTTTGACATTTCATTCTTGTATATTAGATGGGATGAAGGAATGTGGAATGAAAAAGGCGGATTTGTTGTTGGTTGATGATATAGGATATTATGAATTAGGATTAGATTTTTGGTTGAAGTTGGTTTTACTATTGATTCGGATCTGTTTGCTATAGCTTCTTCTTAGGACCAAGGATGGTTTAACAACCTGAGGTCGAGTATGTTGGTATTGGTATTTGTTTTGTTGGTCTAGTGGTTGAGGTCTGCAATCATTCTTCTTCTTCATTTCTGTCACAAGGTCAAGTCGCTAGTGACAATGGTCTTTAGCCAACTCGCTAGCCAACTCGCTAGCCAAGTCACTAGCCAAGTCGCTAGCCAAGTCGCTAAGCTAACTCGCTACGACTTGTTAAATAACAAGTCGCTAGGTCTTTAAGGTCATTTTTTTTTAAGTCGCTATGCTCTTTTTTCAAAACAACTCGCTAGCTATAGCATTTTTAACATAACTCGCTATTGACTTTCAAGAAAGTCAACGAATAACCAAGTCGCTACAGAGGGACAGTGAATCTAGACAAATATGAGGCCAAGTCGCTAGAAAGAATCTCATGCCATTTTCCGACCATCTTCAAACAAACCCAGAAAATTCATATGAAACTGCTTCTTTAGACTGGTTTGACCACGAATACGATAACCATTTAACCACCGTTTGGACCATAAAAAATCTGACCATTTGACCACAAAAACCGTTCACGAGATGGTACAAAAACAAGTCACAAAATTTATGTTACCAAGAAACTTATTTCTGGACTGCAAAGACACAAGAACCAAAGACAGAAAGTTTGAAACAACATAAAAACTGATTGACTTTTAAGACCAAGATGATATGACATGCATAAACTGTAAACACAAACATTTTCCAACAAATAAAATATCACAAAAACAGTTTAACACATCATGAAGAAACCACCATAAATCGAACAACACAATAACCATGGCTCTTGATACCAATTGTTAGGATCTAATATTTATTGTGTTGATGATTCGGGTGGTCTTGGATGATCAAAATACATGTTTGCCATAGTTAGAGAGTTAGTAGAGAGAGAGGGTGTTCTTGCTAGAGGTTTACACAAAGTATGAAATATTAGATTGAATGAGAAGCACCACCCCTTCCATGGATGGAAGGGGTATTTATACTTACAGACTCAACGACCTCCTATCGGCCTGTGGATCAGGGATACAGTGGGTAAAGACCCGTCCTTCCTCCACGGTGTTGCACTAAACTATTTTACGCTACTGACTAACTAATAAAACAATAAATAACGTAACTAATGACAAATCTACGAGCTAACATATGCTAGACCATTATTGGGGTGACCGACTCTTTAACATGGAAATTTCTAATTCCTAACACCCTAGGAACTCCACAACTAAGTCGATTATCCTCTCGGATAATTGACACAACTCAACCAAGTTGACTCGTAAACGTTACCCAACTCGTGACTCCGATCACCTTCTGGGGTGCTTACTGAACGTGAAAAACCAAACGATCGCCCACCCCATACCCTCAATACGTACCTTACGTAAAAAATAAATAAATCCAAATAAAGCTAAAGAAATTTGAAGTTATGAAATGTTATCAGCTAACCTGGGTTTGTCACCGGAAAAATCATCGGAATCTAGCTTTATACATGAAGAAGAACAAGATGAATGGTGTTAACCGGTTAAACAAGTTTCAGGTAAAAAAACTACTTACTTGTGAATTATTTTGTATGTTAATTGCTTGCAATAAAACAATATAAGGTCTGTTATCTACATTGGGCACTAGAATGAGTACATTTCAAATTTTATTATGGACTTTGCCCTAATGTTAAAGCATTTTATTTTCTGAAGAAAATGAAGGGTTTATATTGGAAAATGATTGAAAGATTTAAGTGTGTGACTAATTTTATGCCTAAATGAACGTGAAAGTTGTTTATTGGCTTGTGAAGAAATGAGTATTTTTTCTGTCATTAACACGATATTGACACATAAGATTGGACATACATTTAGTCATGCCAATTAAGCATCTCAATTAAACATACTAATTGATACTCGTTTATATTTGCTTCTAGGTTAGATTAATGATTACCATATTATATTTTCTTCTATGGGAAAATGACGCAAATAGACCGCGCGCCCTGAGGCTAGTCACTTTCCGCTTTTATTTTATATTTAAAAATGGACCGAGAGCAACCGCTGTCATTGGGCAACTCAACCACATTGCGACAAGTGTCCCGTATGTGTAAGGTATTGTTTTTTGGGCAAATAATGTTCGCTGGGCAACCGTATATTTTTAAAAGGGTTTTATCGTCATTTTACGTTACATAAAAAGTACACATTTGAATAGTGAACGTACAGTGAATTTATATTCAAAATCCAATACTCATTCGTCTTCATCATTCGTCTTCTTCACTCTCTATGTTTTTTGCTTCTCGCATAAAAAAATTCTTAGTTACTGTTTTGACAAATCAAACCGTCTTCTTCGTCGGCACCTCTCTTGCTCCTAACGTACACTGTTCATAGCAACCGAATATTTCCGTTCGTTACATTTTTATACAACAAGAAACCCACCTTCGATTGCTCAATCTTTTTTTTTCCAATAATGTGGCAACGTATGGTACGTAAATATTTTTATTGTTGTTTATTACATATGATTTATTTCCAATTCGTTCTATGTTATAATGAATCGTTGTTGTTATTCGATTATTGCCTATGTTACACACGTGTTAATTCCATTTTACAATCCATTGCTCTTTTTTATGTCTGTCTTATTCGTAATTATGTAGTCTATAATACATTAGATGTAGTTAATTAAGTATCTAACATTACTTGTCTCATTAAAAAATTTAGTTCCAGTTTGTAGACCAATAAGGAGTTGTTGAAATGGGTCCAGGTCCAGCCATTGAATCTGGTATATTAGGGTAGCTGGTTTATATGCATCATCCGATATGAGTATGCTATTGTTTATGACGTTGGTATAGATTCCTTCTATGGTATGAATTAATTTTTCGTTTTTGTTTACCGTTTTTAGTACTATGAATCTAAGTTAATCACTACGAGTATACTGAACTACTTTCCGTTGATAAAGCAAAAGTTAGGCCCAAAACGCCGCATCTTGTTTACGAATACCTGTTTTGAAAGATGGATTGATCTCTTGTTTGTTGAACCTGAAACACAGATCATTGATACAGGTGACGATGCTCATTATGATATGCCCTTCATTTTTTACAATCACGGACATGCTTTACATTTTGGTCGTCGTGCATTTTTAACTGATGACAGTGTTGTGGCTTGGATCTGTAAGTTTATGTTTCTTTATCTTAATTTTGTTTATTCTTATAAAAAAATGTCCTGTTAAAAATGTCATGTTTGGTGGGTTAAACATCCAAACATGATACCAAGAGCACTAGGCTCTTCCAGGAAGTCCATCTTTAAAAGAGCCGATCGTTTGAACCTTTTTTCAAAGGTAAGCCTGTTAAACTTTGTGGTTATTTATTACTTGTTTATAGGTAAAAAAGTAAACATACACAGAAAACTAGATGTTCCATTTCCACCTATTTAAGTCAAGGCATATGCATAAATACTAAAAAGATCTGCACAAATAGTCACAGCAGATTTCAGGTGCACATATTATAGATTAAAAAGATAACAACCATTCCAGTTCTTTTAGTACTCAACAAACCAGTATGTTAGGGCAAATATTACGATATTTAATCTATACAGTCTCGTTTGTTTTGATTGATGACAAACATGTAACTTGTAATACATAACGTAAAATGTACAAGTTACTTGTAATCACACTTTGTCTCAACATACATTCAACACCTCTCGATGTCTCAAGTCCTCGTATGTTACAACACAGGTTCGTACATGTTTGTTATGTGGCATTATGATCAAACCCATTAACAAATCATTTAGAATGTTTAAAATACATTTAGAGTCACTAAGTATTTTAATAGGTTAACCATTCTATTTCGAACCTCATTTTACATTTTGCATTCACAAGTATTTCAAAAGGTAACTAGACATTTTATTAACTAGTTACATAATACATTTTACAAGTTTACCTTGATAAACATTTTAATCTAAAAATGGAAATACATGTTACATCATGTCATGCATCATCTTTGAAATCCTTTGAAGATCACTTGAATATTTTGGTTAGATTGATACTCAATATTTCAAATGTGATCTTAGTAAGATTTGGTAATATCTTGGAAAGATTTGAAGAAAGATTTTTTAGACTTTCTGTCAAGCACCCACGGAACCCTTTTGTATAAAGGGCGGAACCCTTTAAAGGGCTCCGTGGACGCTCCTGGCCACTTTTGGCTATAAATAGAAGCCCATTGTTTTCCCATTTCTTCACCACTTGAAAACACATCTTCTCCACCTTCTTGCATACATTTAGATCTATCATTAACAATGTAGTAACATACATTAAACCCCCTAATGATCATGATCATAATGCTTCTAACATTCATCGTTGTTGTAAGCATACTCTACATTGATCAACCAAGGAAAGCTTGGAGATCTAGCCATCCCCACTCACCACAAGCTGAAGATCTATCACAACAAGTTTAGGGAACTTGTGATCTTCATCATGAAGGCTTCCTATCAATGGAAGATCATTTAGAAGTAGTTATTCATATCCATTAGACATTTGTGTCATGGATCATTAGTGTAGAACATCATTGCATCATCACAACAATTTCACCAAACTAGATTAGATGGTTTATGTGTTTGTGCCATAAAACACAAGGTTTGTTATGTTGGGCCATAAAACATATTGGGAGTGTTTGTACCCTTGTAAAAGAACTCGACATCTAGCTTAGTGTCGGAAATATTGTATAGGCGACGTTAGGTTGGTTCTACCTCGAACTAGAACCCAGTATTTAGCTTTGTACCGGAAAAAGTGTAAGCGACGATTGTAAGGTTTTCTCCGCCGAGAAGGGAGCTTGTTGATTTAGTGAAGTAACTCTCGAGTTGGGTACTCGGGGAGTGGAGTAGGGCGGAAAGGAGATCCGTGACCGAACCACTATAAATCATCGTGTTCGGTTTGCACTTTCCTTTCTTTATCTCTTTACTTTTATAGTTGCACTTTACTATTGCTTGTGATGTGGTTTGATGTTAATGCTTGTGTGACAACATGGTTTACTATGCTTTACATTAGTCACAAACAATAATTGAAACTTTCATATTATAACAAGCTTCATAAGCGATTTGATACTAAAGATCTAAAGTTTTTAAACGGTAACGTATTCACCCCCCCCCTCTACGTTTCCACAATTGGTATCAGAGCCACGTAGCTCGTATTTTCAAAACAAATGGTTTTTAAAATAGAGTACGATCCATGTATCAAATTACCATTGAAGCAAAAAATAATATGAAAAATGCTTTGCTTGTTATACTTATAAATTTTGTTTTTAAATGTAACTTTGTATACAAGCTTGAAGGTTTTCTTGAAAAATAAAATAAAAGTTTGTTGAAAGAACTAGTAAGTATTGTATTATGTGCTTATAGAAAATTTACGAAGAAATATGATTTTAAAGGAGTGTTTGGGATAACTATAAATTTAGTTGAAAAATCACCTCCGTAAATGTTTAAGATAAGTTACATAAGTAGATATGTTGTTAAATATGTGTATTATATGTTTACTATGAAATCTAGTAAGTCACACACGTTTTCTCTATGTCAAATACTAGTTTTGGTGAATCTGTCTCAGAGGACCACGACACCAAATCTTATAAAGGGCGGATCCCTTTATTTGGTTCCGTAGAATCCGTGTGTACAGTATGCAGTTTTTTGGGCAACTTCAAAAAATCATAACTAATTAACCGTAAGTCCGTTCGAGTCGAGCCACCTATCATTTTAAAGGTAATTGAGTCTACTTTCACTTAAAAATACTTTCATGGCCTGAGTCTAAATTTAAATAAGTAAAATAGACCAAATACTACAGTATGTCTAAAATATTAAGTTTCGCTTTAACATAAAAACTCAAATTTATTTAGATGGGACTATCCGATTCAAACACTTTGGCTTCATATCTTCATTTAGGAGAACATGATGTTTTGAAGAACATTATGACTAAGATTCATGCGTTAAGATTTCATCTTGTTAAAAGGATATTGTATATCCTATGCATCATTCTTGCGACATAAATAGTTGTGTTACAAGAGATTTCATTACACCTCATTGGCTAAATGATCTTGAAACAAACATCTACAAGTTCTATGAACTAGCATATCCAATTCATCTTGTCATACTTGTTTTCATAAGCCTGATAACTTTATCCCATGGGATAATCTCATTTGTTGAAAGATACTATTTGTATCTATTTCCTTTCAAGCGTACATCATAACCTAACCTTGCTCAAACCGAGTACACATCTAAGGTTAAAACTACACATCTTTAGAGCATACACAAGATCTATTGAAGTTGGTAACCTCACTTAGACTCTTGTTAAATAAAATACCAAAGAGCTTTCTTGAGAACGTTCTTAGTTTAACATATTCCATTATCTAGTCTAAGATGATCAATTCACATTTAAAGTACACACTTCAACTCAACGCAAAAGATGTCATCCATTAGATCATACAATTAGCTATGTAATTTGAACAACCTTGTATTTTAAACACAAGATTAAAACATATTGTTTATCAACACACCATTGATAAAATTCATGTGTATAACATGACATCTTCATCATCTTAGTTATATTGCATATTAGTTGTGTCACATTAAGCCAAGTATTGGTAAACTATCATCTTTTATGCACTTTGATAGGCAAAAGTAGGAGTTCCTATCTTTCTAACATGAGAATGACTACTGGAGAACCTATTGCACTAGAAACTCGATTTGACCTAACGGTTGAATTGCTTCCTGAAGAGAAGTTGGGTATGTGAAATCACCCGTAAAAATGGTCGTGTTTAGCCTTAATTGAGCACCGCTAGTAATAGTCTCATATTCATTCTCCAACTTGAAAAATCTGTTTTCCTATACTTGCCTAAAGTAAGTGTTAAAACATTGATAGTTTGCCTCGCCTTAGGAATACTAATCAAACAAGTAGTATATATGACTTTTCTTTTAAAACCACTTGCATTGCACTTACATGTGTTGATTACATGTTCTTGTTTGATACGATAAGTTGATTTGACATTATCTTGGTGTTTGATAACTAGTCAAATGTGTAAACCTTAGTAAAACCACTTGCATTGCACTTACATGTGTTGATTACATGTTCTTGTTTGATACAATAAGTTGATTTGACATTATCTTAGTGTTTGATAACTAGTCAAATGTGTAAACCTTAGTACGGTTTTATCTTTATAATGCTTGTATTCTTGTTTCATGCTACTAAACGTTTAAACCTAAAACTTTATTTGCATGATACTTACTTTTGAATTAGTTTTAGCATGATTAACATGTTACTTATGAAATCATAATATGTCATTTTGATACGTGATAATTCTGATATGATAAGTTTGTGTTTGAAAGCTATTAGTTGGCATTCATTATATCTATGTGTAGTACCATCCAAATGATACATGCTCCAAATTGTTATGTCTTAAACATGGCTTGCATGAATCTTTCATCTTGTTTCTTTTGCTTCTTGTCACACTATTTGTTTGCTACATGTGCACATATAATATGTCAAAGTGCTTTTGGTATGACAAACTTTTAGAAGCCTTTTTATCTTACAAATTAATCACATAGATTGTTGTGTTAATTTACAAGCCAAGTATGCTTAAGTGTCTAAGTCTAACGACAAAACAATCTCAAAATGAAATGTCTTGAATAAAGTTGTATTCTTGCATAATACGATTGTCTTGATGCTATCTTGTATGGTGATTTCTTGTCTACTAAAGTGCAATGTGTTTTTGCTTATATAATATGTTATCAATTGATTTCTATCATGTTAACATCTTTTGTAACTAACAAATTTGCTTTGTAGGTTGATAACAAATCATTTGTTATCTCAATTGGTTCTAACTTTTATATGCTCATTTTGCATAATCCCCTTTATTGCTACGTAGATTAGTACTATGCTTTATGGGACCCCTACACTTGCATATAGTTTAAAAGCATATAGAATTAAGTTCTAGAGGGTTGGCTTTGCATTTTTGTCTTTCAACCGACCTCTTTCCAAATCTCATTTTTGCTTCCGCTTTTAAAAAAATAACCTCCATCATTATTTAGTTATAACAATACTCTAATCCTCTTCACTTCCTATTAGGAAACCACATGCCTCATCATACGATCATCTCGTATTAATCAAGAAGAGGTATGTGACTTTAAGGATGAAGTTCACTAAGCTCATCTCTTTCGTTAACCCGAATAACCTCCTAAACACTTTGTTGTCATTCCTTATTTGATACATTACACATTATGTTGGATGTCCACCAATTAAGGGGGAGAGAAATCCATTCACATAATTGTCTTTTGTCAAATTTTATGTCTCTTAGACTCTACAATACCAACACATAGGTAAACACCACTTAGCTAAAGCCGGTTCATGAAACCACAACTAGTTCAACCTTTTTCGCACCAATACCTCATCAAGTGAAAAATGCATCATGTGTTTTTACAAAACGTCTTCATCTCCACATATAGGATTTTCCTTAGACTAGCACCTTACAACTTCACTATCTAGAACACCATCATAGGATCTTATCCTTTTCTCGCTTATCATGCATGTCCTTGTCAGTGCAAACGATATATTAATCAAAACAGCCATCTCCAACACGTTGGTCCATCCAACTCTCACTCATATGATGTCATTCTCATCCTCATATAGGTACTCATTATTAGTATTTTCCATATTGTCTTCACTTCTTTTCAAAGTGATAATCATCCATGTCGGTCAAAACCATGCTAATACTACCTTTCCCATTGTCACCTAGAATAGGTCATTTTTATAATTCGTGGCAATCAATGAACGAATTTATCTTCATGTTATCACTTTTATACTTTTTGGTATCTTCATTATAATATTCTTAGATAGAACGCATTATTGATTACTCTTGTGTTGAAGCATATGAGAACTTGCTCAAAACAATAGATTGTTAGCATCAAAAAATCATTCAAATCATAACCCTTATGCATCATTGAAATGCAATGTCCATTCACATTTTTTTTCTTCTTCTTAGCTTTGGTCACTTGACATGACGAAAGGATTGCATGAGTCCATATTTTTATATTTGCTATACATACGAGTTTATAACTCCTTAATAGCTTTCTACCTAATCACCACCACCTTCCATCACCACTTTCACTAATCATCACCACTATGGATTAGCGAAAACTTGCTTTTGTAAATCTCGAGTCATCTACCATCACCACATGAATCCTACTAGTAAACCAACACCAACACTAGCACCACTAGTGGCACACCCGGTGAAAGACTTCATATCTTCTTTCTAGGAACTATTTTGTAGGCTTTTATCATATTATATTCTCACTTTTCTTATGATTGTAATTAGGAGACTACACTTCATGAGATCTTTAATTATATCATTTATCACATATATACATCTTATTTTTCTTTGTAAAAAAGATGAAATATATTGCACTAATGTTTTTCATTGTAGGTTCATCATCATATACACTCGATTGTATATAACTTACTCATCTAAGGATGAAGTTTGCATCAATTATTTTTCTTATTTTAGGTGCTTCTTGACACCCTAGAACAAGGAGGAATATCCTTTAAGCACTCATATTGCATCGTCTATACACTTGGTTGTATATGACATATTTGTCTAAAGACAAAGCTTCTATTATACTAATATTTATTTTGAAGGTTCATCTTGACTTCCTAGAGCAAGGGGAGCTTCCGTCAAGAATTTACTGAATGCATCTTATACACACTTTGTTGTATATCACTTACTCGTCCAATAACGAATATAGTTTTGCACTAATATTTGTTTTGTAGGTTTTTAATCATACCCTGACGCCTCAAACAAAGGGGAGCAACCGTCAAGGGGGAGCATGGACGCATTTAGCATCATTCTCACTTTTCAACAAGCATTTGTGCTTCGATAAAAAGTGGAGAAAATAGGCTAACATTGCCATGCATTTTTCTTTTTCATATATTTCTCATAATTTTTGTTGCATAAAACTAACCTTGATGTAGGTTAAGCCTCTTTATTTGATCCATGGATCCGCTACCAAACAAGGGACGGATTGAAGTGGACGATTTAAATTCACTAGGGATGATGCAAGCTCGCCTTTTTGGGGAGATATAAAGTTAAACTCCAAGGACACGCCCTTTTTGTTTCGACGAAAGGGGGAGAAGAGTGTAAACGGAGAAGGTAATGTAAAGGTAGTAAGGATACAAGGGATACAAGTAACCTTTTACATTTTACTTTCTATTACGTTTACATATCTTTGTCATCATCAAAAAGGGGGAGATTGTTAGTGCAAATATTACGATATTTAATCTATACAGTCTCGTTTGTTTTGATTGATGACAAACATGTAACTTGTAATACATAACGTAAAATGTACAAGTTACTTGTAATCACACTTTGTCTCAACATACATTCAACACCTCTCGATGTCTCAAGTCCTCTTATGTTACAACACAGGTTCGTACATGTTTGTTATGTGGCATAATGATCAAACCCATTAACAAATCATTTAGAATGTTTAAAATACATTTAGAGTCACTAAGTATTTTAATAGGTTAACCATTCTATTTCGAACCTCATTTTAGATTTTGCATTCACAAGTATTTCAAAGGTAACTAGACATTTTATTAACTAGTTACATAATACATTTTACAAGTTTACCTTGATAAACCTTTTAATCTAAAAATGGAAATACATGTTACATCATGTCATGCATCATCTTTGAAATCCTTTGAAGATCACTTGAATATTTTGGTTAGATTGATACTCAATATTTCAAATGTGATCTTAGTAAGATTTGGTAATATCTTGGAAAGATTTGAAGAAAGATTTTTTAGACTTTCTGTCAGGCACCCACGGAACCCTTTTGTATAAAGGGCGGAACCCTTTAAAGGGCTCCGTGGTCCGTGGACGCTCCTGACCACTTTTGGCTATAAATAGAAGCCCATTGTTTTCCCATTTCTTCACCACTTGAAAACACATCTTCTCCACCTTCTTGCATACATTTAGATCTATCATTAACAATGTAGTAACATACATTAAACCCCCTAATGATCATGATCATAATGCTTCTAACATTCATCGTTGTTGTAAGCATACTCTACATTGATCAACCAAGGAAAGCTTGGAGATCTAGCCATCCCCACTCACCACAAGCTGAAGATCTATCACAACAAGTTTAGGGAACTTGTGATCTTCATCATGAAGGCTTCCTATCAATGGAAGATCATTTAGAAGTAGTTATTCATATCCATTAGACATTTGTGTCATGGATCATTAGTGTAGAACATCATTGCATCATCACAACAATTTCACCAAACTAGATTAGATGGTTTATGTGTTTGTGCCATAAAACACAAGGTTTGTTATGTTGGGCCATAAAACATATTGGGAGTGGTTGTACCCTTGTAAAAGAACTCGACATCTAGCTTAGTGTCGGAAATATTGTATAGGCGACGTTAGGTTGGTTCTACCTCGAACGAGAACCCAGTATTTAGCTTTGTACCGGAAAAAGTGTAAGCGACGATTGTAAGGTTTTCTCCGCCGAGAAGGGAGCTTGTTGATTTAGTGAAGTAACTCTCGAGTTGGGTACTCGGGGAGTGGAGTAGAGCGGAAAGGAGATCCGTGACCGAACCACTATAAATCATCGTGTTCGGTTTGCACTTTCCTTTCTTTATCTCTTTACTTTTATAGTTGCACTTTACTATTGCTTGTGATGTGGTTTGATGTTAATGCTTGTGTGACAACATGGTTTACTATGCTTTACATTAGTCACAAATAATAATTGGAACTTTCATATTATAACAAGCTTCATAAGCGATTTGATACTAAAGATCTAAAGTTTTTAAACGGTAACGTATTCACCCCCCCCCCTCTACGTTTCCACACAGTAGATAAGGTAAACAGATGTTACTTGTAAACCATTTTTTTTCCCTTTGCCTTTGCCTTTGTCAGCCGCTCCTGCGACTGTGGAGGGATTATTTATGCCAAATTTTTTCTCTTTAATATCAGCCCATGTTTGTTTATTTTCAAGTCCTATTACATGAATCCTTTTACCCGGGAGGTTCCGACTTTGGGCATGACTAACTGAAGGCTTTTTTTTCCTCAAAACTCATAAACGTTGCCCTTTTCAACAGACTGTCGCGGTAAGCTACCACATCGGGTCTGTCAGAATAGTCACTTGAGCTGTAGGTAGACAAATAGCTGGATATAGAGCTTGAATCACTTTCAGAGGTTTCAGCGTTTGGGAAGTATGAAGCCCATGGATTACATGGCTGCATTGTATCTGAAGTGCTTGAGGACACTGTTATGCTTGAATCAGAAGAGATTGTTATGATATCTGCATAATAAACAAACTCTTTAAAGATGCATGAAAACAAGCTTAGCATTAGCAAAATACGATTTACAGAAACAAAAACCCACCACCTTTTTTTGTAATCATTTTTATTAGGGTTTTGCTGATATGTGTGTGTAAAACCAGTGTTAATGTGTGTCTGTTTATGATGGTGCCTGTGACTATAAATCTCACTATAAAAGAAAGCCTCTACCTAACCGCATTTAAAAGCATTAACATCCTAATAAATGCTAGGTTGTTGACCTTATCCCTTAAATTTGAAATTATAACTAAAGGTTATGCTACAGCTTAGTTTTACACCATCCTATACATCCTAACACAATTACAATAAAACTTTTGTGACCGTCATACATGCATTTGTAACCCTGTTCAGCACTGTTTACTTAAAATTAGCATTGTAAATGCATCTGTAACCGTTTATTACTTGGTCTTCATGACTGGCAGTATTAACTTCCACTTGCAGTTTATGACTTTAATTACATATCCCTTAAAAATGGTGTCTTATCTCACTATGTATTATTTTTTTTATGATACGCAGTATTTTTAATATTGCACACGATCGTATTCAAACTGTTATTTTTCAACACATTATCAGTCAATGTTGCATCCTTATATGTTTCTGGTTGTTTTTTTTTTTCTTTTATCAATACAATCTACTAAAACATAAGCATCAGTTACAAATAACTCTAGTATTTGTCAAACTCCAGCAATATTCTAGATGATCCTAACAACAATCACCAATTCTAGAATATTACAACTCAAACCGACCTACAGAATAGTAACATTTGTTCAAACATAGTAGCAGTGGTTCCAATCTTATACTAGCAGTGGTATATCTTGAGCAGAGACTCCATCGTGATAACCATAACCAAAAACCCAACAATCCTCCCCTAAACTTGATATTTTCTTTCAAAAATCATCAAGTTTGTATTTAGATTACACTGTCTTCAAGTGGAGGATGTATCCAAACACCCAACAGACCTTTGAACTATTTTTTTTATGGCTACAGGACCTTGGAGATCAGCAATCTTCGCAATCTTCAAAAACAACTGGTCAATCATTGGATTTGTAGGCTTGGTACCCTGTGGATCTAGCTTAGCTTCCAACATCTTTCTTGCAACATTCTTTGTCAGTGGATAATCTTTATCTATGAACATGAATATCTTCTCCTGTGTCCTCTGAATAGCATGCAATCTACATGTCTGATAAAACATCCATCGTACCACTTCACAGTCTTCCCAAAATTTGTCTTCAGAATTGGGTTGAAACATATTCTTCACAGCTGTCCACATAGACCTTGCTAATGACCCAGTTGGACCAAGCTTTCCATATCTGAAATCCATGACCTTCCACAGCTGTTCTAGATCTTTCATAGAACTAGACCACATCATACACCCAAAATTGAAGTGTTTTTGTTTCCATCCATCTTCTCTTGTGATTTCAATCACTTCTCTGTCATTTGCTGTAACAATTTTCCAATCTAGAATTGGATGTACAGATCTTAATGGTGTAGGATTAATAGGCTCTTCAGGTTGATCACACACCATAAGATACTGTTTCATTCTTTCTTCCTTCTCCATCTCATCATCCATCTTCTGTTTCTTGGAACTAGACTCCTCCTGATTAGGTCCTTTTCTCTTTTGTTGGCTGTTCCACCACAACTCATATTCTCTCTCAGAATTCAATATAACGAAATCGTCATTGATTCTTTTGCACCTATTATAAATCTCCAAAAATTGTGGCACGAACACTTATAAATTACTCATTTCGTTATTAACAAAATCTAACAAGAATTGTTTTTACAAGTAGTAATTCAACAATTGTTATACTTTTTTTATACTTTAAGTTGCTCCAAGTCGAGTGAATATCTAGTCGCAACAAAAGAGGTACTATTTATTATCGAGCAACGGGCAAACAATTAATCCCTCGACTTAAAATTAATGAACCCGATTGTTTACCCTCGTGTTCAGTTTATTATTAATTCAAACCATAATCACCAATCCAATAATAATATTTATTTCTCACTTTATTTTGGCCACAAATCATGCGTACAACTAGTTCTTTCATCAAGTATTGCCAAGCTTTTGGATAAAGCTTTATTCATGTCTTATTTTTTTTGGCGCTTTTGGTCCCTTTTCCCGTCCAAAGTCTTGGAAACCGTCCATCTACCTACAATACTTGGATAACCCTTAACCCGAAAAGTAAAAAAAAAAAAAAAAAAAAAAACGTCCATTTACCTCTACAACCTCTTTATAGCTATCGATTGTATACCAAAAAACAGGACACACATAACACGTATTCCCTTACAAAAATTACCACATCAATGGCTGCAAATGGTTACTTTCAAAATGATGTAGAAGAGTACGCGTTTGTATTAAACAACTATTTGTTGTTTGACGCGGTTATTGATGCTTTCGGGGAGGAACCCATTTCAGAATTTGGGTCCTATAGGGAGGTAGATACGAGGATGAGGAAAATTATTTTGAACTGGCTCCATACAAAGACTTTTACTGGAATGAGGTTTATGGAATGAATGATCTGGAGGAGGATGAAGAAGATGAAGATGATGAGGAGGATGGAGATGAAGAGAATAATCAACAGGATGCAGAGGTTTCTCAAAGCGAGGGGTAGATCAGTAGCAAAATCGGGTGGAGCAGACAAATGTGGTAGTGCAGCAAAACCAGGAGGAGCAACAACATGGGTTTGAAGACCCTTATGATCTGGAAAACAGGATTAGCCGGCTTGAAATTTTGTTTCAACAACTCAAAGCCAGGAAGAAATGAAGGAAAGCAGGGAAGAGAGCTCTTGTTCTAACAACTTGGTTTGAAATGGGGTGGGTGGAGCAGTTTACGATGATGGTGGTTCATTTTTCGTGTGTTTTTTTTTTTAATTTTTTTTTGGGGGGTTTTGTTGTTTTACTTCTTTTCTATTTTTTCATCTTTTGTTTTTAGGTCGGATAATTAGATGTATGGTTGCAATTTTATGAATGTTTGTTGCCTTTAAAAAAATATGAATGAAAAACTAGCAGTGGCAATTGAGTTTCTGGTGCCAACCATGAGATAGTGCTTCTAAGCCTAACTTAGTGTTGTTAGATTTATGCTGTTAAGTCTAGCATTTATGGTGATATGGTTATGAATTATGGTTGCCCGATAGTACATGACGTATTGCCCAAATATGGCATTTAGATGTCCAGATTGCAAATTAGAGGGTGGCCTTATAGTCCAAAAGAAACTGCCCAATTACATCCTAGAATGCTAAGCAACTCGAATCCGAGTATATTACTACAACATAAAAAGGTTGCCTGCGGAACGAAATAGAATGGAAAATTAACTAAACAAGTTGCTCTACTTTACCAAATAATGAGCATCCCACTGCAAAATTTACTATTAAAACAGTAAATAAGTTGGATTAACGTACAACACAATACGCATGACCTACTAGCAGTTGTAGTAAAGTACAAAAGTTGGTGTAAAGTAGAAAATTTACTCTTAAAAACGTGTCATCATTTCGTTCATGTCTTCTATCACTAGCAGTAGTTAATATAACCAGCAGTTGTAAGTATACAACCAACTCAGTTTTAGTAGTATTCAAAATAACTAGGGGTAGTAAAAATAACTAACAGAGTAACAGTTGTATGTATACAACCAATTTATTTTATAATTTCAGATATTTTATTTAAGTAATCGAGCATAAAAGTAGTGTCGTATTTTTTTTACGTTTAGGAATGTCACATAAAGTTCGAAGTAATCCACTCAAATCAATGTAACTCTACACATCTGATAACCTGAAGTCGTTATGTGTTTACGTCAAAGTTAACATGTTGATGATTTTAGAATAAGTGATGGTCTATAAAATAGTTTTGTTCCATCATAGAATAAATGTAGTCGAAGGTAATAACAACTAGGCAATTATATTGACTCAATTATAAACACTTTGAATTTATCGTTTTATTAATCAAGGCAGCATTTAGTTTGAATATTTACGCGGTTAAAAGAATTAAAATAAACACTTACATATGCACATGGTACAAACATTAAGTGCACTACACTATTACAGTTGGCAAATGTAGAAAGAATTATACATGTCGAATGTAAAATATTAGTTGGCCTGTGTGCCACAAATAGTTGGCCAGCTAGCTAAAATATTTGCCCAACGTTTGTAACTAGTTGCCCAAAAAAACTGTAACTAGTTGCCCAAAAAAACTGTTTGCGTATGAGACAAACCTCATTAACTCAATAAGTAATAAATTCAACTAGTTACCACTTGAGTACATGTATTACTAATAAAATTTGACTGAATGCAAATTAAAAAAATTCAACCACCACCCCATTTTGCATACATCACCGCTTGACTACAAGTACTGTAGCAGTTGCCATGTGTACACTATTTAGTTGCCCAAAGTACCATTTTCTAGCTATGAGATAGCAAACTCGTCATAAAAATAGTTTTAAAAAAATGAAGGTACTGTGAAAAACATATTGTGGGTGGGTACCTATTTGGGGTTGTGATCCACTTGTCCATGGGAAACAGACAAATGTCATAACTTTTTTGTCAGCATTTTTTGTGTCTCGATAATGTATAACGCTAACGGTTGCTTTTGCTGATTATATATGTAACTAAAAGACTTTTTTTATCTCTATTAGTGAGACTCTTAGAAAAACAAACATAACAAGTGTCCCAAAATTGTTTAGTCTAACAATGTCTACTGGCATGATTATATGTGATGAATTACAAATTGTTGGAGGTTCACAGTTGTTAAAAGATATTACGATCGCGTACTATAGGGATGAACTGGATGTTGCTTTACGTGAAGAAGCATATCATAGGAGGAAAGCTGTTGAAATTAGGGTCCGTGTCAACCGTAGACAGTTAATGATAGCGGAAGTCGAGCTTCTATGCGGTTTGGATTGTTCGTTGGCAACTATTAATTACCTCCTAAGGATGCAAAATGAGGATCTGGCTGAGAGTTCCAAACTACTTCTTTCTTTGTTTAAGAAACATGACCGTGTTAAAGACCTAAATGGTTTCATCAAAAAGTTGGAGTCAATGGAGATTTGATGTGCTATGTATTGCTTAGATTGGAGCTGGTGGCTTTTGTTTGTTAGGGGATCATTGTTATATTTTTGAGTCACTTATCTCATCTTGTATACTCTGTCTATGTTATGTTAACCTATGGATTTGATCCCTTTTATGTTAGTTGTATTTATTTGTGGAATGTTACTAGTATGTATTCTTTTGCGTAGTTGTTCAATTGTGTGCGATATAGTAAGTCACGTTACAAAAATAAAAATAAAAAGAAAAAAAGAAAAAAAGAAAAAGAAACTTACTACTAAAGTAATGACCGATTTACATGTACCCAAAAAACAAGTATGTGAAAACGTAGAGGGGGGGGGGGGTGAATACGTTTCCGTTTCAAACTTAAAACTTTTGTATCAAATATATTATAAACCATTGCATTTGCTAATCTTGACGCGAGGATGCATTTAACGCATTATGGCATGTAAGGCCAACCCCTTAATATCACATAAGATTCCGCAAGATTAATGGTTCATTATAAATCGAGTTTCACCATTATTAGTCCGGTTGCTTTTTCTTGATCAAGCGTGTCATAATATGTAAAGTATTAAATATATGACTATATGAAAGACCAAGTATGCATCACAAACATAGACATCAACCATATAGAAAATAAACAATGTAATGCATGAATAAACGTAAAGCGATAAGTAAAAGGATAGACAAACCAACACGAGGATTTATAGTGGTTCGGCTACAAGGACACCTTCCTTTCCCTACTTCACTCCCCGAGTCACCTACTCGAGAGTTCGTAATCACTACACGACACCAACTCCTTATGGCGGAGAAGCCTTCACAACGTCGCCTACTCTTTTTTCGGTACTAGGCTAACCACCGGGTTCTTTTCATCAAGGTGAACAACACCTACCACAACGTCGCCTACCCTTTATCCGGTACTAGGCTAAGTACCGAGTTCCATTACAAAGGAGGAACTACTACCCAACACAACACCTATACCCCAAAGGAGACCAACTCCTTATTACAACACCATCAAGGATATCAATATCCTTGGATCCAATACTACTCTATCTTGTACATCGAAACACACCATATCAAATGTACACCCTAGGCATCTTTCACTAATGCCATTGACACGATCCTTCAGTACCTTTCACTAATGCCTTCAACACGGATCTTTGGCACTCTTCACTAATGCCTTTGACACATCTATGACACCCGTTATGTTTTGTGGCCCAACATAACAAACCTTATGTTTTATGGCACACACATATAAACCATCTAGTCTAGTCATAGATATATAACATATTTATGATACCCGTTATGTTTTGTGGCCCAACATAACAAACCTTGTGTTTTATGGCACAAACACATAAACCATCTAGTCTAGTCATAGATACAAGAATATGATACTAGACATTATCCAAGACAATGTGTCTAATGAATATGAAATCCTAAACTAAACATCAAGAACACAAAGCATGATGTATTTAGTCTTCTATGAATGAAATGACAAGTTTCCCAAGCTTGTTGTAGAAGATCTTCATGTGCTTGTATCTTGTGATGGGTGATCACTTCAGTAGGTAAGGATGCAAGATCTCTAAGCTTGCTTTGGAGGATCACTTCGGGAGTATGCTTACAACAAATGAAAGTTAGAAGCATTATGATCATATGAGATATGGGTGGTTTACATGTTTCCTAATTATCTAAATATCCTAGAAATGGTGGAGAGAAACTATGTGTGAAGGTGTGAAGAAATGGTAAGAAGTGGCTTGCTATTTATAGGCAAAAAGACCAAAACCATGTTCTGCCCCAAGGATCCCTTCTGGAGGGATCCGGCCCTTGTAATTCCAAGGATCCGTGGGCACTTTGAGGGATCCGTAGGACGCTCCATTTTGCCCATGGGTTTTGGGTCATGGGTCATGGGTTATGGGTTGGTCCATGGGTATTTCATTAGATACAATGTATCTAATAGATGCAATGCATCTAGTCAAATGGGTATGGGTCTTGGGTCATGGGTTTTACCCAACACATTTACTTATGTTTACTTAAGTGTTTTATAACCATGTTTAATGGTTTGTTAGGGGTTTGATCATAACGCAACATAACAAACATGTACAAACCTGTGTTGTAGCATACAAGGACTTGAGTCGTCGAGAGGTGTTGAGAGTATGTTGAGACAAAATATAATTACAAGTAACTTATACATTTTTCGTTATGTATTACAAGTTACATATTTGTCATCAACAAAACAAATGAGAATGTATAGATTAAATATCGTAATATTTGCACTAACAATATCCCCCTTTTTGATGATGACAAAATATATGTAAACGTAATAGATAGGTAAAATGTCAAAGTTACTTGTGTTCGTACTTCCTGTACATTACCTTCTTCATTTACACTCTTCTCCCCTTTTTGTCGAAACAAAAAGGGTGTGTCCTTTAAACTTCATTTCTCCCAAGAATGGCGAGTTTGCATCATCCCTAGTGAAGTTAAAATGAAAATACCTTATTGCTCCAATTGACACACCACGCCAATACCTTCAACACGAAACACTAATGACAAAGCTTAGCAACTCATAACCTTGAGCTTGCACGTCTTAAAAAGGTGGTGATCTCGCCTTTAAGATGAACCTAGAGAATCACAAAAAAAATAGAAAGATCATTTGAATTATAACCATTATTGCCAACGGCTCAATGGATCAAATTTTTGAGGCTTAACCTACATCAAGGTTAGTGTTAAGAAGAAAAGAAAAAGGAAAAATATATGATGAGAAAGAAATCTTCCTTTTGTTGAAACATAAACGAATTTTGAAGAATGAATGTGTGCATGCTCTCCCTTGAGGGTTGATCCCCCTTGTTAAAGGCGTTGATGTGCTATTTCATCCTGCTTTTAATATTTATAAAACTTAAATAACTTAGGATAGACACATACTAACGGGCAGAGTACCCGATCAGATGTAGTAAAGCCTTAGGTAAATCGGAGTATCGTCCCAAGAGAGCTGTGACCTTGAAAGAACTAAGATGATTAGATAAAACATAGGTAATATATGGGTAGACAAAACTGATGTAATTCTTAGGTGAGCAATTATTCTACTTACACAGACACCAGAAATTTAGGTAAAAGAGAAAGATAAACGAAGCTTAATAAAGAAAACAAATATGAATTGAATCCCTATACTAAGATTCAATATAGTGGTTAATTATCACCAGACTCCTTTGGTCGATTCGTCATGGCCTATGGTTCTTAGGTTCCTCACCAAGATGAGCAGGTCACCCGGGATCATTCGGCAACCTAATAGCAGTCATTAAGCACCATATCTACAAGATCTAGACGGTGGGAACCCGGCCGTTAGGAACTTAGATTCCCCCTAACCTCTTAAGTACCTCCACTTGATAAGTGATCCTTTGGTCGATTCGCACAGGAAGAGTGGTCGTACTATGGCCAATTCCTCCCATACTTCGCTATCTATCAGACTGAGGTCAGTTGGTCATATCTCCCAGCCCTTTAGATACTACCACGCTTATAACACTACTAAGGCTAGCGTTCTATAAAAAGACTAGCAAATGTCTATAAAGAATTATAGAGAAAAACAATAACATAAATGAAAACTTTTAATTAATAACATGAATTCATAATATAAGATCTAGAAAAATATAAAAGGAATCCAAACTCGAATACAAAGGAAATCTTAGGCGAGAACTTCGTTATTCATGCTCCTAAACCATGCTTCTTCTTCTGTGTTTTGATCTCCCCAAACCCTAGAAGGTTTGGGAAAGGAGAGATATCTAATACTGATGAAATCATCAAGTATTTATAGGCTTCAAAATAGTTACGGCGTAACCTAATAAGGTAGTTACACCGTAACTTTCTTCAATCTTCAGTGCTTATCCATTTGCTACGGCGTAACTTAGTTCGGTGTTACGCCGTAGCTACTAAATTCCAGTGTAAATCATAATTACGGCGTAGCTTAAGCTGAGACTACGCCGTAGTTTTGGTTATCAGTTGTTACGACGTAACCTGATCAGAGGATTACGCCGTAGTCATCGAAATCTTTAGTTGCGTCGTAACTGCGTCACTTGGTTACGTCGTAATTAAGATAATATGTCTTGAAAACATCCAATTGCAGCTTCCTTGCTTCCAATGCGTCCTGAAATGAAATAACAAGGAATAAGGATGTTTTTACTAATAATATATTCAAAATGTGATGATAAAGGGGGAATTAATGCTTAGAAACTCAGGACTATTTGATGTTATCAGGCGTCAAGTTTTTTTTTTTTTGAAGGCTAAGACGAAATTATTGCAAAATTGCAATGTTTTTGCTTTGACCAAAAACTCCCCTTTATTGAGAGCGTCAAGTTCTCCTAGTGTGTTTTGAAAATCTACAAAACAAAAAGTTAGTGCAAAGTTATATTCGTCCTTGGACGAGTAAGTCATATGATGCACTTTATAAATGCTCGACGGAAGCTCCCCCTAGCTCGAGGGCGTCAAGAAGAACCTACAAAAAAAATTAGTGTAAAATTTCGTCCATAAATAGACGAAAATCCCATACACATCAAAGTGTATATATATGAACCTACAAAGAAAGGATTAGTGTCAAAAAGAGAATAATCCTACTACTTGCATCATCATGGTTGGTTTAGAGGTTGTAAGGTTTGTTCAAGGTAAGAAAAAAAATGTGCTTAGGGATGAGACGCATTTCATTACGAAATTCACTTGGCTTTTGACAACATAGATGTTTGTGAAGGATGGTTGAGCGACCATGAATTGTAGTGGTAGTGAGACACTTATAGGATGTGGTTGACACAAATAGGATGTGGTAGAACATGAGACATACTTCATCACGTAGTTCATGAACTAGACCTTTGGACACGGTGATAATGATAGAAATCATCATTATGACTTAGAGGTATGGAAGTTGTGATAGAGGTGATGAAAGGTATCAAGGTGAATATTTGACTTGGTTGATGACTCAATAGAGGTGGTATACATGATGACTTTGTGAGTAGTGATAAAAGTGGAGTAAAATGGTTAGGATGATGCAAGATTAGGAATAAAAAATGTGCGAATGAGCACAACTTGACTTGATGATGAAATCGATCATTGTCATCCTACAAGAATCCAAAATAGTTAGTACAAAAGGAAAACATTTATACAAATGGATAAATTGTTTACATAAAATCATGAAACGAAAAGAAAGAACACGTAAAGAATCATATAAATGCAACTCATTTATAAACATATAAGAAACTGATAATCCTAAGTGTTGAACAAGTGCTTGTGTGGAAAAATGAAATTTGAAATGATTATCTAAAGAAATAATGTACCTACTGTTCCACGGTTCCTCCGGTTCCCTCACTAGAGGGATCCGGCTAGCTTAAGTCTAGGGATCCGGCTAACAGATGAGGTGAAAAAGAGGTGATTGGGTTCTAGCAAGGTCTAGCACCTACATATCCTAAGTTACTCAGTCTATTAAGTGTCTTATATGAAGATGGACTTAAATGATCAAGAGAGAATGATTGATGGTAGCTAATGATTGCCTTTTATGGAAAATGGGGCTTTATGAGCACCAGTGGATGATCAAAGATGACACTAAGAAATTTGAGAGTGTCAAGTGGTGTTAAATGATCCTAGAGATCATATGATGACTTAAGAGAGATTTGGAAAATTCCTTAAAAATCATAAGAAATTAAAAACTAGTTTTTGGCCTATTTTGAGGTAAGGATGACTAAAATCAATTTGTTAAAATTGAGAGAAATATCAAACTAGGTGTTTTGAGATTAGAGGAACAATGTGTAAACATTGGAGAAGAAATATTGTGAGTTTTAAAGTAATGATAAATCAAAAATACTTTGAATGTGATCCTAAATCATCCATGAGTGAATGTGATATCAACTGAGCCTAAGGAAAGTTTAAGTGATCCTAATGTAGCATGTTTAACTAGTCCAATAAGGTCTAGAATGTTGGATTGATGCAAGGAGGCTAAGGAACTGCTGTCCACCCGGATCCCATGGATCCTTCACTTGAGGGATCCGTCTAGTTATATCTAAGGGATCCGGCGTCAAAGACATATTTTCTTAACATAATAGTTTCAGAATTTTGCTCTATGTTTCGAATTATGAAACTAATGATTTCTACAGCAAGTATACATGTATACACATTAAGCAAAGTAAGGAGAGCATGTAGAGATAACATATAGGCAATCAAATGAGATCGAGCTCACAAATGACACAAATGTTTAGCAAACTTAACAAGAACTATTCAAGAAGCCCAAAATAGATTTACGGTCTAGATTAGTAAATCATTTACACTAACAATGACATGCAAGGTATGTGTCTAGAAATAAAAGAGCACATGATGGTGTTCAAGACAAAAGAGTTGTGAGGTGCTAGTTTAGGACAATCTAGTCATTATGGATGGTGATTAGCATACAATAAGCTTCGTCCATGAAGTCATGTAGCTCTTCTCGATCAAAGCAAGATAATCGCTTGATGAGGCAAGTGGTTGTGATTAACTAAAAGAAAAATTAATTTTACAACTTGTTTGATTAGTAATCCTAAGACAATGCAAAGTATTTCCATTGTAAACTTACTTTAGGAAAACATAGGAGTATAAATTTCTCAAGTGAGAGAATGAATATGAGACTATTACTAGTGGTGCTCAATTACGGCTAAACACGACCATTTTTACGGGCGATTTCACATACCCATCTTCTATCAAGGAAGCAATTCAACCGTTAGGTCAAATTGAGTTTCTAGTGCAATAAATTCTCCAGTATTCATTCTCAAGTTAGGAAAATTTATATTCCTACAATGGCCTATCGAAGAGTAACAATGATGATACTTTGCTTCGTTTTTATTAATATTATACTTGAAACAACTAAGGTGACGAAGGTGTCATGTTAAAAAAATTGTCCATATGGTGAACAAAAAAATGGTTGGATGAGCTAGTTCAACATATGTTGTTGGAAAGCTCGAGTTTGGACTTTCGGATATGAACAATTATATTTGCGTTGCAAAATAATTTACTTGAGTATATCGGATGAATTAATCAAGTTGTCAATCCTACTATGAAGCTTGGAAAGCGATCATGAAAAGGAAAACGGGAGAGTACATCATCAACACAAGTGTAGGTTATGATCCGATGTAGATTCTTGTTGTTTTTAGAAAACGATACAAGAAAATATGAAATCAAGAAATCATACAAGCACATAAAACATTTATGTTTCACACATGACAAACTCAATCAAAAAGCCATTTAGTGTATTACATGTTTTAAACATTTTTTCAACTTATTTGACTTATATAAGTATTTAAACTAACATTTTCTACACAACTTAGATGTTATCCCAAACACTCCAAATAGCACATTGATTACTAGAACATTACTAAATCAACAAGCAAGAGAATGAATAGCAAGGTAAGGAAACCACATATGTTATTCAATCAAACAAGCACAAAAGCTATTTGAGAAAAGTAAATAATCAAGTAATGCAAGAAAGACAATTTATCATTTAGCATAGCATACGAAAGTTCTTTTCATCGCTTTGTGTTAAATATAAACATGTATACCAAGCTTGATTAGTTTCTTTTATAAATATGATCAAAACCTTAATTTCAAAAGAGGACACATTGTTATTCAAAGACGAAAACATCCGTCTCCAATTAGATCAAAAGTTTTTGCAAAAGTTATGCCCGCAAAATGACTTTCTATTATAAATCAATGATTCTGTAAATTTTTGTTTTGAATCAGTTTATGAAATCATTTTTAAATGAAAGTAGACTCAAATACCTTTAAAACGATAGGTGGCACGACTTCTAACGACTTACGGTTAATTAGTTATGAATTTTTGAAATTCAGACAAAAACTGTCTTCTGTACCACGGATCCCTTGCTTGAGGGATCCGTCCAGTGTAACCTGAGGGATCCGCGGATCTGACACAGAATTACAAAAATGCATGTTTTGACCAGACGAAAAGTTTTAACCTTTCTAGACTTTTTAGTGAAGTTATATTATCCATTTTTACCTTTATTCAAGCTTGATTAACAAGATATCTAACAACAAAACTTCGAAGAGAAAAAAAAATCAACAAAACACTTTTCATATTATGCTTGACTTCACCAAAAGTTTGATACAAGGACCTTACACGTTTTGAAAACCATTTGTTTTAAAAACTAGAGCCAACCCGCTCTGATACCAATGGTGAAAACGTAGAGGGGGGGGGGGTGAATACGTTTCGTTTCAAACTTAAAAATTTTGTATCAAATATAGTATAAACCATTGCATTTGCTAATCTCGACGCGAGGATGCATTTAACGCATTACGGCATGTAAGGCCAACCACTTAATATCACATAAGATTCCGCAAGATTAATGGTTCATTATAAATCAAGTTTCACCATTATTAGTCCGGTTGCTTTTTCTTGATCAAGCGTGTCATAATATGCAAAGTGTTAAATATATTTTATGACTATATGAAAGACCAAGTATGCATCACAAACATAGACATCAACCACATAGAAAATAAATAATGTAATGCAAGAATAAACGTAAAGCGATAAGTAAAAGGATAGACAAACCAACACGAGGATTTATAGTGGTTCGGCTACAAGGACACCTTCCTTGCCCTACTCCACTCCCCGAGTCACCTACTCGAGAGTTCGTAATCACTACACGACACCAACTCCTTATGGCGGAGAAACCTTCACAACGTCGCCTACTCTTTTTCCGGTACTAGGCTAACCACCGGGTTCTTTTCACCAAGGTGAACCACACCTACCACAACGTCGCCTATCCTTTATCCGGTACTAGGCTAAGTACCGAGTTCTATTACTGATGCGCGCAAAACCGTCAAGTTCTCTCACGCAAGCGTAAGAAAACCTAAAACAGCTTCAGCACGAAATCAATGAAGATCAGAGGAGTATAGAGTCTCCCTGGGTCGTTATGTCCCAGCGAGCTATGCAATGGATCAATCAACGTCTAGTGATCGAGAAGTTTGAACGAAAAAGGATTATGAATTGGTGATTATAACTACAGAAATATCAAACAAATACAAAGGCTAAGATGCAAATGAGAGGAAATTAAAAAGATAAAATCTATTAAATAAACGCTATCACTAAAATTAAAATGATGTTTTTGTTTTTATGTTTTTACGAAACTGAATTTAAAATCTACGCGACGTACAACTAAAAACGTGAAACTAATTCAATATTAACCCTAAAAATATGAAAATGATGTTTTTACAATCCTAATAATAAAAGAAAATTACTAGAAAAAGAAAATTATTTTTAAAATTAATTATCTAATTAAAAACTATTTTTAACTATTAATTAATTACCTAAATTACAAGAAAATAGGAAATTAAGCTAGAAAAATAAGATTAAGACTTGGAAAAGTCTAAAATATCAAAATAGACTTTTCAAAACTATTTTTGTATTTTTATGACTATTTATCTATTTTCTATGAATTTTAAACTATTAAAAACTAATTAAATCACTAAAAATTACCAAATGAACTATGAAAAATATGGAAAATTACTTTTTCTACTTTTTATATTTATCTAAGCCTAAGAAAAATGAAAACTTATTTTTTTGAACCTTTTCTGAATTTTTTGTATTAATTGCTAATTAAAAAGTGCTAAAAACTAATTAAAATTAAGAAAAATAGCAAGACTACTCAGAAAAATCTGAAAATTTCAGGGAAACTCTAAAATAATGATAAGAAGCTAGGAAAATTGGAAAAACAGTATGCTATGTGGAGAAAATTTGAACTGATGAATCAAGTGCTTATTGAAATAAGCACTTGGATAGCAAATGACCAAATTAAGCTACCAACTGATAACAAAGACTATGATATACTAGATATGACCAAATGAAACTGAAATCAACAAGTTACAGCTACTGATTAACAGAATACCACAGATTTGGAGATTTTGAGTTTAAGCTTAAAACAGATTTTGGTGCTAACTTGCAGGCAACAAATAAGCACTCAAACAAGCTACAAACTAAAAACCAGTTGTTGAGCCCTAAACTAGACCTAAGTTACTGCTTAAAACCAAAAGACCAGACTTTCAAAAGCTTTTGTAAGCCCTGTGCAGCTTGTTCAAAAACTGAGAAAGTACTCAGAATTAACTGAGTTGGAGCAGGGCAGAAAGTACCAACTTTGAGCTTATGCAGAAGCTTATTCAGGAAGCTTGAGCTAAAAACAGATACTAGGTCTTAAAGATCACCTATTAAACTACTTGTAAACTAAAAATCAGATTCTAAAAAGCTTTAATGAATCCTGTGGATCAGCTGCAAGATCTGCACAAATCCACTTTTACACCATTTTGACTTTTTGAAAACCAGTTACCAGTTGACTTTCTTGAGATTTGGATCCAATTAAATGACTGATGTTGAAGTAATATGTTGTAATGAGTGTACTGGAAGCAATGGTCAACACTTTTGAACACAAATCTAGGTTTTACAATCCTAAAATCCACATCAGTAAGCTGTAAGATGGATTTCAATGATGTTTGACTTATTTGAACTAACAGGCACAATATTTTGACTCCAATGAGTCACTTAGAGTTAACTAGACTTGAACCAATAAGAAAATTACCACTGCATACAATTTCTGGGACAGTTTTGACAGCAAACAAACACCCCTTTATAAACTGTTTAAGCAGTTAATTAAATCCAAACACAGAACCAACTTATAATTATGACCAAATTAAGTTTAAATACCCTAAACACTACTATTAAGACAGATTTGAATAGATTAATACCACAAAAACTGATTATGCATAAAACTTGAAAATTGCTTACAAATTGTCCAATGGCCACTATGGCCTGCCAATCAATGAAACAAGGACACTAGCCTAATAAATCCAACCCAATGCCTCCATTTCAACCCATTTCAATTCCTGAATCAACCCATATCATCTCTGCAACCATTTTGCTCCAAAATTGACTTTTGTTGACTAAGTTCCAAAGTTACATGAAATGTAAGTGTAAGCTTATACTAAACTTTAACAAGCTTCTTGGAGCTTGTTTAAGCTTAAAAATGAACTACCAACAGATTGGATAAGGATTTGGAGAATGAGAATTTCAACAGTAAGCATAAAAAATTGGAAACTGAACTTGACTGAGATTGATACTTAATTATAATTGAAATACACTAGAATTCCTTTTCTGAGTACAAACAAACTTTAAAACATCACTGAAAACTACTTAAGGTACTACAAGCTTAAGAACGACATACATATTTTAAAAACTAAAAACTAACTCTCCATCATGCTTCTCTTGGCCTCTTTTTATGCACCAAAGCTCTTTCTCTCACCTTCTGATCAAATCCCAGCAGCAATCTTGACCATTCATTGGTTTAAACTCATCTTAGCCACAGATTTGGTTTTGGCGCCAAATTCTGTATTTGATATCTGGGACAGGGAAAGGTGTAATTAATGCACTGGTGGGATGGTTGGTGAGGTGGTGAGGGACAATGGGTGAAATAGAGTGGTTTTAGGTGTGTTTGGTGGCTGGAGGTGGTAGCAGACAATGGTGTCGGGGGGACAGGGAAGGGGGCGGGGTATAATATTTAAATCATTGGGTTTGGGTTGGTCGGGTTGTGGGGTTGGACCGGGTAAAGGTTTTTTTTTTGGGCCAGGGGTTGTATTTTGGGCTTGGATAACAATTAGGGTCCGGATGGTTTGTAGAAATGTTAATATAGGGACCAAAATTGCAACTTCTCAAAACCAAAGGACCAATCATGTAACTTATGAAAATGTAGTCAAGGGTTGGTATTGCCAACTTTAAAAAATCCAAGGGTTAATTTTTGACATTTCTGAAATTTCCAAGGACTAATTTTGAACATTTTGGATTTTCAGGGACTAAATTGTAATTTTCTCAAAACTTTTAGATTTTCCACCAAAGGACTAAATATGACAATTTGTGATTTTAAAAAGACCTTTGGTGACTTTTCTTTTGAAATTTTGGCTCAGGGACTATTTTTGACAATTTTGTAAACTTGGGGGACTAAAACTGCAATTTTTGCAAATTTGATATGTTTTTCATCTGATTTTGATAATTTTGCATTTGAAACACATAAAACACTGATTTGTGATATTTTGATCATTTTGATGTGTTTCTGAGTGTTTTCAGATGATTTTGCAGTTTATCTTGTACAAAAATGATGAGTATTTAGAGACTCATCAATTACAAAGGAGGAACTACTACCCAACACAACACCTATACCCCAAAGGAGACCAACTCCTTATTACAACACCATCAAGGATATAAATATCCTTGGATCCAATACTACTCTATCTTGTACATCGAAACACACCATATCGAATGTACACCCTAGGCATCTTTCACTAATGCCATTGACACGATCCTTCAGCACCTTTCACTAATACCTTCAACACGGATCTTCGACACTCTTCGCTAATGCCTTTGACACATCTATGACACCCGTTATGTTTTGTGGCCCAACATAACAAACCTTGTGTTGTATGGCACAAACACATAAACCATCTAGTCTAGTCATAGATATATAACATATCTATGATACCCGTTATGTTTTGTGGCCCAACATAACAAACCTTGTATTTTATGGCACAAACACATAAACCATCTAGTCTAGTCATAGATACAAGAATATGATATTAGACATTATCCAAGACAATGTGTCTAATGGATATGAAATCCTAAACTAAACATCAAGAACAAAAATCATGATGTAGTTAGTCTTCTATGAATGAAGATGACAAGTTTCCCAATCTTGTTGTAGAAGATCTTCATGTGCTTGTATCTTGTGATGGGTGATCACTTCAGTAGGTAAGGATGCAAGATCTCTAAGCTTGCTTTGGAGGATCACTTCGGGAGTATGCTTACAACAAATGAAAGGTAGAAGCATTATGATCATATGAGATGTGGGTTGTTTACATGTTTCCTAATTATCTAAATATCCTAGAAATGGTGGAGAGAAACTATGTGTTAAGGTGTGAAGAAATGGTAAGAAGTGGCTTGCTATTTATAGGCAAAAAGACCAAAACCATGTTCTGCCCCAAGGATCCCTTCTGGAGGGATCTGGCCCTTGTAATTCCAGGAATCCGTGGGCACTTTGAGGGATCCGTAGGACGCTCCTTTTTTCCCATGGGTTTTGGGTCATGGGTCATGGGTTATGGGTTGGTCCATGGGTATTTCATTAGATACAATGTATCTAATAGATGCAATGCATCTAGTCAAATGGGTATGGGTCTTGGGTCATGGGTTTTACCCAACACATTTATTATGTTTACTTAAGTGTTTTATAAACATGTTTAATGGTTTGTTAGGGGTTTGATCATAACGCAACATAACAAACATGTACGAACCTGTGTTGTAACATACAAGGACTTGAGTCGTCGACAGGTGTTGAGAGTATGTTGAGACAAAATATAATTACAAGTAACTTATACATTTTACGTTATGTATTACAAGTTACATGTTTGTCATCAACAAAACAAATGAGAATGTATAGATTAAATATCGTAATATTTGCACTAACAAAGTATTTAGTTAAAAAAGTCATAATGTGGGTGTGTACTTGTTTGGGCTTCTTACCAACTTATCGATGCATGGAAAGAGAGACAACTCTTCTAATAATGTGTTAGTCAGAAATTGTGTCTCGATAATTGAAAGACGATGACGTGTTGAGTTGCATGCTTATTTATGTATTAAAATAATAATCCGTATTTTATCATTAAAAAAATAAAAAAAGATAGAGCGATAATTAGAACATCACAATTGGGGATAAATACGCCCAGAAATTGTAACAACTGCTACAAGTGTTACAACTGCTTGGTCATAACATAGTTTAGACCCACAAAAAGCATAATTCGGAAACACCTAACATTCAGTTGCAATCAATTTCGAAATAAACAACAATGGCGCCCGAGTTTTTTGCTAGAAGTCACAACATGGTTGCGTTTTTGGAAAAACCAAAGGAGGCTACAGGGTTTGAACAAATTATAGATTTCATGAATGCACACCCACTTAGGTATGCACTCACTGCCAAACCTGTTATCTACGTTTCTTGTATCAAGCAGTTTTGGTCTACTGCAAAGACTAAAACTATTGGTGAGGAAGTACAAATCCATGCTAAGGTACATGGCATGCAGATAATTATTACTGAGGCATCAATTAGGAGAGATCTTCTCCTAGATGATGCTGACGGTGTTGTGTGTTTGGATAATTATACCATTTTTGAAACACTACAACTTTTGGGGTATGGAGGTGAATTAGGAACAAAATTAAAATTTTTTAAACCACTGTTCTCCCCATAATGGAAATTCTTGATCCATACCATATTGCAGTGTCTAAGTCCAAAAACAACTTCCTGGAATGAGTTTAGTACAAACATAGCATCTTTTGTGATTTGTGTAGCTCTTAATAAGAAATTCAATTTATCCAAAATGATATTTGATGGTTTAGTCAAGAACTTGTTGGACACGCATGCAAAATATTATATTTATCCAAGGTTTTTACAACTGCTATTTGACAACCGTTTTGAGACACCACCCAAACATTCAAAAAATTGGCATGCTCATTGTCACACTCAAAAACTTTTGAGTCACATGAGAAGACAGGGCAATAATTTTGATGGGACACTAACACCATTGTTCCCACACATGGTGCTGTTGCCTCATGATTTGGGGGAAGGATCAGGAAGTCCCTCTAAATCCCAAAACACACCCGGACGTTTGGCTTCAACATCCCAACCCAAGGGAACTTCAGCTGAATCAATTTCCAGTGGAACAAGTTCTGATGATGAACCCACCCAAGCGGAAAATATGGGGGATCTTTCTGCTCATGGTAGGCAAGAGATGAGGTCTGCACACCTCGAAGATTCACCTCAGTCAAGAGTTAACACAATTGGAAGTCAGGACAGCGGTCTGATATTAAATAAACTGGTGGAAAAGTATGATCAACTATGTAAACAGGTATGTGAATTAACAAAGAAAACTTCAGCACAAGATGCATATATAAAATATTTGAATAGGAAGGTTAAGCAGTTGGAGAAGAAAAAGGCAGGTACCGCAAAAATAAAAAGTTTGGTGAAGGTTCGAAAACATTAGGTAGTTGAGTCATCTCCGAAAGAAGCAAGTGGTGATCATGCGGAGGATACTACCAAGCAGGGGAGACGTAATGAACAGAATGCAGATTTTTCAGTTGATATGTATGTGGGCGGTTCAGGGGAGGCTGATGTTGCAGTTGAGAAGTCCGTCAAAATTAATACAAGTGATCACGATGTTGGTGCCTCATTTGAGCCACAACAAAGGTATGCGTGTCATTACATTTCTTAAGCATGTTCATATGTAAATGCATAGTTTTCGCTTGCCTTGAATAGTCCAAAATTGTACAGAGCGCCCGTGACTGATGTGGATGGTTCAGGGGAGGCACCGAATGTAGTGGAGAAGACCGTCGAAACTAATACAACTGTTCACAACGTCGGTGCCTCATTTGAGTCCGAACAAAGGTATGTGTGTCATTACATTTCCTAAGTATGTTCGTATGTAAAAGCTTTGTTTTCGGTCGCTGTGACTAGTCAGTACTTGTATGGCACGACCGTGATGGATGAGGATGCTTCAGGGGAGGCTACGTCTGGACTGGAGAAGACATTTGAAAGTAGTAAAACTGTTGAAGATGTAAGCGTCTCTTTTGATTCAAAACGAAGGTATGCGTGTCCTTATACTTCTTAAGTATGTTCATATGTAAATGCGTGGTTGTCACTTGCGTTGACTAGTCCGTAATCGTACAGAAAGATCAGGATGGATGTGGATGCTTCAGCGGAAGATGCTAATGCAGCGGAGAACAGAGTTCAAACTAAAAAGACTGCTCAAGATGTCGTTGCCTCTTTTGATTCCAAAATAAGGTATTAATGTCACTACTCTTCTTACTTATGTTGATGTGTACATGCATGGTTGTCACTTGCCTTGACTAGTCCTTAATTACACCCTTGCCTTCGCAGTTGTGAAGATGTTTTTGCTGTAAATGCTAAACAGTCTAGCGGACGTACAAACTGGGAACCTGTATCTGCTGCCAGTACAGATAATTCTGCTGCTTGTTCAACAAAACCAAAGATTTTGTCAGAATTAACTGATGCTTCTATATGTTTTTCTGACGTTGCAACAGGAACACAAAAAGAAACAGTTGAACATGACGATATTAATGCAGATGTTACTGCTGTGATTCATAAATATTTCACTTCAAGTAGAAATGAGGAGTCTCCTCCTGGTGAAACTAGTGAACCTCAATCTGTTACTAATGGTACTCATGTGACTAGAAGCAGTGAATTGCCATTCAGTAATGATGCTGCGAAAGATCTTGTTGGGCGTATGACTGATGTTGTGACAACAGAAAACACAATGGTGAAAGAGAGTGCGGATGCAGGTGGAAATGGTCAAGCTGAAACCACTGTTAGTGTCGCTGCTACCACCGCTGCAAAAATGTTGCAACCACTTCCAGTACAACTCAAACAAATGTCACTCAAACAAACGCTGTCAATGAACAAGGTCATAATGCACCCACAACAATTTTGAACAAAGGTACTGCTGCTTGTACATATGTTTCTGCTGGTGCTACAGTTCAAAGTGAATTACTTAGTGTGGAAACTATGCCAGCTGAAGCTGTTACTAATGCTACTGACGTGCATACAAGTGTTGAAGTAGTTGTAATGATAGACAGAGGTGATGAAAGCAAAAAGCTTAGGACCGCAGCACTTGGGCTAGCATGTTTGAAGAGCGCAATGCCAAATGAAAGACGAGCTACAAGCTAAAATTTCTACTGATTCAAATGTCGTTGCTTCTATTATAGGAAAGCGTCTGTTGGTTGAAGGACCCAACGAAAACGCTTTATCTAAACAAGTCGAAAAGAAGTCTGATAACGACATAGCTGGTAAGTTGCAGGATTACTTTTTAACAGAAAAAATAAAGATGACAAAGTCTTTTAAACCGATGCAGAATTAGCTGCTAAGATTGCGGCTGACAATGTAACTGAAAAAGCAACAGATGAAAAAACCCCGCTAGGTTCTCCCAATGCAAAAGACAGAGCAAGGGTTAAAAGGAAAAGAAAGGCGGATGTTGTAGCTAGACAGCAAGCTGCGTTGGAACATTGGCATTATGTTAGGTCAACAGCTAAAGCCGATGAGATACTAGCATGTAGGATGCAGAACAAAGAAATTGAAAGCTTAACATGTGAACAGGCAAAAGAAGCTCTTGATCAAATAGTGGAAGAAAGGCAAAAATTCTTCAGTAAAAAAAGAGCACGAGAAAGGATGCGAAAGCCACCAACGAAGAAAGAACAGAAACTCTTCATGTGTGAGTACTTGAAGAACATGGGAGGGCATAAACTAAATGTCTTGCGGAGGCTAACTTATGATAAAGTGAAAGAAATGTTTGAAAAGTGTAGAATGAGGACTGATAAGTTCACTCCTATGAACAAAGGTACAAGTGAGAGAGATGAAGGAAGTTCCAAAAGAGTTGTTGATGATTTAGAGCAGGATCAGTCAAAAAGGCATAGGATTGATCGAAACCAAAGGAACGAAAGGTTAAACAGTTTGATTGTGCTTGATACGACCGGACAAAGGCTGGGTGCACTTCATCCGACAATAAAATATCCTGCACTTAAAGTTAACTTGACAAATGGTGGCACTATAATTAACATCATGAGGTCTGACGGGGTCGAAACTACATTTAACAGCTTGGGTCAGTTGCTACATATTATAGACAGAAAAGATTTGGAAACTGTTTGGAAGTGCGTTAAAATTGGCTATGAGATAGGGCGGGCCGTAGGTTACCTAGGAGTTGATAAGTGGTATGGGATGAAGTGCATGTTTGAGCCCGATATAGAGGACATTGAATAGAATGAAACACTGGTCACGAGTTGGAGATTGTACGAAAAGTGTAGAGTTCATGTGGTTACTACGCCGACAAGTTATCTGTACATGTTGGATGATGCAGATGACCCTCTAACACCAACTCTAGCTTGTAACATGTAGTTTCAGAAGCTGAGGACATATAGAATAAGTGAAGTGGCATATGGGCTTGTTGAAAAGAAAGAAGGAATAGCGCGTATGTAAACTTTAATAATGTAGCCGTTTTTTAATGGAAAGTTACATATTTTGGACTCAAAAATCAGCTTTGTGTGTGTGGTTTAAATAATTGATATTCAAAGAGTCCCTAAGGTACAAATAAATGGTATTTGCGAATTAAAAGGTCGAGTAGTTAAATTCAAAGTGTTTATAATTGTGGATAAGCGTTATCGAAATACCAAAAAGGAGAGAAAATCTGCTAGTACAGTTGCTAGTAGTATAGTCTCATGTACTTGTTAATTTTACTACTGCCACTGATAGAAGACCTCAACGAAATGATGTGTACAGTTAAATTCATTTGAGTTGATTATTTTGAGCTATATGAGACATTTGTAAACGTAAAAAAAAGCTGCACTGCTTTTATGCCCGGTTACTTACATTAAAAATCTCAAAACATAAAACGAATTGGTTGTATACTTACAACTGGTAGTTAGTTTTACAACCGGTATTTATTTTTACTACTCCAAGTAAAACTGAGTTGGTTGTATAGTTACAACTGCTAGTAGTAAACTAACAACTGCTAGCTATGTTAACTACTGCTAGTGATAGGGGTGTTCACGGATTGGGTAATATCCACAGTAACCGAAAACCGAAACCGAACCGAACCGAAAATAACTGAACCAAATTCATAACCGAACCGAATTGGTCAAAACAGAACCGAACCGAACTAAATATTTGGTTATCGGTTTGGATATGGTTTTGGCAATGAAAACATAAAACTGAACCGAAAACCGAATTCATATAAAATATATATTTTTTCTATGTATATATATGAAAAAAATCACTAAAACTCTTTTTTAGTATAAATATAACATGATTTAAGTTTGAAAAAAAATTTGTGCTAAAAATATATATAATTAAATAAAAAAATAATTAAAATTATGTAATTCTGGTTATTCGGTTCGGTTTTCGGTTATTCGGTTCAGTTTTCGGTTCGGTTGAATCAAATTTAAATTCGGTTCGGTTCGGTTTTCGGTTATACTTTAAAAAAATTAACCGAACTAACCGAACCGAATAAACCGAATAACCCGATAACCGAACCGATGAACACCCCTAGCTAGTGATAGAAGAAATCAACGAAATGATGCGCCAGTCGTATTAAATTGACAACTGCTAGTTAAATTGTACTAGTGTGGAGTGTTAAATATGTTTTTGTCAAGTGTGCATAGTCACTAGCTTGTAGTTATTAGTAGATTATAGAATACGAATTGTACGACTAAAAGGACTCCTTCGTTTATAAAAGCGGTTGCTAGGGAAAAGAAGTTGCCCTACGTACAACAGTTAGTTGCCTAATTGATTTTTGGAAACAACTGCTGGTTGCCAAGATTACATAAACACAGGAAATAGTAAATACGTTGACATACAACGTTTCATACACACAACCTACAACATATTAAGCGTACTACATAATTATAAGTTTAATGGTTACATAGTTATAGAACCACTTGATTTATAACTTTCAGCGAGTACGAAAAAGATAACCACTCCATGCTTCCTCCCCATACAGACAGCGTACTAAAACCACAAAGCCTCATTCCCATTAAGCATGATCAATAACTTCAGGCCGACATACCTGTTGAAAATGCCCTTCATATATCATTAACCAAGTAAAGTGATAATCTTTTAAAGGAAGATGAATAGAATGTTAAGTTACAAAAGAACACATACTATACACAGCACGCTCTGTGTGATTTAACAAAAGAAGAGATTCTTTGTATGGGGCGATGTAGAAAGTTCCAGCATCTCCTAACATTCCCATGGTGACAAATAATTCAAGTTCTTGGTTGTACACAAATACAGATTGATGCAAATGATTGCCATTGTAGGCTTCCACTATTGGAGCATGATGCTTTGTAAACCTAAGCAAATGAACCGAAACTAGGCTAGGGATGGCGAATAGGCTTCTAAATGATCTTATGGAACAACCATTCACGTCCAACAACCATCCACAAAACAATGGCATACCTTCACCAATGATCATCCCAGAAATGACCAGAGAAGTTCCAAGATCCGTAACATAGAATGGAACTGGGAGTTCATTTTTTAAACTATGTGGTATATCGATAACTTTGAATTCGCTGGTTACCAAATAAAAAGAAATCAACATATAAATCTTGTACGTAACATCGTCCTCATTAGTTAACTTTTCACTCCTAGTCCAATAGATAAAACGACCCACAACTGCCTGAGTTTTACGTTTCAATTTGATTGTTTCACGAGGGGGTGGAAATTTTCAAGGCGTGTCTACCGTAAAGAGTTCAAAGAAAAGACAGACACATACCAGAAACCACTTTGGAAAACAGGATAGGAGACCTTCACGATCATCGGGTCAAGAGTGTCCAGACGGACGCCAAAGCCAAAACAAATATTTGGAGATTCAATTTGATGCGTGTAAAACGGGACAAATATTGCAAGTGATTTTTTGATTGTCGGGTTCCAAATAACAGACATTAGATTAGAACCATAAACAAAACACGAAAGACCATTAGAATTTCCAAATGCAATCAAAGATGAAAGCCTTAAATATGTACGAAGTGACGTAGCGATTAGCTTTTCATCTAAACCTAACATAAAACCTTGGTGACCCTGATCGAATGTTAGCGTAAAAAAAGACGCATCATTACGACGAACACCGTAATTAAAGATGAAGCTTCCACAATCTATACTAGCCTTCCATAACTTGCAAACAGTACGTAGCTGGAGTATAGACTTAGGAGGTAGCCTACGGATGATATCTAGTTGAACATCCAGTGGGATATTGTCAGACATTTTGTTAAACAAAAGCAGAAAGATTGAGATAAAAGATGTGAAGTAAATAGACCAAAAGAAGAAAGAAAGATTTTGTTAAAAAAAATTAGAAAGATTTGTATTAAAGAAAGAGATTGGGAACAGAGGCATTAAAGGACATGTACCATGATGTACTTTAGGGCAACCAAATATTTAATTCTGGTGTATACCAAATATTAATAAAGTATACATAACCAATATAGAATTGGTTTGCAAACCATACGCCTTTTTGTGTATGTGCACTGGTATTAAAAAAAGAAATGCAATTGAGCTTAAAAAAAATACAAAAAATTAATAATCCAGTAATATATAACACAAGTAAAAATACCTATAGTAAAAGTTGAAAGAAAAATCATGCACAAGTCAACATGTGACAATAATTATGGGTCAAACGGACATTAAGGATGGTACCTTGACAGACCGCTGACAATTTTTGTATTCAACCTTGTGCTTCCAGAAGTATTCAAGCATCTATTCACGGTAAGCTAACTTTGTTTGAAGAGGGTCGTCTACTTCCAGAGGCTGGTTACGGAGCAATATGTACAAAATAATGCACACCCATACTCCGCAATCGCCATACAAGTCTGATTGTTGTGGGAATTTTGGAAACTTGTATGTGATTTTATAATCCCCGGGTGATATGCCCTTACTATGCAGTACCCCAGCCTTTGTTAGGTAAAATTGAAGTTATGTTTGTAACTTTCTCTTCAAACCTTGCCACCACCGTGAACCTCTTCCGCCTGACCCAAGAGAGTCATAAACGTAAACAACTCCAGTGCGGATATGGAGCACACCAAGTACCCAGTGTTTTTCAGTTTCATTCACGGGAAATACACATGATATATAAAGCAATTGAAGAATATTATAAGCTGTTTATAACAGTAGTGCTATATGTACGGTAAGAGGTTGCCAAACTGACCTTTTCAATATCTCGCCAAGCCACAAGGTATGTTGTGCCATCTGAATAAGTGGTAGGCAGTTTGCCATCTAGGATTTGACTGCAGAAATTACACCTTGCCAAAGCCCAGTCTGCATCGGCTGGTCTAAACAACCACATCAAATCAAGCCATACATCCAAGTGCTGCGGACATATAAAGCAAATCAAAATTGTTAACATTCGGTTCCAATGTAACAAAACGAAATAATAAACATGTGTAGGAGACAAGATAAAAATCAGGTTTACTCACTAAGTCAGTAAGCCACCCGCCGGTGCAATCTTCAACACATGCCAAGGCTACCCAAAAATCCCTATAAACAACAACGGCACCGGATCCCCAAGGAAACGTATAAAGTAATGGTTTTTTAAGCTTGAAATAGTTGCGAAGGTAATCAGGCACAGTAACCTTCTCGTTGTTGCATTTCGGGTGTCGTAAAAGTTCTTAAAAAATTATATACTGAATAACATTAACCATATGATAATGATGTTAATGGATTAACAAACAGAAGATACCTCTACAAACGGTTCAATTCAGGGCGAATACAAGTGACTAACTCGACGCGTTTTGGGGTTTCCGGAAGTTTCCTGAAAACATACTTGAAAAATAAGCAAACAAACAGAAAATATTCATTTCCGTTAGAATTTAATAAGGTGCTTTACATTGGAACCGGCAGACGGGATAATAGCCTCGTTAATGACACCTTGCGATCTTGTAAGACGGCGGCAAGGAGTAGCTGATGTTTTTGATAGGACAGTTGGCGAATTAATAGAATCAGCCATCTTCTTATAATGTTTTACAATGCTATTTTTTTTTACTGAGGTTGTCGTTCAATTTTACTCTCTTTCTTTTGTTCGTATTGTTATGGGAGAAAAGTTCTTCCAATGGAGGTTTGTCATTAGGACCTACCACATTTGCAAATGACAATTTGTTGGATTTAATCTGAGATTTAGGGGCTTCAGGGTCTTTCTTTGTTGGTGTTTCTTCTTGGGTAACAACAGCGACATCATTGTTACTGGATCGAAGGCCAACAAACAAGTTTTCCTCAACCACATTCACTTCTTGCTCATCAAAATCCATTAAATCTAAAGACGGAACAAACAATGTTTTATCGACGCTTTTTTTGAAATTATCTTCGGAGGAAACACGTCCCAACATAGGTGTGTCCTTTTGGCCAACCACATTTACATTTGACAGGTTGTTGTCTTTGAACTGCAATTTGAAAATATAGTATGTTAAAAACAGCACATTAAAATCTTTTATTTATCGGCGTTGTTTTACTGATAATGTAGATACCTCAAGAGCTTTGTTGGTTGGTGTTCCTTCTTCTGTCTGCACACCAACAATATTGTTAACGGGTTCAGGTTCCCCAGGCAATTGTTTTTGAACCACATCTTGCTGTTCATTATCACAATCCATTGCATCTACAGAATTATCACCCGAAACTTTATCGTCGTTTATGTAAGACGACCAATCGTTACCACAATCCGGTTCCTGATGAATTTTAATTATATATACATAAGTATGGACATATGTTATACTTGATATGTAAACTCTAAGTGAAAAATAACATACAATAATGGGGTCACCGGGTGTTTTTTTTTCATCGTTTGGTGCAACTAGTTGAAGTTGAGTAGTACGATCACCTCCATATTCCATAGCAGGACATTTTTGGGTCATGGCACAAGCTTGTACAAGAATCCCAAGGTTACATGGTTGTGTTTCTTTAAGCCCATCATCATTGTCAATGGTCGTTGCATCGTCCACAGCAACGACCTTATCCCCGTTAGGGCCTAGACCATGACATGACGTAGCCTGTAACGACCGAGGTTTGATATAAGTGTACACACGAAGGATTTTTTGGGTTTGCTATAACATTGGAGGTAACCTTAAAAGTAAATACAAACCTTCGGATCATCAGGATTAACGTCAGATTCATTTGTATTGGCACAACTTTTAGATTAATCAGGAACGAAGGCCGCATCATTTTTAAGACCCAAAAGTTGCTGTACTTTTGAAACTCTGCTTTTGACAGTCGTAAACACATCAAGTACAACCGGTGTGTTTCTGACCGAATAAATGCCATTTTCTATCATCAAAAGTTTTTGATCCAAATCCACTAACTCACGAATTACAGCCCCTGTTGAAAAAGTGGTCCCCGTTTGTGCACCATTTAAAGAAGGTTGTTGCTCAATGTTGAGTTGCAATGCATTTTCAGGTAACCCCTGCAGTTGACTTTCCATGACAATGTGTAAATTGAAATCGTCCGCGAATTGATTCGAATGCTCTACAGTCTTCTCACAACCGTCTATGTTTGGCACAGACAAACCATATATATATTGGGCACTGGAAATACACCACGGTTGCTTCATTTCAGCTTGTGTTGCAGAATGTTCAACAATGGGAGTTGAGTCCTAAGAACAAAAAAGAGTTACAATTACTGATATTGTGAACAAATTTAGGTACAAGTTAGTATAGTCTGCAGCATAAGACTGTGTGATGCCTACCGGTCCAAAGAGATTACAACAGTATGCATTCCGATACTTTGAAAGTTCTGACCAAGCAAGACCACGTGGAATCACCTTGTTTTCTTTCACCCACCAAAGTGAGCTTTTAGGAAAACTCTCCAAAATCCAAATCTGTAATAGGCACACCCGTCATCGTTAAAAATGTCTAGTTATGCAGTTATCGTTTTTGAATTTGTTTAAAGTTTTAACAAACTAAAGGTCATCTGTTTAGGATGAAACAATACCTTTATGATTACAATTACTAAAAAATCGCAAACTAAAAAGTGTTATAACATTGTTGTAATCTAAATTACGAGTACCATTTATATTACGTGTATACAGACCAAAAGACCAGCATTGTATAACAATAAAACAACATCATTATTTATAGGTACTTTTCGATTGAACAAGTAATAGCACAACAAAGTAGAATCAAAAGCTTTTAATAACCTATTTTCTAAAACAAAGATGTTATCAAACTAAGACATACATACATTAATTTTGTCATATGGAATTATACAGTAAAATTAATTAGGGTTTAGAGGGTTCTGTGAACAAGATGTGGTTTGTGAGTGTGTGCGCGTGATGTAGAAGAAGACGTTTAATTGTAGAAGCTGTTAAAAATTGTACAAGCAGATGTTTGATTGTGTGTGTGTGCGCGTGATTTTGTGTGAGTACGTGTCTAAGTTATTATTATTAGTTTTATAATACAACCAGTGTAAAATGACTATATTATCCTCGTGTATAAATACAAGTTGCCTAATATTATATAGTTGCCCGAAAATACATTTTGGTTGCCCAAAAAACAATACCTTACAATACATCACAAATACTGTCAAAATATGTACTTCTTTCAGGCTTTTGTCGGACACGTGCCACCCCATGATTGGCTACATGAAAATCGTTGAGCAACTAGTCCATTTTCGGAACTCAAAAAAGCATGATCGAGAAAGTGATAACCATCAAGGCGCGCGGTTTATTTGACTAATTTTCCCTTCTTCTATTCATTACGGTGTCAACTGACAAACCATCAAAGATCAGACTCAAATGACGTTTAGTTGTTTCCTGCCAACTGACGTGAGTTGAAATTAAAACACGACATGATTTGACGGTGATTTGACATAAGTATAATATATTAAAGTATAACAAATTACGACATTAAAATTTAAAAAAAAAATTATAATTGTGTTACGAGAGTAAATATCATAGGTAGGTGAGTTAATCAGGTCGGGCCAATCAGGTTTAATTTGGATCAATTCGAGTTCAGTCAAAGTTGGGTCAACGCTAAAATAATATACCCGAATTTGACCTTATTTGAATTCGATTTAGTCAGATCCAGTTAATTCGGATCATGTCAACTAGTAGGGGTGAGCATGGGGCGGGGTGGAGCGGTTTTATGGTAAAACCAAAAACCGAACCGTATATTTCGGTTTTTGGAAACTACAAACCGTTTGGTTTCCGTTTTTTCGGTTTCGGTTTTTCGGTTTTTCGGTTTTTGACATTGAATCGGTTCGGTTTCGGTTTTTATTCGGTTTTTTCTTACTTGGAAACAAGCAAGTTTTAATCTTATATGAAGTTTACAATTCTAAGTTTTCAAGCAAAAATATTTAAACAAATATCAATAATAGCATATTATCTAGCAATCCAAAGCGTCGAAAAAACGTACAAAACAACCAAACATCAATATAAAATATAAAATGCACGTCTTTGCGGCTTTGCACTTTTCGTTCGCTTACGAGAATTGTAGGGGAAATTTTCAAAGAACACTATTGTTCTAAAACAAAGATATAATATCTATAAATAAAACAAATTTTAATGTATAGATAGTACACAACACATTTTTTTTAATAGATAAAGTTTTATACTTAAATCTTTAAAATTAAATAGCATCTCTTTTATATAGATAAAATTATATAAAAACATATAAAAAGGTGGGGCGGGGCGGTTTTCTCGGTTCGGTTTTTCTTATGAAACCAAAAACCGCCCCAAACATTCGGTTTTTATAAAATTCAAAACCACCGCCATCGGTTTGTCAAATAGGACGGTTTTTTCGGTTCGATTCGGTTTTTCGGTTTTTGTGCTCACCCCTATCAACTAGGGTCAAGACCATTAAAGTTCGGGTCAACCCGAATATGATTAAAATGGTAACAAAATTACTTATTTGTACTAGTTTAAATAAATAATTTAAAAAAAAATAATACTAAAAAAAAGCCCTTGTTCTGGTCAATGGGGTCGACCCGAACCCGAGTTAGCCAAATATTTTCAACCCGATACCCAACCCTATTTATTATTTGGGTTACTCGCTGACTCGAATAACCTGAATAAATTTTTTGACCGGAGTAATCTAACACGAGATGCTTAATCGGGTTCGGGTCAATCAGCTTTTTTTCGCACCTCTAATCATAGGATTCGTGTTTGTTTGGGGGATGTATAAAAGACACTCATTGAAAACTCGAGAATGTTATAAATATTTTATGTAAATTTAAGAGGCAATTTCATATCTCTCCTTAAATTAAGAAATTTTGTATATATACTCAAACATGTTTTAAAAGCATTGTACATTACGTATTCAATGCTTGCATTTTAGGTATATATTAAATTTATCATTAAACAAGGGTGATATATGAAATTAATCTTAAACTTAGTACTGATTAAATAAGCTTTTTTGGCTATATTATAAACATGGCAAATCGCATAAAAGGTATCACACTTAAGGTCAATTTGAATTTTAGGTACTCAACTTTATTTTTCTCAATTTAAGGTATTCAAGTTATTTTGTTTGCAATGTAAGATTTTTTTGAATTTTCCAAAGGTGTTATCGACCATTTTTTCAGCCGAAATGATTAATTAATGTGATATATCGTTATAATTGAGCATTTAAAAATCATTTCGGCTAAAATTATGACCGGTAATCGCTTTTAAAAACCTTGTTTTGCACGAAAATAACTTCGATACCTTAAATATAGAGAAAAAAAAAAGTTGAGTACCTAAAATTATAATTGACTTTAACTACGATAACTTTTTATATGATTTGCCCTTATAAGAGCAATAGGTGTGGTGAGGAGATTTATCTCCTCATTTGGGTCCACGAGGTGCCACATTATTATAACAAACACCCGTTACAACCCCTCTTATCACAGCTAACCACATTTACTCATTTGGGTCCCACCTTTTTCTATTTTTTTATTCAATTTTTCAAATAACATAAAATTTATTCATTAAAATTAAAAATACAATACAACATATGTATCGCAGTTTAATCTATGTGTTTTATTTTATGTATCACAATTTTAGTTCTTTGCAATGTAGTACTCTGCTTTCTTTCTGTAATAAGTAAAAGTTCGTCTTTTATTTTGGTTCTTCGTACCTCGAAAATAAGTTTCCATTCATTTAACTAAAAATAAACATTACAATACCAAAATTTAAGAACACAAGTTTTATTTTATTGATAAAAAAAATTATAAAACGTTTGATACAAACTTGGGCCCCACAACTCCTCCTTTGTCATTAGAATTAGCTCGTCGTCTATGTGAGTAGCACTCGTTTTGCGAGATGTGGCGAGCCATGGCGAGATGGTGGCGAGCCCACACCGATTGCTCTAAACACGTACTTTTTATGAGTTTTTTTTTGAACGGCGGATTTTACTAAGAAAACTAGCAAGATGCTAGAACTTACAACGAAATAAGATTAGGGTTTTTTAGCCAATCAATGAAACTAAAACTAGCCTTACATCTAGAACGAATCCATAAAAAAGAACGCGAAGTTACTTCATCCAAAAAATTCGCCTTAGTGATAAGGATTTAAAAGGTACGGTTATAGGGGGTCATTTAAGCCCTATTTCGACACATTTTATATCCGTTACTGTTTAATTTCGTTCCTTTTTACTTTTTAGGTCTTTTGGAGAATGAAGCACATTTGGACAAAAATGAGTAAAAACATGAAGAAAATGGCAAAGTCAAGATCAAAGCCACTTAAGACTGATCAGCAGAACCCGACGGCGTCCTATCCAAAGGGCGACGCCATCCCTCTATGAAGACTTGATTAAAACATGCACGCGACGACTCAGTGAAATTTATGGTCATATAACCTGACGACGTCACGCTTTACATATGAAGGGCATCACTCACAGTTTTCACTCCAGATGGCCTAGATCTAGAATCAAGACGACGTCTCAACTAAAGACCGACAGCGTCACAACTCCAAAGTGACGTCGTCCCATCGATGACTTGGCCCAGACGAAACCCTAATGACGGCGACCTGACGGCGTCCCATGCAAAAGGTGACGCCGTCGCGATTGTATATATATATATATATATATATATATATATATATATATATATATATATATAGAATTCGATTTTTCTGTATTTTGAGAGGTAGAATTTTGGAGAGCAAACCCTAACTCAGTTGTAGTCCGACTTGGGCAGTATTCTAAGGTCCCATACTCTATTTTACACATCAAGATAAGTTTGTTAATCCTATTTATCATTATGTCTACCCCATATTTGATTGATTGTGTGTATGCTTGCTTGTTTATCATTTCTAACTAAATTACTTGTGTGTTTGCTTAGATCTATGAAACCTAGTTATTGATTGTTGTTAGGTTGTTTCTTGTCTTAATTGAAATTGGCTTTGGAGTGCAACTAGGCTTTCGTTGTGTTTAATGCTTGAATATGCTTAATGATGATATGGTTCATAGATGAAATAGCTTAGGCTTGCCGACTCCGTGAGTCAATACGAGAGATAACCTCAAAGAACTAGGGACTACGCATACCCTACGACCTTTAGGAATACAATGCGTTAAATAAAAGATAACTAGGGAGTAATGGTATCTAAGTGAACACGTCTTTAATCATCATTCGAGCACACCTCAATTAGACATAGCTACCTGTAGTAATTAGATAATTAGATAATTAGTTAAAGTAGAGTAATCGGTAGAAGTACCACCCCCAACCAATTGCCCCGAGATATTTACCTTAGCTTTCTAAAAAACCCTAAAAAAGATTATAAAAAAATCATCCTCGACCCCACCTTCTCGTCATATATTTCTTACTAGCATTCCTATTCCCCTAGAGAACATTATCAATCCCCGCGGCTTACTCCATACTACACTACAACGATTAGGTTTACTGCCTAGGAGGTTGAAAAACTTGCTCGAAGAAAAGGAAGTTTCCTTGACCCCGAACGCGCCTTCCGCGCGCATCAATTAGCATGATCCTCTTGACCGAAAATCTTTGTGTTGCGCCAATTCCAAACAAACCACCACACAATATAACAAATACCTTCAAAAAGTTGTTTAAGCTTCGAAGGAAGTCTGAGGGTCGACATCCATATGCACCAGTATTCAAACGAGCTGATCTCCCAATAATCCATATCCCACCAACGCGTAATCTTACGCATAACACCACTAACGAACTTTCATGAGAAGAAAAGGTGCCTAGACGAATCAACCGAACAATCACACATAGGACAAAAAATGGAATCAATTTCCATACCCCTACGAGATAAATTAAATCTAGTGAGTAAAAAATTGTGCTTAACCTTCCAAGCGTGAACATTGATCTTAATGGGAACCACATTTATCCATCTAGTCTTCGTATTAGTCGTCAGAAGAATGACATCATCAATAAGTTTCCTAGCTGATGATACGGAGAATTCACCCGAACCAACTAAAGACCAGTTCCAACTATCTTGTGAATTATTGAGAATAATCCCATCTACCTTTTCCTTCAATAACTCGAATTGAGCCTGCTCCACTCCTCATCACGGCTTACGTCTAAACGACTGATCTAAACCTCTATATGAAAGCTTTGAAGCAACCTCTATACTTTTCATCGTTTCAAGCGCGTACAACCGAGGAACTAACCTTTTAAAAGCCACTTCCCCACACCACGCTACATCCCAAAACGAAGTATTTACCCCGTTGCCAACCTTCGGAGTAATAAAAATGAACAAATCAATACCATGCAGCTTCAACGCCTAAAACATGCACGCGACGGCTCAGTGAAATTTATGGTCATATAACCTGACGACGTCACGCTTTACATATGAAGGGCATCACTCACAGTTTTCACTCCAGATGGCCTAGATCTAGAATCAAGACGACGTCTCAACTAAAGACCGACAGCGTCACAACTCCAAAGTGACGTCGTCCCATCGATGACTTGGCCCAGACGAAACCCTAATGACGGCGACCTGACGGCGTCCCATGCAAAAGGTGACGCCGTCGCGATTGTATATATATATATATATATATATATATATATATATATATATATATATATATATATATATATATATATATATATATATAGAATTCGATTTTTCTGTATTTTGAGAGGTAGAATTTTGGAGAGCAAACCCTAACTCAGTTGTAGTCCGACTTGGGCAGTATTCTAAGGTCCCATACTCTATTTTACACATCAAGATAAGTTTGTTAATCCTATTTATCATTATGTCTACCCCATATTTGATTGATTGTGTGTATGCTTGCTTGTTTATCATGTCTAACTAAATTACTTGTGTGTTTGCTTAGATCTATGAAACCTAGTTATTGATTGTTGTTAGGTTGTTTCTTGTCTTAATTGAAATTGGCTTTGGAGTGCAACTAGGATTTCGTTGTGTTTAATGCTTGAATATGCTTAATGATGATATGGTTCATAGATGAAATAGCTTAGGCTTGCCGACTCCGTGAGTCAATACGAGAGATAACCTCAAAGAACTAGGGACTACGCATACCCTACGACCTTTAGGAATACAATGCGTTAAATAAAAGATAACTAGGGAGTAATGGTATCTAAGTGAACACGTCTTTAATCATCATTCGAGCACACCTCAATTAGACATAGCTATATGTAGTAATTAGATAATTAGATAATTAGTTAAAGTAGAGTAATCGGTAGAAGTACCACCCCCAACCAATTGCCCCGAGATATTTACCTTAGCTTTCTAAAAAACCATAAAAAAGATTATAAAAAAATCATCCTCGACCCCACCTTCTCGTCATATATTTCTTACTAGCATTCCTATTCCCCTAGAGAACGATATCAATCCCCGCGGCTTACTCCATACTACACTACAACGATTAGGTTTACTGCCTAGGAGGTTGAAAAACTTGCTCGAAGAAAAGGAAGTTTCCTTGACCCCGAACGCGCCTTCCGCGCGCATCAATTAGCACGATCCTCTTGACCGAAAATCTTTGTGTTGCGCCAATTCCAAACAAACCACCACACAATATAACAAATACCTTCAAAAAGTTGTTTAAGCTTCGAAGGAAGTCTGAGGGTCGACATCCATATGCACCAGTATTCAAACGAGCTGATCTCCCAATAATCCATATCCCACCAACGCGTAATCTTACGCATAACACCACTAACGAACTTGCATGAGAAGAAAAGGTGCCTAGACGAATCAACCGAACAATCACACATAGGACAAAAAATGGAATCAATTTCCATACCCCTACGAGATAAATTAAATCTAGTGAGTAAAAAATTGTGCTTAACCTTCCAAGCGTGAACATTGATCTTAATGGGAACCACATTTATCCATCTAGTCTTCGTATTAGTCGTCAGAAGAATGACATCATCAATAAGTTTCCTAGCTGATGATACGGAGAATTCACCCGAACCAACTAAAGACCAGTTCCAACTATCTTGTGAATTATTGAGAATAATCCCATCTACCTTTTCCTTCAATAACTCGAATTGAGCCTGCTCCACTCCTCATCACGGCTTACGTCTAAACGACTGATCTAAACCTCTATATGAAAGCTTTGAAGCAACCTCTATACTTTTCATCGTTTCAAGCGCGTACAACCGAGGAACTAACCTTTTAAAAGCCACTTCCCCACACCACGCTACATCCCAAAACGAAGTATTTACCCCGTTGCCAACCTTCGGAGTAATAAAAATGAACAAATCAATACCATGCAGCTTCAACGCCTCAATTTCTTTAATAATACTAAGCCATATAGACGGAAAGCTAGCTTGAAACTGTTTACCAATTTTGCCGTCTTCACCATGCAAAGATTTAATCACTCTCGCCCATAAAGAAGTCTTTTGAGAAATAAACCTCCACATCCACTTAAACATTAAATCTCTATTTAACCCGAAGACTAGACACCCCAAGACCGTCTGAATCTTTAGAAGCTAAGACCTTGTTCCATCCAACCCAGCTTTGTTTCTTAGAATTTAACTCCATGCCATTAAAGAAACGAGATCGAATGGCTTCCATATTTTGAAGCACCTTCATAGGCACTTTAAAAATGGACATATGATATAAAGGAATTGCACCTAAAACAGATTTGAGAAGTGTTAGACGCCCTCCAATGGAAAGCGTTTTTAATTTCCATCTGGATAACCGAGACCTCATTCCGTCAGTAACCTCATTCCAGGCATGAATTCAAGACATGAAATCATCCACTCTTGATCCCAAATCACTAAACGGCGTCTTAAGCACCAAGCAACCAATCTGCGTAGCAACCTGATTCACCTTACTACTATCCACAGATATACCCATAAGTTTGCTTTTTATTCATATTAATCCGAAGACCTGATGCTCGATGAAAAACATCCAACACCCGCGTAATAGTTTCAATATTACTTTGACTCCATTGACCCATGAAAATAGCGTCGTCCGTATAAAACAAATGTGAAATATGTAAAGAAGGCGCCAGCTTGATCCCGTTATATAATCCTGCATCCACCACTCTTTGAAACGAAACATGTAAACTCTCTATTACCAAAATAAATAAGAAGGGTGAAAGTGGATCTCCCTGTTTGAGACCTCTGTAGAATTGAAACTCCTTTGTAGGACTTCCATTAACGAGAACCGAACTCCTAGAAGAATGAAGACAACTTCTAATCCACATGCACCATTTTTCACCAAAACCGAATCTCCTCAACATGTCTTCAATAAAATCCCATCTAAACGCCTTTTCGAAGTCAACCTTAAAAATCATACTTTGCTTCTTTCTACTCTTACACCATTGAACGATTTCATTCATAATAAACGGGCCATCCAAAATTTGTCTATCCGACACGAAAGCTGATTGGATTTCATTAACAAGATCATCAAGAACCAACACCAGCCGATTAGCCAACACTTTAGCAATAATTTTATACAAGCTTCCAATAAGACTTATAGGGCGAAAATATTTAACCATATTAGCATTTGGAACCTTAGGGATTAAAGTAATAAAAGATGAGTTACCACCTTTCGGAATACTCCCATGATTGAAGAACCATTTAATAGCGTCACTCACGTCATTTTCAATAAGATCCCAATACCGTCGATAAAATTCAAAAGTAAACCCATCCGGCCCGAGAGCTTTATCAACTCCACAATCTCAAACTGCCCTTTTTATCTCCTCTTTAGAAACCTCCCTTTCCAATTCAACCTTCTGCTCCATTGTAATTCTATTAACAAAATCCTTGTCTAGCAAAACACGACATTGTTTAGGCTTATCAAATCTATTTTTAAAATGCTCAAAGAATTCATTCCTAGCAAGATTAGGAGAATCCATCCAAGTACCATTAACCAAAACTCCACGAATAGCAAGACAACCTCTATTTTTATTGAGCACACCATGATAATACTTTGAATTCTCATCCCCCTCGATAGCCCATTTAATTTTCACTTTTTGAGCCACTTCCATATCGGCAATCTTCTCCGTTCTCGAAGCAACCGAATTACATCCTGCCTCCGTTGAACTTCAACATCAGTAGCATCTCCTTTATCAATAACCACATCAATGTCATGTACCTCAGCCTTTAGCACGCTCTTTCTACTTTTCGAACTCTCCTTATATCTACTAAACCACTTCTGAATTCTCTCTTTCAAATTTTAAGCTTATGCATGAATTTACTATAAGGATTATGTACTGTCACTATAGCTTCGTTCCATGAATCTTCAACTGACTTATCAAAACCATCAATTTCAAACCAAAAATGGAAAAATTTTAATGGAATCGAACCATAGTCGTGATGACTTTCCGCATGATAATCGGCCGATGATCCGATAAAAATATATCCAAAGACGTAGACGAAGTACAAGGACATGAGCACAAAAGATTTTCAGAAATTAGAAACCGGTCAAGCTTGCTCATCTTTGTAGCTGATTTGTGGCACGACGTAAATGAGCACCCACTAAGGGAACCTCCACTAAACTCGCATTAGCGATGAATTAATTAAATGCCTTCGCGCCACTTTCGTTAAAAACCGACCCGAACCTCTCACTAGTATCTCGAACTTCGTTATAATCTATCATAGAGACAACATCAGCATCCCAATTCATAATCACGTCCGATAAATAATTCCATAGCATCCTTTTTTCACTTAACTCTTGAGGGGCATACACCAATATAACATGAAGACTTTTCCCACTAGGAACCCATACATCTCTGACTATACTAAAATAATCCGACACCGTTACATTATTTTTCTGGAACATATTCGGATCCCATACACATAAAATCCCACCCAACTTGCCAACAGATTCACTATACACATAATCAAACGAATAATTACCCGAACACCTCTTGATGCACCAACGATCAATTTTCTCCATTTTAGTTTCTTGTAATGAAAGAAAATTCACCTTATTAGATACACACAACTCCTTGACCCAATCGTTTTTAGCCTTTTGGGCGAGGCCTTGTATGTTCAAAGATAAAAAATTCATCGATGAACAACGTTCACTCCTGTTGTCCGATAATGTTTTCCATATTATTTATACATCCCGTCATATCATAACCCATAGTTTGCCCCACATTTACAAGATCATCAATCAATTGTATGATCGATCCACCTGAACTTGGTACTTTCGACTTCTTAAAATGACCTGAACAAATAGATTCATTTTTGCCATTCGAATCTCCCTTCATCTCCTGACCTTGTATACCTACAACACCTCCGTCTTCCTTATCATCTGAAGATCTATTCTCATATGACAAAATATCAGGCGTCACCACACATTCAAAACTAACATCTTTTGGAGTAAAACCTGGTAAAAATTTCAAACTTTCTTTTGGTATACCTTCATTATTATTACCATCCCTTTTTTTATTGAGAACCTCGTAAATACCAAACGGATCCTCAGATTGTACATCACCATGTCTAATGGAACTATCATCAGATATAAGTTTATCTGATGCTTCCTCAAAGTTTGTTTCAAGAATTTCTTCTCCGTCACTATCACCAACCCCGTCTTTCAAGTTTCCCAATACATCTCTTTGCTCTTCATCATCATGTAATCCATCATTCACATCAGATTTCTCTTCATTTTCCTCCTCAAAGTTAGGCACCCACCCTGGTACCTCAACAGCATGCGCCCAATACATTTTTTCACGGTACACCATTTTAAACAACTCCATCAAAACCGTCTGCAATTTAGTACTTAAGCAAATTCTATTACTGTGATAACCGTCTTCCTCCAACTCCTCTCCATTTAGTAATGTACCCCATCCAGAAGCAATGTGACTAAAAGTGTTTCTAAACCACCACTTGCACGGAACACCCTCAACCTCCACCCACATAACCCCCTCATCAATAATGTCACAATTCTCAAATTCCGGTCATTTCTTAAATTAAATATGCATCATATTAATTCATTCATGGCATTTCATTTCACATTTAACGCGTAATTTTTATATTTAATAAACGTTATCGCGTGAGTTTTTATTTTAAATATTTAATCCGTTACTTTCAAAAATGATCCCGATATATTTTTATACTTACATTTAGTTGTAAAAACTATATTTTGAGTTTAACTAGTGTTTTGAATTTATTTGGTATATAATTCGTTAAATTTATATTATTACGACGTGTTTCTTAAAAACTATACGATAATTTTTATATCACTCAAATTTCACAAGGAATGTATTTTTACAATTTTTATTATCTCATTACATTCTACTTTGGTCAATTAAAAATTCCTTTTACCTAAAAGCTACCAAAACCTTACAAGTTATTATTATTATTTACTTACACTTTAATATATACACATTTATACTTGCAAGAAAAAAAAAATAATTGGTGAGGTACATCCCCCCCCATAACCGGTTCTAGGGGGGGAGGGTATGCAATAAATGTTGGCAAAATTTTCTTCTAACATTGATTATATATATACTTGTACTCCAACTTCATTTCATTTTTTCATCCAACACAATAATTCAAGTCTAGTAAAAATTTTGCTTCTCTCTTCTTTTCATCCTTCAAGAACCGGTCCATCATCAAGTGTTCAAGGGATCAAGAATTTTTCTTAAGCAAGTTATAAACAACCTAGTATATACTCTTTATTTGGTTTTGAAATAAAAACCAAGGGTATTTAAGTTAATCCTTGTTACTTTCACCTCATCATCTTCACTTGTAAGCATGTTTTTATCATTTTCATGTTTCCTTGTCATTTTCATATGTTTCTTTTCATTTTTGGAGCTTATATGCATGATATGTGATTTATACCATTTTTCTTGATTTATTGAGTTATATATACATATTGGTCATCCTATAAATATTCCCATGGTATTCTTTGGTCTTGATGGTGATTAGGAACCCATGACACCCTAAGAAGGTGTATGGTAGGATTAGATTAGCTTTGGAGTTGATTTGAAGGGATTAGAATAGGTTTGGTCCGAGAAAAACTATTTTCGATAACTATATAAATAGGTTCTGTCCTTATTTCGAATTTCTGGAAAAACCTACTATTGGTACGAAGTTTTGGCCTTGATATTTAGAAAATATACTTTAAAACGAATCCGTGGCCGCTTGAACGGATAAAAACGGAGTTATAACGAAGCCGTGGTGAATTTTTAAAGTTTGACGACGAAAAGTATTATTTTCAGAAAATTCAGCATACAGTTTTTACTCTATTCGGGTCAAAAACGAGCCTTAAGCTTCACAAATTATTTCGACTTATCAAAAATATATTGGTTTACTTCGATACGAAGCTAAGGACATATTATACGTAGAAAACGGATTTGAAACGACAAATATATGCACGTTTTCATAAAGTTGCCGTAACTAATATTTTCTGAAAAACTATATTATTTTTACGTTACAAGTATTTTAGTAGCTGTAACGTCCATGTTTGCGGCTATTTTTAACAAGGTTGTGAAACTTTTTGGAACGAAATGTCTTCTAGTAAAATCAAGTTCATCGGCCATATTTTTCAAAACAACAAACTGTTTGTAAAGCGGATTTATAGTGAATTAATTACGGATGTTCAAACTTGGCCGAAACTCATTTTCTGCACACAATTAGCAAAAACCACCATCTTTAGCCCTTGATATCTTTATGATCGAGACCTTTTGAACGAAAACTTCTGAACTGAAACTTCTAGATATCGATACAAACTTTCCAAAACCGTCGAGTTCGTTCTCTAACGATCGACGTACACCATTTTACGACTAGATTTCCAAAGCCATTTTTGTTAATTTCATGATATTTCCGACGACATTGTTTTGCGACGAAAAGTGATAATTTCACCATAAATCATTATAAAACCATTGTAGGATGACATTTTGACGTAAATACTTGAAAAGTGATTTTTGATTGGTCAAGACGTCAAAAGAGTATTTTTCGACGACAAGTATTATTTTCAAAACTCACAAATGGTATAAATAACATACGAAATGCATGCATAACATTACATTGCAACTCATGACATATCATATCATTCGTAATAGGTCCCGGTTGACACATCACATTATACCTCGGTGTACTCACTTTTGTCATCGCCTCAGTTTACCAAGTGAGTAATCACATCCCCTTTTTACCGTTTTACTATATTTTGGGGCTGAATGCATGAACCATACTTGAATTAAATTGATCCTTACAATTGTGAACTCTTTTGACTTGAATATTTGAACTCGAATCAATCCTTGAACTTAATTACGAAATTATGACTTATTTGAACTTATTGAACCGTACGTGTTATGACCTTGTCCTAAAGTCTCCAATGTTCGGAGCATCACTATAAAGTCTCCCTTGTTCGGAGCATCACTATATAGACACCTTTGTTCGTAGTGTATCTTTGGGAAGAGGCTCCCAGTGTATCTTTGGGAAGAGGCACCCAGTGTATCTTTGGGAAGAGGCACCCAGTAGGTCTTTGGGAAGAGGCACCCAGTATAACTTTGGGTAGTGGCACCCAGCTTAATTTGGTTTCATCGGTAGCATTCCTGAATTATTATATTCGTGGTACTATATTGGGAACTATTATGACCACTTACACTTGATTACTTGACGCGCTATAATTTTTGTGCAATGGGTTGTGTACACACAGGTTGCAAGTTTTGTATGGGCGGAATTTGGAACTGAGTGGATACACAATGCCTTTGCTTTGAGAACTATTTTTCGTTGACCGAAAGCTTTGTATATTTTTCTTACGAGTTTTCTTATTTCACTAAACGTGTTTACTCACCAACTATTTTCATAGTTGACCCGTTTTTCCCTCATGCATTTCAGGTGATCGTTGGTAAGTTTTTCTATCAAGTCTTGCATAAAGAAGTTTTCACTGGTCGCTACAAGTCGTATGTAATAAAACTCAATATTTTGGAATCTAAACTTTGTAATATATTTGCCGATGACGGCTAAACTAGTATTGTAATGGAGTATTATTTCTTTTTTAATCTTAATGTTGGTATGTTCTATTATTTTGTGCTTATGTTCCCTTCCGTTACACCTCGTGTTTCCGCCTCCGGCGAGGGTGTGACAGATTGGTACCAGAGCCAAAGGTTATAGAGAATGCCGATTTTTCAAAAATAAAAATCACAGCTATAACCGGAAAAATTTTTATTTTATTTTATTAAACATTGAACATCATCCGAGTCAACTAGTCCTATCGTTGCGTCGTTACTCATAAATTATACATAGCCTGATCAACTATGTCTAATTTTTGAAGAACCATGCAATGATAAGAGTAGTAATTTTAAATCATGTTTAGTCGAGTCTTTAGAGTCTGGTCACCTGAAGTTGCATTGGTCGGGTGGGTATGCATGGCATGTTTTTACGTTCACGTCTACATTACCGTACCTTGTTCATGTCTTCTCTTTTCCATCTTTCGACTTGTTAGACATAGCATGTCTCTGTTCCTGTCATGTTTCGATCACTATAACACATTACCACCGTTCTGCACCTCATCTGACTTCGTTAGAATGTCGTTTACTCAACCCGATGTTTTGGTCCTCTGTAGGATCATGGCTGCAAGAAACACACGCTCAGGAGGTAACAACAACGGCAACTCAAACAACAATGACAATCCAGACAACAACGCTGCTGGAATAGCGGATCTACTCACCCAAATTATAACACATCTCGATGCTAGACGAACCAACAATGGAGAAGGTTCTTCAAACGCTGGTCAAGGATGCAGCTACAAAACTTTCATGACATGTAAGCCAATGGAATTTCATGGTACTGAGGGTGCCATTGGACTGCTAACCTGGTTCGAGAATGTTGAGTCGAAGCTTAGTATCACGAAATGTGCTGAAGGAAACAAGGTTGAGTTCTCTGCTGGTCTACTACAGGGTCGAGCATTGACCTGGTGGAACAACCAACTACAGACTAGAGGAAGAGGGGCTGCAAATGCACTATCTTGGGAAGCGTTCAAGAAACTACTAACTGATGAGTACTGCAGAAAAGATGAAGTGCAGAAATTGGAAGAAGAATTTTGGAACCACTTGATGGTAGGAGTAGAGATCGACAAGTACACGATCCGGTTCCACGAGTTAACTAGGATGGTTCCTCACATGGTTTCCACTGTGGAGAAGTTGATTGACCGATATATATGGGGATTGATACCAGAAATTAGGAGAGATGTCACTTCGTCGAAACCAACCACTCTGCAAGCCGCTGTGAGTATGGCGTATCGCTTGACGAATGATGTGATCAGGTCTGGAGAACTAGCAAAAGCAAACGACAATGGACGAAAGCGACAGGAGGATCACCAGGGAAACCGAGACCAGAATCAGCAAAACAAGAGGCAGCGAATAACCCAGAACTATGGAGCGACCACCCAGGAGCGCAAAGGATATGCAGGTCCACATCCTTTGTGCACTCGATGTAATTACCATCACTTAGGAGACTGCCGAAGGTGCGACAAATGTGGACAGACGGGCCACTTCGCTCGAAATTGCTCAAACAGAACTGGGAATCAAGGACAGAGAAAAGCATGTTACGAGTGTGGAAGTCTAGATCACCTTCGCAATACCTGTCCAAAGCTGAAAAGAACTCCCAATCAAGGAGGAAATCGTCCAAACCTGGCGTTGGCAATAGAAGGCCCACAAGATCAGGACATTGAAATTCCTCCCGCACGTGGTCGAGCATTCTATCTGGGTACCGAGGAAGCCCGCAACGCGTAACGGGTACATTCCTTTGAACAATTACCTTATTTCTGTACGACATAATTTTGAGTGCATAACTTCCTTCCAATTCTTACCACGTTCACGACTTTGATTAATTTGAGACCTATTGATATCGACCTTAGTTGTTATATATTTTGTTGATTTGATTTGATTTGTGTAAGCAAATCCAATATCGAGCGAATCTTTCAAAAGACTTCATTCAAGGATGTTGATTCCTATCTTTCTAACAACTTGTTTCCTAGCTTGGTCTAGTGACAGTTCTTGTTTGATGAGTTGCGAAAATCAAGCTAAGAGACAAGTTTACTCAAGTCGGTTTAGTTTAATCTCATGACAGTTCTTGTTTGATGAGTTGTGGGATTAAATTAGAATCGACTACATAAAGGTCTTTTGAGAGCTACGTTCGATATTGGGCAAGTTTACCCTATCCAATCTAATCACGGGCACGTACTTAGTTGAATGGGGAACCTGTACGCATGGGCATTGATATGATCATTTAGACTGTTCGTACGAGCATGAACTTTTAGAACTCTTGTCGAGGTTCGGACCATAGTATCGTTAATCGAATCACGGGGACGTGATTCCGCTGACATGGGAAGAATGTCACAATTCTCAAATTCCGGTCATTTCTTAAATTAAATATGCATCATATTAATTCATTCATGGCATTTCATTTCACATTTAACGCGTAATTTTTATATTTAATAAACGTTATCGCGTGAGTTTTTATTTTAAATATTTAATCCGTTACTTTCAAAAATGATCCCGATATATTTTTATACTTACATTTAGTTGTAAAAACTATATTTTGAGTTTAACTAGTGTTTTGAATTTATTTGGTATATAATTCGTTAAATTTATATTATTACGACGTGTTTCTTAAAAACTATACGATAATTTTTATATCACTCAAATTTCACAAGGAATGTATTTTTACAATTTTTATTATCTCATTACATTCTACTTTGGTCAATTAAAAATTCCTTTTACCTAAAAGCTACCAAAACCTTACAAGTTATTATTATTATTTACTTACACTTTAATATATACACATTTATACTTGCAAGAAAAAAAAAATAATTGGTGAGGTACATCCCCCCCCATAACCGGTTCTAGGGGGGAGGGTATGCAATAAATGTTGGCAAAATTTTCTTCTAACATTGATTATATATATACTTGTACTCCAACTTCATTTCATTTTTTCATCCAACACAATAATTCAAGTCTAGTAAAAATTTTGCTTCTCTCTTCTTTTCATCCTTCAAGAACCGGTCCATCATCAAGTGTTCAAGGGATCAAGAATTTTTCTTAAGCAAGTTATAAACAACCTAGTATATACTCTTTATTTGGTTTTGAAATAAAAACCAAGGGTATTTAAGTTAATCCTTGTTACTTTCACCTCATCATCTTCACTTGTAAGCATGTTTTTATCATTTTCATGTTTCCTTGTCATTTTCATATGTTTCTTTTCATTTTTGGAGCTTATATGCATGATATGTGATTTATACCATTTTTCTTGATTTATTGAGTTATATATACATATTGGTCATCCTATAAATATTCCCATGGTATTCTTTGGTCTTGATGGTGATTAGGAACCCATGACACCCTAAGAAGGTGTATGGTAGGATTAGATTAGCTTTGGAGTTGATTTGAAGGGATTAGAATAGGTTTGGTCCGAGAAAAACTATTTTCGATAACTATATAAATAGGTTCTGTCCTTATTTCGAATTTCTGGAAAAACCTACTGTTGGTACGAAGTTTTGGCCTTGATATTTAGAAAATATACTTTAAAACGAATCCGTGGCCGCTTGAACGGATAAAAACGGAGTTATAACGAAGCCGTGGTGAATTTTTAAAGTTTGACGACGAAAAGTATTATTTTCAGAAAATTCAGCATACAGTTTTTACTCTATTCGGGTCAAAAACGAGCCTTAAGCTTCACAAATTATTTCGACTTATCAAAAATATATTAGTTTACTTCGATACGAAGCTAAGGACATATTATACGTAGAAAACGGATTTGAAACGACAAATATATGCACGTTTTCATAAAGTTGCCGTAACTAATATTTTCTGAAAAACTATATTATTTTTACGTTACAAGTATTTTAGTAGCTGTAACGTCCATGTTTGCGGCTATTTTTAACAAGGTTGTGAAACTTTTTGGAACGAAATGTCTTCTAGTAAAATCAAGTTCATCGGCCATATTTTTCAAAACAACAAACTGTTTGTAAAGCGGATTTATAGTGAATTAATTACGGATGTTCAAACTTGGCCGAAACTCATTTTCTGCACACAATTAGCAAAAACCACCATCTTTAGCCCTTGATATCTTTATGATCGAGACCTTTTGAACGAAAACTTCTGAACTGAAACTTCTAGATATCGATACAAACTTTCCAAAACCGTCGAGTTCGTTCTCTAACGATCGACGTACACCATTTTACGACTAGATTTCCAAAGCCATTTTTGTTAATTTCATGATATTTCCGACGACATTGTTTTTCGACGAAAAGTGATAATTTCACCATAAATCATTATAAAACCATTGTAGGATGACATTTTGACGTAAATACTTGAAAAGTGATTTTTGATTGGTCAAGACGTCAAAAGAGTATTTTTCGACGACAAGTATTATTTTCAAAACTCACAAATGGTATAAATAACATACGAAATGCATGCATAACATTACATTGCAACTCATGACATATCATATCATTCGTAATAGGTCCCGGTTGACACATCACATTATACCTCGGTGTACTCACTTTTGTCATCGCCTCAGTTTACCAAGTGAGTAATCACATCCCCTTTTTACCGTTTTACTATATTTTGGGGCTGAATGCATGAACCATACTTGAATTAAATTGATCCTTACAATTGTGAACTCTTTTGACTTGAATATTTGAACTCGAATCAATCCTTGAACTTAATTACGAAATTATGACTTATTTGAACTTATTGAACCGTACGTGTTATGACCTTGTCCTAAAGTCTCCAATGTTCGGAGCATCACTATAAAGTCTCCCTTGTTCGGAGCATCACTATATAGACACCTTTGTTCGTAGTGTATCTTTGGGAAGAGGCTCCCAGTGTATCTTTGGGAAGAGGCACCCAGTGTATCTTTGGGAAGAGGCACCCAGTAGGTCTTTGGGAAGAGGCACCCAGTATAACTTTGGGTAGTGGCACCCAGCTTAATTTGGTTTCATCGGTAGCATTCCTGAATTATTATATTCGTGGTACTATATTGGGAACTATTATGACCACTTACACTTGATTACTTGACGCGCTATAATTTTTGTGCAATGGGTTGTGTACACACAGGTTGCAAGTTTTGTATGGGCGGAATTTGGAACTGAGTGGATACACAATGCCTTTGCTTTGAGAACTATTTTTCGTTGACCGAAAGCTTTGTATATTTTTCTTACGAGTTTTCTTATTTCACTAAACGTGTTTACTCACCAACTATTTTCATAGTTGACCCGTTTTTCCCTCATGCATTTCAGGTGATCGTTGGTAAGTTTTTCTATCAAGTCTTGCATAAAGAAGTTTTCACTGGTCGCTACAAGTCGTATGTAATAAAACTCAATATTTTGGAATCTAAACTTTGTAATATATTTGCCGATGACGGCTAAACTAGTATTGTAATGGAGTATTATTTCTTTTTTAATCTTAATGTTGGTATGTTCTATTATTTTGTGCTTATGTTCCCTTCCGTTACACCTCGTGTTTCCGCCTCCGGCGAGGGTGTGACAGATTGGTACCAGAGCCAAAGGTTATAGAGAATGCCGATTTTTCAAAAATAAAAATCACAGCTATAACCGGAAAAATTTTTATTTTATTTTATTAAACATTGAACATCATCCGAGTCAACTAGTCCTATCGTTGCGTCGTTACTCATAAATTATACATAGCCTGATCAACTATGTCTAATTTTTGAAGAACCATGCAATGATAAGAGTAGTAATTTTAAATCATGTTTAGTCGAGTCTTTAGAGTCTGGTCACCTGAAGTTGCATTGGTCGGGTGGGTATGCATGGCATGTTTTTACGTTCACGTCTACATTACCGTACCTTGTTCATGTCTTCTCTTTTCCATCTTTCGACTTGTTAGACATAGCATGTCTCTGTTCCTGTCATGTTTCGATCACTATAACACATTACCACCGTTCTGCACCTCATCTGACTTCGTTAGAATGTCGTTTACTCAACCCGATGTTTTGGTCCTCTGTAGGATCATGGCTGCAAGAAACACACGCTCAGGAGGTAACAACAACGGCAACTCAAACAACAATGACAATCCAGACAACAACGCTGCTGGAATAGCGGATCTACTCACCCAAATTATAACACATCTCGATGCTAGACGAACCAACAATGGAGAAGGTTCTTCAAACGCTGGTCAAGGATGCAGCTACAAAACTTTCATGACATGTAAGCCAATGGAATTTCATGGTACTGAGGGTGCCATTGGACTGCTAACCTGGTTCGAGAATGTTGAGTCGAAGCTTAGTATCACGAAATGTGCTGAAGGAAACAAGGTTGAGTTCTCTGCTGGTCTACTACAGGGTCGAGCATTGACCTGGTGGAACAACCAACTACAGACTAGAGGAAGAGGGGCTGCAAATGCACTATCTTGGGAAGCGTTCAAGAAACTACTAACTGATGAGTACTGCAGAAAAGATGAAGTGCAGAAATTGGAAGAAGAATTTTGGAACCACTTGATGGTAGGAGTAGAGATCGACAAGTACACGATCCGGTTCCACGAGTTAACTAGGATGGTTCCTCACATGGTTTCCACTGTGGAGAAGTTGATTGACCGATATATATGGGGATTGATACCAGAAATTAGGAGAGATGTCACTTCGTCGAAACCAACCACTCTGCAAGCCGCTGTGAGTATGGCGTATCGCTTGACGAATGATGTGATCAGGTCTGGAGAACTAGCAAAAGCAAACGACAATGGACGAAAGCGACAGGAGGATCACCAGGGAAACCGAGACCAGAATCAGCAAAACAAGAGGCAGCGAATAACCCAGAACTATGGAGCGACCACCCAGGAGCGCAAAGGATATGCAGGTCCACATCCTTTGTGCACTCGATGTAATTACCATCACTTAGGAGACTGCCGAAGGTGCGACAAATGTGGACAGACGGGCCACTTCGCTCGAAATTGCTCAAACAGAACTGGGAATCAAGGACAGAGAAAAGCATGTTACGAGTGTGGAAGTCTAGATCACCTTCGCAATACCTGTCCAAAGCTGAAAAGAACTCCCAATCAAGGAGGAAATCGTCCAAACCTGGCGTTGGCAATAGAAGGCCCACAAGATCAGGACATTGAAATTCCTCCCGCACGTGGTCGAGCATTCTATCTGGGTACCGAGGAAGCCCGCAACGCGTAACGGGTACATTCCTTTGAACAATTACCTTATTTCTGTACGACATAATTTTGAGTGCATAACTTCCTTCCAATTCTTACCACGTTCACGACTTTGATTAATTTGAGACCTATTGATATCGACCTTAGTTGTTATATATTTTGTTGATTTGATTTGATTTGTGTAAGCAAATCCAATATCGAGCGAATCTTTCAAAAGACTTCATTCAAGGATGTTGATTCCTATCTTTCTAACAACTTGTTTCCTAGCTTGGTCTAGTGACAGTTCTTGTTTGATGAGTTGCGAAAATCAAGCTAAGAGACAAGTTTACTCAAGTCGGTTTAGTTTAATCTCATGACAGTTCTTGTTTGATGAGTTGTGGGATTAAATTAGAATCGACTACATAAAGGTCTTTTGAGAGCTACGTTCGATATTGGGCAAGTTTACCCTATCCAATCTAATCACGGGCACGTACTTAGTTGAATGGGGAACCTGTACGCATGGGCATTGATATGATCATTTAGACTGTTCGTACGAGCATGAACTTTTAGAACTCTTGTCGAGGTTCGGACCATAGTATCGTTAATCGAATCACGGGGACGTGATTCCGCTGACATGGGAAGAATGTCACAATTCTCAAATTCCGGTCATTTCTTAAATTAAATATGCATCATATTAATTCATTCATGGCATTTCATTTCACATTTAACGCGTAATTTTTATATTTAATAAACGTTATCGCGTGAGTTTTTATTTTAAATATTTAATCCGTTACTTTCAAAAATGATCCCGATATATTTTTATACTTACATTTAGTTGTAAAAACTATATTTTGAGTTTAACTAGTGTTTTGAATTTATTTGGTATATAATTCGTTAAATTTATATTATTACGACGTGTTTCTTAAAAACTATACGATAATTTTTATATCACTCAAATTTCACAAGGAATGTATTTTTACAATTTTTATTATCTCATTACATTCTACTTTGGTCAATTAAAAATTCCTTTTACCTAAAAGCTACCAAAACCTTACAAGTTATTATTATTATTTACTTACACTTTAATATATACACATTTATACTTGCAAGAAAAAAAAAATAATTGGTGAGGTACATCCCCCCCCATAACCGGTTCTAGGGGGGAGGGTATGCAATAAATGTTGGCAAAATTTTCTTCTAACATTGATTATATATATACTTGTACTCCAACTTCATTTCATTTTTTCATCCAACACAATAATTCAAGTCTAGTAAAAATTTTGCTTCTCTCTTCTTTTCATCCTTCAAGAACCGGTCCATCATCAAGTGTTCAAGGGATCAAGAATTTTTCTTAAGCAAGTTATAAACAACCTAGTATATACTCTTTATTTGGTTTTGAAATAAAAACCAAGGGTATTTAAGTTAATCCTTGTTACTTTCACCTCATCATCTTCACTTGTAAGCATGTTTTTATCATTTTCATGTTTCCTTGTCATTTTCATATGTTTCTTTTCATTTTTGGAGCTTATATGCATGATATGTGATTTATACCATTTTTCTTGATTTATTGAGTTATATATACATATTGGTCATCCTATAAATATTCCCATGGTATTCTTTGGTCTTGATGGTGATTAGGAACCCATGACACCCTAAGAAGGTGTATGGTAGGATTAGATTAGCTTTGGAGTTGATTTGAAGGGATTAGAATAGGTTTGGTCCGAGAAAAACTATTTTCGATAACTATATAAATAGGTTCTGTCCTTATTTCGAATTTCTGGAAAAACCTACTGTTGGTACGAAGTTTTGGCCTTGATATTTAGAAAATATACTTTAAAACGAATCCGTGGCCGCTTGAACGGATAAAAACGGAGTTATAACGAAGCCGTGGTGAATTTTTAAAGTTTGACGACGAAAAGTATTATTTTCAGAAAATTCAGCATACAGTTTTTACTCTATTCGGGTCAAAAACGAGCCTTAAGCTTCACAAATTATTTCGACTTATCAAAAATATATTAGTTTACTTCGATACGAAGCTAAGGACATATTATACGTAGAAAACGGATTTGAAACGACAAATATATGCACGTTTTCATAAAGTTGCCGTAACTAATATTTTCTGAAAAACTATATTATTTTTACGTTACAAGTATTTTAGTAGCTGTAACGTCCATGTTTGCGGCTATTTTTAACAAGGTTGTGAAACTTTTTGGAACGAAATGTCTTCTAGTAAAATCAAGTTCATCGGCCATATTTTTCAAAACAACAAACTGTTTGTAAAGCGGATTTATAGTGAATTAATTACGGATGTTCAAACTTGGCCGAAACTCATTTTCTGCACACAATTAGCAAAAACCACCATCTTTAGCCCTTGATATCTTTATGATCGAGACCTTTTGAACGAAAACTTCTGAACTGAAACTTCTAGATATCGATACAAACTTTCCAAAACCGTCGAGTTCGTTCTCTAACGATCGACGTACACCATTTTACGACTAGATTTCCAAAGCCATTTTTGTTAATTTCATGATATTTCCGACGACATTGTTTTTCGACGAAAAGTGATAATTTCACCATAAATCATTATAAAACCATTGTAGGATGACATTTTGACGTAAATACTTGAAAAGTGATTTTTGATTGGTCAAGACGTCAAAAGAGTATTTTTCGACGACAAGTATTATTTTCAAAACTCACAAATGGTATAAATAACATACGAAATGCATGCATAACATTACATTGCAACTCATGACATATCATATCATTCGTAATAGGTCCCGGTTGACACATCACATTATACCTCGGTGTACTCACTTTTGTCATCGCCTCAGTTTACCAAGTGAGTAATCACATCCCCTTTTTACCGTTTTACTATATTTTGGGGCTGAATGCATGAACCATACTTGAATTAAATTGATCCTTACAATTGTGAACTCTTTTGACTTGAATATTTGAACTCGAATCAATCCTTGAACTTAATTACGAAATTATGACTTATTTGAACTTATTGAACCGTACGTGTTATGACCTTGTCCTAAAGTCTCCAATGTTCGGAGCATCACTATAAAGTCTCCCTTGTTCGGAGCATCACTATATAGACACCTTTGTTCGTAGTGTATCTTTGGGAAGAGGCTCCCAGTGTATCTTTGGGAAGAGGCACCCAGTGTATCTTTGGGAAGAGGCACCCAGTAGGTCTTTGGGAAGAGGCACCCAGTATAACTTTGGGTAGTGGCACCCAGCTTAATTTGGTTTCATCGGTAGCATTCCTGAATTATTATATTCGTGGTACTATATTGGGAACTATTATGACCACTTACACTTGATTACTTGACGCGCTATAATTTTTGTGCAATGGGTTGTGTACACACAGGTTGCAAGTTTTGTATGGGCGGAATTTGGAACTGAGTGGATACACAATGCCTTTGCTTTGAGAACTATTTTTCGTTGACCGAAAGCTTTGTATATTTTTCTTACGAGTTTTCTTATTTCACTAAACGTGTTTACTCACCAACTATTTTCATAGTTGACCCGTTTTTCCCTCATGCATTTCAGGTGATCGTTGGTAAGTTTTTCTATCAAGTCTTGCATAAAGAAGTTTTCACTGGTCGCTACAAGTCGTATGTAATAAAACTCAATATTTTGGAATCTAAACTTTGTAATATATTTGCCGATGACGGCTAAACTAGTATTGTAATGGAGTATTATTTCTTTTTTAATCTTAATGTTGGTATGTTCTATTATTTTGTGCTTATGTTCCCTTCCGTTACACCTCGTGTTTCCGCCTCCGGCGAGGGTGTGACAAATAACAAAATCATGATGCGCTTGTATGATCTGAGAGAACCATGAACCCACTGCCAGATTAAAATGGAACCTATTCTTGGTATCTTCATCCTGGAACACAATCATAACCCACAAACCTCCCATATACTTAAGTACAAAATTCGCAAATCCTTCTTTAACTAAAACAACCTTTAAGTTAGTTAAGGACGCGAACTCCTTCACCTTCCCCAACAAACATAACAAAAAATCATCTTGCTTCAAGCACGAGTCATACAACACCATTGTAGGCCTATCTTCCATGACCTCCTTCTGACTTGTATTTCCTTTAACAACGTAAGCATACGAATTAATCGTACTCTTTATCCCCTCACCATTCTTAGTACCACCGTAACCAGACACGTTCGCCCCCTTATCATTAGGTAACATAACCTTTCTTAAAAGTTGTTAATGGACTGTTTACGACATTTTCCTCAATTATTGTTCCCTAGATCTCTACATATTAGGACATTAATTGAACACAGTTACGACTATTTCATTCAAAATCATTATAGTGTTTGATTTCGTATACGTCTTAATTGGTTCTACTTTTGTTTGTTAAATGTTACCTTTCACCAAGGACAAAGTGTTTGACCAATATTACCATAGCTGAAGGACTGTTTTTTAGCGACAAAAAGTATAGCTTTTCTTAGGGTGGTGGCAACGGCTTCGGGTTGAGGAGCGGGTTGGCCTAGCCCGCGCGGCTACACCGCCGCCACCATCGAGGGATGGAGCGGGCTCACCTTGCAGCGGGGAAGTTCACCGAGACGGGCTAAGCAAAAATTTGTATGTTTTTTATAAGAATAATAAATGATACTCCGTAGATGGTGAAGGATGGTGAGGGCTAGGGATACATGGTTGCCACTAAAAATCTATGGTGAAGGATGGTGAAGGATGAAGATGAGTTGGAAGAATGTTATTGGTGGATAGTGAAGGATGGTGAAGGATGGTGAGGGAGGGTTGCCACCACCCTTAAGAACATCTTAAAGAAAAGATGGAGAGCAACTAGAGAGTAGAGACCCAAAAGGTTTTTAACAAATAGCGATAAGAAAACAAAGAAAAAAATACTAGAACCAAACAAAAACCAAACTGCTTGAAACAATAATCTAAATTTGAGCTAACGAGAGTCAAGGACCGCGTCGCCGTAACTCTTGCGAACCCAAAATAGTGATTCTCCATCTGAAGAAGAACATTTGATTTGAGAAACACATCCGAAAAGTTTAAATTTATTTTTTATAATAAGAAATATTGAGATGGCGTTTAGTTGAAAACATTTTCTTTCATTTCTTATTTTTTGTTTTGTAAGAAAAGGGATGAGAGTTTTATTTCCACAAAACAATGGAAAATTTAGAAAACGCGTTTAGTTTGACAAATATGTGTTTGTGTTCTCCATTTTGCAAACCTATAAACATTTTTAGGTGTTGTTGTTTTCTCTCTCAATTCTCTATTCACCTATGTAATATTAAAAAACACATTTTCAAAACACAAAAACAAATATTATAAAATAACTAAAATAATCTAATACGAGAAAATAAAGAATTTAAAAAGTAAAATATAACATCAAATAACATGAAAAAATCTTCAAGCGACTACAATTCGACATAAAAACATTAAATTCGAAATAAAGTAAAATTTCCTATTTCATCCGTTTTATACGTTTTATCCGTTTTTGTATGTCTTTATCTATTTTGTACGTTTTTATATGTTTTTGAACATATTTATACGTTTTATTAGAGGTGGCAAACGGGTCGGGTTGGGTCGGTTTGAGTCATGGGTCATACAGGTCATGTTTTAAAAATGGGTCTAACGGGTCATGGGTTAGATGGTTTGGGTCGGGTCGACCACTAAATTATATTGTATTCATCCGTTTTTTTTACGTTTTTGTCTGTTTTTTTTACTCTTTCGTCTGTTTTTAGCGTTTTCGTCCGTTTTTTTAGGTTTTCATCTGTTTTATTACGTTTTCGTCTGTTTTTTACGTTTTCGCGCTTTTTTACGTTTTCGTACGATTTTTACGTTTTCGTATGTTATTTTACGTTTTCGCCCTTTTTTAACGTTTTCGTCTATTTTTTAACGTTTTCGTTCATTTTTTTATGTTTTCGTATGTTTTTTAACGTTTTCATCCATTTTTTACGTTTTCGTTTGTTTTCTTGCATTTTCGCCCGTTTTATTATGTTTTCTAACGTTTTCGTCCTTTCGTTTATTTTTTTTTACGTTTTCGTTCGTATTTTACATTTTCTTATGTTTTTTCCGTTTTCTAAATTATAGTGTTTTCATCCGTTTTTTTTACGTTTTCGTCCATTTTTTTTATGTTTTCGTATGTTTTTTTACGTTTTCGTCTATTTTTTATGTTTTCAACAAACGGAGCCTAAAAAAGTAATAAAAAGACAAAACCGTAAAAAAAAAAGGACGAAAACGTAAAAAAAGACGAAAACGTAAAAAAAGACGAAAACGTAAAAATTCAGACAAAAACGTAAAAATTAAGACGAAAATGTAAAGAATCGGACGAAAACATAAAAAATCAGACGAAAACGTAAAAAATAAACGAAAACGTAAAAGAACATATGAAAACGTAAAATAACGGACGAAAATGTAAAAAAAACTTAAACGTAAAAAGAGGTTCGATGACGTAAAAAACGGTTGAAAACGTAAAAAATCGGACGAAAACGTAAAAAATCGGACGAAAACGTTAAAAACGGACGAAAACGTAAAAAATCAGACGAAAACGTAAAAAATCAGACGAAATCATAAAAAACAGAAGAAAACATAAAAAAAAAATAGACGAAAACTTAAAAAAAATGGACGAAAACGGACAACAACGTAAGGATACAGACTAAAACGTAAAACAACGGACGAAAACGTAAGGAATCTGCCTAAAACGTAAAAAACGAATAAAAACGTAAAAATGGACGAAAACGTAAAAAAAAAAGATGAAAACATAAAAATTGAGATTAAAACGTAAAAGAAACAAACGAAAACATAAAGAATCGAACAAAAACATAAAGAATCGAACGGAAACGTAAAATATCGGACAAAAACGTAAAAAACAGACGAAAACGTAAAAAGATAGACGAAAACTGTTGGGATCACGTGTAACTATTATTCAAGTGTCGGTCATTAACTATGTAATAGGTTGCTTAATAGGCTTATATGTTTGTAATAGTGCTAGGCTTATGTAGTAAGCCCATAAGCCTATGCTTAGGCCCAAACGATCCATAGGAAGGGACTAGATGTGTTGCCCTAGCTCCCTTGCCTATAAATACATTGTAAACCCTCTTAAGAGGGTGTTGGTTCATTTCATAATACACTTAACGTTTCTTATTCTTGTGTGTGAGAAGAATCCGGTCACTCTCTCCTTCATCTCTTTCTATTTACATCTTAACATACTTGTGTGATCATATCATGGTGACCTAACAGTGGTATCAATCACCTACTAGTTGTTTGAAACGTTTTTGTTGAAGTTTTTTGGTTATACGTATAAGTTTATCTTGTTCATCACCTTTTCTTAAGCGTAAACTTTGATTTTAACACTACAATCTTGAAGCTTGGAAAGTTTTAAGCTAGGTTATTATAGTGTTTAGAATCTTAGTTTTGGCAAAAAGTTTAGAACTTTACGTGTTTCTAATCATTTTTCACTTGTTTCTTCATGTTCATCAAGTTTTACGAATAAGCATAAATTTCACTTTAAGAGTTAAAGTTCAAAACTTTATTGTTAGTTAAGTGTTATTGAACCTGTTTCATCAAAAGAATCAAGTGTACAACGCGTTTTAGAGATTAAAAAGTCGTTTTGGTCATTTCTGGTGAGTTTACGAATAAGCGAAACCCTATTCTTACGCGTAACATAAACCCTGATCTTACGAATAACAATACCCTAATCTTACGAATAAGCTTTACTAACAAGCCAGAGTTTACGAATAAGGAATCTTATGAACAATGAATTTTCTTCAGAATCTTCAAAGTTATTTGTGACTCAGTGTTTCCCTTGCTTGGATAAGCTTGTGAAACACTTCGACTTGTGGATATCTTTCTTACTTGGACAAGTTTGAAAGATTTTGGTTTTTTACCTATTCTTACGAATAAGGTCAAATTTTATGAATAAAGACTTTACGACTAAGATCATATCTTACGAGTAAGGTCCTTTATAACTAAGCTTTGATTTTACGACTAAGGTTACGTATAAGCCACAAAGTTTACGAGTAAGATCATCTTACGAGTAAGAGGCAGTTTACGAATAAGAAGCAGTTTACGAGTAAGCACCATCAACCTTACGACTAAGGAGTTTACGAATAAGGCCACTTTTCAAAAACAAATCACGTTTCAATCATCTACAAAGATCCATCATCAACACAAGTTTAAAGATGCCTCAACCTTCATATTCCAACTACTTTCCTCACCAATATCCTCAGCAGCAACAACAATATCCTCAACAACAATTCCCGCAACAACCACAACAACAAGTTTATCAACAACAACAATCATTTACACATCCACAACTACAACAATTCCCTCAACAAAACTCCCTCCACAACAACCTTAATTTGCTAACTATTTTCAATATCCACCTCATTATGCTATGCATTCATCTACTGTGACACAGAAGGAACCTCATCGGTTTGCAAAGATGTGTGAGGCTATCAGCAGTCAAGAATCCATTCATGAAGCTGGATCTCTTGATAGACCTTCAATGCTCACTCCCGGAAACTATGTGCAATGGGTCAGTCAGTTCTTTAGGTTCTGTGATCTTAAGAAACCACATGGAAAGTATTTGAAGAAGGTTATCCTTGAAGGTCCTTTTCAAATGCCAACTATGACAATTCCCAACGATCCAACGGCTAATCCACCAAGACTTGACACTACTTCCACTGTCCTTGAGTCTTAACTAACTGCAGAACAGATACTTCACCAAGAAGCTGATGAGCTCGCAATGGAATATATTCTTCTGGGATTACCCAATCCGATTCTTCGCAGTGTTGATGCTCAGAAAAGTGCAAAAGACATGTGGGAACACGTTCATCTCTTAATGGAAGGCACTGAACTCAATCGGGAGTACATGGAATCAAAACTTTACCTAGCTTATGAAATGTTCATGATTGATCCAGGGGAGTAATTAGAGTCATACTATCAATGATTCACAAACATCATCAATGATTTGGACAGACACAACATAATCTTACCCAGAATTGCTATCAACACAAAGTTTCTAAGTTGTCTTGGTCTGGACTGAGAAAAGTATGTCACATTCACCCGTCAAGCTAAGAACCTTCACAATGCTAAATATGGGTTGTTGTATGATTATCTGAAGCACCATCAAAAGGAAGTGGACAAAGATCGAGCTCTCCGTGGAATCTATGCACCTTTACCAAATGTTAATTCACTTGCTTTAATTGCTCAATCCTTTGCACCACAATTTCCACAGCAGCAACAACACCTCACTTATCCTCAACAGACACCACAATTTCCTAATCGAGTCTAGAGCCACGAGATTCATAAAAAGATCTCTTAGGAACACTTAATATTTCATCACTTGTTGTTCAACAATAAGGACACAAGTGATATATTCTAGAGTCCTTCGCAGATCTTAGCAATCTGCCGAGAACATTTATGAGAGGATTCACAATTATGATCCTCAGTGACTGAATGGAAACTCCTGCCTGGGTCAACATCAAACAACCCTGACAGCAGGTCACTTCGGTAATCCCTTGTGGGTTAGGCTTAGTGTGTCTCAAACGGTCTACAGTCGTGAGGTGATGCTTCGGTGTAGCTCAGCGACTCACCTGAATTGTAGATATACTTCGGTATATCGTGTTAGCCTTCTTGAGGGCCTCCAGATCAGGAACAGCCTTTGTAAGAATTAGAGATGTGTTTTCACACTATGCTGATAACACTCTCGACATTCGAACTTGTAAGTGCTAGAAATCCCGCCAAGGAGATTCCTTTCATGAATCGAATCCTAATGACGTGGGTCATTACTTGAATTTATTCAAAGTAATGATAATTGTCCCTCAACGGGATTCGGACGGCTGATTTGCCCAACCAAGGTGAATGAAATCAAGACATTCATCGATAAAACAATCGTAGTGGTCAATTCTTTAAGAAAATTCCACTGTGATCGATTGGTATTTTTCACTAACATATTCATGCAGGTACTAATAATTGTTACTTGGAGGAAGGACCGCACCATCTTCCCATGCTCATACTAACATCACAACACATGAAAGTTCTCTCAAATTCAAAGGCAACACAAAAGTAAAGATGATTCTTCGTCAAAGTCAAAGAATCTACAAAGTTTGAAGACTCGAGAACTACATCACATTTGGAATTCAAAATCAAAAGAAGTGTGAGCATGGTGGAGAAAGACATCGAGACACCTAAACCACAGAAGTTGACGAATGGCGGACAACAACATATGATCACCACATCCACAAAGAACAAAGAACAAATAAAACAAAAGACGTTAAAGCTGATAATGTCAAAGAATCTAAAGCATGTCTACTCATACGAAAGAAGAATGCTAGAAAGACGTCAAGCAACCATATTAACCAAGATGACCAACCCTTAGGGGGAGATTGTTGGGATCACGTGTAACTATTATTCAAGTGTCGGTCATTAACTATGTAATAGGTTTCTTAATAGGTTTATATGTTTGTAATAGTGCTATAGGCCTATGCAGTAAGCCCATAGGCCTATGCTTAGGCCCAAACGATCCATAGGAAGGGACTAGATGTGTTGCCCTATCTCCCTTACCTATAAATATATTGTAAACCCTTTTAGGAGGGTGTTGGTTCATTTCATAATACACTTAACGTTTCTTATTCTTGTGTGTGAGAAGAATTCGGCCACTCTCCCTTTCATATCTTCCTATTTACATCTTAACATACTTGTGTGATCATATCATGGTGACCTAACAAAAACGTAAAAGAACAGACGAAAACGTAAAAAAAAAGAAGACATAAACGTAAAAAAATGGTCGAAATCGTAAAAGAACGGTAAAAAAACGTAAAAAATCGGATGCAAACGTTAAAAATCAGACGAAAACGGATGTAAACGTAAAAAATAGACAAAAACGGAAAATTTGGACGAAATCATAAAAATCAGACGAAAACACCAAAAACGAATGAAAAAGTAAAAAAAAATGGACGAAAACAACGACAACGTAAGAAAACGGACGAAAACGTAAAAAACGGAAAAATGTTAAAATCGGATGAAAACGTAAAAAAAACAGACAAAAACGTAAAAAACGGAAAAATTGATAAAATCGGACGAAAACGTAAAAAAAAACATACAAAAACGTAAAAAACGGACGAAAACGTAAAAAAAACAGACGAAAATGTAAAAGAACGGACGAAAACGTAAAAAGTCAAAAGAAAACGTAAAAAGTCAGTAGAAAACGTAAAAAATCGGACGTAAACGTAAAAAACAGATGAAAACGGAGAAAAACAGACAAAAACGGACAAAAACGTATAAAACGTACAAAAACATATAAAAACGGATAAAAACTGACGAAAACGTATAAAAATGAACGAAAACGGATTGGGGGTATTTTAAAGGAAAATAGGTGAGGAAAAAAAAAATGTTTTGTAGTTTTGTGTATTAAAGTTGGAAATAGGAATTTTGTGTTTAGTAAAGAATTTTATTGGAAAACACTAATTTGAACACGATCACTGTTTTCTTTGTTTTCCACTAAATATTTTGTGAAAAATAAGGGTGTTTTTCCTCTACTAAACGCACCCTAAGGATTTGATGCATTTATTTCTGATAAACAAAATGGGCAGAAATATTGACAATATGATCCATTGGAGACTGAATTTGTTTCTGTGTTTATAGTTTGATTTGAAATACATTTGCCGGGTTCATTTTGCATAAGACAAAAGACAATATGTCTAAAACTCCCCCTTCTATTTTATAGTAGTAAGGCCTAACGGAGTGGGCATCGGGTTGGGCAGCGGGTTCATGAACCCGAGCGGCAACACCGCTCCGCCTACCTCGGGTTCGGCCTGCGAGTTGTTTTTGCGAGCTCCGAAGCCGCTTGAGAACGTTGGAAAAATTCGACCGTTTGTATCAAAGAGCCGTTTAACAACGGCTAAAACCCAAATAAAAAAAATAAATAAAAAATTTCACTCCTATTTAAACTAATATTTCACATCTATTTTCAAAATAAAAACCCACAACACACAATAATCTTTCAAAAACACTAAACTATGGATCCAAGGAGAGCTAAAAAAACTTTCACCTCGCGTCAAGGTCGGTCTCAACCATCTCTGAATCAACCAAAACAAACTCCGTTAGGATTTAGCCAATTTTATTCTCAACCATCCCCGAATCAATTTTATGTTCCACAACCCCAATCTCCACAATTTTTCCCATATAATATGGGTCCTCCTCAATTGAATCCACAACACTACAACATCACTGCTACAAGCGAGTTTTCCCCGTTCGAAAACCTTAGTGAAGACGTAGAGTACGTACCCGAAACACAACCACTACCAAATGAAGAAGACGAAGATGAGGAAGTTCAAGAAGTCGATCCTAGAGGGAAGAAAAAAGCTTTCGCCGGGAGGAGGCCCCGTGAAGTTTGGACGCCGGCACAAGAGGAGGCGTTGGCGAAAGCATGGGTTCAAATCTCCACTTGTGGTGTTGTCGGTAATGAACAAAAGTCCGACGGTTTTTGGAAACGGATTCTCGAGCATTACGAGGCAACTGTGGGTTCGAGTTCCCGAACATTTCATGCGTTGAATACCAAGTGGAGAACAATGAACACGGCCATGGGTATTTTCAACGGCTACTACCTCCAAGCGGTACATACTCTATATTTTATTTTTTACAATTACATTATTTTGTTTTTAGCTATACTTTTTTATTTTGCGTAATCCGCAGTTTTTATGTACAATTAAATTATTTTGTATATAATGTAGAAACGTGCTAAGGCTAGTGGGTGCAACGACTTGGACGTGGTGAGGCAAGCTGAAATGGATTTCTACACAGCAAGAAAAAAACAATTTCTTCATACCAGGGCGTGGGAGGTTGTCAGAGTACATGAGAAATGGACGGAGCAAGAATGTTTTCAAGATATTGCCGGTGCTGCAAGCAATTCTTCAAAAAGGAGGTCGGGGGAGTATGACGCGGCAAGCAACACCATTCCCGACATGAATGAAGACCCCACCCCTCCAATTGAATCAAGAAAAATGAAGAAGAAGCAAGTTGCATCCTCCTCGTCTATCTCAAGCGTTGCGGATGAAATCAACGCGTACACACAAAAGAAGACACAATATTTGGAAGAAAAACGCGAGATGGCGAAACAATTGTTGGCTACACAACTCGAGGGGGCGAAGTTCAAGAATGAACAACGGGAGTTGAAGTTTTTTTTGGAGCCGCATGATCACATTCGCGATCCCGCTATGTTGGAATTAATTCTTACCCAGAAACGTGAACTTGCGGCCAAACATGGATGGGCTTGCAATTTTTAAATTGTAGTTTCAAGTAATTTTAATTTCAACTTATGTAATGTTTTTTTTTTTTTTTTTTTTTTTTTAAGTTGTAGTTTCAATTTTTAAGTTGTAGTTTTTTTAAGTATTATGTAATGTTTTTTTTTTTTTTAATGAAATGGTATGTTTTTATTTTAAATATTGTATGTGATTTTATGTATTTAAAAAAAAAATGGAATTCGGGTACTAGGGTACCACTCCCACTTGTTAGGGTAGTGTTAGGGTAGTATTGGGGTAGTTTTGAGTTTGAAGGTTTTTATTGGATAGAGGTGACGTGGCACCCTTAGGGTATTAGGCTTCAAAACTTCCACTCCCTCCCCCCTTAGGCCTAACGGAGTGGGCATCGGGTTGGGCAGCGGGTTCATGAACCCGAGCGGCAACACCGCTCCGCCTACCTCGGGTGGGTTCGGCCTGCGAGTTGTTTTTGCGAGCTCCGAAGCCGCTTGAGAACGTTGGAAAAATTCGACCGTTTGTATCAAAGAGCCGTTTAACAACGGCTAAAACCCAAAAAAAAAAAAAAAAAAAAAAAAAAAAAAAAAAAAAAAAAAAAATCACTCCTATTTAAACTAATATTTCACATCTATTTTCAAAATAAAAACCCACAACACACAATAATCTTTCAAAAACACTAAACTATGGATCCAAGGAGAGCTAAAAAAACTTTCACCTCGCGTCAAGGTCGGTCTCAACCATCTCTGAAACAACCAAAACAAACTCCGTTAGGATTTAGCCAATTTTATTCTCAACCATCCCCGAATCAATTTTATGTTCCACAACCCCAATCTCCACAATTTTTCCCATATAATATGGGTCATCCTCAATTGAATCCACAACACTACAACATCACTGCTACAAGCGAGTTTTCCCCGTTCGAAAACCTTAGTGAAGACGTAGAGTACGTACCCGAAACACAACCACTACCAAATGAAGAAGACGAAGATGAGGAAGTTCAAGAAGTCGATCCTAGAGGGAAGAAAAAAGCTTTCGCCGGGAGGAGGCCCCGTGAAGTTTGGACGCCGGCACAAGAGGAGGCGTTGGCGAAATCATGGGTTCAAATCTCCACTTGTGGTGTTGTCGGTAATGAACAAAAGTCCGACGGTTTTTGGAAACGGATTCTCGAGCATTACGAGGCAACTGTGGGTTCGAGTTCCCGAACATTTCATGCGTTGAATACCAAGTGGAGAACAATGAACACGGCCATGGGTATTTTCAACGGCTACTACCTCCAAGCGGTACATACTCTATATTTTATTTTTTACAATTACATTATTTTGTTTTTAGCTATACTTTTTTATTTTGCGTAATCCGCAGTTTTTATTTACAATTAAATTATTTTGTATATAATGTAGAAACGTGCTAAGGCTAGTGGGTGCAACGACTTGGACGTGGTGAGGCAAGCTGAAATGGATTTCTACACAGCAAGAAAAAAACAATTTCTTCATACCAGGGCGTGGGAGGTTGTCAGAGTACATGAGAAATGGACGGAGCAAGAATGTTTTCAAGATATTGCCGGTGCTGCAAGCAATTCTTCAAAAAGGAGGTCGGGGGAGTATGACGCGGCAAGCAACACCATTCCCGACATGAATGAAGACCCCACCCCTCCAATTGAATCAAGAAAAATGAAGAAGAAGCAAGCTGCATCCTCCTCGTCTATCTCAAGCGTTGCGGATGAAATCAACGCGTACACACAAAAGAAGACACAATATTTGGAAGAAAAACGCGAGATGGCGAAACAATTGTTGGCTACACAACTCGAGGGGGCGAAGTTCAAGAATGCACAACGGGAGTTGAAGTTTTTTTTGGAGCCGCATGATCACATTCGCGATCCCGCTATGTTGGAATTAATTCTTACCCAGAAACGTGAACTTGCGGCCAAACACGGATGGGCTTGCAATTTTTAAATTGTAGTTTCAAGTAATTTTAATTTCAACTTATGTAATGTTTTTTTTTTTTTTTTTTTTTTTTTTTTTTAAGTTGTAGTTTCAATTTTTAAGTTGTAGTTTTTTTAAGTATTATGTAATGTTTTTTTTTTTTTTTTTTTTTTTTTAATGAAATGGTATGTTTTTATTTAAAATATTGTATGTGATTTTATGTATTTAAAAAAAAAAAAAAATGGAATTCGGGTACTAGGGTACCACTCCCACTTGTTAGGGTAGTGTTAGGGTAGTATTGGGGTAGTTTTGAGTTGGAAGGTTTTTATTGGATAGAGGTGACGTGGCACCCTTAGGGTATTAGGCTTCAAAACTTCCACTCCCTCCCCCCTAAGTGATAAAGTTCTGTTTCCCTATTAACAAAAATTTCTATGTATGCAACTGCCCCATCTATGATTTTTCTTTTCCTCTGAGAAGAAGAAAAAAAAAAAAAAAAATGAAAATGAATCATCATTCCGACTTATTAGAACACAAAACAATGAAAAATATATGAACTTTTTTTAAAAACAAAACCATATAACTTGCATTTACACTTAAACATGCCCAAGCTTTAAAATCAGTATTGTTCGATATACATTATGTATTGATTAAAGATTCACAAGATTGAAATCTTATAAGAAGAATAAAGATTGTATACAATTTGTTCAAAGTCACAAAGATTTGCAAAGATAATCGATTTATCCCTGATAAGAAACATAAATTAAAAAAATAAAGAACGTGGAAAATGAAAGAATGTCATCAAAGAAAAGAAAAAGAACACAAACAAATCCTTGTGCATCTCTCAAGAGGATGAAGATGCGTTTCATATCAATGCCGTCTCACTTGAAGATTAGTCGGACGATGAAGATAGTGACAAACATTATCAAAATCTCAAGTTATTAGGTGCTTCATCGGGTATCACATTGGACAGGAAACAACATCGATCCGAAATACATTTTTTAGCGACTTTTTGCTGGAATTGAGAGATGAAGATATATCATCTCCCAAAAGCTAGATTTTTGGAAAGATACTTCTCGAACATATGCTAACGTTTAAGTAATTGCATTGCTCAAGGCCTAATTATCACCCTATCCACAAGTATAACTTCACAATTACATGATTTTCGATGTCTTAGGCCTTCAAAATGGGTAAGCATATACAGTAATGTTGATACTTTCTATATACTTGATGCAACTGTATATGATTACCCATTTTGAGTTTTACAATAACGGAATAACCACGTATACCAACAAAACATTTAACATGCAAAATGAGACCATGAAAAATAAGATTAAAACAGTTGCATCAAGTATGTAGAAAGTATCAACATTACAACTGTTAAACCAATATTACCACTAAACAAACAAGATAACAGATCAGGGATGTAAAGAACAACAGCCAAAACTTGGAGGCACACATATGTCTAACCCATCAAACTAAAAGGACCTATTTGCAAAAGTAAAAACGCAAAAAATTTGAAAATATAACTCGTGCACCCCCATACTCCCTAACACCCTGTCCAGTCGTACACTAATCCAGCGCGTGACCCCCACGCGCCGTACCCGAAATACATCAATGAAACGGCGCACGTTTTGGCATACTTTTACGGCGGTTCATGGTGACTTCCACCGGCGCGTTACACTTACGCGCCGCCACAGGGCTTTCATACTTTGTAGTTCTTTTTTTCCTGACAATTTCTGTTGTTGCTGTGCAAGAAATCGTCACGTGGTCAACGCACGTGCCGGTCGAACCGGACATGACCGGTTCAAGGATCGAGTCGGATGTTAGTAAACCGTCTTCTGAACCGGGTTCGGATAATGTTAGGACTTTGCATTCGCGTAGGTAGTCTGATATTAGCCCATTGGTTTTGATGATTTGATTGATCTGTTGAGAAAAAATAGTAAATAATTAATACCCATCTTTACTATCTAAAATGGAAAAATGGTCAAAGGGGAAAAATGAAAACTTGAATATTGAATATTGAAAGTCAAATCTTCTTGAATTGTTGATTTAAGCAAAAACAGTCAAAGGTATTTGTGAAAAATTGAATATTGAATGTTGAAAAGTCAATTTTCTTGAATTGTTGAACGTATTGGCTGGAAATAATTCGGATGTATATAATGGAAACAATTCAGGAAACTATCGAAACAATTCAAGGCTGGAAATTGGGCAACTCTTTATTAACGGAAAGTATTGGCAGGAAATTTCGAACCCATTCAATTGAAACAATTCAAGGCTGGAAATTGGGCAACTCTTTATTAACGGAAAGTATTGGCTGGAAATTTCGAACCCATTCAAGGCTGGAAATTGGGCAACTCTTTAATGGAAATTTCAAACATCTTCAAAAATTATTTCAAACACATTCAAGGCGGGAAAAATGAAATTGAAAATTACCTATATAAATAACCCCCAACATGTTCAATTGCGTATTTCACTACAGGAAAAGGGAAATAATGGAAATGCAAAATCAAAAGAATGTTGATGATGATCTTGAGGTTAGAAAATTGACTTCTTTTTATGATCTTCATTCGCACACCTTGTGCATGAATACTTGTGTTGCTGCAAAAGATATCTTTTATTGGTGTTTATAAATTGTCATTCCGATGTAACTATGATTTCTTATTCTTCACTGTTTGTTTATATGATGTAACTCAGAATAAAATCCATTCTCTTTCGTTAGTTCTTCCTTACTCATGCACCTGTACAACAGATTTTGAGGTTCATTCTAATCTTTCATTTATCTTTTTATTGTTTTCTTTACAGCTTCTTCCCAATCCTATGATAAAGATCGTATATGCAGGAGATTAACAAGGCCAAAGTATTATCATGCAAAAATCGAGCACGGTCCAGAAACAAATAAAGATCGTATATGTATTGATGTTTTGGAGCGAGAGATTAGGAGGAATCCGATGATACGAGATGTTTCCGTATGTTCATCGGAAGTGGTTGATGATTTACACATGAAGTTACTCAACTTAGAAAACCGAGGTATATTTCTTAACTCCTAATCTGTTTTGACGTTAATTTATTCATAAATACATGTCGATTCTTGCAAGAAAATAGTGTGTTACCACTGTATAATTGTTTAGATAATTATTGGCGACTCTAGCGTATAGGTTCTATGAACAGTTTCTATAATGTGGTATAAGTTTTAATAGCACTGCATGCTGCTTCACGGCTGGAAATAGAACGAAAAGTCTCGTTAAATGGGTGGAACATGAAGTACAATGATCCAATAGTAGCATCTGAATGACTAATAATTCAAAAAAATTTATGTGTTCCTAGAGTTGCGTTTGCGCGACTACTGTTTTCTTCAGAAACAAAACTAGCCATGGAAATTGCCCATGCCCAAACAACCTCCGAGTTTCCTGGTCTCTTGGGATCAAAAGGCTCAAATGGTAATTTGAGAGAAATGGATTTGAACGAGACACCCTTGGCACAAAACAAGAGATTGCTTTCAAGAATGGAAGCCCTGTCGAGGACAGGTACATCATCTTTAAATTCATAGCGTTTACTTTTTGCGTGAAAAATGGCCAATCAGTCTTTCATTTTCCAGTTTCTCGTTTTGTTCTAACGGTGCATATTCACGGATTGAAGTTGTTGGCTGATCCAAGTGCTTTCGTACTGATTTGAATTTTTGTGTGGATGCAGTGGAGATGGGTAGGCGTTATTTCCCTCATTGTTCAGAATTTCTTGATAATTTCATGGAGGATGAGCGTCATGAACTTTTTTACATCGAAAATGGTACATTAGAAGAGCAAGAAATCCAAAGGACTCGATATGTTGAGCTTCATCGTGGTTTGTCATCATCAATGTACACACCAACAGGGAGGCATAGTGGAAAGAATAAAGCGCGAAAATACTCATAAACTACACGCTTTACGTGTTTATTTCATTAGATTTTCTGCATTCTTAAGTGCATAATCTCAGGCTTACAAAAGTGTGAAGAATTATACTTCAATATCTTGTTTAGCAGTTAGTTAATGTGTTGCAAATCCTCTTTTCGTCATCAAAGACGTTGATCTCTGGGTCGTATATTTGGAGTTGTAGTTTAAGTTTTATACCTATGTTTTCGAGGTCTCATAAGGTATCAAGACGAACTATTTTAGTGGGCATATGTGCCCTATTCATTTTATGCATTTGTACACACTAGCTAGATACCCGCGCACAGCGGCGGCGATAAATATAGTAAATGAATTGTAACTCAACTCTCCTCGCAATTCCCTACCCGCTTAGTGAATTCATTTCACAACACTCCAAATGTATATGTGTTAGTTGTATGTGTTTTTCGTATCTTTCCCGTGACATCATTATTCCCGCATATAAAAAGACATTCACAATCTCTTTCCCGTCAAACACTTTCCCAAAAGTAAATGATTTTGATAAATAAAGTTTGTATTGATTGAAATAAATGTTAAAGTTATAAAAATTTGAATCAAAATAAAATAAACCTACTAAAAATGTAAAAACTAAAAACTAATAAAAATATATCAAAATGGATGTTAAATTAAAGAGCACAAAATTTTAAAAAATATGATGAAATTAGATCATAAAAAAATTAAACGAATTAAAAGATATTTAAATTTAAAAATAAATGTGATTAATTAGTTAATAAGTGACATGTGTCACCCCATTATTGGAGCTCTTTATTTTAGTTTGTTAGAGCTCATCATTTTTGTTATTTTTTAGTTAGAGAAGTGACACATGTCACTCAATGATTGGAGCTCCTTATCTTAATTTTTTGTGAAGCCCACAACTTAAATGCTTTATATAGTAGTATAGATGTATAAAGAAAATGGAGATGAAATACAGTTTGGAAGTTGTGAAAACTGTTGTAATTAAACATATACGAGATCAATCTGTGATCCTCATGTAATCACAACATCAATTTAAGCTTACTTAATGATAGAAATGATGGAGGATTATAATTAAATGATGAAGTCATAGCATTAAGGTTCGTCGATTTTAGTAGTGATGTCAATAATCCGACGGAGGGATTTCTCTTTAATTAATGGTGCTTGACATGAGACAATATGTTCTTGACAAGATACAAGAATGGCGACCACAACCTAGGGGTTTAATATGTCATTAAGGCATACTTTACGATCCAAAGGGTTAAGGCCATGTCTAAAAGGATTTATTCTAACATTCTCCCACTTGGCCGTAAAACCATTTATTCATAAATATACATAAATATGAAAAATTATATTGGTCAATTACAAGTTTATGGGAATTACCATGATTCCATAGTAGCACCATGTTGGCAACATTAATGATATGTTGATTGACAGATTTCCTGATGAAGAGAAGGTTTACTATAGTTTTGATGAAACAGAAGATGACACCCATAACTTCTATCCTTTAGAATTCTTAAACTCACTCAACGTGAGCTAATTGCCTCCTCCATTACCTGCGTTTGAAAATTGGATGCCCGATTATTCTTTTAAGGAATCTAGATCCGGCAAATGGATTATGTAATGGCACGAGGTTGATATGCAGATATTTTGATTCTAATGTCATCAATGCCGAGATTGTTATGGGACAGCATGATAGAGTTAGAGTGCTTTTGCCAAAAATATGTCTTGTTCCATCTAAAGACGACATGTTCCCTTTAAAACTAAAGAGAACACAATTCCCTGTGCGCCTTAGCTTTGCGATGACTATTAATAAAGCTCAGGGCCAAACAATTCCAAATGTGGGTGTCTATTTGCCAGATTCTGTTTTCTCGCATACCAGCTTTATGTGGCATTGTCTCGAGGGATATCCCGTATAACAACAAAGGTATTGGTTAAACCAATCAAATATTTCCGTCAAGCAGGAACCTATACCTCATATGTCGTGTATCAAGAAGTTTTACGCGACGAATAACGTATGTTGTTAGTTAATATTTCATAATTGATCTAATGTTTTCTTTTTGAGTCTCACTAAATATTTTTATATGTCGTTTGGTACATGTTAAAATTTTTGTTAGAGTTGAATTATTAGATGTTACAACCATTTGCAATTACATTTTGAACTTTTCACGTTCTTTTGAAAGTTAAACGAAACACTTGCCATAATATCGCATATCGTTAATTGTCTACCGCTAAGAACCGCTACCGCCATGTGCGGGTACTCACCTATTACATAAAATGTAAAAAGGGTCAAAGGTTAAAATGAAAACTTAAAAATTGAATGTTGAAAGTCAATATTATTGAAACACTTTAAAATGTTAAAATTGAAATTGAATGCGTCTATCTTTACTACATGTCTATGCGTCTATGCTGTCAATATTAAAACCATGATATCAATATAATTGTTGAAAGTCAACTCTTATCTCTGCATGGAAACTATCTTTATCTTTGTATGGAAAGGCTTCTCTACAAATATAGAAACTATTGAGCTAATTGAGCTAATTGGGCTAATGAGTTAATTAAGGATATTGTCAAAAGGTAAAGATAGTTAGCAATTGATATCTTTTCGTATTATAGCATTTACATCTTCGAACTTATTTGTTCAACTTTATTTTAGTTTAATTACATAGAGTAATATAAATGTTTACATTAATGATAAGGGTACGAAGAATGTGACATAATGGAACCAAGAATGTGTTTAATTCTACTCTCAGATTTGTATAATGGTTTGATTATAACATTCTAACTTTTAAACTTTCAAACACTAATAATGAAAGGTTAACTAAATATGTTTATTTACTATATATTATTTTGTTCTTACAGTCATGAAAGTTTATGTAAGGGAAGTACTCAATCATAAATATGTAATGGCTGGAAGTATTATGAGTTGAAAATGGCTAAAATAACACGTATTTTGATTGAATACTCACTTGTCAAATAACATATTCCATGCAAGTAACCCACGATATAATTTGTCAAGTTTACCATTGACTTTGCATTTGATTACAAGTTTATAGTTGTCATATATCATTCTAACTTAGGTAATGATTTATACGTATCAAATGAAAAATGACCAATCTCTTGTCTTCAACTAAATAAGTAGTCAACATTACTCAGTTAAAGTTATTAGTTCTTTAGTTCTTTAGTTCTTATATAAGTTCTTATAAGTTATCAATTGTACGAAGTACATAAGATGGAAGCCGCTCAAGTTGATTTCGCTACAACTAACATGGAGATGGAAGTTGTTGAACCTTTTAATGCCGTTTCTTGAGCATCCAAGGTTTAAGTTGTACCTCTTTTACCTATAATCATAACATATTGTTTACGATATTGCCTAATATCTTGTATCTTACTTGTACTTGTTAGATTGACAACGAAATACTCGATGCTTTTGCTCCTACGGAAGTTGATTCTATTTTCAATCCTGCTGAAGCTTCCGTTGACGTTGAGGTAAACGTAATATACCATTTATTTATGTATTTGATGGAATTATTGGGTGTTTATCTTTTTCACGTTTTGATATTGAAATTTAGCTTATTTGGAATAGTTGCTTATAGCAATGTTTTAAAACAACCGCTTTTATAATCGTCTATGCGTCTTTCATGCGTTTTAAAACCCAGTTTTATAACCGTCTATGCGTCTTTCATGCATTTTGACCCTTTTTACATTTTATAAAACTGCTTTGACATACTTCTCTCCTTCGCCAAACCACTGCAAAAAAGTATCATGAGGGTCATTTTTATTCAACCAACAAAGCTTACTTAAAATATGATAACCAACACCATGTAAAGATGGATGGCAAAAAGGTCTAGGCTGCTGGTTGGTTAGCACTGAGCAAGTCAACACAAGTAATTCGCAGAATTTTTCAAAATGCATCACATGTGGACCATGTGGTTGATCCAAAAACATTTGTCACAATTTCTTGAATTAATATATACTTTTTAATCAAACTTAGAGGTTTTATGAACGATGAATACACTATGGGAGACTTTTAATGTTCCATCTCAAATGGGTCAAACAGGTAAAAGTAAAGATCTAGCTAAGAAGGAAATTGAACCACAGTGTCAAACCGGTTTTCTGCTTGCTATTGTCTGTGATGAATTTTTTAATGAGAGAAGTATGACACATACAAAACTTAAATAGGCCATTTAACCACAAAATTTTTTCTTAGAAAGATTGAAAAAAAAAATATTCTTCTAAGTTGGCTTGAATCGGCCGGATTTATTAAACCGGGTCAACCCGGGTTTACCAAAACCTGGCGGTTTGATCCAGTTTTAAAACAAGGAAAAAACCGGTCACTTTCGACCCGCTCACTCATCCGGTTCCCGGTTCAACCGGTAGAACCGGCCGGGCCATCCCGGGTTTTACAAACATTGGCTTATAGTTTCTACAATGGGTATTTGAATTTTATTTTATTTGAAATAGTTGAAATTTAGCTTAAAGAACTTAAGGTTTAAAAGCTCACCGGTCCAATATAGCCTTCAAATGTCTTTATTGTCATTACAATTGTTGCAATATATATATACATTAATCTCTTTCATGATAAAGATGCTACTATGATCAGTACACTCTTTCGGGTTTTGTAGCATGAAAATAAGTTCTTTGATAAGAATAGATACTGCTGTTATATTTGACTTATTTCTTCTATGAGAATTTGGATATCGAGATACAAACTAAACTTAGAAACTCTACTTCATTGTTATTCTTATGCAGATTTACCCCAAACTTTATGAGCCAATGAATATTTTCAGAAGTAGTGTGCCTTCTAACTTTGTTAACCTTAATGGCTTATGATGTAAACAATATGGGGACCCATTTTGGTTCAAAACAAAGGATTTAGGCCTTTTTTACTTGTATCATTCAAAAGTCAAACTTGCATTCCTTCTTCCGATCTATTCGTAGAACAACAAAGGTATTGGTTAAACTATTCAAAGAGTTCAGTCAAGCAGGAATCTATACCTCAAATGTTGTGTATCAAGAAGTTTTACGCAACGAGTAACATGCGTTGTTAGTTATTATTTCATAATTGATGTAATATTTATTTTAAGTTTCATTAAATATTTTTATATGTCGTTTGATATATGTTAAGAATTTTTGCTACAGTTGAATTATCACATGTTACAACCGTTTGTAATTACATTTTGATATTTTCACGTTCTATTTTGAACGTTATACGAAACACTTACCACAATATCGCATATCGTTAATTGCTGCCGCTAGAAACCGATGCCGCTAGGCACGGGTACTCGCCTAGTATAAGAAAATGGTAAAATAATTAAAGGGTATGTGGAATTTGGTTGAAATATTGAACTTGTGGGATTGTTTTATAAAAGCTGACTAAAAGGCAAAATAGGAGATTGAATAAAAATGACTAGACAAAATGGGTCCTATAAAATCTGAAAATTAAGTGAAAAAGACAAGAATTTAAACATTATACAAAAGTGACCATGAGTTGCTAAACTTAGCATGGAATCATGAGTATATGTATGATTGTTTCATATAAAAGTCAAACAGATTATGAAAATAGTAAACAAAAAAAAAATGAATGCAAATACAAAATTCGTTCCTAAACAATTTGAAACTAGTGGCAGAAAAGTAATACTACTAGTACAAGATTAGACCCAAAAAAAAAGTTGTAAAAAATTAAATGAAAATAAAAAGCAAATGTAGAGTGAAAATTGCACAGTGCTCTAAGCGTTTGACCTCTGGAAAATGTGCCACCCTTGAAAGGAACCCATTTATGATATACCAACACAATTTACCAAGCAAGATCCAATCAAATCTTTGAATTTAATACATAACAACAATTTAGGTGTTATGTTATGTAAAACACTTTTAATTTATCAAATTTTGCTAGAAAAATATGCAATAATAGTTATTAATTAATCAATCAACATTAAAAAAACATACCTTGCAAGAAATAGAGCAAAAAAGAAATGGTTCTTGAAGGCTTCTGTCACAATTTATGCAATTGCTACTTGATCTACAAGGTCTTGTTTGTAACCTTGAATGCAAGAACATAACTTTTGCCTTATTATTCTTATAAGCCTACAAAAATTCAAATAAAAAAAAAATCAAATCATTAAACAATTCAATTCCAAATTCATAAAAACTAAAACTTTAATTCAAGATTAAATTTAAACTCACTTGAATAAAAGAAGAATCCAACAATTTTTCGGCATCATCAACTCTAACAACATCATGATAAACATACCTCCTTATCTACAAAAACAGAATTTCAAATTTTAAACCAAAATTCACAAACAAATTTATATAAAAATAATTAAATTTATAAAAAATTTAACCTGTAAGAGCCTATGAGAATTATGATCAACAACACAATGATGACAAATAGCTTCACAACAATCAACACAAAAGATATTCTTTTCATTCTTTTTTGCATCTCCATGAATCATGCAAACGTTAAAGTATGTTTCTTTAAGTAAACACTCAAGCCACGTAGGCAATTCCTGCAATTTTTTATAAAACTTGTCAGCAAGATTGAAACTTTCTTACAAATTATTTAAAGATTTTAAAAACCCACCATTTTTCTTTTTGAATAATGAATTTTGGTGCAAAATTGAGTTATGCCACCATCACCGCCGGTGAGTTTTCCGGTGAGGGTTTGCAGAGAAAAAGGAGGGTAGTAGTGGAGTGTAATTTGTAGTGTAGTGGTGTGACTATGATATTTGTACGGTTGATTGGTTAATTTATAGAATTTTGGTAAATTTTTGAAAATGAATTTAATGTTTTAATTGGATTTTGTGAAGATAATAATTGGATTATTTTTCTACTAATTTTGAAAATTGATTGTTTATACATTAAAGTTGATATTTATGTTTGTAAGTATATTGTGTATTTGGTAATGTATTGATATCATAGATTAGAAACAAAATCTTTTGTTTAATATATCATCGTTTTTACATTTAGAATTATCGATGGTTGTTTAAAGCGTGAATTGTTTAAAAATTTCGACATGTAACGGTCGATATGGTCATTTGATAAAAATCATGACAAGCATTGATGCAATATGAGCTCGAGCCGACTTATTTTTAAATGAATTTAAGACCGATAAAAATTCGTATATATACTAATTATAAGGCATTTAAGCTCATTTTTTGAAAACTTAACAAGAGTAGTTCTCATAAAAGAGTGAAGTTAATACTTTGAAATGGAAATTAGAAACTAATTAATGAAATGGAAACTAATATAAATTAATACTTTCAAGCACACGATTATAAACAATAAACTAATAAATGGAATAGAAACTCGAATTCATTAGACATACACGGTTCGCAAAGTATAAATGAAAAGTTAGACAAATACAAATTAAACATACACGGTTTGAAAAACTTAGATATACACCATAAATTAATGTTTAATACTTTTAAATAATTATCCTAATCCATACTATACAAACATCATAACTTTTTTGTTACTTTTGTGGTAATTAAAAGCGGCATATAGTTATAATGATATTTGGTTAAATATTTTGTGTAACGTTTTATGTAACCAAAATATTACTATAATAATTTACTGTTATAAAAATTTTGTTGATATATACGGATACTCGTATAGATTATAAGAATTCATTTGTAGTAAAGTACACCTTAAGCTGGTGTAACCAAAAGATTTGTAAAAACCTTCCGAAATAACCAAATTGGACTTAAAATCGTTAGTTGTTTAATTTTTGAAAATCCAATTCGCTTCTCTTTCATTTTAAGTTGAAATTGAACCTTAATAACTAAACTGATTTCACTATCTTTTATACTAGTTTTAGACTCCCGTGCATGCACGGAGTTTTGAATTTAATTTTTGTTCGAGAGGTTTTGAGTGATTACGTTGCTTATAAATAATATATTTTAACTTGATTTTTTTAAATATATCTTTTTCATTTGATTTTGTTACTTTTACCATTTTACCAATATGCAAAACTGTCAGTAACCAAATAATTTTTATCAACACGCAATAACCAAAGACATTTCATAAGACACCCTTCATCAGAAATGCCTCATCAAAAACTAATCATTAAAAACCCTTAATTAGCCACGCCTTAGTCAACAACAACTCATCATAAACTCGTCATCAACAACTCCTACTAAGAAACTCTTAATCACCACAACTCATCATAAACCCGTCATACGCAACTCCTCATCAGAAACTTAAACTCAGCTACCAGAAACAAAGAAACCAACTTATTGATAATATTAACCCGTCAGAAATAAAATAAATAAAAATTTGGCCCATCAGAATCGTTTTCAAATATAGGATGTCTGTTTTAGAAATATTACTCCCTCCGTCCCAAAATTATAGTCCCCTTTTGACTTTTTTGGTCTTTCTTTTATAACTTTGACCTTAGGTATCTTTGTTTGTTTTATATAATACTTGATGCAAAATATATGAATGGATTGGGTTTTTAATGTATTTTCATTTGGTATAATTTTCATCAACTATTTTATAACATAAACACAAATATTTAAGGTCAAAGTTGAAAAAGAAAGACTAAAAAATTCAAACGGGGACTATCATTTTGGGACGGAGGTAGTAGTTATTTTCGTCAATATCTTTCTATATTTATGTTTTAGTCAACAACAACTCATCAGAAACCCGTCATCAACAACTCCTCCTAAGAAACTCTTAATCACCACAACTCATCATAAACCTGTCATCATCAACTCCTCATCAGAAACTCAAACTCAGCTATCATAAAGAAAGAAACTAATTTATTGATAATATTAACCCGTCAGACATATAATAAAAATAGATTTGGCCCATCAGAATCGTTTCCAAATATAAGATGTATGTTTTAGAAATCATAGTTATCTTCGTCGATATCTTTTCTATATTTAAGTTATGTTTCATGATAAGTTGTAAATTTGTATGGTATATATCTTTTCAAAATTATTATTAAAAATTTATCATACAACCTTTTGGAATAATGATTTGGACTTCATTATTGTAATAATATTTTTTTTTAACAAAACATAATGTTTAGCATTAGTTGCAATATTTTATCGGCAATATCTTTTAAATAATCATTATTTATTAAAAACATGAAATTTCTCACATTTTTATAACAATCATGCTAATACAGATTTTCATCAGAAACAGTTGCATTCTTATTTTTAACCATCAGATCATGTTGAAATAGTAAAAAATAGTTGTTTTTTTTCTGAACATCATGGTTAATATTAACATCATTATTATCACAAAGTTCAGCATGAAAAACCTTAAATCCATTTGTAATGTACAATCAGCAGCATATTAAATTTTGAATAAATCCTCATATTTAACAAATGCATTAAACATGGTCATGATTATGATATATATCAACCAAAATACGGAGAGGGGGGGGGGGGGGGGGGCAATTATCAGAATGAAGTATACTATTGTTAAACATTTTTCTCGGCTTCAGAATCCTCATAATTTTGAATAAATTATCATATATTTTTAAAATAAAATAAATGTACTCATATAACCCGTTACATTATTAATATTTAATAAATGCATTAAACATCATCTCGGTTCTGATATATAAATCATCAACAATAATAAATAAAGTCAACATGCTCATGAGTTGTAAATATAATGCCATTAGAAACTGATTATATACATCAGAAAACAATAAAGCTTTATGAAAAACTATGATTATTTATGAGAAACCATATTTTTGCGCATTCAAATATTTTATCTTCATACACTTCATAATTTTTTTCCCTATATTCTGATATGCATTTCGAATTCCTAATTTATATATTCTTTTCATATATCAAATAAATCATTAGCAATAATGAATGAACTAAACATGCTCATGAGTTGTAAATATAATGCCATTAGAAATTGATTATATAAATCAGAAAACAATAAATATGTATGAGAAACTATGATTCTTTATGAGAACCATAAATTGACTCAATTTCTTTTCATATATTTGACACATATATTTTTCACTAAAATACAATAATCATATAAGGAAAAAATAATTTATGAGTTAGTATAATAAATGCAATTAACATCATCAAGATACGGATAAATCAATCAATATACAAGAAAATTATCATAATTAACTAAACAATTGATTTACACTTCAAAAACCTAATTTAAATATTCTATTCATAAACCTCATAATATCTTTTTTATATTTATGATGTGCACCTTGAAACCTTAATTTTCAATAAATCATCAGCAGCTTCAACAGTCTGATACTCATCCTCCTGCTCATCTTACACACTATCCAAAATGTGCATGAGATTGTCACAACACTGTACAAATTAAGATAACAATATTAATAAAACTAATATAAAATATATAGTTTTGCTAGTAGCTTACCTCAGATCTAGTGGTTTGAACCCGGAAAAATGTTTAGGCTTAGGGTCTTCTTAGTTGTAGGTTGGGTAACCAAATTAAAATATCTAAAACTTAATATTTTATCACATCTCAAGATAATAATCAAATAGTATTAGAATAACAATTATTTATATGAGATATTACCATCATCAGCAGCACCTCCATTAGAAACTCTTCACCAATATCTCTTCATCAGAACCCCGTTAAAATTTCAGTTCAACACTACCTGCATAATCATCACTCGATACAACTAAACTAATTTGAGATGCCGAAATCTTAACTTTTAATGAGTACTAATAAAATAAATTTATATTTAATAAATGAATGATTTTAAGTATGATGCCACATTACCAGACGTACGATCAAGTTGAGAAAGTGGAATTGTCTGCATACGTTTTTTCTGTGAAAAAAGAAAAAACATAAACATTAGTTAGTGAATGAATGATGAACTCATGTCTTGTTAGGGTATATATAGGTTTTATATTAGGTTTATATAAATATAAGCATGAATTTATTTTAATAGTTATCTTTATATTTTAAATTTGGTAAAGATATCACCGAAGATAATTATTTTTTTAAACCGCTGACATAATATCAAATTCCTTATTTTTAGTAATTATCTTCAATTTATATTTAGAAACAAAATCAATTTCGGATTCTGATGAGTTATAAACATTTTTTTTAAAATTTCATGACACCAAGGTTTTGTAAATCGCCCTCACTTTTTTGAAGTTTTTTTCTTCGCGATTTCGACACATCTATGTTTAGATAGCTTTTTAGAAAACTCCAATTCTGGCCCTATTTTTTCTCAATTAAAAATCCAATTGGCCAATGAGAAGGCTCGATTCGTTGGTTAATCAAATCCCTCGATTTGGTCTAAAGTGAGTTCTCTTATTATATAAATGATTATAAAGGAAAAACGCGAAAAATGAAATGTGAAAACTTAAACTAATAAAGAAAATAGTGAAAAACTTAAACTAATAAAAAATGTTGAAACAATTAAGTTTTTATAGTATTTTGTTTATCTTTTCTAGCTTAAGTTAAATCATTTTTTGATAAGTCATTTTATATAACCAAAATATCACTACAACTATCTGCCAGCATGCCGCTATAAAATATCGTTGCTTTGCACCGGGTACTCATCTAATGTTATAATATACACGAGGATTTCTACCCGCGCTCAGTTGCGGGGCGCGAGGTTTTACGCCAAAAAATGTTCGTATAAGATCTTATTTAAATTGGTTTTTATTTTTTACTCATAATATTTTTAAGAGAAAATTACCAAAAGGGGACTTTTTTCCAAGTGTGGTCCGTTTTTAAGACTTTTTTCCCATCTCTTTCCCAAAAGAGCCACGCTCAACTGCTCGACCCCATACATTTTACGACACGTGGCAATTCCCGGTACTGTTCCAATAGTACACTAAGTGTCAAATCAAATCTTAAAGAAATCTCTTGTTTTGTTTTCTTGCATAAGGTCAACGCTCAACCGTCAGCGCTCAACCGACGGTGCTCAACTGACCCCACAACTTTTCACCTAGTAAATTGGAAAAGCAAACCAAAAGATTTCCCAAATCCAAGTGATATGACAATTTTTTATTTCTTTTTTTTTTCTTTTGCCACTTTAACCGTTGAATATCATCAAAAAAAAAAAACACACACTCAACACACAGTAGCAGTGCATGGATTAGAAAGAAAAAAAAAAGTCCCGAAACTTTGATCACAACACCCGTTTTGTTGTTTAGATCATTTCCAGACCAGATCCGTTGATGTTCGACTCGATTATATGATAATGGCTTCTAGACAAGTAAGTAAAAAGTGCGATTTTCACAGTAACACATACATCTGTTTTATACCCTTTGATTTTTAATCGATTTTTTTCGATTTGTACAGTAACTTTGATTATAAATTTGTTTTAGGGTTTTTAAAAATTTTTAGGGTTATTTGATGTTTAGTGTGGTTAGAAAACCGACTACGTTATTGTTAGAAAACCGACTACGTTAGTATACATTTTTAGGGTTATTTTTAAGGGTTATTTGATGCTTATTTCTGCACAATAACCCACGTTTTTGTGCTTAACATATCTGAAATTTATTGATTATCTAAAAAATTGGACACCTACATACGTGAGATGTTTAGGTTATTAAGATATTGGTCATTAGTATTTTTTTATTGCTCATAAGTTTATAACATATGCTAATATGTGTATGCATCTAATGTTCTTTTTATTTTTTTGTGTATAGGTGTATTCTGCGAAGCTCAGTGCTAGATCAAAGTTGCACTATATCAAAACTATAAGACAAAAGTTGAGTTTCAAGCCTAATCGTCTTGAACTTTTTAAAAGCACGGTTTTTGGGAAATGGTTAGACATAAAAACATACGAGCTTGATAAACATTTGCTTCATTATTTGCTCCAACATCAACGCTTTGTTGAAAACCCTGATATAAACACTCCATTGTATTTTGATATCTGGGGAAACAACTTAGAGTTTGGTCGTGAAGATATGTGTCTAGTATTAGGTCTTCGCTTTGGTGATGTTTCTTTAGAGCAATTTAAAAAACGGGAATCTGGATTTGGTAAACGTATGCTAAGTTTTCTTAGAGAGAGGCGTAACGAGAGAATCAACAATATAAAAGCTGAACAACTAGTTAGGGTTCTTACTGATCAAGTTGAGTTTAATGAACTTTCAGATGATGATGTTGTTCGCCTTTGTCTGGTTTTGATGTTGGAGAACGTTTTTATCGGCAAACAAGAAAGAAATTTGGTGTCCCCTGAGATATTGGTTTTAGTAGATGACATTTATGCATGGAATGCATTTCCATGGGGCGAGTACATTTGGGTTGAGTTTCACAATAAGATTTGTAATGCTATCTCAAAGGTTAGAGATAGACATTTGACTGAAAAGGCTACTAAGGGCGATGGTTACATTGCAACTTATACATTGAATGGATTTGTGTTCGCTTTGAAGGTGTGTAACTATTGTTTAAATACTAAGAATTTAAATCAGTATTGTAGTAATTTTTTATGCTAATAGTAATAATAATTTCTTCTGTAACACCCCGCCTTATCTGACCACAATATTGTCCGCTTTGCCCGTAGGCTCACGGCTTTGTTTTTGTGGCCTCATTTGAAGACTTCCCGGCAGGTCACCCAAGCCAGTACTACTCTCACATGAGCACGCTTAACTGCCAGTTCCTAAGAACTCCACCCGCAGTAGACCACAAAACGCGTTGTTTCATTGTAAGGCGAATGTTATCTTATGAGCCCAGCATCTCTCCAGGCCACAGCCGATGTAGGATTTGCCTAGGGTGTTACAATCACCCCCCCTTAGGGACTCATCGTCCTCGATGAGGTTTGCCCCACCATCCCGAACGGCTCAGGAGTGGCTCTGATACCATAATTGTAACACCCCAACCCGACAAGGGTAAAGATATCACAAATACAGTTTCGTATCAGAACCTTTAGTACTATACAATAGCGGAAACCTTTACAAAATATTCAAAAAGAAAACATAAATAGCTAAACTTCAAAACAAATCTAAAATCTCTATGGTCAAATCTTGCTCTCAGCTCTACTCTCAAACCCAGATCAGCTATCCCATAAGCTTATCTTGAATACCTAACAACCTGCCGCAGGAAAAGAAAATGCGGCTGAGCTTACAAAGCCCAGTGAACAGATATAACAAAACGAAAGCAAACAATTATACAAATAACAAAATCGCAACGAAATGAGATTACTGAATCAGTTAGGATTCTGCGGAAGCACAAATATACAGAAATCCAAAAGAAACACATAACATTTTAAACACCTCATAGCACATTAACGACACAAATGCAAACACTTCAGAATAACCAGACACTTAACATATCAAGACAATAGATTACATATAAACCAAACGAAAAGTCTAAAGACTAACGAAAAAAATTCCTAGAAAATAATCATGGCATTCATACAAATCAATTAACCTACATTAACATACTTAACTCAACATTGTAGCAGCGGAAATAGCAGTCAACACATAGTAGTCACACATACCAATGAGAACACCTTACAAAAACTATAATTAAATGAACTAGAAGCATAACATAGCAGATAGTAAGTTAACAGGCCAAACATTATAAATTAAACCATTTTCCCAGATCAAACTTTAGTATAAGCAGAATTTAAACATGGCAGGTTACACATACAGACAGAAAACACAGTAGACAAACTATAACTCAATAGACAAAGACATAACATAGCCATTAGCAACTATCAGAACATAAATCACATGCTAAACCAGTTCTCAGATCAAATCCTAACATCAGCAAAGTTTTAACATAGCAGATCAAACATAAGCAGATAGATACCCTAACGTATAGGCAAAGTTCATAAAATAACTGAACCATCATACATACTAAACTTCCAAAACACTCAATTGTACACTAGCACATTCATCTCACAGATCAACGAATTTCACATAACGATAAACTAACATAACATCAGATGACAACATGCGAAATATATTTAAACATGTTAATCATAACCTAGCATAGTAGACAGTAGTCACATAAACATACAAAAGCATAAACACCTATTAACAACATATAATAAGCCGAGCACATAATTATTAACACTTGAACATACCGAATCATAATCAGAATACTTAACATAGAAATAACAGATAAAGATTTAGTTAACTACCACGAGCCCAGAACATATCATATCAAAAACATCATAACTATATAGAAACAATCTCAGAAATAATTCGAAGTAGCTAGCTCCCAGAGTTTTGTGAAGATGCGTATTGCACACGACATCATTCATTAGACAAATCATATCGGATAATAGATCAGATCTAGGATGCATCCATACGCCCCACAAACATATATTGGTCATATAATATAACTTGAGCTCATACTAAATAACAGATAAGGGACGTGACAGAACTTCACTCTACTGCCCTAGAGTCATGTCAGAGGTGCATCACTGACACGGACATGGAACCCCCATGACTAGTTATTATTTGGCTCGGGTGTCAAACTAACTTAGGTCAAACAAATTGTCATAAATGACATAGATCATAACCAACACAAGGTCACATATAACATATCAAATAGTTCATATAAGGTTCATATTCAAATATTCAGGAGTAGAAGTTTATATCACAATCACAAATCATACATTCATATCTAGAAGTTCATAATCAAATATTCATAATCAAACATAGCAAGGTTCAACAAATGTGCATATCAAAGTCTTCCTAACATACAGTTCAAATCAAATATTGCATGGTTCAATAAAACAGAAGTTCAGATAAGCAACAGGTCAAACAATCAAGAAAGGGTTCATAGCAATGGCATCGGAAACCCTAATGAGTAAAATAGGAAAGCTAACGAAAAGAACATCATAGGAACCTTTACTGAAAAGGTCAGAATATCTGTACCTTAACGCAAATGAGAGAAAAGCAAACGAATGAGTGAACACGAAGATACAACGTCGCGTCTCCTTCAACGAATCTACACGGATTGTGATTTATTTAATACGTATTAGCATCATTAAATTATAACGGATTAATCACATTAACATTCTTAGAGTTATAAGTATATTCTCATTTTATAAGCTTCTTATGCATTTGTAAGTGTGTTACCTATTGATATCATATTTTATCTTTCAGTTTCTTTAACTCATATTCGGACCAGACTTTAGCGATTTTTATAAAATACTTACTTAGCTCAAATGAAATCAAGCAAAATCCCAGGGGTTCCCATATGAGTTAAAAGACTCTCCAAAAATTGGTGGGTTCTATTTCCATGCTAAATGGCCTACGGAAAATCATAAGTTCAGACCTATCCAGAAAGTAATCAGAAAATACACCTTAAAAGTTTACACTTATTGGACCTGTTTAGACACCTTGGAAAAATTCCCAAAACTCCCAGAAATTCATTTATGTCATAAATATCACTCCTGTAAAAGGAGAGCTCCCAATTCCTTATGGTTTGAAAATGAAAAATCAAACAATACAACTAAATTTCAGACCCGTTTTCTCAGCTTTGACACTTGATTTTGTAAAATTCAAAAATACGACTTAGACAACTCCAAATCCGACCAAACCACTTGGAAAACTTTACTAAGATATAAAATAAACTTTTCCCACAAAAACCCAGATTATTGCACTTATAAAATTTGATCTATAATACACACAAATTCGACATATGATGCTGTCCAGTTTTAGGGTTTATTAAAACCACTATAATCACATGTTTAGACCATTAATTACACTTAGGGTTCCATTCCAATTAGGGTTTCGAATTTATTAGGCATGATAACATTTATATATATGTGATTCAGTTCTCTTGTGCTCGACATACTTATGATCCGATTCAAACAATACGTATTACATACATGTTCTCTTAATATTACAAGGTTCAATTCATATGGTTGTGTTTGTTTGGTTTCATACGGTTCGGCCACAAAGAAAAGAAACACAACTCGACTAAACAAACATGATAAAATACATTAACATAAGGTGTATTAAAGGAAGACGAATAAAACATGTTATACCTTAGCTCGTGGGAACAAAACTCGACACCAAAGGTGTTTTAGTGTTCGGCCGAATGGAACAAAAAGAAAAGAAGAGGCAACAAAACTAGGGTTTCAATTTCATGTAGGTGTATTGTATTTATAGCTAGTAACATTTTAGTTTAGGGCTTTGAGGAGGGGGTTGGGTTTCGGCTTGGCCCAACCGAACACACAAACAAACGCCCATCTTGGGCTCACCAAGAATCGAAATAAGGCCCAAACGATTTAGCGAGACGTTTAACTTTCGTCGTACAAAGTCGATCACGTACACATATTAGTTAAGTTTTTAATTATTCGTAAGTTAGGTTTTAATTTCGTTAAACGAATGTAAACGTATTTTAATAATTTTGATTTCAAGGGTAAAAGGGTCTTATTATGCGTTTATATTTTTAGGGTTTTACAACTCTCCCCTTCTAAAAAGAAAATTCCGTCCTCGAAATTGAACAAGACGGAACAGAACGGCAACAATTGTGGATTTCGAAACTTCAAGGAATAAATGACGAACGCTAAACTTATCTCGAAAGAAACGGTTTACTATCGAAATCCTCAAACTCATATTTTCCAGAAATTAAAACAATAATCAAATATATACAACAGACTATCCTATATCATCAAGTAATGGCAGATAACGGATGAGATGCAGAAAATCAAACGACAATTCTAACTTATCAGGTATCTAATGATGAGGTCAATCATATGCATAGACGGAACTAATCCTAATGGTCTTACTAATCACAGATAATCAAACTAAAAGGATCTAATGTTCCTCAAACACTACACGAAATATCCTATGATCACAATAAGGGTACACGGAGATGTACACATTTAGAGCAAACATAGCAATCCATAGTTCACACAAATCATAACAATTTCGGTCAAAAGCGTACAAAACTTACACATAACAGATATCGACAAAATCTCACAAATAGGTACAAAATTTCAAACAAACATGAGGAGTGCCAAATAACAGATACAAGTCAAATCCATTCACGTATCAACCACAGGCATTTCCCCAGACGTCATATAATTTCAATAAGTTCAAATTATATGATCTCGGTATTATCACGTTGATCAGGCGTCATAATACTTGCATCACATAACAAGTTCTTATTGTCATCATATTCTGTCCCGGGTCATGGCAAACACATAACTAATATCAGAACAAAACATATCATATACAGATAACATACAGATAGCAAGTAACATACTATAACAGACCAGATCACATACATACATCATATACGACATCAAAACAACTTACCATACCATAACAAAAAGAAGGCAACCAATGCACAAAACGGTTCCTCATGACTCATTACTGACGATCCAAAAGAAAAACTGAAATATACCAGAATGCTAAACGATAAAAATTCATGATTCAAACCGAGTTCTGAACGAATCAAAGAAAAGTAATGCCGATCAAAATCACGTAGCAAGATATCAAACCGCCTCAAAACGCGTGACAAACGAATCAGAGTAACATAAGTCGCGCCCAAACCATATGAAGTAAATGAATCTTCTCAGCCACCGGTTGAATCTTGTCTCCGTCTTTTGCGTCTTTTGTTGGTCCGTCCTGCTTCCTCCAGCAGCATCCTGATGCCTCCAGCAGCACGGCAGTCGAGTGTGGCTTCTGATTCACGAACCTCTCCAGCACAGAGACTGTTGCAGCAACGCAGGGTCGGAACTATCTTCTTCTGCTTCTCGGGTAGTCTCCATCTAACGATCGACAAACGGACGAGCGAAAGCAAAATAACAAAATTCGATGCGAAGAGAGGAGGGCCAAATCAGTGAAGATAAAAGAATATCGAAGTCAAATCTGAACGACAATCAAAAGGAATCGAAAGATATCTGAACAGACGGAAACCTAATGTCTACCCAATCCTCACAGGTCATAGCCTAAGCTCTAAGGGTCCTAAAACCTAGAGCTCTGATACCATAATTGTAACACCCCGCCTTATCTGACCACAATATTGTCCGCTTTGCCCGTAGGCTCACGGCTTTGTTTTTGTGGCCTCATTTGAAGACTTCCCGGCAGGTCACCCAAGCCAGTACTACTCTCACATGAGCACGCTTAACTGCCAGTTCCTAAGAACTCCACCCGCAGTAGACCACAAAACGCGTTGTGTCATTGTAAGGCGAATGTTATCTTATGAGCCCAGCATCTCTCCAGGCCACAGCCGATGTAGGATTTGCCTAGGGTGTTACACCTTCAGATTTGGCTTTTGTAAATGATGTATATTTAAATAAAATAATCATGAGTAATTTTCAATTCTAAAGCCGTAGAGTTTAATCAAATCAACATAGCTCACTACTAATACGTTCATCACCACTTGACTTTAAAATTGCCCCAAGACTACTTCTCTATAACCACTTCTCAAAGATTACCTCCACGACGACTACTACCATTATAGAGTATATTTATTAACAATAAGATTATGATAAACTAATAATAGAACTCTACACTATTTTATAATTCAAAATCTATAAAATTAAACCAATGGGTTGGATGTTGATTCTTCTGGGATTCGGATTTGTAAAAGGCCCAAAATGTTTAGGCTTAGGGTCTTCTTAGTTGTAGGTTGGGTAACCAAATTAAAATATCTAAAACTTAATATTTTATCACATCTCAAGATAATAATCAAATAGTATTAGAATAACAATTATTTATATGAGATATTACCATCATCAGCAGCACCTCCATTAGAAACTCTTCACCAATATCTCTTCATCAGAACCCCGTTAAAATTTCAGTTCACCACTACTTGCATAATCATCACTCGATACAACTAAACTAATTTGAGATGCCGAAATCTTAACTTTTAATGAGTACTAATAAAATAAATTTATATGTAGTAAATGAATGATTTTAAGTATGATGCCACATTACCAGACGTACGATCAAGTTGAGAAAGTGGAATTGTCTGCATACGTTTTTTCTGCGAAAAAAGAAAAAACATAAACATTAGTTAGTGAATGAATGATGAACTCATGTCTTGTTAGGGTATATATAGGTTTTATATTAGGTTTATATAAATATAAGCTTGAATTTATTTTAATAGTTATCTTTATATTTTAAATTTGGTAAAGATATCACCGAAGATAATTATTTTTTTAAACCGCTGACATAATATCAAATTCCTTATTTTTAGTAATTATCTTCAATTTATATTTAGAAACAAAATCAATTTCGGATTCTGATGAGTTATAAACATTTTTTTTTTAAATTTCATGACACTAAGGTTTTGTAAATCGCCCTCACTTTTTTGAAGTTTTTTTCTTCGCGATTTCGACACATCTATGTTTAGATAGCTTTTTAGAAAACTCCAATTCTGGCCCTATTTTTTCTCAATTAAAAATCCAATTGGCCAATGAGAAGGCTCGATTTCAAAATCGAGCTCTCTCATTGGTTAATCAAATCCCTCGATTTGGTCTAAAGTGAGTTCTCTTATTATGTAAATGATTATAAAGGAAAAACGCGAAAAGTGAAATGTGAAAACTTAAACTAATAAAGAAAATAGTGAAAAACTTAAACTAATAAAAAATGTTGAAACAATTAAGTTTTTATAGTATTTTGTTTATCTTTTCTAGCTTAAGTTAAATCATTTTTTATTAAGTCATTTTATATAACCAAAATATCACTACAACTATCTGCCAGCATGCCGCTATAAAATATCGTTGCTATGCACCGGGTACTCATCTAATGTTATAATATACACGAGGATTTCTACCCGCGCTCAGTTGCGGGGCGCGAGGTTTTACGCCAAAAAATGTTCGTATAAGATCTTATTTAAATCGGTTTTTATTTTTTACGCATAATATTTTTAAGAGAAAATTACCAAAAGGGGACTTTTTTCCAAGTGTGGTCCGTTTTTAAGATTTTTTTCCCATCTCTTTCCCAAAAGAGCCACGCTCAACTGCTCAACTGCTCGACCCCATACATTTTACGACACGTGGCAATTCCCGGTACTGTTCCAATAGTACACTAAGTGTCAAATCAAATCTTAAAGAAATCTCTTGTTTTGTTTTCTTGCATAAGGTCAACGCTCAACCGACGGTGCTCAACTGACCCCACAACTTTTCACCTAGTAAATTGAAAAAGCAAACCAAAAGATTTCCCAAATCCAAGTGATATGACAATTTTTTATTTATTTTTTTTTCTTTTGCCACTTTAACCATTGAATATCATAAAAAAAAACACACACTCAACACACAGTAACAGTGCATGGATTAGAAAGAAAAAAAAAAAGTCCCGAAACTTTGATCACAACACCCGTTTTGTTGTTTAGATCATTTCCAGACCAGATCCGTTGATGTTCGACTCGATTATATGATAATGGCTTCTAGACAAGTAAGTAAAAAGTGCGATTTTCACAGTAACACATACATCTGTTTTATACCCTTTGATTTTTAATCGATTTTTTTCGATTTGTACAGTAACTTTGATTATAAATTTGTTTTAGGGTTTTTAAAATTTTTTAGGGTTATTTGATGTTTAGTGTGGTTAGAAAACCGACTACGTTAGTATACATTTTTAGGGTTATTTTTTAGGGTTATTTGATGCTTATTTCTGCACAATAACCCACGTTTTTGTGCTTAACATATCTGAAATTTATTGATTATCTGAAAAATTGGACACCTACATACGTGAGATGTTTAGGTTATAAAGATATTGGTCATTAGTATTTTTTTATTGCTCATAAGTTTATAACATATGCTAATATGTGTATGCATCTAATGTTCTTTTTATTTTTTTGTGTATAGGTGTATTCTGCGAAGCTCAGTGCTAGATCAAAGTTGCACTATATCAAAACTATAAGACAAAAGTTGAGTTTCAAGCCTGATCGTCTTGAACTTTTTAAAAGCACGGTTTTCGAGAAATGGCTAGACATAAAAACATACGAGCTTGATAACCATTTGCTTCATTATTTGCTCCAACATCAACGCTTTGTTGAAAACCCTGATATAAACACTCCATTGTATTTTGATATATGGGGAAACAACTTAGAGTTTGGTCGTGAAGATATGTGTCTTGTATTAGGTCTTCGCTTTGGTGATGTTTCTTTAGAGCAATTTAAAAAACGGGAATCTGGATTTGGTAAACGTATGCTAAGTTTTCTTAGAGAGAGGCGTAACGAGAGAATCAGCAATATAAAAGCTGAACAACTAGTTAGGGTTCTTACTGATCAAGTTGAGTTTAATGAACTTTCAGATGATGATGATGTTCGCCTTTGTCTGGTTCTAATGTTGGAGAACGTTTTTATCGGCAAACAGGAAAGAAATTTGGTGTCCCCTGAGATATTGGTTTTAGTAGATGACATTTATGCATGGAATGCATTTCCATGGGGCGAGTACATTTGGGTTGAGTTTCACAATAAGATTTGTAATGCTATCTCAAAGGTTAGAGATAGACATTTGACTGAAAAGGCTACTAAGGGCGATGGTTACATTGCAACTTATACATTGAATGGATTTGTGTTCGCTTTGAAGGTGCGTAACTATTGTTTACTAAGAATTTAAATCAGTATTGTAGTAATTTTTTATGCTAATAGTAATAATAATTCCTTCAGATTTGGCTTTTGGAAACCTGCCGCAATTCACTAAATTGGTGGGTCAAAGAAGATAATGTGATCCCTCGGGGTGTTGCGTGGGAGGATGCACACAGGTTTGAGAAGACGGATTATGATCTTCTTTTTCGTAATGCAGAAATGGTTCGCCTTTTGCCGACAGGTTATACTCTACTCTTTTTTAAAAATTGTTTATGATTTTTTAAGGTATTTGCGTTAGTGTATAATAATTTTTTTATATGCAGTGACTGAGATGAAAGAACTTTGGTGGACATCTAGTTTAGAGTTTTTCAAGAAGTATAACGCAAACACACCAGCAGTCAATAGATCCCGTCGACCGGAGAAGTTGAGACCACAGAGAAGGTGTTCAGTCTCAAATGCAGATACATCACCAGTCATTAGGAAGGCGCAGCAAGGCATGCCGTATATGGGGGATTTGATGCCATCTACAGCAACAGTTGTTTCTCAGATGGCTAAAATGCAACAACAAATTAATCAATTACATAAATTTGTCAAGCATTTGAGGCCTGATTGGGATAGACTGATTCCGGGTATGGATGGAGAATTGCCACCTAGTGCAACAGTTTTAGATCAGATGGCTAATATGCAACGGCAAATTGATGAACTTCAAAAATTTATCCGTACGAATTTGAAGCTTGATGGGGTTAGTGAGAAGAATGGGGGTGAATCTGATACTGCACGCGTGTCTGCTGAAAATGTTATATTTCTTGCAATCCTTTTAATCTTTTTCTATATTTTGTTTTGCTTCTATGCCGACTCATTTGATGTATTACTTATTCATACGTGTTTTATGTGGTATGATATTGTTTTGGATATGCATTTTAAAAACTTCACGTAAACTACTATAGTTTATGTTGTTAAAATCTGTAGCGTTTAAGTAATAAAAAGTAAATTGTAAATTATAATAAAAACTTCACCTAAACTAGTAGTTCATTAACTTCACCTACACTATTAGTTCATTAACCTACACTAGTAGTTCATTTATGACACTAGTGCTTTGTATTTAATAACTTCACCTACACTATTAGTTCATTAACTTCACCTAAACTACTTACTTTATAAATAAGGCTTCTACACTTCTACACATTCATAATTCTACACATTGACAGTCTTTATTTTCCACTGTTTCAAAAAAAATGTCCGACAACATTCCCTTCGAAATTCAAACGGAAATCATTTCTAAACTTCCTGTACATGCTTTACTTCAGTTTAGAACTGTTTCAAAGACATGGAAGTCGTTCATCAACAGCTCCAAATTCCTTGTTGGTTTCAGTGTTCGCATGTATGTGCCTTGTAGTTTCCTTATTCACTATCAGCAAGGATTTGTTGAGTCACAGTTTTTAGCTTTTGTTGATGATAATGTCAATTTGTTCCAACGGCGTTTGTTTTTTCCAAGTTTTCCTAACGTCATCTCTAATACAAGTCTCATGTTTTTGAATCTTTTGCCTATTGGCACCTCTCATGGTTTGTGGTGTTTTCTGATTCTTATAAGATGGCTGTTCTTTGGAACCCGTCAATAAGAAAATCAGTTGCTATAGTTCTCCCTTGTTGGTTAAGTCAATCTGAATCTGATAAAGTAGTTATCGGTTTTGGTGTTAATCCAGTCACTTTTGACCCTACCATTTTAAGGATTTCATATCCGCTTGATGGACACGGACCATGGAATGTTTCAGTGTTTACATTGAGCTCCAAGTGCTGGAAGAAGTTAGAAAGTCAACATATGCATTGTCTTTCATTCCGACTTAAACGGTCAAGTCAGGCTGTGTTAGGTAGTTTTATTTACTGGGTGGCTTCTCAACGGACTTTAGGCTCATCTGAAAAATCTTATATGATCGTCTCTTTTGATTTGGTTAACCACAGCTTTTCGGTATTAGATATACCTTACAGCTTACTTAATCGGATTGCAAGACCTTTCTATATTTCAAAACTAAGAGACTCTCTTGTCATTTTTTGCAACATGATTGGAGATCAGTGGCACACGGCCTGTATATGGGAGATATTGTTGGATGGTATCAATATAAAATCCTTTAAAACACTATTTAACATTTTCACTCCTCATTTACTAAAATTAATTGGATTTACGAAGTTCGGGGATCCAGTTTTTGAATCTGATCAGCCTTACCAAATGGATCACACTCTTGAAGTCTTCCAAGTTCGGTCACAAGAATTAATTAATCTTCGTGTTGAAGGAGACGCAGGGTCCTTCTTCATGAGTCCTTTCAACGAATCGCTACTTCTGCTTACGCATCCAGATTGTTCAGTTTATTAAGTTATTTGTATGTTATAGTTTGTATGTTTTTATCTAGTTGGGTGTATTTTAGTTTCTAAGGTTTTCTGTACTTGTTATGTATAATAAAACCATATTATTTATGTAGACAGTAATAAATCTCCGATCCTAATTAACAAATGTATTTGGTACTTTTAATTTTTTCAGAGCGGTACTCAAAATGATGGTAGTATGGATGTAGATGATGATTCAAAGGTTTGTTATAACAATGGATTTTTCAGTATTCGGTACACATCAATTAGTTGACCAAGTACGTAACATAAATATATATTTATTTTTCAGACGGGTGGTCAAAATGACGGTGATATGGATGTAGATGATGTTATGAAGGATGTTAATGTTAATGCAAATCTGAATGTGCAAGATGATATATTTAGTTCTAAGAACGATTTATCTTCACAACAAGTGCAAGAAGTAATAAATGAGTTTTTTGACTCACCGCAAGATCATACAGATGTTCAGGTAATGTATGATAGGAATTACATATGAATCTTATGAGTTAATACATACCCAAAATTTCGAGAAATTTACACGTGCATTTGATTAGGATGGGAATCTTTGTGACGTTGATGAAGATGTGCCAAACAAGCAAGAAATGAACGAGCCCCAACAGATGGATTCAGCTCTTTATCCGGTAAGTATGTGTTGTCTGCTTAATTTAATGATAGATTCACCTTTTAATCTGGTAACACGCACATTCAAGAATATGTATGTTTTTTATAGGTCGAGTCTCGTTGTGAAGTTGAACATGTTGAACATGTGGATCTGATGAGTGAGGACAAAAACTTACATTCTCCTTTATGCAAGGTAAATATACTTTGAACATGTTAATATATTATCTTAAATTAAAAAAAACGAACATGACATTAACACAAAGTAAACTTCTTTTCAGGATGATAATGTTCTTAAAGTTGATGAAGATGTGGAAATGAAGGCCGTTATGACTGATGAAAAAAACTTACAGTCTCCTGTAAGCATGGTGAGTATACTCGTAACATTATAATATAATAAATATAAAAAAGCGAACATGACATTCACTCAAACATGATATTGACACAAAGTTTTTTTGTTTTTCAGGTTGAGAATAGTGTAAAAGTTGATGAAGATGTGCAAATGAAGGGTGCGACGAGTGAGGCACAAAACTCACAGTCTCCTGTTCTTCAGGATGAGAATGTCGTGATGACTGAGGCACAAATATCAGACTCTCCTTTTAATCCGGTAAATATTCGTTGTAGATGTAAATCTAATAAAAATTTAACCAGTACTCACTCAAGATAAACTGTTTTTCAGGATGTTCTTCTTTTTGACGAGGACCAACATGTTCAACTGATGCCAGAGTCTGTCTCTAGCCCTGGAATTTGCACTCCTGTTGATGTGAAGTATGTTGACGCGTTTGACTGTGATGAAAAGAAGGTAAAAACTGTACGCGTTCTTTTTGAACGGGAGAGGAAGCAGGGCAAGCTCCTTCAATCCCCATATACGCAGCAACCTTCAACCACACCAAGAAGGTCTCTAAGGCGACATTTGAAACCTGTATTTCCCGCTGTCATTGGACCGGATGGGAAAGAAATCAAACTCAAACCGTTCAAAGAGGTATTTTAGTGGTAACATTTTTTTATAATGTTAATAACAATGATATAGCTTCTATAATTTTATTATAATCCTTATTTCCATTGCCCAAATGCAGAATCTATGTCGTACTGGTTTAGGGACAATGTTCAGACCTTTTGTGCATCCAGAAATAAAATTGTTTCTGGATAAACAAAAAAAGAATAAGAACAGGGAGTTGTTTATGTTCCCATGGGGCGGCGGAGGGACGACTGCAAATCCGAAGTTTTGGCTAGGATTATTGGGCAGAGACGAGGGACACAGGGGTTGGCTAAGTGATGTGGTACGTATTTATTACAAGTATATAGTTCAAAGCTTTATTGCGGGTGGTTCGTACCTAATAGATGATCTGTTTCAATTTTGAAATCACAGCATGTTGGATTGTTTGTGGATTTAATGATGCATTTTCGACCTGATGATGCTGATTGGGTCATGGTTAGCCCATTTTGGGCGACAATGATCCTTGACAAGCAAATGCCGCTCTATTATGCAGATGGAGTGGCGAACGGCATCCCGTGGTTTCGTGAAGGCGTCAATAAGGTGTCTCTTTCTTTAATTATCACATATTATGATATATATTAATCTGCCTTAAGAGTAGCGATAATTTAGTTAGTGAGGCGATGATGAAACTTTTCTGCAAATGGTTTATCGGACTATAATTCAATGACACCCGTATCTTGGCGGGGTAGCCACAGTCTTAGGGCATGTGGTTGCAGCCATGGCGGGTGTTTTGTACCGATAATACATTTTAAGATCTGAGCCTTACTTTCCAATGACACCCGTATCTTGGCGGGGTAGCCACACCTTAGGGCATGTGGTTGCAGCCATGGCGGGTGTGTTGTACCGTTAATTTTGTCTTTTGGAGAAAATTACCAAAATGGGACTTTTTTCTAAGTGTGGTCCGTTTTTAAGACTTTTTTCCCATCTCTTTCCCAAAAGAGCCACACTCAACTGCTCAACTGCTCGACCCCATACATATTACGACACGTGGCATTTCCCGGTACTGTACCAATTGTACACTAAGTGTCACATCAAATCTCCAGTGTTACGAGATCATAAATGGCAAACAGATTTACTTTTATATGATTGTTAAGACTATGTGAGAACATAAATGGCAAACAGATTTACTTCTAAATAAGCATTGGTATTTAACAATTAATGTACAAAATACTATGTGAGAACATAAATGGCAAACAGATTTACGTCCCGTAGATGAAAAGATCCTAGACAACTATGGCCCCTTATAGTCAGATCCTTGTTGGTTTTGGTACATCTTTATAGGCTGAATTGACTTTCTCGCAATGTGGTACCTTGATGTTAGTAGTACCACGTGGTTTACCACCTTGTACTTGTTGATCCATGTAAACTTGTTGTCTTAGCTCTTCTAGAATTTTAGCTGGTAATCGGTCCCTTGGTTCAGCATTTGGGCCATATCTCTCTTCAATCTCAGGAAATATGACCTCTCTTAGTGCCTTGATTGACCATTCCATATCATCAGCATCAGCCTTGAATGTAACTTTTTTATTTTTACGTTTTGACATATTTAGAATAAAGTGAAGTAAGGTTAATGCTGAATTAAGTGTGTCCACTCTTAAATAGGAAAAACCACACCTACCAAAGGCCATATCAATACTATTTGGTTTTGAATGACAATTGATTCTTGACCTATATTATTGTCAAAACTGACAGTTGAATATCTGAAATCACATGCAAATATTCCTGATCAACAATACCTGATATATACTCTATATATTATTGTCAAATCTTGTATCATTTCAAATAGAAAAAAAAACAAAAAAACTTTTTGACTGGCAACAGTGATGCGAGAATTAAGAGGTTGTGATGACGATGAATCAAATGATGCGATGTACCATATCTTGGCATGGCAATTTTATAGCATTACTTTTGCATCCATAGGTGGTTACGTCCTGATGTTGTTTTGCTGATCTGAGCCTTGTTGTTTGTGTGTTTTTTTGATGATATTCAATCGTTAAAGTTGCAAAAGAAAAAAAAATAAGAAAAAAAAAGTGTCAGATCACTTGGATTTTGGAAATCTTTTGGTTTGCTTTTTGACTGGAAACAGTGATGCGAGAACTAAGAGACTGTGATGACGATGAATCAAATGATGCGATGTACCCTATCTTGGCATGGCAATTTTATAGCATTATTTTTGCAGCCATGGGTGGTTACATCCTGATGTTGTTTTGCTGATCTGAGCCTTGCTGATCTGAGCCTTGTTTTGGTTCAGCCACGGGTGTGTTGTGTGAGTGTTTTTTTGGTTCACATGGATTTGGGAAATCTTTTGGTTTGGTTTATCAATTTTCTAAGTGAAAAGTAAGCCTCTGAATGTGCATAAATTGTATATGGTTTAGTCAGGCGATGATGACTATTTTCTTCAAATGGTTTATTGGACTACAATTTCATAACCGTATCTTGGCAGGGTAGCCACACCTCAGTGAATGTGGCTGCAGCCATGGCGTGTGTTTTATACCGTTCATACATTTCTAGATCTGAGCCTTGTTAACGTCAAAAATTACTTACGTAATGCTTACAGATGCTAACCTTGGATTTTGGGCCTCTTTTGGTAAGTTTCTCTTGTTTTATGCATGTTGCTAGATTCAGTCCCACAAAAGGCCCTGATCAGCGGTAGAGTGCATTTCACCAAAGAAAGATGGGACACTGAAGAGAATGTTGTGGCAAGTAATTTGGTGCAGATTACTTTTTTGCAATATCCTCTTTTGTTTCCCATCTTTCTTTGAGAATTGCATTGTATTATTGATCAGGGCCTTTTGTGGAACTGGAACCGAAAGCATGCAAGAACGTATTAATTATCATGGCCTTTGGCATCTTGAAAGATTTGATGTGACACTTAGTGTACAATTGGAAAAGTACAAGGCCATGCCACGTGTCATAATATGTATCGAGTCGAGCAGTTGAGCATGGCTCTTTTGGGAAAGAGATGAGAAAAGAGTCTTAAAAATGGCACACACTTGGAAAATTGGGCTCTTTTGGTAATATGAATGTAGTTTGAGCAGTTGAGCGTTGTCGGACTATAATTCAATGACACCTTCATATTTATGCTTAAGGCGATGATGAACCTTTTCTGCAAATGGTTTATCGGACTATAATTCAATGACACCCGTATCTTGGCGGGGTAGCCACAGTCTTAGGGCATGTGGTTGCAGCCATGGCGGGTGTTTTGTACCGATAATACATTTGATGATCTGAGCCTTACTTTTAGCAGTCGGCTGATATAAATTTGACATTTGTAACTGGGGGCTTACTTTTTCGAACCCATCAAACAGTTTTAGTTTTAGAAAGGCGATGATGAACCTTTTCTGCAAATGGTTTATCGGACTATAATTCAATGACACCGTATCTTGGCGGGGTAGCCACACCTTAGGGCATGTGGTTGCAGCCATGGCGGGTGTTTTGTACCGATAATACATTTCATGATCTGAGCCTTACTTTTAGCAGTCAATGATATAAAATTGAGATTTGTAACCAGGTTTTGTGTTAGTCAGGCGATGATGAACCTTTTCTGCAAACGACACCCGTATCTTGGCAGGGTAGCCACATCTTAGGGAATGTGGTTGCAGCCATGGCGGGTTTTTTGTACCGTTTATACATTTTAAAATTCGAGCCTTACTTTTGACTGTCAAACTTCCAATTCATATGATCACTTTTTGTAATTGTAAACATTATATAATCATTTGGCTTTCCAATGAATCTGATGCAACTATTTACATGTTTAGGTGTTCTTTCCCATCAATGAACCTGAAACACACTGGTGCCTGGGCGAACTATCTATCAAAACAGGTGTTATAACTTTATATGATAGCCTTGGGAGCCCGAAAGTTGAAACACGTAGGTGGTGGCTAACTTTGAGGGAAGTTTTTGCTTGTCAACTACCCACGTATCTTGTTGAGAGTGAGGTGATGAAAAAGAAGAAAATCGATGCCAATAAGTATCGTGTTTCCTTTCAGTATGCACCTGATGTCCCTAAACAAGGTGGTCTTTATGGGGATTGTGGTGTTTGGGTCTGTATACTTTTGTACAGGTTGTCTCATAAGCTATCATTGAAGGTGAAGAATCCTGTCTAAGCTGCTTTAGCTTACCGTGAGTATTTGGCTGAATATTTCTGGAAATACAAGATTCCAGTTCCGAGTGACATTTGACATTTAAGTTCTGTAAACAATCTAACTTATGTAAACAATATAACTTCTGCTGTTGGTATGCTACTGTTGGTATGCTAGTGCATGGTCGGTTGCCATTTACGAATGGCTTATTTTGAACATGTTATGTAAACATTAATATGCTAGACTATGGTCGTTTTATGTAGACAGGTTATGCAAACATTAATATGTATATATTTATATATTTAACTTATCTTGCTAATGTATCATGTTGCTAGTGTATGGTCGTTTAATCTACTTGGTTAAATGTGATGTGGTATTCAACAATATAAGATATAAATCGACTGATGGTTGGGGAGATGGTAGTTTGGGAGATGGTGCATTTAATGTTTCTTGTGTGATTATCGATATAAATATAAGTTAACAACATATGGAATTTCCACACAAACAATTATATACCTTCTAGTGTTCTAGAAAGTAAACAACAAAATGAATTCACCCCCAAATTGGGAAGAATTACTTGATATAGATGACTCTGATCTCCGAATGTCAGCCACCTCCCAACTACCATTTTCATATGGAAACACTACATCTCAAAATAATGCTAAAATGCCGGTTACGATAATACGAGGTCCTGCAGGTATTGTTCAAACGGCGAATGATGTGGGTGTGGATGATGGTATAACGGCGACACAGGAGTACATTAGAAAAGTAGTGTATGATGTGGGAGAGGATTCCGATTTTAATAGTGGGCCATGGGTTAGTGCAGTTGAGTATATCAAACCTAATGGCGGTATCATGATTGGTTGTTTCACCGATATCGAAAAATTTACCAAGAAAGGGAAACTTGACAACGTTGTTGCTATAATTAAGTCTTGTACCCCAAACGTCTTGGGTGATCTCACAGTATCGTTGAAAGATGTTTCAGGTTTTATATCAGGTTCAATACATCACAAAGTGGTTAATGACGAGAGGTATGAAAAGCTGCTTACTGTCGGGGCCGTTTTGATCCTTCGTAACGTTTCTGTGTTTTCTCCGAAACAAACTGGAAATCACTATCTTAATATTTCTTTAAAAAATGTTGTTAAGGTTTTCTCCAAGGATAGTGTTGCTAACAATGAAAGTGGAGTTGGAAGTAGTGGAAGTGTAATCTGAATTTTAATTAATGTAATTTTCTACTTGTTTATCCATGTATTTTTCTATTAATTCAATAATTTAATCGACTTGGTTAAATGTGATGTGGTATTGAACAATATAAGATATAAAATAACTAGATGAGACGCATTTGATTCCAATTTGACTAACGTAGAACATAAGTTAACACATTAAACATACGTTAATTACTACCCCACACTAAGATTTCCTACCGAATCTAACAGCTCATTTAGCAATGCAGCTGACATACATGTGTGGTTTTCTGGATTCGTTGCCAATTCGAGTTTGGTCTCCAACATCTTTATTCTTGTCTCTAGCATGTTTATTTGCAAATCTTTGAACTTGCAGTTGTAACATTCTGTTAGTTCAGATGTACAAGCTGGTGGAGTTGAAGGTCCCGGAGTTGAAGGTCCCGGAGAATTAAAATTTGGCTGTGGTGAAGGATTATAACCGGGATTGTTATCAAATTCTTCCTTCCACATAAAAAATCTACACCCGTATTCTTTTTTTGCTGGCTATTAAAGATTAAAATAAGAGATGGTTATGAAATAACATTTTAACTATACGGGAAACATAAGATATCTAACCTTTGAACGAGGACATGAATAGAAAAGTTGACCATAACTATGCTCCTTGTATGATTTTCGTAGCACTATGTTTCCAGCTCCACATCGACACATATATCGATCCATACGAATTTCTTTGGGATACAATTCTTTGAGATTCAATATAAACGTGCTCAACTGCTCAACTGGTGGTTGGGGAGATGGATATATTTAATGTAATGTAAATGTGGTGAGGTAGCTGAAAAATTTAATGTGGTTGATGGTTATATTAAATGTGACATTAAATATCCATCTCCCCAACTACCAGTTGAGCAGTTGAGCGGTTGAGCAGTTGAGCATTTGTTGCACTAAATGGCCCCAACTACCAGTTAATATAAATGTGGTGAGGTAGCTGAAAAATTTAATGTGGTTGCTGGTTATATTAAATGTGGCATTAAATATCCATCTCCCCAACTACCAGTTGAGCAGTTGAGCATGTGTTGCATTAAATGGCCCCAACTACCAGTTAATATAAATGTGGTGAGGTAGATGAAAGTTTTAATGTCGTTGCTGGTTATATTAAATGTGACATTAAATATGCATCTCCCCAACTACCAGTTGAGCAGTTGAGCTGAGCAGTTGAGCGGTTGAGCAGTTGTTGCATTAAATATCCCCATCTCCCCAACCACCGGTCGTGCAGTCAACCCAAGTCATATTTCGACACGTGTCCCATGCTCGACTGCTCAACTGGTAGTTGGGGAGATGGCTATTTAATGTGGTGAGGTAGTTGGTAAATTTAATGGGTATTAAATGTGAGTAAATGTCCATAGGTGGTTTTAATAAATGTGGAATTAAAGATCCAACTCCCCAACTGCTCAACCGACTGCTCAATTGATCGACTGATCGACTGCTCGACTTTTACCAAATTTTTCAATAGATATATATTAGTACGGAAAATTATTGAAACTTATTCTCACACGTCCATAACATTCGTATGGAAAAATTTCGTGTGTTTCTTGTCTTTGAAGATGGCAATAGTTATGGTGTTTCGCTAAAAAGAGATATTAGATATGCTGGGTTAGTTTCATTTGTGAAGAAAAAGTTCAAGATTAGCAAAGGATACGAGTTAGGCTTTTCTTACAAAATGCCACACGGTCCGGTCCGCATAGGTGTTGACGATGATGTTGAATTTTTTGTTAACGGAGTTTGTAAACCAAAAGCTGCATTGCCTAAACTTTTAATCAAAATGATTGTCAACAGTTCAAAGGTAAATCCATCTTCTTCTAATGATTTTGATCTTAATTATCCCTTATTTCGTAATGATTTTGATCCCCAATGTGTGGATAATCATTCGGAAAGACCACAAAACGAACCTTTTGACAATTTCAACCAATCTAACAATGAATGTGCCAATAAGTATATAAACCAGCAAAAAAAATGATCAATTTATGCTTAAATGGCAAACAACAAATACTTTCGAAAATATGCCTCCTCCACCCGATCCACCAAGTCTTGAAACTAAGATACCGAATACATTGAAATACAACAACAACTCTATCATCCTCAAAGAGGGTGATGAATTTGATAGTAAAGAATTATGCATGTTTGCAATTGCTAAAAAAGCTATCAAAGATGGATTTGAATTTAAGGCTAGGAAAACAAATAAGTCTAGGTACGATGTAATTTGTGTGCAAGATGGGTGCAAATGGAAGATACTGTCTGGTATGAACAAATCAGGTGTAAAATGGAGGTTAGGAAGAGTTTACGATGTTCACACTTGTTCAAGAACACAAATTCACCCTAATCACCGTAATGCTACCAAAAAACTTTTGGGACATTTACTCGAACCTAAGATGAAAGATAGCAGTCGAATATATACCCCAAAGGACATAATGGAAGATATTAGTCAAGAGTATAAAATTGACATTTCTTATAAGAAAGCATGGGGTGGAAGAAACCGAGCTTTGGAATTGGTAAATGGTTGCCCTAACGACTCGTTTGAGCAGTTGCCATTTTATTTTCATAATTTAAAGATGAGAAATGAGGGTACGGTAACACATATTGATACCGATGATGAAGGACACTTTAAAATATGTTTGATAGCATTTGGTGTTGCGGTATGCATTTGTATTTTTTTTTACATTTTTTTTCTTTTACGTTTTTTATTTATTTTTCTAACATATTATATGTTGTGTCACTAATAATTTCTACATAAAACAGATTCGGAGTTTCTTACGGTATATGCGACCGTTGCTCATATATGATGCAGCACATCTTAAAGGGAAGTACCTTGGGACAAATTTGCTTGTCGTTGGAATGGATGGTAACAATTAAATTATACCTATTGCTACCGGTGTTTGTCAAGGTGAGACTGGGGAGGCATGGACATGGTTTTTGTCCAAATTGAAAGAATGCATAGGGGAACGACCAGGTTTGGCTATTATATCGGATAGACATTATTCTATTGGACAAGCGTGTAACATGGTCTTCCCAAATTCATTTCATGGTTACTGTTGTAGACATTTGATGATGAACTGCAGTTTGAACGGTAGTACAAAGTTAAAGGCAAAATATTGGAAAACATGCAAAGCTTACACCGCGGAAGAATTTGATAGAGCGATTTCGGATATTAGGGTATATAGAAATGGTACGGCTTACAACAAACTTCTTGAAGCTGGGTTTGATAAATGGTCTAGGGCACATTGCACTGGTAATCGGTACAACTACATGACTTCAAACAGTGCAGAGTCAATAAATGCATTAACAAGGGATGTGAGAAAAGTACCAATAACAATGCTTATGGAGTGGTACAAAAAGCTTTTACAACGGTGGTATTGTGACCGTCGACACAAATATCAACGTAATGTACTTTTTAAAATATGTTTTCTTTTTCCTTATTAGTCAATATAAGATGAAGAGAACATTATGTTATTTTATCTTGTAAAAATTATTTCAGATGCACCCGAGGGAGAACTTAGTGATTGGGTTGCCGCGAAAGTACAGGACAGAATGTTGAAAAGCGTTAACTGGGTTGTGTATGGGATTGAACAGTTTAAACTCTACATGGTAGATGATCATCGAAAACAACATACCGTCGATCTAGTTAGTAATTCATGTACTTGTCGTAAATGGCAACTTTCCGACATACCATGTGGTCATGCGATAGCGGTAACTAAACTTCTTAGATTGTCTGATTGTAATCATTTGGCTTTTGATTGGTTCAAGAAAACAACACTGGAAGGTACGTACCAAGGATTGGTTTATCCTGTAGGAGAAATGTCAAGTTGGGAACTTCCTGATGGCTTGCAAGTTGTGAAGCCACCAATACTGGTAGTGCGTCAATCTGGAAGACCCAAAAACAAAGATCGTGTAAGATCTCAAGGAGAGGAACTAACCCCGGTAAGGTGCTCAAGGTGCCAATCCGTTGGACACACGCGAACAGCATGCAGGGAACCATTGCCAAAGAAAAAGAATGTAAGTGAATAAAATTTGTATTCAAAAAACACAATTTTGCAGGGAACCATTGCCAAAGAAAAAGAATGTAACTAACGAAGAAAGAAATCTCACAAATGTTGAAACTTTGTAGGGAAATGTATCTAATAGAGGAAGCTCAAGTAGGGAACTACCATCGATGGCGATTGATATGGTGCAAAGCTTTGATCCTATTAACTTGGCTGACCCGTAAGATTGGTAATCGGAAACATTTGATGGGTTGTTAGTTTCCTTTTTTTCGTTGCTCTGGAATCATGTAAGACGCTTTTGTTTTTTGTTTAGTTTGAATATGTACTTGTCGTAAAACAATCTCTGGGTCTGTTGGATTATAACCGGGATGTAACACGCTTAATGTACTTGTTTAGTTTGACCATGTAAGACGCTTAATGTTGAACCTTGTTTGCTACTGCTTATGTTGCACCTTATTAGTCATGCAATCCAGGAGGAATAAAAAACAATTTAGAAACATACAAACAGCAAATATATATAGAAAATTAGGTGCCAAAGTTAGCCAGGAGGGATACATACATTCATACAATATTCAGCCAATAAACCATACAAGTTATCCAGCAGCAAAACACAAAAGTGACCATACCATGCAGACGTGTTTTAGACCCATAAACCATACAATTGTTTACAAATTCGACACCTAAATGTTTAACAAAACAAGCACATAAAACATTCAGCCAACATGGATTTTGTGCTTGTAATAAAACCTAACCATTCTTTCACGGTACGCCAATGCAGCCTGAACTGGATCATCCACATCCAACAGTTTGCCATTCCCTAACCTGTACATTTATACGCTTCAGTTAAGAGTGTGATTTTGAGTGGACACCTACTATAGCAATACTAACCTAATGTAGCTGCTAAACTAGTAAACATGTTTTACGTTTCACATTACAGTTATATCAATCGACACCCTAGAAATCCACTTCCAAATATATCAGTCGACACCTTAGAATACCACTTCCAACTACTACACCTATTTTACGTTCAAGATTACATTCATACTAACATCACAAATAGTACATTAAAAAGAAGATGCAGACCTGAATAAGAAGATGCAGACCCATACACCACAATCATCATACAATCCACCCTACTTGGGAACATTCATAGCATTGTTAAAAGTAATCCTATAGGTCATAGGATCAATTCCCTTTTTCTCGAAAACACCTGCCTCTTGCAACACTTCCGGAAGCCTAGTCTATAGACATTTCTTCACACTCAAATAGAATGGACGAGTCTCAGGATCATATACAGGTCCACTGTCATAGAATGTAACTCGACCGGTCTGGATATGATACACAGCTAGGGACCAATGTGTTTCTGGCTGATTTATGGGAATGAAAACTCGTTCAACATCACCCCAACCCAGAGGGTAAGTTTCTTTGGTTGCGTACCAGACATGCATCCTTCCGTTCATCAGTAATGGTAGGAAAAAGCAGCTTACCATAGACCACTCCATATCTGATGGTCTCGTATGCCACATGTAGCTAATCCAAACATCAATGTGCTGTAGGTAAAACTAATTGACATATATATTCAGTCATTTATAAAAAAAAAATGTGCTTTTCATTTTCTCTACCTGTACTAGATATCAAGTAAGATAGTGTTACGAGACAAGCATCATTGCCACACCTTCCTACTTTTAGCCTCTGCTAAAAAACCCATCCCCATGACGACGTAACATGTACAATGGCTTACACCAACACCCATTGCTACGTCGTCATGGCAATGGATTTTCGAGGGGAAACTCAAAATAGAGAGTTGGATCAAAATACTTCAAGTAAATTAGGCATCTTAGCATAACATCCACCAAATTCACAAAAATCATTTCTCAAATGATATCACTACTGGTTCAAAATATTGTTGTGTACAAGAAAAAAAATGAAGTTAATCAAGACTTGTAAAATCTATACTGCTAAAAGTAGCAAAGTTTTGAAGTCATGAATAATATACTCTTCTCTGTGGCTACGCTACAATTTTTTTAACAAATAATAATGTCATTTGAGAAAGAATTTAATGGATTTGGTGGATGCTATACTAAAATACCTAAAGTGGTTAAAGTAAATGATGGATTAATGATACTTATATCTAGTATCTCATGTAACACTAAAATGTAAAAATTACTTATAATCAAATGGCAGGCATAGACAACCAAAAGCATGTTTTATAAAAAACTGAGTAAAGTAAATAAAATTTACTTTACCTCGTCACGTAGCCATCCTTTACGATTATCGTCGAAACCGGTTAAAGCATCCCAGAAATGACGATCAACAACTATATCAGACCAAGGGAACACACAGTTACGCCACCCGTCCTTAACCAGGAATCGATCAACTTCAAAGTTAACATAAATTTTATCTAGGTTTTGGTATGGCCGTTCTAGAACCTAAAAATAAAGACAATGTAAATCATGCATGTAATAATACGTTTACACGTTGACGGTTAACTACTGACTGATATATCAAAGGAAAGGAATCATTTCTCATACCTCTACCCATGGTTTGACTTGTACTAACTTCTCAGCCATAAGTGGAGTATGAACAAGTAAATACTTTCGACCCTTCAACAAATCTTCTAAGCTAGTAACATCAGAAGTTTTACTCCTCTTCTCCACATAGGGTGACCTAGGAACATGTTCAAGCCTCCTCTTTTTTGTTTCGCACTGCTCCAAAGCCCTTTTGAAGGGCGTTGAATTCAGTTTTTGAATAACCTTCAATCTATTTTCAGCTTCAACACTCAACTTCTTACTCGCTCCCCTCTGCTCCTCCTCTTCCTCGTGTTTTTCAGCTTTCTCAAGTTTTCCTTTTGAGACGTTTTCCAATCCATCAACCTTGCCATCCACATCAACATGTGGCGTATCAAACAACTTGAAAAAATCATTGACTTGACTACAATACTCATTAGCAAGATCTACAGGCTGCGGATGATATGAAAAAGGTTAACAAAATTTTATTATCGCAAGTTATTAATTATATCACAAATGAAATAAGAACAAAACAAAATATCATTAAATTACCTGCTCTCCGTCAGCTGTGTTAACTATGTCTCCATAAACCTGCATACCAAAGTGGTAGACACTTATTAGTATAACATTAGAATGAAATGTATAATCACATAAATACCATTTAATTACATTTTCATATGCATCATTCTTCATTTTGTCTCCATCAACTGTGTTAACTTTGTTTCCATAAACCTACATACAAAAGTTTATAACACCTATTAGTAGAACATTAGAATTAAAGGTTTAGTCACATTAATACAATTTATACTTACCTTTTCATAGGTTTCTTGGTTCATTTTGTCTCTGTCACTCATTATGACCTGTAGAATAAAGTTTTTAGAAACAAAATCCGCCTATTAGCATACCACATGGTAATTGTTTGATAGCAATGTAACTTGGTCAAGAATTGATAAAGGTAAAAAACTAACTCGAATAATAGTCTCAAGTTTCAAAGTGCGGGCTTCCAAAGCCTTAACCCGTTCATCAACTGAAACAACTTCTACCTCTTTACCCATGCTCTCCATATCATAACCCTCGGGGTATACCACTTTCTGCCTAGCTTTATTCGCGGCCACTTTCTGAAAATGTTCATCCCAGGGTCCCCCTTTTGCAAGAGGCGGTGCTCTTGGGGTATACCACTTGAAAAAATCAATGCTTCGTGTGAACCATTCAGCTTCAGCCTCAAAGCATGTTGGCATAATCACGTTGGGTTTCGAGTCCTTACAAAAGATTTATAAGTTATACGGTATCTAAAATTGTGTATATGTTTAAAGTTAACCAATCAATAAAATACTATATATAATTACCTTGTCAAACAGTTGGTCGAAATAATCAGTCTTTCTAAATGGTGTGTGTTTCGACCATGCAAGTGCTCTTGGGATCACCCCTGGAGCCTTGTTCCACCACTGTTTACTTTTACTCGTGTCAGCACACTCTATGATCCATATCTACAAAAAGTTAACACAACAAATATAAGTTACGAGGACGAGAAACATATGAAGATAATTTTCAAGCCCTACCATTAAAGGAAAAAAACAGTAAACTAATGATAGCAAATTTTTTTTGTGTTAACCTTGAAAGCAGCAACGAATCCCTTCAAGCTATAGGTAGGAACATCGTTGGATTCTTTATCACCAATTCTTTGACGGTAAACCGCTGGATGATTTGAAGAGACATTTCTAATAGACTCATAAAGCTGCCTCCAAAGGAGTTCCCCCCATGGAAATGCATTCCATTCATCAAGATCCTCGACCATCCTCAGAAAAATATCATCAATGATAGACCCCAAGTCTTTACCCATTAATATCACCTCAAGCGTTATCAACAAACAAACCCATATCGCATCCTCATCAGACATATTTAGAAACAGCTCTTCATCTTCAATAACAGATAATAGATCAATTGATTTAACATGTTGACCTACATGGTTTGGAAAAACTCGGTGACGGAAAGGGATATCACCACTACGCCATTTCCTAAAACTGACCATACCAAATCTAAAACCAGTAACCAGGCAGAATTCATTTCGACCAAAATAGAGAGAATGTCCATTCAAATAGTATACAAGTGGAAGATCATAGTTATCATTGTTTTGATGGAATTGTTTCCGAAGCATGTAATGAACAAGGCCTTCCTCGTTATCGACATAGGTAAGATCTAGCCATGGTCCAAAACATGTGGCTTTAAACATGGAACGGCGTGGCTGGTCTAATCGATCCTTCATAAGTAAGAAGTAATGCACTTTGCTTTTAACAATAACTCTAGCATCATACGCCTACAAGAAATAACATATTAAAAAAGTTAAAACAAACAAGAAGTGTCTACAAGCACACTCATCAAGTCAGACATACAACACCTAAACTACAAGTAACTACAAGTAAAACCATATCCGTAGAAAACCCGATGTATTCAGGACTAAGAACTCATCGCTAAGTGTTCATTCTGTCTAGATCAAATGTCAATACACGTTAATTACACCTATTTGACAACTAACCCTAAAACTCTTATTAAATGGGACAAATACAGTTTCGAACCCTCTCATTTAACGCTTTCTATATGTTACTTACACATATATAGCTCTTCCCATGTTCGTTTTATTCATTCTTCCTCTTTTTTGGACTAACACAGTATCGTTTTATTCATTTTTTCCTAAACCATCTCAAAAAGGCAAAAAAAAATTATAAAAAAACCACAAACGTGTATGGATGGATCTTCTTTTTTGGTAATTTTCACATAAAACAAAACATGATGTAAAGGGATCCAACAAAACCCTAAGTTGCAACAAAACCTTACGTTGTAGTAAGAAACGAAATTAATCAAGTGTGAATACTTACCATTTTTATCTTTGTGCGTCTACTTTGTCATCTGCTACATGCACTGTTACTGTGTGTGTTGAGTGTGTGTTTTTTTTGATGATATTCAATGGTTAAAGTGGCAAAAGAAAAAAAAAGAAATAAAAAATTGTCATATCACTTGGATTTGGGAAATCTTTTGGTTTGCTTTTTCAATTTACTAGGTGAAAAGTTGTGGGGTCAGTTGAGCGTTGACCTTATGCAAGAAAACAAAACAAGAGATTTCTTAAGATTTGATTTGACACTTAGTGTACAATTGGTACAGTACCGGGAAATGCCACGTGTCATAATATGTATGGGGTCGAGCAGTTGAGCGTGACTCTTTTGGGAAAGAGATGGGAAAAAGTCTTAAAAACGGACCACACTTGGAAAAAAGTCCCCTTTTGGTAATTTTCTCTATTTTTAAAGCATAGACAAATATTTCCTAAAATTTACGCTTATAGATGATTTTTGAAATGCAAAAGACGATTTATGTTATTTTTTGTTACAACGATCGTCTTTAAGGACGAATTACATAATTCGAGCTAAGATCTAGTAAGCATTTAGGCAATATTTTATTTTCACAAAAAGTAAAAGTTTAGGAATAATTTAGAAGATCAGGTAAAATACAGGGACAAATTATGTCATTTTTTGTTCCAAGGTTGATGTTTAGGGATGAAATTTGCAATGGGCGTTAAACGATAAGGACTATTAATGTAATTCACGTAAGGATGATTAAGTTAATGAAAGGTAGTTTGAAGGGATGGTTTATGTAAACTTATGTTACACGTTTGGTCCTTGAGAACTGATTTTTGGTACATCTTTTGTTGTAGGGGGGACTTATTTTGCAAACAATAGTTAAAACTTAGGGAATACTTGTGTAAATTTTCACAAAAAGACAGAATACCTTGTTACACGTTCAATCCCTTAACACTGATTTTTGTTACATCATTAATCCTTCAAGACCTATTTTGCACCGACTGTTAAACTTCAAGGACTGTTTGTGTGAATTTTCAGAAAAGACAAGAAAAACTGTTTGGTGAAAAATACAATTCCGTGGAAATCTCGTGATGTAACTTCATAAGTCGATCTCATGATGAAGCTTAGCCTAGTAATACTAATCTCGTAACAAGACCTCATACACACCTCGTAACTTAAAGACTTTTTCTACGACCCCAATGAAGTTTGAAAACAAATCTCAAGCTTGCACTAATCTCCTGACTTGAATGTTATGGAAACTTCATGAGTTAAGCAAGTATACAACCTTGTGGTAATCCAACTATACTCAACCTCGTGGTAAAGACTAATCTCGTGATAAAGACCAAGCCACTTAATACACTATACTCAACCTCGTGAAGTATAAATATTACACAACCTCTTGACACTTTTAAACATCAACCTCGAGGGGCACTTGAAATAAAAACAAATATCGTATTTGAACTAAGTATATATCAACCACGTGATACATTAAAAACCAAAACTCGTCCAACTACGTGCTACATACTAACAGCTTATTGACGTGACGGTTGCAACACCGAAGTTTTAAAGTGTATCTAATTGTTATAGTGTAATATAAGTAAGTCCGGGGGATTGATTGTTCTCTAGGAAAATTGTGTATTAGGCTCAAAATGTATGATGAATGATCTAAAGACGACAAAATATTCTTTTTGGTATTTTTATATTTTATGAAAGTAAGTAAATATACGGGGTTTTGAGAGAGTTTGTTTCTGAAACACCCGCTATTAAGATTTTTTTAGCGTACAGCCGTATGCTCCAGGCTATGGTCCTGTATCAGAATATACTGTTATCGCATACAATTGTATGCTCCCCAGGCATATGGCTTTATGATCCTGTATCAGAATGTACTGTTATAGTACACAGTCGTATACTCCCAGGTATATGGCTTTATGCTCCTGCTGTTACAAAAATACACCTTATATACTTGCATTTTTTCTGAAAAGCCCATTTTCGCAAGATTAAATTGGACAAACCTTGAACATACCCATTATAAACATAAAGAACAACTGTACATCAGACATGTTATTTTTTTAGACATGTACAAAAGCCAAAATCGATCAATATGGGCAAGAATGGCACTATGCCAAACACCCTTTAAACTTTAAAAGAAACTACTTATCTACTTGATCATCGCATAACTTTGAGAATACATGTTCATACACAAAATCATAGAACCTAGGGCCTGTCTTGGTAAGAGAGCGTGTAGGAAAAAAGGCTCAGTACCCAAGTACTCCACTGAGGACTAAGTTTCGGTCTTTTTACCATTGAGTGCACTACCACTAGCTTCACCTATCACAAAAACATAATGAAACAATGTAATCAATCGCTTAGTGAGATAACATATAAAATATTAAACATAAACATGGTATGATGCGATAGATGCTTCACGAGACAATAAGCATTTGCTTATTGCTAAATACTAGCCGTCCACTAAGGACGTTATGAACCTATATTGGTTCAACATCACAAGAAATGCTCTAGCCGTCCACTTAGGACGTCTAGTCCCTTTTCTTGGGACCTTTGCTATCGTAATGTGCTATTCGTCCATTAAAGACATCTAAATTACATATTTCGTAACTAGCGAGCCGCTTAAACATACTAGCTATCCACATAGGATGTCTAAGTCCCATTTTTAGAAATGAGACACTAACGAAGGCTCGATTTATCCACTAAGGATGTCTAAGTTTCATTTTGGAACATGTGATCACATAATAGCACGTGTCGTCCATTAAGACGTCTATATCCCATTATTGAGTCTTGTTGCATATAACTATGCAAGTCATCTACAGAAAGCTATAAGGAGGGTTGAATAGTTTTTGGTCTTTTACTGATTTAAATTTAGTTTATAAAACTTTAGATTGATAGTATGTGAAACCTTTGGATGTTGAGATATAGATAATTCAAGTTAGTATGAAAGGAAATAAATACGAGAATAGTAAAGAAAGAAAATGATAGAAATGTGACACAATGATTTTTAGTGGTTCGGCTACAAGGACACATTCCTTGCCCTGCTCCACTTCCTGAGTACTCAGATCGAGAGTTCTTAAGCACTATGTCAACAAGCTCCTTCAACCGGTGGAGAAACCTCACAACATCGCTTACAATTTTTTCGATATAAAGCTAAATACCGAGTTCTTAACAAAAACGTAAGAATCAATCCGATCACAACTAACATTATGAATACATGAAGATGTATCAAAAATAAGAAACAACTCAGTGGTCTTGAGGTGATGAAGAAGTCGAGCAAAATCTTCTCTTGAAGAATGGATGACTCGTATGCAAGAAACGTGATCTCGTCAAGAGAAAGACATGTTAGGAATTGGAAATTCCATGTTAAAGTGTCGGTCACCCCAATTATGGTCTAGCATATGTTAGCTCGTAGACTTGTAGTTATTTACGTTGTTTTGTAGTTAATTAGTTAATTAGTAGCGTAGAATAGTTTAGAGTAACACCGTGGAGGAAGGACGGGTCTTTACCCACTGTATGCCTGATCCACAGTCCGTCAGGAGGACGTTAACTTTGTAACTATAAATACCCCTTCCATCCATGGAAGGGGTGGCGCTTTTCTCATAATCTAACCTTACATTTGTTAAGCAAGTCTCTACCAAGAAAACACCCTTTCATATCTTTCTCTCTCTAAAATGGCTAACATGTATTTCCATCATCCAAGACCACCCGAATCATCATAACACAATATTTACGATCCTACAATTGGTACCAGAGCCTAGGTTGTGTTGTTTTTGATGATTCGTATGGTTTTTTAAAGTGTTTTTGTATGCGGTTTATTGGTTCTTGTATGCGGTTTGGGTTGTCTTGGATGAGGTTTGATGTTGCTTTGACGTGGGTTATGTTTAATACAAGTTTGATTCATGTCGTGCATAATCTGTTTGCGTTGTGTTTTTGAATCTGTTTACAAACTGGTTTTAATACTACCTTCTGTGTGTGTTTTTAAAACTGGTTTTAAATGGTTACCAATCTCATGTTTCAAAACTGATTAATGGTCTTGTAAACGGTTTTATCAGTTTTAACAGTTACTAAGCATGTCTTGATTATGGTCAAATCTGCTGCTGGTGTTAATGTTCTTCGTAGAGACTTGACAATATGTCCAGATTCAATGAATCTTCAAAGCGACTTGTCTTTACAAGTCGTAGCGATTTGTCTACAATGTAGCGAGTTGTGTCTTATGTAGCGAGTTGGGTCAAAAGTTAATAGCGACTTATGTCAAGAAAAACAGAAGCGACTTGTTTCAATAATCAAAAGCTACTTGTGTACTTGAGAAAAAAAAAGGAAGCGACTTGTCATTTTTTAATGACAAGCGAGTTGTGTTATAAAAAGTCATAAGCGACTTGCTATGGTTTTATCTGTAGCGATTTGTATTGACAAATTGCTTATTGCTAGCGACTTGCTATGGTTTTATCCGTTGACCAGGTCAATAGCGACTTGTCAATTTTTAATTGGCGACTTTTCTATGAAGTAGAGGATGAAGAAGTGTTTTACCATGTCCAATAACAAATACCAACATAGAAATAACATAAGAACATCAAATCCGACCCTTGAATCCACTCAACCATTATCAACAAATTCAATATCCGATCACTAATCATTATTCACGATTATACAAGAACTAATTTACATCTCAAATCTCTGTACATCCAAATATCACAAGTCTCTTTTATCTATTACCTCATGATTACAAATAATCTAGATCTCAGATTCTTGTGTGCTTTTTCAAGTCATACCCGATCATTAAAGATCACTCACACAACTTAATCCATCATCGACCCGTGCTTTAATGTTAATATACGAACAAATTGAGGAAATGACAAAACCATTAACGATTTCATCATCTCCTCCTGTTCGTTTATATGAATCTACAAATGGATGTTTACAAGATCTCAGATTTGTTTCTCATCTTTTAAGGGACATCTAGGGCAACTCACATGAGTTAAACAAATCTCTTTATTGATCTATTTTGGTGGTGATATTCGAATTAAACAAAAGTGTTTAACAATTATGTTAAAACATTTGTTTGGCTCGTTTAATCTTTTAACATGAATGAATCGATTTACAGCAAAGACACACAAAATGAATTACAAACACATTTGAAAATACCTACCCGTGAGTTTCAATATGTCCTCTATGCCGTATCATCTTGTTCTAACCATCCATGTGGTTAAGTCAATTCGTTCCTTGAACCCATCCCTGTGGCCATCTCGAACCATCTCTGTGGCTAGATGTCCTTGAATATCACATACAAGGTTTGTTAAAGACTTATTGTTTTGATGTTTGATTCGTAATATTGCAAGAGATGGAGAAGAGATTGGGGGTGAATGATGAGATTTTAATGATACAACTAAGTCAGATCTATTTTCTTGGTAAGAGCGTTTGATAACGCTACACGCGTCATTCGGGGTCAAAGGAACTTCCTTTTCTTCGAGCAAGTTTTATAACACCCTAGGCAGTGAACCTAATCGTTGTAGTGTAGTATTAGGGTAAGCCACGGGTATTGATATCGTTCTCTAGGGGAATAGGAATGCTAGTGAGAAGTTACTACGCTAAGGTTGGGGTTGAGGAAGATTATTTTTTATCTTTTTATGTTTTTTTAGGAAATGGAAAGGTACAAATCTCGGGGTTTGGATTTGGGGGTTGGTATTGCTACCGATTACTCTACTTATCTAATTATCTAATCTAAGGTGTATGTAGTCTATGTCTAATTATTGTGTGCTCGTATGATAGTTTAAAGATGTGTTCACTTAGGTTTTACTACTCCTTAATTATCTCCTATTGATGGTTGAATTGTCACGTCCTTATTCTTAATTGCGTTGTGTGTCTAAAGTCGTAGGGTATGCGTTTATCCCTAACTTTTTGAAGTTACCAAAGGGTCTCGTCTACAAGACCCACTAGGGTTTATAAACTCTAACTCTAAGGCCTCTTTGGATGGTTTAGCTTACAACCACTCTAAGTGCTATAACCTAAGGTTCACAAAGATTAATCAAGCATTAAGTACACAACGAATGACCTATCGCATTACTAGATCATTAACAATTAAGATAAGAGACAACCAATTAATATTTAATAATTAAGTTTCATATTCCCTAAGCAAACACACAAGTAAATTAGCCGGACATGGAGAACATGCAAGCATACACACAAATAATCAAATACATAATTGAATTAATGAAGTAAAACACTTATCTTGATGTAAGATAGGGTTTGGAACCCTAAAATACTGTACAAGATAACCTTGGTTCGGTTTAGGTTTTTACTCCAAAAGACTACACACAAATACTGAAATATTCGGATTCTATATATAAGATTACATATGCGACGACGTCACCTTATGTTTTGTGACGCCGTCGGGTCGCCGTCATTAGGGTTTCGTTTTGGCCACGTTATTCTTGCGACGGCGTCACCTTGTGCTTGTGACGCCGTCCTCTTCAGCTTCTGACGCCGTCTGGATCGAATCTAGGCCGTCTGAGTTGCGACGACCTACTCTTTTAAAGCCTGACACCGTCACTTGAAAATAAGAGATTTGGCTTCTGTCCCGTCAAAAAATCCTCCGACGGCGTCGCAGTTAAGCAGTGACGCTGTCACCTTGTCTTTTCAGCAGCTGGAGTGTCTCGATTCTTGACTTTGGCTATTTTCTTCGTATATCCGCGCCTTTTCGTCCAAATAAGTGCCATTACAGCAATTTGCCTTCAAGAGACCTAAAAAGTGAAAAGGAACGATATTAAGTAATAACGGATACAAAAGTGATCAAATAAGGGCTTAAACGACCCCTCAAAAAGGTACATTTTAAAACCTTATCAAATATCCCTACACTTGGTATTTGCTTGTCCTCAAGCAAATGTGCTTTTAGCCAATTAATTTATAAGTTAGGGGTCATGAAGCATTGGTTTAAAACAGTCCACAACACATATAAGCCCCGCAAAAGTCATAACAAGCACGGAAATTACATACTAGCACCTCACATGGGGTGTTTGGATACTCACATCTCTCTCGGGTGTATATTAAATATAACAAGTTGGAAATGGAAGATTAAACACTCATTAACCGGTCCTAGTACATAGATTACCGTAGGCTTGAGAATAGATCAAACCTCCATCGCTTTGGCATAAGCACCTAGGAAAGACTATCAAAGAGGTCTCTAAAGGGTTGTAACGTTAGGCTTACGGTAAAGAAACAAAGGGTTTGGTGGGATAGGCTGTTTAGTGGTGGCAAGTCAAAAATCTTTATGTTACAAGAATACGAAGAATGGCGTTGCTAAGCCAAGACTCGACACTCTAAACTCTAGATAACTGAAACAAACAAACATAAATTTAAAGACTTGGCTATTTAGTTACAATTGTGATTCTTTCTCGCTTTACCAACAAAGTAGCTATCACTTAGGTGACTCACGCAGTTGAGCATGTCAAGAGGTTTTGTACATTGGGTACACCGTTTCTTTTTCACGAGGATTAGTACAAGATTAAGTAACAAATATGGGGAATTTTTCTTCATGATCAAGTGTGGCATATCGGGTTTACTTCACCATGTTGTCACTGCAATAGCCAACAGAATGTGTGAATGATGTGTTTACCAAAGTGTTTACTGGATGGTTAATGATACTGTTGATGTTGGATAATGAACCGTTGATGAACCGCTGCATGTTCCCCTAAAAATAGATATTCACCGAAACCAAAGTTGTCATAACACATTCAAGCTGACATTGTTTACGGTTTTGTCTTGATTTTGTAAAATCCCGCGAAAGAACCTATTTCTCGGTTTAAATCAGACTTGTAAAATCCCGTGACAATGGAAACATCCTGGTAATAGTAAAGTGCATTTCCGGATCTATCTTACGGTTTATTCTTGGTTTTGTAAAATCCCGCGAAAGAAACTATTTCTCGGTTTAAACCATAGAATTGTAAAATCCCGTGATGATGGAACCATCCTGGAGAAAGGAAAGTGTATTTCGAGGTCTTATCTGATGCTGGTGCTACGGTTTCTACTTCGAAGAAAGGATAAAAGGGTGTACTTCATGAATTGGATGCGTGTTTGGTTATTCGTCATGGCAGTTTGGTTACTTCATGGTTTTACGGGGTTATGTGTTTTTAACCATGGTCGGGATGAAAACATTATCATAGTTCACTTAAAACGTCAAAGGAGGCTAGATTTGAGCTATTAACCAGAAGATGTGACAACGGCGTTAACTCACTATTATTTATGTGAGGTTGAAGTGAAATATCACGGGCAAGTGTACTTAGTATCTGAAGGTATCGGGGATGGTTGGATGAAGATTCTTCGAGATCCTTGTTCGAGCTTATTATCAAAAACGAAGACTTGGAAATCTAGTTATTGTTGGGTGACTTTTTCCTTTTCTTTTACCACTTGGGGGAATTGGGCTCTTACCACCACAAAATAACTATCACTTTAAGGAGTTACGTTGTAGTGCTCAGTGTCACATTCAATTGTGGATTTTCAAAAGGTGATGTACGTCTTATACTTGATGGTTGGTTGGATGAAGAGTATAGAGTACTTAGAGAGTACTTAGAGATGCTAATGGAAATCGGCACCGCTCTTTGTTACATATGTGCAAGTTTAAGTCACGAGTTCGGGTTGTTTTACTTCAGGGTCAAATTCATCATATTGGGTTTTCTCCATCAGCTGTCACGACAAAGAGCCTACTGAATGATAATGGGGTTGTTTACATGTTTTGCCAAGAGATGATGAAAAGAGAGAGATTATGACGTATGAACACAAAAGTTCTTGCCTCGTACTCTAAAGAAAAGAAAAGTGTACGTTTCAGTGCGCTTTATCTTCTGAAGAAGAGAAATCTTCTTATGACGTTTGAACACAACAGTTCAAGCCTCGTTCCTTAAAGAAAAGAAAAGTGTACGTGTCAGTGCGCTTTATCTTCGGAAGAAGAGAAATCTTTTCATTAATGACCATTCTCATCAACATGCTTCATACTTTTTCCACGCGCTTTCAATTATCAAGTGAACCGGGCTAATGTTCATTGTTTTCTTATTCCACTTGCTCAATTATAATGACGATGGCGACATCCTGTGCTAATTTTGCGGGGGAGAAGTGTGAATAGACTACATTGTTGAAGATATTCACTTGCTTAATCAAGAATGGCAACTACATATGCAATTATTGAGGGGGAGAAGAAGTGTGAAACTACTGCATGATGATTGATATATGAGAATAAATGGTCAAACGGCTCCAAACTCATGTAAGAACCGAGCTTCTTCTTATCGGGTCATCGTTACATGGAGTTTCTTCTAAGAGCCGTTGGTTGACATCTTCACACGGGCTAATGAGATTAATGACAAAGTGCTTCTAGTTACAGGGCTGATTTCTTTGATGAACATCTTTCTGTTCTTGTTTGATTGGGAGGGATCTTAGTTAAGGAGATTTGCTATTTGTAAGTTAACGGGAATGCATTCGGTGAGTTGAAGATGTTGACTTTCTATTCCCCAATTGGACAATCTTGAAGAAGGTCGAGTCTACAGTCGGTTCTACATTCTCTGCTACATGTTAGAAGACTAAAGACGAGTTGCATTTGATTATCTAAAGACTTCTTCTTAATCTGAGCATTTATCAAACAAATTGTCGGTTTAGGGGAGAGCACTAATTGGGGGAGAGTGAAATGTCGAATTTAATCCCCAATTAGACTTTCTCATATTCTTCAGCAAGTTGATTCTCATAAAGACTTCTAAGGTTCTTCTCAAATGATTTCGAGTATATGGGCTTACAATGTGTTGCTGATTCTGAAGTATCAAAACCAGCAAGGGGGAAGGAGACTCGTATCTAAACGCGAGTAAACTTGATGAACTTAATACTTCTAAGTGATTGAAGATATCCCGGGAAGACAAATGTCATTACCGCAGAGAAACTCAAGGTTTGACTCATGGCGTTTAGTGTTCTTATTCCAACTATGTGGGGGAAGAGATGGAAGAGTTAGTTTCTGGTGATAAAAGAGGTACACAAGTGTGTGATGATTTCGATGCTATCACAATCATCAGGGGAGAGAGATTGTGTACATTGGGGACGCTCAGCTGTTTCACTTGAGTGCTTAATCAGTGATTCAGAGATATAATCACTTATTCCGGAGTTGAAATCCGCAGAGATAGTCATCCGTAGAGATAATCAGTGATTCGGCCTGCTTCTTCAATGTTATCGGTTATTCTCTCTTTGGGCATTCGGGTACTTCGGGTTTTTGAGCTTCATACACTTTCTTCAGGGGGAGAGAAAAGTATACATCGGGGTTATTCTTTGGCTATTGGACTTAATCTGCTACTTCGATGGTATAAGTTTCTCTGTCTTCGGGTATATGTGTATACGGGTTCGTGAGCTCTAGTCTAAGAGACTGACTGCATCAATTCATCTACTTGGGGAAAGTGGTCTCTTGACACCTTTTTAGAATGGATTGCTTCAGACTTCAGTGGAAAAGGAACTTGAGAAGATTATTTAAATGTGGGATGATACGTTGTTGTTGTTCATTTGGATGATATAACCTCGAACGAAGAATCACGGTGATTATTCTTAAAAGGAGCAGCAAGATCAATGATAATGGTGTGCTTCTTTGTACACCTGGCTAAGGGAAGCTTGAAAGAAAGCTTTGAATCTGCTCAGCTAAAGGATTTTTGGTTTGGGGGGAAGCTGCCAAAGTCTCACATTCTTTAAGGCTCTATTTCTTCTTTTCAAGAGCCTCGGAAGCTTTGGTGGTGGACGTTTAAGAGATGATGATTTCTATCTTCTTCAACGGGGCTGCTCGATATCCTTATCCCGGTACTCGTATCATCATCTTCTTAAATTATATCATCTACTCTATCTTTGTAAATATTTTTTCAAAAACCAAATACAAAAATATAAAACCAACAAAAACAAAATAGAAAAATATAAAATCAACAAAAACCCATACGAATCAAAAAATTTGAAAAAGTCCAAAAATATTGTTTTTCTAAGACATGTCTTCTGGTATCGATAACATCTGCGGTCTTAGAAATGTCATTCAATAATGGCACAGGACCATAGATGAAGTTCGAGCAGGAGGTGTAAATATTCTTTTTCCAAAACATGTCTAAAAATATGGCTTGCAGTTACTTCTGAATGTAACCCATGCTTAAACCATGGTTTGCTATTATTTCAGATAGCAACCCGTTCTTCAAGAAAGGAAAGTGCTGCGCTAAACCTATTTTGAGGAAAGTATGTCGAAGGACTGCTGTTCCTACTCAAATATTTTTCCTTCTAAAATTCTTCTGAAAAATATTTGTTTTAACAAAAATGGTGGATAATGAGTTGCTTGTAAATCAATCAGATTCAGAGTTTTCGTAAAAAATTGAAAACTCAATCAATGACTTCAGCGCTTTTAAACTTTTCAGAAAAATAAGTCATTGATTGAGGGGGAGAATGTTTTCAAATCTATATCATCTAACGGGATTTCTTAATTATCCTACGTGCTTAATTAAAAATGATATTTGCCTATGTCGAAGGACTAGGAATTTAGGATATGATTGTTAGGATTAGATGATTAGAGTTTGATAAACACATAAATCCCATACCTTATATGAACTGATTGTTATGTTGGATTGACTTTTATTAGTCGATTGTTGTTTGGGTGATGTCGACCACCATATATCTGTATGTGTGTTCACTAACGTATGCAGGTATATTGGTATATAAGAATGTTCCCAATCCGGATCCCACTAATTCAAATGATTGGATGCCGAAAGGAAAGGGTAACTATATCTTGGGTTGACAAATGAAGAAACGGAGCTTAATTTGACTTCTATGGAGAGTTGGCATGAAAAAATGCAACGTAAGAGGTCTCACTGCATCAGCAGATGGTTTTGTTCATCATCAAATGAAGAAACGAAGCTTAATTTGACCTCAGTTGGCATGAAAAAATGCAACGTAAGAAGTCTCACTGCTTCTGCAGATGGTTTTCTTCCAATCCTCAGCAACAACAACATAAGCAGCTTGTGATTCTCAACCACCTAACGTATCTTGTGCAGGACAGGTAGTGGATGATAACATTTTTTTTAAACAATTTTGAAAATATTGTTTTGAAAAATGGAAAAATATTCGTTTTGAAAATAAATTGGACTTAATCTTGGAAATCACCGGACTTCATTTTATCAAAACTTAAGTCACTCAATCATCGACTACGGTCATCGATTGAGGGGGAGAGTGATTTAAAATAAAATATTTTCAAACAATATTTCATCAATCAAGTCCGTTGGTACAATAATAAGTGGTGATCTAAAGATTTAATGTTATGTCATGGTATGATTTTCTTTAAAATTCAAAGATCTTTCAAAATGAAATTTTTTCTGTTCTTGTTTGATTGTGAAATTGTTTTATTTTACCTAAAAGATCTCTTAAAACAATCATACCTGACACTAACAATCTTTAATGTCTTAAAATGGTCCTTATCTGTCATTTTTCAAAATCAAATCTTGCCATGTCTTTCCCTAAAATTTTCTAAATGATTTAAATCAATCAGGATCCAAAATCTCAATTGGTTTGAAATTTTTGATCGGGGGAGAGATCGTGATTTAAATCTCAAATCGGTTTTAAAAGGGTGATTGTTTCTAAAGCACTCCTTCCTTCATGTGCCAAACGATTTTGAAATACATACTGCACATGATTGTGGAGGAGCATTTAACCTAAAACCAGAAGAGTATTTAAATAAGGCCATATATTCTCCCATGTTTTCCAAACCTTATTAAATCACTTGGGATCCAAAATCTCAAAGGGTTTGATATTTTTGATCGGGGGAGAATTTGTGATTTAATATGAAATTTGATAAAGATGATCGTTTTGATTCAAAGTGAAAGTTCTCTCTAATATGTGCCAAACTCTTTCGTATATCGATGCACATATTGAAGGGGAGCGAATGGTTTCTTAATGGCTTTTGTGATGGTGGATGTGCTTCAAAAGAACTCTTTCCTCTATGTGATAAAATGATTTAAAATATCCAAAGCACATATTGAGGGGGAGAATTTACCAAGAAAATCAAATGGCTTTTTCTACGGAAATTGTGATCAAGAAATTATTTCAAAGAACTCTTGCCTCCATGTGCTAAACAATTTCAAGATCATATGCACATGTTGAGGGGGAGCATTTCTAAATGATCAAAACTATTAAGGTACAAAATGCTTTGATATCGTATCACAAGTACCTTGATTGATTTTTCCAAATGATTTTTCAATTGGTTTCACGGAAGAATGAACTGTACCAAAAGACCAACCATTTTACTTTATGTATGGAGTTATAAGGTTGGTAAGGTTAGGTATTAGTTCCCACGATCCCGCCAGAGCCGAAGGGATTTACCCAGGGACAATCCACTAGATAGTGTAGAGTCCTTAGGTATGATGAAAAAAAGGAGAAAAGTGAGATATGGGAAGAGTGCAGACTGAGATAGAGCTAGAACTGGAATAAACCCAACAAGGTTCTAGTAATGAAGTCTCGGTAAGCACTGAAAGGGTTGAAGAATGAAAAAGAAATGAATGTGAAAAAGGGTGAAAAGAAATAGCCCTCCAATAATTCAACCTTAGGGCAGAAACCGAGTTCAATACATATGCTACTGGTGGTTACTAAGGTAACACTGGTATTGAAGACAAGACGTCATGGACCCAGTGACTCACTGCACTACAACTTCCCAAACTACTCAAGTTCCTCTTAAAAGGGCTTGTTTCATTCTCACGGGGAACCTACATAATCTATCGACTTTCTCTTAGAGATTGTTGATATTGAAGAAGGAGACCCTCTCCCTAGTCTCCGGCATAGGAACCAAAAGTGCATTAATTGAGTCTAGAGCCAAGAGATCATCCACAATATCTCATTAGGACACAAAAATTAATGAAGACTTGCTGTTTCACACAATGTGGAAAGTAAGTATATATTAAGAGTCCTACGCATTATCCTTGTGGTATTGCCAGAACATTCGAGTGATATGTAAGTATTCACGATGAAGATGGAAATCCTTCTAGAGCCAACATCAAACAAGCTCTTGGTGGGTGACATGTGAGATCTTACATAAAATCAAACTTGTGACAACTGGATAGAAACAATGGGGCGATTCATTCTTGAATCAACCTTAGTCCAGGAAATGGATTGACGGATACCTTTGAAAAACCGGTCGTTGTGCTCAACAATTCTTTTCTCTAGCACATCGACTGTGTATGAATCTTTCAAAATTAAAAGGGTATTTATGATTGAAAATTGATTTTTCTTATAAAACCTTCGTCGTATTGCAAAACTCTTTCTTCATGCAATACGCGATTGTTTTCAAATCATTTAGAATCAATCAGTAAATCTCAATTTGCTGGTTCACTCACTCCGTGTTGTCTTCTTTGAGACGTTCCGGTTTGAGAACAGCTGCGAAACCCTGTCAAGGAGATTCTTCGGAATTATACCTGATCACAGGCAGTACTTGTACTGATTAACGGGGAACCGTGGGCCGTGTACCTCAATTCAACGAAAGTGATCAAAGACACTTTCATGTGCTTTATTGCTAACTGTTGTTTGCAGGTACATTTGGACGGTTGCAGCTAATCAGAATTGTGGAGTCAATCCAAAGCCGCATGCTCACAGCATCCACACTTAATTGAAGAAATCATGACTTGTGCTTATCTACATAACTTGGCTCTGATATTTCTATACTATGCTTCTGCTACGCTGCTGCAAATATCATGAACCAGTAAAAGCTTCCGCTACTATGATGGAAAGATGTCATGATTCAAAAGTGTGAGCATGTCGATCCAAAAGTCACAACATCACATGATGGCAACACAATAAAGGGTGATCCAGAGATTTACTGTGGCTGATGATCTCAATGAAAGCTAGAAGATCATCAAAGATGTGGATCAGTTCAAAGACCTCCACTCAAAGTACAAAACTATGCGGACTTTAAAGAATCGCTACTAATGCACAAAGATTGCGGAACTTGAAGAATTGAAGTCTACGAGCTCGAGAACTAAAGACAAAGAAAGAATGCTAGGATGCAAAATGTATTTCATGGGGTGACCTCCCTTAGGGGGAGATTGTTAGGAATTGGAAATTCCATTTTAAAGTGTCGGTCACCCCAATTATGGTCTAGCATATGTTAGCTCGTAGACTTGTAGTTATTTACGTTGTTTTGTAGTTAATTAGTTAATTAGTAGCGTAGAATAGTTTAGAGTAACACGTGGAGGAAGGACGGGTCTTTACCCACTGTATGCATGATCCACAGTCCGTCAGGAGGACGTTAGCTTTGTAACTATAAATACCCCTTCCATCCATGGAAGGGGTGGTGCTTTTCTCATAATCTAACCTTACATTTGTTAAGCAAGTCTATACCAAGAAAACACCCTCTCATCTCTTTCTCTCTCTAAAATGGCTAACATGTATTTCCATCATCCAAGACCACCCGAATCATCATAACACAATATTTACGATCCTACAAGAAAGCTACAAGAATGATCCTTAGATCAAAGGTTAGAGATATATAATAATGTGAGAAGAAATATATAAGAATAGATGAGAAATAAGGAATAAATGGTTCACTATTTATAGTCTAAGTGACCATTGTTCACCCGGATCCGGCGGATCCCTTGAAGAAGGGATCCTGCTAGTGTAAACTAGGGATCCGACAAACCGGGTAAACCTTCTAATAAAACGAAAAAGATGTAGTGTTATTTTAGGCTACATACATTTGTAAACATAAGAACAAGGATATGTTCTTATAAAGACTTAAAGAAAATAAAACATAAAAAAGAACAAAGAAAGAAAAAAACAGAAGATTATATTATTGATCTTGGATGCTTGCATATCCTTTTAGAGGTGGAAGTTTTGGTGGGTGAGGATGTTAATGTGATCTAGGATGCGTCGAAGAGTGAAGCGTATTTCATCCCTAATTTCTAGAGCGACTTGTCTAGAACATTGACAATGGTCGCACAATAGATTGTGTGAAAGTGGAGGTAAAGGATCATTAATCCAAGAGGGTTCATGTGGTTGCGGAAATGATGGTGGAATGATTGGTAAAGGTGTGTCCTCATCCATTATATCTGGGAATGAGGGTGGTGGATTAACAATTCTAGGTGGAATTTCTTGGAGATCATCAAAAGGATTTGGAAAAGTAGGAGGTGTGGAAAAGACAAGTTCTTTGGGTATTATATTGGATGGTAGTGGTGGTGTGGACTTAGATGTTTGAGTTAGAGCGGGTGGTGGAGTAGATAATGGTAGTGGATTGGTTTTTGGAGTCTTGAGGAGTTCCTCTAGAGTAGTTAGTGTTGGAGAGCTAGGTGGTGAGTTAATTTGAGAAGTTTGATAATCCTAGATGATGAGTTTTGTGGAGATGGTGGAGGTGCTATGATATGATCTTTGGGAAGTGAAGAATTGCTTGGTGGTGATGAGTTATTGGAGGAAGATAGTAGATTGATAAAGAAACATGGTTGGACACTAATCCGTGCGGTTTTTCTAGCTTTAAGTGGTAGAGGAATAGTGGACGGTGGTAAGATGAAGTTTGAGCTTTGAGCATGAGTGGTTTCTTGGATGTGTTGTTCAAGTATGTTAGTGATATTTTGAAGGGTGTGAATTTCACTAACTATGTTTTCACGGGTTTGAGAGGATTGAGATCTTTTGGATGCCATGGCTTGCTATGTTTCTGAGAATTTGAGAGGTTGAGAGTGATGGAGATGCAAGCATTTTGAGACCTTATTTATAAATAGAAATCATGCATTACAATGAATGCTAAAACCACAAAATAAGCCATAATCTAATGATTATATATGAATTAAATGCAATTAATCATAAGAGATCAAGCACTAAGTCCTAAACTCAGTAAATATAAAGTAGAAAGTGGTAAAAGTAAGAAATTTCAAGTTAAAAACGTCAAAAGAAATACAAAACTGTCTTCTATGCACCCGGTTCCCACAGATCCATCCAAGAAGAGATTTGGCCTGCTTTAAGGCAGGGATCCATGTATCTGATGCAGTCAGAAAAAAAATTGCGTAGAAAATACATTAGGACTAGTGTGTGTGATAAGGTTTTAAAATGTACCTTTTTGAGGGGTCGTTTAAGCCCTTATTTGATCACTTTTGTATCTGTTATTACTTAATATCGTTCCTTTTCACTTTTTAGGTATCTTGAAGGCAAAATGCTGGAATGACACTTATTCGGATGAAAAGGCGCGAATATACGAATAAAATGGCCAAAGTCAAGAATCGAGACACGCAGGCTGCTGGAACTGAAGGGGACGGCGTCAGGCACAAAATAGTGACGCCGTCGGACAACTTTTGTGACGGCTCAGTAGCCAAATTGCTCATTTACAAGTGATGGCTTCAGGTTTTAAAAGAGTAGGGCATCGCAATTCAGACGGCCTAGATTTGATCCAGACGACGTCAGAGACTGAAGGGGACGGCGTCACAAACGTAATGTGACACCGTCGCAAGACTAACGTGGCCAAGACGAAACCCTAATGACGGCGACCCGACGGCGTCACAAATCAAAGGGTGACGCCGTCGCATTTGTAATCCTATATATAGAATCCGAATTTTTTAGTTTTCAGTGTGTAGTCTTTGGAGTAAAAACCTAAACCGAACCAAGGCTGTCTTGTACAGTATTTTCGGGTTCCATACCCTATCTTACATCAAGATAAGTGTTTTACTTCATTAATTCAAGTATGTCTTCAATTAATTGTGTGTATGCTTGCATGTTTCCCATGTCCAGCTAATTTACTTGTGTGTTTGCTTAGGGAATATGAAATTTAATTATTGAATATTGATTGGTTGTCTCTTATCTTAATTGTTAATGATCTAGTATTACGATAGGTCATCCGTTGTGTAGTTAATGCTTGATTAATCTTTGTGAACCTTAGCTTAGCGTTAAGTTTATAAATCCTAGAGATTTTGTAGGCATTAACCTTTGGTAGTTTCAAAGAGTTAGGGATAAACGCATACCCTACGACCTTAGACACACAATGCGATTAAGAATAAGGACGTGACAATTCAACCAGCAATAGGAGATAATTAAGGAGTAATAAAACCTAAGTAAACACATCTTTAAATCATCATACGAGCACACAATAATTAGACATCGACTACATACACCACTAGATTAGATAAAAGATAACTAGAGTAATCGGTTGAAATACCAACCCCCCAAATTCAAACCCCGAGATTCGTACTTTTCCATTTCCTAAAAAAACATAAAAAGATAAAAAATAATCTTCCTCAACCCCAACCTTAGCTTAGTAACTTCTCACTAGCATTCCTATTCCCATAGAGAATGATATCAATTCCCGTGGCTTACCCTAATACTCCACTACAACGATTAGGTTCACTGCCTAGGGTGTTGAAAAACTTGCTCGACGTTATCAAGTTTTTGGCGCCGCTGCCGGGGAATAGAATAGCTAGTTAGGAGTCCACCTCGTTTAGGTTTCTTTGCTTGATTCCTATAAAGTAAACTTTTTCCCATTTTTAGCTTCCTCGTAGTCTATCCCCCTTCATCAACCTACCACCAAATGACCCGCCAAGAGGCCGTACTCTTGGTGAATACTCGAGACCAAGGCACCTAGGCTATAGGAACACCATTGAGCTTCCCGACCAAGCCCAAACTACGGCCCTGCGATCCTACACCATCCGGTTGGTGCAAAACGGATGTGCATTCCATGGACTTCGTTTCGAAGATCCTAATCAACATCTTAAGGACTTCCTTAAAATTGTCGATTCCATCGACCATGATGCTACTACTCGGGAGACCATGCGTCTGCGTCTCTTCCAATTCTCTCTACGGGACCAAGCTAGTAATTGGCTTGAGCAACTTCCCGCCGGCTCCATCTCAAGTTGGGATGATCTCACCTCTCGCTTCCTTGCTCAATTTTTCCCACCAGGGAGAACCACTAAGCTTAGGAATGATATCTTGATGTTCCAACAACGTCAAGGTGAATCTCTCTACGAAGCATGGACTCGATTCAAGGACTTACTCCATAAAGTCCCTCATCACGGCATTGATCTTTGGCTTCAAGTCCAACTCTTCTATGATCATGTCAACTTCCCCACCAAGCAATCCATTGACCAAGCGACCAGTGGAAAACTTAGTGATCTCACCGCGGAAGAATCATGGGGTATAATAGAGGACCTTGCTCTCTATGACAACGAAAGTTGGAATGACCCCCGTGAATTGCCCAAAACCGTTAAGGCAATATCCTTGCCTCCCATTGACTCACAATCTTCCGACCGTAGGATGCTCGAGCTTGAAGATCACGTTAAATTCCTAATGAGCTCCTACGAAAATCCTAAGTCTTCACGCCAAGTGAACAAAGTTTCTTCCTCGTGTGAGCCGTGTAGTGATTCTCATAACACGCGCACTTGCACAAGATTCCCCGAACAAGCTTCCATTGACTACGCATCCTCGCGTACTAATGGAACGGGAGGAAGATTCCCTAAAAAACCCAGACCTAGGACTTTTAATGACGCCCGAGAAGCATGGAAGGGCAAGCCCGACTTTTATTAGGGACAAACCAAAGAATTCACATCCAATGATTTCTCATGGCCCCCATCTCACGGCCCTAACCAACAAAACATTGAGGGTATGTTGCAACCCCTAGTCGCATACCAAGAAGCTTAAATAGCTAACTCTCGGACCGTTTTAACCAACAACAAGCCGAGATGGATAGGAAGATAGATAACCTCTTGAAAGCCATGACCAATAGTGATAGGAAGGTTAATGCTATCTCAACCCCGAAACTTCCGGTGTAGAGATTAAGGACCCAAGTAAGCTAGCTAAGCACGTTCAATTCGTCAATACCATCACCTTAGTGAAACCTAATAGAACAAATGACGAAGTGAACCATGAAACGATACTTGAGGTTAGTGAAACACCGAGGAATGAAACAACCGAGGAAGTAGATGAAGTAGACAATGACTATTTCAATAAGTTTCCTACGGAAGAAGAACTATCTCGCCACCCTCACTTAGTGCGTGACCTCCGTCACATGTATGTTAGGAGAAGCCCTAGGATCAAGTTTGGGAACCCTTGGAATCTTAACATACCATGTTGCATAGGACACCTTTTCGTGGCAAAGGCCTACATTGACCGCAAGTCCCCAATAAACATAATGAATAGCACCTACTATAATTGGGTAATGAAGAAGCCTATCCCAACTAGGCAAGATCCCGATAATCCTAGGGTTAGTTGCAATTTTCTTGGTAGAGTTAAGGGATTGCCCGTTTATGTAGGTAGTTTCACGTTTCCTATGGATTTCATAATAGTGGATGATATTAGTACGGCCATAGATCCTAGCTTGTCCCACGTTATTCTAGGGAAACCTTTCATAGAAAGCACCGGGATGACTTATGATCCCTCATTAGGAATAGTGCAATTCAAGGATGAGACCGATGATGTAGCCTATCAAATGCCGTTTAAGATTGAGAAATTTTCATCACTCTCCAATGATGAAAAGGAACTTAAACTATCGGTCTACTACAGGAATGAGAAGGATAAGGAGAAAGGATTGGATTATGTTATTGCCAAGATTTTCGGTTTCTATAAGGATTTCTTGAACTTAGGACTGGAATATAGAACTGAGTGGGGAGAGGACGAACTCTTAGAAAGGTGCATCATAGGGCACTTCTACAACATGGAATCACCCACTAGAGACCGTCCTGGGGAAGAAGGTGACGGTAATGAAGTCACGTAGGGGCACGACTTCGAGTCTAGCTACAAGACTCATAAATAAAGAAAAGCGCTTCGTGGTAGGCAACCCATGCTTAATTGTTTGCTTGTTTGTGTCGTGTATCTTTTATTGATTGTTTATTCTCATGTTTAAATTTGTAAAAATGCTTTATTTTGTCTTTAACCTCGTCTTAATTACATATAAAGGTATTTTACATAAGGGAAAAGTGTTGGGAGGATTACACACGTTTTCAAAAGAAACGTAAACATGATAATTCCAATTAATTAAAAGATATACATGTGTGTTTGTTCGAGTCAAATGCTTGTATCGAGTCATAATGGATGTTTTGCAAGAAATTTTTCCAGATTCTAAAGATGTAAATTTTCCAGAATTTTTTCCAGAAAATTGCAGACCAATTTTTGTCAGGATAACCTGACGGCGTCAGGAAGGAGCAGAAACAACTGATTACTTTTTCTCGTTTTCTGAGCTACTTATAAATTTTTGGAATTTTCCAGGTCTTAATTTTCAAGAAATTCTGTAAACATCCATTCCACAAGCATTATATCCTAGTTTAGTAGAGTCCTATATATATTATTACCGCCAATTTTACGCGAAGGTTTCGTTTGTTTTCTTCAAGTGTGCAGGTTTAATTTACCAAGAAGAATATACATAAGATGAGAAGGAGCTTTTCACGCAAACGTTCTTCTTGAAGAAAGATGTAACCACCACTTTACACGGATCCTACCGAGCTAATCAGGGGAGTACTAGTTTCTTTCGTTTTTAATTACCTTCCATTATCATAACTTTGATACTTTCGGGGAACATTGGGGACAATGTTCAGTTTAAGTGTAGGGAGGGAAAATAAAACGGGAACTTTGAAACTATGCTTATCCTTGATTATTTGCTTTGTCCAATTGCATTTGTGTAATAAACCATGAGAAAATGTCGGTTAGGGTAATTTTGGCACCAGATTTAAAATTTATTATGACATATAGGAGTGGGCCATTAGACTTAATAAAGCTTCTCATGGATAGGAAGTTATATGACTAGCACAAAAACTCTTTACCACTTAAATCCCACCCAAAGTGTGAGGATCGCCCTTAGATTAGTAGGAATTGAAGCATTCATCTTTAATGCTTAGAGTGTGAACCGGTAGTATAATAGATTCTAGAACTTGTTTTGTGATGCATCCCGAGATCGCTAGTAAGACTACACTTGTGTAGTTAGGAATAACTAAATGATAAGAGGCATTAGGATAACCCTTGTTTGATACCTATAATATAATTACTTCTTCCACATCGGTTGAGTAATTCCCCCACACCTTTGCGTTGTACTCATCTTTAGTACACGATACCCCTAGTTAACCCTCAGAGCCTATCCTTTTCGCGGTTCTCGTGATGTTTCAGTTTTCCGGAATATCAATGAAGAGCATTGTTTACACCCCACCCCCAAATGTACACCCAAATCGCCTTAGCCTACCTTGT